>PUFA01000380.1:0-600000 GCA_003508835.1 Eonycteris spelaea | reverse complement strand
GTGCTCATTGCCCATTTGTGTATCTTCCTTGGAGTAATGTCTATTTGGATCCTTTGCCCATTTTTTAATTGAGTTATTTGATTTTCATTATTAAGTTATAGGAGTTATTTATGTATTCTATATACAAATCCCTTGTCAGATATATAATTGGTAAATATTTTCTACTATTCTGTAGGTTGTCTTCACTTTCTTGATTATATCCTTTGAAGTAATAAAGTTTTTAATTTTGATATAGCCCAATATATCTATTTTATCTCTTGTTGTTCTTGATTTTCTTGCCATATCTAAGACTCCATTGCCTAATCCAAGGTCATAAAGATTTACCTTATGTTTTCTTCTAAGAGTTTATAGTTTTAGCTCCTCTACTTAGGTCTTATATCCACTTTCAGTTAATTTTTGTATATGTTTGTGAGGTAAGGGTTCAAATTTATTCTTTTGCATATGAGCATCCAGTTGTCCCTGCACCATCTGTTGAAAAGACTATTCTATCCCCATTGAATGACCTTGGCATCCTTGTCAAAAATCATAGATATATGGGTTTATTTCTGGACTATTAATTCAGTTCCTACTGTGCCAATCTATTCTATTGTGCCAGTACCACACATTTTATCATTATGTTGTAGTAATGTTTGAAATTGGGAAGTGTAAGAGTTCTCCAACTTTGTCTTTTCAGGTTTGTTTTGGCTATTCCGATCCTTTGCAATTCCATCTGAATTTTAGAATCAGCTAATCAATTTCTACAATAAGTCAGCTGAGATTCCAAAGAGATTACCTTGAATTTGTGGATCACTTCAGGGAGTATTGCCATCTTAATGTTAGGCCTTTGATTTATAAACATGGGTTGTTTTCCTGTTTATTTTAAATCTTTAATTTTCTGCAGCAGCAGTTTTGTAGTTTTCAGAGTATAAGTTTTTCACTTCTTTTGTTAAATTTATTTGTAATTATTTTATTCTTTTTGATGCTATTGTAAATGGAATTGTTTCTTAATTTCATTTTCAGATTGTTCAAGTGTATAGATGCATAGAAATACAATTGAGTTTTGCATATTAATCTTGTATCCTGCAACTTTGCTGAACTCATTTATTAGTTCAAATAGTTTTTTTAGTGGATTCCAAAGGTTTTCTTTGTACATAATCATGTCATCCACAAATAGAGGTAATTTTACTTCTTTTCCAATCTAGATGTCTTTTATTTGTTTATTCACATATTTTGCCTAATTGCTCTGGCTAGAAACTCCAGCAGAGTATTAAAAAATAAAAATAGTGAGAGCAGATATCCTTGTCTTGTTCATTATCTTAGAGGGAAAAGCATTCATTCTTTCACCATTAAGTATGATGTTAACTAGTTTTTTCATAGACACCCTTTATCACATTGAGGAAGTTCTCTTGAGCTTCTAGGTTTTTTTTGTTTTGTTTTGTTTTGATCATGAAATGTGTGTTGGATTTTGTCAAATGCTCTTTCTGTGTCTATAGAGATTATTATGTGATTTTTGTTTCTCATTCTATTGATAAAATGTATTTCATTAATTGATTTTTAATGTTAAACCAATCTTGAATTTCTGGATAAATTATATTTAGTCATGGTGTATAATTCTTTTTATATAGGTTGCCATATTCAGTTTGCTAGTATTTTGTTGAGGATTTTTGCATCCGTATTCATAAGGGAGATTGCTTTGTAGTTTACTTTTCTTGTGATGTCTGTCTGATTTGGTATCAGGGTAATATTGTTCTCATCAAGTGAGTTGGGAAGTGTTCCCCCCACTTCTATATTTTTGGAAGAGTTTGTGAAAAATTGATATCAATTCTTGCTTTAATTGGTAGACTTAGAAGCCATTTGAATCTGGGCTTTATATTGTGGGTAGTTTTTTGATTACTAATTCAATCTCTTCACTTGTCTGTCCAGATTATTTATTTCTTCTTGAGGTAGTTTTGGTAGTTTGTGTCTAAGAATTTGTTCATTTTATCTAAGTTATCTAATTTTGATGTGCAGTTGTTCAAGGTTTCCTTTATAATCCTTTTTTTTTTTTCTATGAGGTCAGTGGTAATGTGCCCTTTATTTCTGATTCTAGTAATTGGAATCTTTTCTCATTTTCTTTTTCAGTCAATCTAGCTAAGAGTTTGTCAATTTTGTTGATCTTTCAAAGAACTAGGTTTTGGTTTCATTGATATTTCTTTGTTATTTTTCTATTCACATTTCTTTAATTTTCACCCTGATATTTATTATTTCTATCCTTCTTCTTGCTTTAGGTTTAGTTGCTCTTCTTTTCTAGTATTTTAAGGTAGACCTTTAGATTATTGATTTGAGGTCTTGTTTCTTTCTTAATGTAGTCATTGACACCTACAAATTTCTCTCTAACCACTGTTTTTAGGTGTATTCCAAAGTTTTGGTATGTTGTTCTTAATTTTAATCCATCTCAAAGTATTTTCTGATTTCCCTTTTGATTTCTTCTTTGACCCATTGGCTATTTAGGAGAGTGATAATTTCCATATATTGTGAGTTACCCAATTTTTCCCCTTGTTATTGTGTTGCTAATTTCATTCTATTGTGTCAAGGAACATACTTTGTATTACTTTTATTCTTTAAAATGTATTGAAGTTTGTTTTATGGTCTAACATAGTTTATCCTGGAGAATGCTTACTTGTGCACTTGAGAAAAATGTATATTCTGTTGTTGGGTGGATTGTTCTATAGATGTCTGTTAAGTTTAGTTGATTTATAGTGTTGTTCAAATATTTCCTTGTTGATCTATTAGTGATTCTAGCCTAGTTGTTCGATCATTAATGAAAGCAGGGTATTGAAGTCTGTTAATTTTTGCTTAATGTATTTTGGTGCTCTGTTACATGTTTATAATTGTTATATGCACATTTTTTATTATAAAATATTCCTCTTTATCTCTAATATTTTTATTTTAAGTTCATTTAATCTGATATTAGTATAGCTTTCTTGTGGTTGCTGTTTGCATAATTATATCTTTCTCCATCTTTTAACGTTAAATGATCTGTATCTTTCAATATAAAGTATATCTCCCATTGATGGCTTACAATCAAATCTTGATTGTTTTTTTTTTTTTTCCCCAGTCAGACCAGTGTCTGCCTTTGGCTGAACATTTAATCCAATGACATTTAATGTTGTTATTGATATAGATTTATGTCTTCCATTTCACTTTATTTTCTTTATGTTTTATGCCTTTTTTGTTCTTTTATTTTTATTTTACTGCTTTTGTTTGCATTAACTGAATATTTTCTAATGTAGCATTTTAGTTTCTTTAATGATTTTGTCACTATATTTTTTAGTTTAGTTTTTTTTTTTTTAGTGGTTGCTCTAGGGTTTCCCATATACGCTTTATCAGAATCAGCTTTAGATTTATACTAGCCTAATTCCAGTGATGTATGGAATTTAAAATTTTAAAATAAAGTTATAAATAATTTTCAAATAAAACTTGATTTTTTGGGGGGCAATACTATGTTATCAAAACTAGCGTCTTTGGACACTAGTTCAAAGATGTTAAGTTGGAATCTTCGGTTTTTAATATACCTAATTGTAAGAATCAGCTCAATATCTTGTATATTACAAGTAGGAGTTTTAAATATAGTAGAAGAAATTAATTCAAAAGTTACTTCTTTGTAACTTTCTCTGGCAATATTAGGCTCTTTTTCAATGACATTTTCAGAATTAATTGAAATCTTTTTTGAGATATTGTCTTTATATGGTATATTTTTCATCTAAAATATAATAGAGATTTCCATCATTTGTTACTCTAATCATTGAAAAATGGTAGTTTTTTTTGTTGTGAACTATGTAGGTAAAACTTAATGGCAGGAGGCTGTTGTAATTCTCATATCTGACTTGATAACTCTAAGGCTGCAGTAAGCTGATCTTTCTGGGCCTAATTTGCCTCTGTAAAATTGGGATTATGGGAGTTGACTTGCCTGGAGCTATGGATCTGTATTAGATAACCTCTTATGACCTTTTCATAGATGTCTATTTATAAACTCGTCTTATTTTATATATTTTAGGTGCTTTGAAAGAATTTTGATTATTAATGTTGTATAACTGAATGTCCTCTACCTTATGGATTAAGTCAGAATAAAGGTTGTGAATAGTTAGCCTACATTATATAGGTGGTTACTTCAGAGCTCTGTTTTACCTGGGGAAATTTGGCCCAATAGTTATAATCCTACAAAATAAATTAAAAATTACTTCTTCTAAAAAGAAAAAAAAAATGAACATTGTATTTTAGTTAAACTGTAAATGTCCGTGGCATTATGACAACATCACAATTGAAGAATGACCATTACTTATCAAATCTTGCAAGGGAATAATTTTAATACCATTAAAAGAGTAGTGTTAGGAAGTTTGTTTAAAATATTGTCTTAAGGTTTTTAGGTTGAGATCTGGGAGTTAATTAAGTCTTTATGAATTTCAGTGTCAATGATTTTTTTTCCAATGTTTCTTTAAAAAAAATTATGATTACTAGGCAAAAATAGGAGCCAGGGGTTACACTTCCAGTTCCTGAGAGGAGTGAACATGCATAGCAAATGAGAGAAAGAAAGACATTGTGTTCCATTAATGACTATTGAGAAAGGATCAAGAGGACATAGGAATTCGGGTTAATAAAACAGTTCAGAGAAAAAACTTGAGGAAAAAACACAAAGTATAAGGAGTAGAGCCCTACCTATACCCTTCCACAAAAATTACCAAAGCAAGGCTTAAAGAACAGCTAGAAGGTGCTATTCATTCCTTATTTAATTGAATTAAAAGGTAAGTCATATTTAGTGTTGGTTACATGTTGACCTTGGAAGAGAAATGAACCTTTCACAGAGTCACAGGAGAATACTAGAGCCAAGAGCAGCTCCAGACTTTGGCCTGTATGTTAGGGGAAAAAAGACAGCCTTTTTTGAGCAATAAGAAAAGGCCATCTTTTTTGTATAAAGTTCAGCAAAAATTAAATAATGAAAGTTTGAAAAAATATTTAACTTTGTCTCATCAACAAAGTATGACTTCAGTCTGAAAATGGATTATTTCTCTTTAATTTACACAACCCAAACTCGTTTCTTAAAAGTTTTATTGAGAATTCTACATTTTCAAGTAATTATTGTCAAACATCAAAGTTTTGCTATCAAATAAAGATATTTCTATGCCTCCTTTTGTTTTCTATTTCCCACTGGAATTAAGAAGTAGGCTACTGCTTATTCTAACTTTTGAAATCTGGTAAGAACTAGGTAATATGGCTTAAAAAGAGGATCTGGAAACTTAGGATGTAGGACGTATATTTGAATTACTTCTGGCAACTAGCAGTAATTTGGGATAAATCATTTAACCTCTGCAGACTCAAATTTTCATATGTGTCAAATAGTGGCTTGGCCTAAAATTGAAGTCTATGAGGTCTTTTCCAAATTGAATCTTCTTAACTAATTGAAGCCAATACTTTGTGCATTCAGAATCAGAATACTCTCTCTCCTGATTGGTTTAAAAATAATTGTTTCAAAAGAAAATCGCCCTAAGAACATGAAACATGACTACCATTTGGCCTAGTATTTTCCAGAGTTCCTCATGAACATACTGTTTATATATTTTAACTTGTTCCTCTACTTTTCCTGAATTTTTATCAGTGGATATGTAACTTGATCTCAAGTTAGGATAGGATAGGAATCTCAAAGTAGGACAGGAATGAACATATTAGGAGTTACAGAATAAAAATGTGGAAAACACTGGTTTAGGATATAACTTAGTAAAAGGACATTAATGGATATTTTCTGAATGTTTTCCAATAAATGTATATCTTTGTCATAGGAAAGAAAAAGTCAATATGAGTTTATAGGCCAGAGGAAAACAATTTTGATGTGTTCTTATCTGGCCTATGCTAGTTCTTCATATAAGGAAGTCCACATGCTAGTTTTCATGACTAATTTTAAAGCTTTTCGGTTAATATTCAATCTGATTACCAAAACTACAAGAGATGAGTTTCAAATTGCATTTAAGACTGTTGGTGGAATTAGCCTCCTTAAAGGAGTGACAAGTTACAATGCTTTAATGGGGATGGAGTCATATAGATCACTTTGAAGGTAATTGCTATGGGGAGACGACCAGTATGGTGAAACAAATGCCAGTGAATTCACAAGGACCAACTAAGGGAACTGGAGCATCACATCATTCATTTAAAGTATTTAAAACATCAAAAGCTTAATCAAGCATATGGGTATGTATAAATTTTAAAGCATCTGCTTTTTATATACTCTGGTGGAATGAGAGCTGAAGTGTGAGGAATTTTTCTTGCTCTGTGCAAATTGAGAGAGACATTTGCAACATAAGTAGAAAGAGCTGAACTAGTCAGGAGGCCTGGATTCTAGTTCCACCGCTTTCATTTACTAGTCTTATATTTTGTCATCTGTAAGATGGGGGGTAATAATATCTGACCTTCAAGTTGTATAACTGAAGAAAGCACTTTGAAAGCATAAAATATCACTATAAAATTATAAAGTATTATAATTTAGGGCAATGAACATTTAGGTTATAACATTGAAAAAAATATGCTGTTCCATTTTTTTCCTTTTTGGTGCACTTTTCTAGGTGAATGTGCCTCTTAGGAGCAGTTGTCTGAGAGTGTCTGGGATAAACTTGGGCTGCATAGGCAGATTGTGCTCCCTGAAGGCCATGCTCCCCGAAAGACTCAGAGCAGCTCACCCAACACGTCCAGAGTATGAAGCATGAAGTACATTTATTCTGCAAAAATGATAAGTAAATATACAATAAGAAAAAATCTCAAGGATTCCATTTTTTTAATAAGTACAACAAAATCAATGAAAACTAAAATTATATTCAGAGTAACACATGCCACCCTTTTTCACAGATTTACGGTGTCTTGAAAAAAACTTTAAATGTTGATTTAAATTCTTTAGATGTTTTAACTAAATAGAACAATTTTTTTAAAGTGATGAAAGCACAGAATAAAAAAATAAAATCAATGATAGAAATTGGGACAAAATATACTGTACATAAAGGTATTGAATCTTTGAATTAAAAATGAAAAAATGGGAAGGTACCAAATTACTCCACAGTATTCCCTAACCCCTCTGAGACTCTATCTACCTCTGATAGCCTTTGAGTTGTCAGAAGCCACTTTCTAAGAGTCTTGTGATAGATGTTGGAACTTATCAAAATTTCAAAAGGTTATGATAATCATATAAAAATTACTGGAATTATACTGTCTTTGTACAAAAAAGTGTCGCGTGTTCAGGTTATATAATGACTAGATTTATAACAGAAGATACTAGTATTCTAAAGATTTACCTTTTATTTTTTCTGCATATAGAAGGAACATCAAACAACATTCTACTTGTCATCTTAACTTTATTCCATATAAGCTCACAAATGCAATAAGTTTACATAGGAAAGAAAAAATGATTCTGAACTTTTCAAAACATTCATAATAGAATTTTTTTCCTTAACTGATAATTTTTAAAAATAACATTTTGAAAAGAAAAACATAGTACTGAATCACAGTAAGGTTGTATACAATAGAAGGGCTTTTATGAATTTGTATTTGGCAAAAAAAGAAAGCCCACTTTTTAAAGGTAAGGTGTGGATTTATTTCCTTTCTTCACTTGTACTCTTTTCTTGTTATCGTTGCTTGGAGATTTATTTACTGCTCTATGCCTGGGATAGCAAGTGACTGGCTCATGGATTCCTCAGTCAATTAATTCATTTAACTTGTCTTTTGGTCGTAAGGGGGTGGAGTAAGGTAAGGACAAAATGATACTGATTTTTGGCTGTAGCCGTAAAACTGCAACATGGCAGCAATATCCCATGAGGCCAGAAGATGGTGGTGGTGTTCAAAAAGGAGACCATTTTGAGGCTTTCCTGCACTTTGGAAATTATTTTTAAACCCTCTGTGTTTTCAAAGTCCACATGGGATCTAAACTTAAAATAGCAAATTTTGAAAATGTTTTTCCATATTTTTAATAAAGAGGCTTTATATATCTATATATCTATCCATCCTATTTATGTCATATAAGGAATTAGACCTCAAGGCTTTGGTGTGGGTATGGATAGTGCAATTTTACAAATGGGATTATGATATTGATAACTAAGTAATGGTGTTGTTTTCTATCTCTTCTAGTGAAATTATAATAAGAAGCCCAGGGAGAAGCTTTCTCTCTCCCCCTACCCTTTTTAATTTCTTACCTTTCTTTTATATTCTTTGGTTTTTTCTTCTCTCCACTCCTGTGATGTGTACTATGGTACCTTAAGCATTAATAATAGACTGTTGTAACTTCTGCTGCAAGATACAATTGTTGAGAGTGCGATATTGAATACTGTACATAAAAATGCCTTTAAAAGATTAATTGGTTCTTACTATGTATTTCTTACTTGGTTAATGCTTTCAACTTTGTAAATTTCTCACACAGGACTAGCGTCAGAGTGGAATGTCAACCGAGGAAACTCATTTACCAATGAGTGATTGTTTTATCTAAGGATTATCTGTTTTATTGCATACTTTAAGAGTTCAGGGAGACCCGGGAGTATTCTTTTATTCTCTGGCTAATTGCCCTCAGTTTAATTTTGCCACTTTGATATCACTTCCACATCGTATGAACAGTCTGGATTAACTGGCCTATGATGACTGTGGTCATTGTAGACATTATCTTACTGAGTTGTAGGAACATTACAAACGAATCCGAAAAGATGCCGAAAGCAATGTCTGCAAATTATTTACAATATACTTATATTCCAGGCCCTGACCTATGTATGCCCTTGGGAGAAGTCAGTAAGCAGAACTCATAAAGATCCCTGTCCTCATGGGACTTACACTGAAGTTGGGAGTGGAGCAGTGTGTTCAGAAATAAACAGGACATCTAAGAAAATTATACAGTATGTTCGTGGCGATAGTTATTTAAAACAAAAACAAAAACAAAAAACCAAGGCAGAGCAGGGAACAGGGATGAGGACAGGGGCGAGCCCTGAGGCAGCACCAAGTCCGCTGGTCAAGAGAAATCGTCTAGTTCTGGAGGAGGCGGGTCTGGGGCTCCTGGGTAAGGTCCCAGGGAAGGCCGCAGTGGTAGGCTGGCCGCCCGGTGGCCCAAAGCCGGAGCGATTCCACGGACCTTTATCCTTTTAGGAATTTACTCCAGGCTGGGTTAGAGACCCCAATTACACTTTCGGCAAAGCAGTCCTTAGGCGGACAGTGACACTGACCGCTCTGCACGGGTGGCGACGGCTGAGCGCGGCCCAGGCCGCGGCGCGGCGGCCCCTGGACGCCATGCGCGTGCGGACCCGGGTGAGCGGCGGCGCGGCCCCGGCACCGAGCGCGCAGCTGGCCGGGGCGGGACCGGCGGACGCCATCGCGTCGGCACCGACGGGCGGCGGTCGCAGCCTGGCTGGGGTCGCTGCGGCGTCCTCGCTCCCCGCGCTCGCCCGCAGCCGCCCAGCCGCCCGCCTCGGGCCCGCCTCGGCCCCCGCGGCGGCGCGCGCGGCCGGCTTGGGCGGGGCGGTTCGGGGGAGGAGGGGGCGGCAGCCGCGCGCCGATGCGATGCCCGGGAGCTGAAGAGGCGCCGGCGCACGGCGCGGCGGCCGAGCGAGGCGTCCAGCCGCGGGATGGCTCAGCCGACCGGCCCGGCGGGCGGCGAGGGGCCACCGGACGCTGGGGCGGCCGCGGGCGCGGCCGGGGGCCCGCCTGACGCGCTGAGCCTGGAGGAGATCCTGCGGCTCTACAACCAGCCCATCAACGAGGAGCAGGCGTGGGCCGTGTGCTACCAGTGCTGCGGCTCCTTGCGCGCCGCGG
This sequence comes from Eonycteris spelaea, assembly GCA_003508835.1. Classification (NCBI taxonomy): domain Eukaryota; kingdom Metazoa; phylum Chordata; class Mammalia; order Chiroptera; family Pteropodidae; genus Eonycteris; species Eonycteris spelaea. The sequence continues at coordinate 590,220 of PUFA01000380.1, read as the reverse complement.
CCGCCGGCCGCCGGCAGCCCCGCCGCCGCGTGCGCTCCGCCGCGCAGATCCGCGTCTGGAGGGACGGCGCCGTCACCCTGGCGCCCGCCGCCTGCGACGCGGGAGAGCCGGCCTCCGCTGCGGGTGAGGCCGCCGCCCGCCGACCCCCGCCGCAGGCCCCCTTTCCCTCGCAGCCCCCGGCCCTGCCTTCCGCCCCTGCCCTTCCGCCCCGCGATCCCCCATCACCTACGGGAAGACCCCCGCTGCGGCTCACTTTTTTTTTTTTTCCAACCGACTCCAGGCTCTGAGTCCCAGCAACCTCCGCCCCCTCCCACGGGAGACCCGGGCCTGGGGCCCACTGGGGAAGGCGGTGCTAGCGCCTTAGCGGAGCGGAGTCCCACGTAGGTCAGAGCTTGGGGTGTGGGGGCGGGCAGAGGCACAAAGAGGGGATGTGAGGAGGGCGACGGAGTGGGTCTGGACGGGTCTGGTCTGCGCCCCACTGCGGGGCCGCGGACCTGCTGAGGGTGCTGTTGATTGTACGGACTATTATAGGACATCTGGCCGGGGCTTGTTCGGGAAATGGTGTGGGTTGGATCTTTTTGATAGGTTTTGCATGCGTACTTAACCTGATTAGCTATTTATTTGTGGTTGTAATTGTGATGTGATAGGTACTATATAAAAGGTTCACGTGAGGTCTTGTCACGGATAGTTAATTTTGGTATCAGGAATATTACAGCTTTTGGAATGAGTATACCACTAATAGTATTTTTTAAAAATAGGCAACAATATTCTTCTGGTTTGGAAATATAAAGAAATCTAAAATAGATTTCTTCTATTTTGAGAAAAATGGAAGAGCCTAAATAATGATTTTTAGCTCCTGAAAGTTGTCAATTAAGTACTATTTACCTGTATATTAAAATTCATCGTGATGAAGAAACAGGCTTGTAAAGTAAAAATTCGACAGGATGTCAGATCAAATGGATTTTAGGTCATTGTCTAATGTAAATTCTTCCAGATTGTCACCTACACATCAACATACAGCTAGGGCCTACTCAAATATTTATTTATGATGAAGAGGATGTTGATAATAGGTTTCTTCTATCAGTTTTTATCTAATTTGGGCTTTGAGAGGCAAGTCTGTTAAAAATATAAAAAATAATCCGCCCTCACTTTTAGAAAGTTGATGGAAGTGTCAAAATGCTTAAGGTAAAAGATATAATTCAGAACTTAGTAAAAATGACATTTAAGGAAAATCCTTATCTAAATTGATTAAATAAAGAAGATTATGTTGTCAGTTCTTTCAGTTCCACCGGAACATATATTTTTCATGTTGGGTAAACATTTTATAATTTTTATTTAAAGCCAGTCTTTATGATTCTTTTGAAATTATTTCAAATGTTTTTTATAGTTTATTTGATGTGTTTATTGCTTTTTAAACTTGGACTTTATATTAATGGGAAATACTTGCAATTATGACTTATCTATAATGTATTATTATGCTATGAAAAGAAATATTTACAAAATAGAGCAGCCATGCCTTGAGATCTAGTGTTTCAAGGGGGAAAATGGTTGTGTTCGGTTGTGTTCAACTTGCACCTAGAAGCAGCATTGGTGGTGGATTTCCAGAAGGAACAAACCCCAGTTTACTTGTCTCTTAAACTTAAGACCTGAAGAATGTTGTTTAAATTATGTTTGTGGACCTACTAGTTGTTGTCAAAGACCGTTGGATTCTGGTGGTAGGTTTTTTTTTTTTTTTTTTTTGTAAAAAATCAGAACCATTTTTAAATTGAAATAAATTATTTTTTTTACATTATTAATATGAGCGATAACATGTTGACCTTAATGTAATATCCTATCTTTATGGAGAGTAGTAGAGTTGTTTCCTGCAGCAGCAGTAATGGACCTGTACAATCCATCCTCTTTGTATTTCTGCTCATGACCTCTGTTGCTGCCAGTTGTGGGAAGAGCCCCGTAAAAGTTGTTGATATAATCTTGGGAATTTTAGGGCCTGTCAATTAAAAATCTTTGGAAAGTTCATACTAAATTATAGTTTGTATTAGACAGTTCATTTCCTCCTAGGATTTAAGAGTATTTGCATGGCTGCGAAGGCACAATGTTTTTGAACATTTAATCTTGATTCTTTTGTGGGGGGGGACAGTAAAAATAATACTTTATTCTATACCCTACCTCCTTTACAACCCCCAGTATGCTTTCCCCCTCTGTTCCCATAGCAGTGGTTACAGTCAGGAAAAACATAAGTTTCGAGGGGCAAGATTTGGTGGGGGGTGGGGTAGTACCAGTAAAAGCTGCCAAATCACAATAGGAATTTTTCAAAATAGGTTATTCCACTTAGCATCATCTTCTCCCTCATCTTAAGGTTCTGGTTTTGCTTCTGACCCCTTTCCTCTTCACCAGGATCATCTTTATCTTCATTGTCTGCTTCGTGGTTATAACCTTCTTCATCCTCCTCTCTCTCTCACTCACATCCTCCTCTTCACCTTCTCTTCCTCATCTTCATCTTCTACTACCTGAGAATCCTCCTCATATTCTTCCTCATCCTTGTCCTCCTTGTTGTCCTGTAGGCCCTTTAAGCCCTCACATCGGAGTCAGGGGCCTCCTTGTCATCCTGGTGGAAGCCATCAAGATAGGTGAGTTGCATGAGGAGCTTGAACACATTTTCTCTGGCTACCTTTCAGTTGAAAAGATCTAAGCTCCTCTAACTTTTCAGTGGCTCTCTTGTGCTGAGGTCTTTAATTTTGTTGCCACTTAAATTTAGATGTGTGAGGTTCAGACAGTTTTCTGCCAATAGTTCCAGACCCCTTTAGATTTCTGTTACTGCTTTTTTGAAGCTTCTTAGATTTAACTTTGGTAAGTCTGCAACTTAGGTAAGACCTACGTTAACTACTTAACTACAGTTCCTTGTATTTATCTGTGAGGCCTTTGATTTTGCCTTCATTTGACAGACCATTGTTCAGGACAAGATCTTTTACGTTAGAGGGCGCCGTGTTCTGCACCTCTAAATGAATCTGTCTATGTTCATCTCTCGGGCTTTCTCTCTGCAGGGGCTCCCGCTCTGGTGGAGCTCAGTCAATAAACCCTGAACCACAGCTTCGTGTTTCAGGACTTTTTCTTAACCAGCTCCTCTTGGTTCTCTAATCTTGATTCTTAAAAATACTGTTTAATTTGGTCCTGTGAACACCTGTATAAATTTTTTTAAGGAAAAATGGTAATTGTGACACCTTCATTCTAAGAAGCATTTTCATTCTAAGGGGTTTAATGTGATTATGTGTTGGCATTCAAACAGCATTTATATTTTCACATGTTATCCATTGACTTATTTTCTAAGTGGAGGTTAAGGGAAAGTTAGGTGACTTGCTCAAATTCACACTGGCAACTGAGTCAAATCCAGGTCTTTTCAACTCTAGACATTGTAATACTGTGAAATGAAACAGATTTGGTTTGAATATGGATTATGATTCCTCTCCTTCCTAGCTGAGTGTCCTTGAATAAATTTCTTAAGCTCTGAGTCTAGCCTTCTCATCAGATCACTTTCTTCACATGATTAAAGGTTCAGTGAAATGATATATGTAAAGTGACTAACTCAAGGCTTGATTGTAGCAGGTGCTTGTTAAGTTTTAGTTCTCTTCCTCTCCAAATCCTCTGGTCCTTTAACACCACCATGGTGCCTCTGGCCCAGCTGTTTGAGACAAATGTCTAGGTCAGGGTTTCTCAACCTTGGCACTATTGACATTTCTGGCTGATAATTCTTTGTTGTGGAGACTGTGCCTACACAGGATGTTTAGCAGAATCCCCAGTCTCTACCCACTAAATGCCAATAACACCATCCCACCACACTGTGACAGTAAAAAGTCTCTAGACATAGCCACATGTTCACTGCAGGGCAAAATCTTTCCCTGTTGCAAGCCACTGGCCTAGCAGATGAGTGGTGCCCAGGATTGTGTTCAGTGTGGAGAAATGGTTGTGCTCTTATTCTCAAACAAGTGAATCTTTCAGCTGGCCACTCACTGTTCCATCTGCTATTAAGTTGAATGAATGAGTGGTATTGATTCTTACGACATTTGGTCCAATGGAAAGATATGGCACCTCATATACTTTCCTGACTTGTTTTGGGCTTGAATGTAGTAGTAATTGATTTTAGTTCTTGTTTACTTTTAACGGTATTGATATACCTAGAATATTCACATTCAGTTTGAATTAAGAAATTAGAAATACATTATAAGAAAAGTAGAAAAATGATGAAAGGTATGAGAGGCATGTAAATGAGACCAATATTGGAAGAAAACATGAAGAATGAGTAATTTTATTTAACATTCAGCTAAAACTTAGAGCCATATACTAACATTGCCATGATAGTGTGATATAGGACTGAAGTAACTAAGTTAAAGAAAAAGGAAAAATTAGTTCTTTAGAGGATATCATAAGAGTTAAAATGATTAGGTTTGAAAGGATCTTAAAATAGGCAGTATACTTTATGAAGTGTTTCTGTGATGACAGGAGGATATGTTGCTTATAATCAAGAGGGCTTATGATTTTTCTTAGGAGGCTTAACATTTTTGTTTCCCCAGTGTTTATGTACTTGTCATAATGAGACCTCACTGTTTGGTAAAAGCTTCCTATGTACAGGTTGAAGTTTTCCCTTTCACACTGTTAATTAATGAGTTAAAGACATTCAGGCTCTTGTTTGTCACCAGTGCATTTAACTGGCATTTAGAACACATTTTGGTATACATATTCTTTAGAAAGTAGTCATTAGTGGAATTTAGGTTATATTCCAGATCTTCATAAGATTAGAACACTTTTTTTTCTTGGATGCCACAAAGAATTAGTAATAACAATAGTATTAGATCTTAGAATCATTACATAATAGTATCGGATCTTAGAATTATTACATGGTCTCTGCAGCCTCTTACTCCTTTATATTTTATTTTTTAAATTTTTATCTTATTATTATTATTTTTAATGCCTACAGCACCTGGTATTCCTTGGTGGTCTCCCATCCAAGTACTAACCAGGCCTGACCCTGCTTAGCTTCTGAGATCGGGCATGTTCAGGTGGCATGGCCATAGACCTCTTAGACCTTTAAAAACAATCTGACAAAAAATAACTTTTTTCAGAGTTTGGCTTCAAAATTTTGATGTACCTTTAGCTTTAGATGTATAAAGAACATTAAAAAAATTATGACCACAGTTTGATTTAAAATAATCTTAAGATTGGTGTTACCTTTTCCTCTGAGGAAACAATGAAAGCCTGAATGCATACTAATAAAGGGATCCCTTGGTATAAGGAACATTTGAACTTTGGGATCTGAAACAAGGATATGATCAGTCAGTTTTAGTAAGGTTCATGCTAATTTGGTGGGGGAAATGGTCTTGGAATAATTATCTTATTTGATTTCAAAGACGTTTGTGGAAAAGGTTGAAATAATGAAAACATGTTTAAAACATTAAATTTTTTCTCTCTTCGTATATTTCTTGCACGTTTTCATCCCAGTCATTAAATGAAAGGAACACTTGCAGTATATGTGTTATATGTCCAGGGTAGAGGTTGGAGGTGAATGATGGTATTGGGGTTGATGAAATGCCTTATAATTACAGTAATAGGTAAGAATTATTCCATTTGAACAATACATCCAAATTTGTAGAGTTAATTCAATTTTAAAAACATGCATTGAATTGCTTCTGGTTGTTCAAGTTTTCATAGATGATGTGAGCATAAATAGTTCTAACGTTAAAGAAGAGGAAATAAACACAGTGATAAATTGACCATGAAGCTAAGGCAGCTTTAGTTTTAAGACCAGTTATTTACATAGGCCCTGGGAGGGGCTTTAGCAATATGTTTAGATGGCCATTTGCAAAATTAAAATATTTTAGTTGTAAGTTCAGGTTGCTGTCACTTTCAACTCCTTTTGACTCTCCAACATAATTCCACTTGGGTTGGGTTGTGTGGGAATGGCTATATACATTTTGGGGGAAATTTTGGAATAATGCATTTGTGATTTTGTCTTCTTAAGTATCAATATCTGTATTTCTGTCTTTTGCAAAGGAAAAGAGTAGAAAGAATTTAATTATATACAGATATTGATACTTAAGTAAGTTGGGACTCTATTGGGAAGCCATTAGCCTCACTAAGAGTTTCTACTCCACTTTAGTAGGAAAAAAACTCCGTGGTCTACCAGGGACTCTATGTTGATAAGAGATGGAAAGTCACTCTACTTTTTTTATTTGTTAGGGCCAAATCACTTTCCTGCATTGTAAGTTCTGTAAAACAACAACTGTTTGCATTCTACTTTCAAAATAGTATCATTGGAGCCATATTATATTTCCTGTTTGCTTCCTGTTGGCTAAGTAAAAAAAAAAAAAAAAGAGAAGAAATTATCCTCTCCCAGATATTTGTTTAAGACTATGAGGAAAATTGTTGACTGTGGCCAAGTATAATGTTGTTGTTTTTTTTTTTTTTAGAAAATTATTTTGAAATAATTTTAGATTTACAGAGAAGTTGGAAAGGTCTGCAGAGAGTTTCTGTGTTCCTCTCACCCACTTCACCTAATGTTAACATCTTATGCTACTGTGGTATACTTGTCAAAACTAAGAAGCCAACGTTGGCACATTGCTTTTAACTAAACAGCAGATTTCTTTTGGATTTCTCTAGTTTTTCTATGAATGTCTTTTTTCTGTTCCAAAATCCCATCTAGGATCCACCATATTGCATTTAGTCTCCTTAGTCTCTTTTGGTCCATGGCAGTTTCTCAGACTGTCCTTGTTTCCTATTGCCTTGACGATCTTGAATATTGATCAGGGGTTTTGTAGACTGTCTTTCCATTGAGGTTTGCCTGATGTTTTCCTGACTTGGCTGGGATTATGCGTCTGGGTGAAGAATACCAGAGAGGGAAAGGACTCCTCTCATCACATTGGATTAGGACACATGATATCCGCGTAACACTGCTGGTGATGTGAACCGTTTTTGCCAGGTTTCTCCCCTAAAGAGTTACTGTTTTTACCTTTTCTATACTCTGTTCTTTGGAAGGGCATCACTAGGTCAAGCCTGCATTCAGGAGGAGCCTCTTCCTGGAGGGGTGAATATCTACTTAAAAATATTTGGAATTCTTCTTTAAGGAAGATTTGTCCCTTCCCCCGTTTCCTTATTTCTTCAGGCATTTATTTATATCAATCTGGACTCAAGTATATTTTATGCTTTGATTGTTTTCCATTACTATGTTATTTATTTTGTTGCTCAGATTGTTCCACCTGTGGCTATTGGAGACACTTTTAGGTTGGCTCCTGTGTCCTTTGATATGCGGCCACCCTTTTGTGTTTTCAAGCACATCCTTGCTTTCTGGAACTAGAAGATACGATAAGAGGCTTATTACGTATATTTTCTGCCCCAGTCCTAGAATCAGACATATCTGCAAGGAGCTCAGTGCTGGTATGCTTGTTGCTACTGGGTGGTTTTGTTTTTAATAAAGAAGAAAAATTGAAATGTTAAAAAGTTTAGTTATTTTTGGTGTTTAAACTTTGTTCGATTTGGGAAGTATGTCTTGCTGGTATTTGGCTTTTACTGGCATGCCTACCACTGTCTGTATATTCATTTATTCATTCAGCAGATCAAGGAACAGAACATTATTAGCATCCCAGAAGGCCTGCTTGTGCACCCTTTGAGTCACCAACCATCCCAAGAGTCACTACTATCATGACTCCTAATACCATAAGTTTTGGCTGTATTTGAACTTATAATATAGGCCAAACTTCTTTCTCTGAGCTTTGTGAGATTGATCCATATTAGTGCAGATATATAAAGATATATATAGCTTGTTCATTTACATTTTAGTATCATATTCCATTGTATGAGTATACTATAATTTGTCCATTTTACTCTAGATAGACTTTAGAGGTTTTAGATCTTACATTTGGATATCTAATTATTGGATAGTATGAGTAATGCTGCTGAGAACATTACTAAACATGTCTTTTGGTGAATAAATGTAGCATTTGTGTTGAGTACACTCCTAAAAGTGGAATTGCTAGTTCATAGTATTTGTGTATGTTCAGCATTAGCAAATATTGCCAAAGTTTTCCAAAATGATGCATCTCACAAACTTTAAAAATTAAAACCAACTGGCACATTAATATAAATTTAATAAGGATTTGATCAGTGTCGTGTATGGAAAGGCCGTATACCTAATAATAACAGGATTTCTTGACTCATTTTTAGCTTCTGAAAACTGTAGTTCAGATATCTTTATGCTACCTGTGCTAATGCATTTTTTAAAAAATTGGGTCTGTTTTTTTGTCTTATATTTTCTACCTTCTCCCAGCCCAATCTAATTGGAAGCCAAATTCCTATCTAGTATGCTTCCTTGTATTTCTTTTATTTCTGAGAGATACAGATATATATAGATAGAGTTGACAAGTAGTGTTGGAGTGCCACTAACCTTGGCCATGTCTCCTGGATTTTAGTGAAAATACCATTTTAGAAGAATCCCCTGTTACATGGTTTCATTTGTTGATTTTACCAATTTTTGAGTGCCTTGTAAGTGCACTGTACTAGATGTTGAAGATAAAAAGAGGAATAAAGTGCATCTGTACTTTCAAGAAGATCACTGGTGCATAAACTAACACAGTAAAGTACAGTAATTTCAAAATAATAGAGACATACAGAAAACTATGTGAGCCCAGAGGAGAGAGTGACTGACTCTGCAGGTTTCACAGAGATCTATTTTCCAGATGTTCTGAAGGGTGAGCAATGGGGTGAAAAGAGAAGGATATGTTAGGCAGAAGCAACAGTAAGTACAAAGGTTTAAAAATGTGGAAATACTATTCAAAGGACAGTAGTACATGGATTGTAGTATGGCAACAACACCTGCTTCCTCATACACTGCTTCCTCAGTCATTGCATTTTGCTGCTAAATTTATAAGCAGCTTCAGACTTCTCAATGGGCTGCTTCAGGCAGTCACTACCAATTATTTGGAGTTGGCATGCGAGGTTGGACCGGTTTGTCTTCTCTGCGGTGGGCATCCACTGTGCCTGGGGCATAGGATGTGTGTGGGAGTGGTAGAGAATGAGAGAAGCTGGGAAGGTATGTTGGCGGGATCACATCATGAAGGATTTTTTGTGCCTCACCATTGAGTCTGTATTTATAGTCTGTGTAGACAGTGGAGAGCCATATAAGGATTTTAGCAGGAAAATGATGTAAACAGATCACTCTCTTTGTAAAGATAATTATGGGAGCTTTGTTGAACATGAATCAAACTGGATAAAACAGGGGGCAAAGACACAGTAGGCACTTCATGCTATCATTAGATCTCAGTAGCTTTTAAGTTGCCAAACCACTTAGGAGTAATATGGCTGTTCAGGCAGGAGATGATGGAGGTCTGAATAAGGGCATTAGGAATGGAGAGAAAAAGATTAAGAATCATTTAGGAAATAGAACAGGGGTGAGAAAGAGGAAGGAATCTTGGCAGGTTCTCAGACTTCATGCCTGGGTGCCTGCATGGTAGGGAATGCAGGAGGGGCAGGATAGGGTGGGAAGACGATGACTTGTACTTGTTGGAAATTAAATTGGCCTGGAAAGAATATTTTCCCTATGGAGTCATGTTAATTCCTACCAATCCTTTGTTCTTCTAGAAGGTTGCAAATTAGCTGTTAATGTCACATGGTAACACTGAAAGAACAGTTGGCTGCAGAAGATGTGGTTTTGAGTTTTGGCTCTGACACTTTATCATCACTAAGTTATAACCTCAGGCAAGCCATGTAACCTTTCTTAATCCCTGTTTATCTATACAATGTAAAATATGTGTAGCCCTTTTTACAAAATTGAGAGATTCAAATGAGGAAATTTATGTGAGGGCATTTTGTCAACTCATACATATTGCACACACATGTTTTCACTGAGCCGATCTTCCCTTTGTAAAAAAAAAATATTTCAAGGTACTTTGATTCAGGATTGATAAAGAACTTTTAAAACAGTCTTAAATAAATGTTTGGAAGTCCACAAAGTAATCTTGAGGTTGAAATGATCTAAAATGTCATCCTTCATTCTATCTTTAGTTGTATTTCCCTTATGTCTATACTAACTTTTTAGCATGGATTGTAATGGGCTGTTGAGAGTCTAGCGGAATGTCAGGGGAATTCGTGTTTGACCACCATATTTACAGTTTTAAATGATTTCCATGTTAATATTATGTATTCTTGAATCTAGCTTTTCCTTCACTTTACATTTTAAACCAGTTTGATATTCACTTATTAATAATTTAATTTAGATTATTAAAATTCTTTGGGCGAGAGAAGGGAGGCTTATTTCATTAATAAAATAATGTAAATATAATTTCCCCTAAACTCTTTGGAACAATTTCATTTGAGATGTGTAAGATAAGACATAGCTTAGAAACAGTTGGCCTATTTATTGGCCTGATAATGTAAAAATTAATTTTTTTTGGTAGAGCGTGATTAAAGTTCATTAAAAATTTGACCTTTTGTAATTAATGAATGTATTTTATTCATCAGTATAATAAACATTATAAACTTATGAAGTTTATTCAGAAGGTGTTTCTTGAATGTATCCAGTACAGGTCTAACAGCTAAAAATGTGCTACATAGTTTTATATTTAAATCAGATAAGGGTAAGTAGTGTGTGTGGATAAGTGGCTATGGATGGCAGTTATGCTGCTGTTTCTAAAGGAACTCAAGGTTGGGGATTGAAGTACTGAGATACCTCTCTTGGCAGGGTTCCTCTTGGCTAGGATGGCCTCATACATGATCAGATGTCAACTTTCATTTTTAGAACAGGATTAGTTATAACTTGGTTACTATATTACATAAAATAGGTTGGAAGGGTTTGGGATCTGGACCAGACTATTTTAGTGTGGGGGTGGCGAGTGATGGTGGAGAGACCTAACCTCATGGAGGGACAGAAACCAGGGATGTTAGTTCTATAAAGCAGTGAGACCCAAGAAGTCCTGTTACGGGCTTGATCATCTGATGAGCAAGCAGAGCCATAAGGGCAGACGTAGCTATAGAAAAGAGCCAGTAAAGTGATCTGTGCTGGGAAGTCTGGTAGCTGGTTTTAGTCACTGATGTTAATGGTCAAGGGCTAGACTTTAGGCCTAAGGAAGGTGACTGGCAGTAATAAGCAAGGCTTGCTTGCTTTTTAATCCTTTTTTTTTTTTTTTTTTTTAAGCTACGGGATTGAGTTATAGGCTATAGACAGATTAGGTCTAAAGCAGGAGCCCATGTTTCAGAATTGAAATAACGTGATTTATGGCAAAGTGACTTGAGGCTAAAGAGGTCTAGGGCCTGGCTTGGGGCACAGAGGGTAAGATGATCTCAAGAAGGGAGAGTCAGGCTCTAAGGAGGCCAGTATTCTCCTTAGATTTCTGTCATGTCATATTGTTTATGAATGATGAGGTGAATGAATATTTTTTTCCAAGACTGACCTGGAAACCCACCTTGAATCAGTTCATGCTCTTGCTTAATGTTCTCCAGTAGCTTTCATCATATCTAAACTAGACCCCAAACCCTACTAACCTATTCTCTTTTTACTGTCTTAAAGGCCTACGTGATCTATGCTTTCAGGGCCTTAACACATGTAGCCTCTTGGTTCTGGAATAGTCCTTTCCCCAGCTCTGCAGTTAGCTGCTACCCAATTTTAAATCTCTGTTTAGATGTCATCTTCTCAAGGAGCCTTCATGCTGAAGTTTCTACTCCAGTGACTGCTAACTACTTATTTAAAAGTGTTATTCATCTATATGAACAGCAATGATTTTTTTTTCAAATTGCCTTAATTTCCATCAAATAGTTATGTGGTTCATCAGAATTTGTGATTCACTGAGGTGAGGCATTTCAGAGAGTATGCTGTATAAGGTCTGATCCTGAATATCCAAGGGTATGACTGGCCTTCTAAATGTGTGTTCACTGAAATATTCTCCTTGGTAATTTATTGAGCAGGCTGTTGAATAGAATTATCTAATTATCACATTTAGGATTTAAAATGCCTGCTGAAGATGACAGTGCTGTTTTAGTAGATGATTTCTTTATGACATATGTTATACTAGACTAGTTTCTTAAAGCCTTTCTATAGCAATTTATAGGAAGACTTGGTTTTAGTATTCCCTGGGAGCTTGTCTAATAAATCTTAAGAGCTTATTAGATATTTCAGATTGAGTTAAAAAGAAAGGTCTAAAACACACCCTTGTTTTTCACGTTATTAAAATGCTCATTCCTTTTGAAAAACACTGAACTGAAGTTTTGTCTTGCTAAGTAATCATCCTCTACCTTATATATAAATACTTTGATAATGTTGAAAATTTTTGAAACTTAATGTTAAGTACCATTTCAGATATGTCCTTTTACATCATCAGATAGTTAATCTAGTATTCTAATTAAATCAATAAGAATCAATAAATCAATAAAGTTATTGGAAGAACTAATTCACTGCATTAAATAATCTGAAATCTTGGTTAGGCCTACCATTGGCTTAGGTTACTGGAATATGGAATAGTAAAAAGTGAAGCCATGGGATTGTAGAGTTTAGAGGGATTCCTTAGGTCAGGTTCTATAAAGAGAAGTGGCCAACCTTTGAAGAAAGACTCAAGAATTGTCAAATGAAAATCCCTCGGTGCTGCACTGGCAGTTTCCAACTATTAAATCAAGGACTGCATTTCCCCATTTTCCCATATTATAAATGGTAGGTAGCTGGGACAGCATCCATGTAGTACCCCACTAAGCCAGTGATCCCTGCATGTGGGATTGCAGGATCGGGGTAACCACAGCTACACCTACACTTGTGATAGGGGGTCAGGAGTCTTGTGAGTCTCCTTCTCACTCTGCCATTTTGGTGCAAGTCATTTGACTCCTCAGGCTCAGATTACTCATCTCTATAAAATTAATGGATTGGGCGAGATCCTTCCAAGGTTCTTTTAAGCTCTGCTGTCATGTAATTGGGATTTTCTGACTCCTTGGTCAAAGTATGGGCAGGGATTTGGGTGGCAGGGTAGTGTAGGTGGGCAGGCACTTCATACTTAACCACCTTCCCATATTTCCATGACTTAGTCACCAGTTCAAATTGAATAACCAAGAGAGGTTGTGTGCTCTCACAATAAGTTTTGGTATTCTTACAGGAAAGCATTTTCAGTTTTATAATGGAGGTCATTGAAAAAATCTTGTTTCTAGTGCTTGTGCCCTTTTGATACCACTCTATCATTCTTCAAGCACTTCAGTAATTTCTGGTGCAGACAGATGTTCCAGTTTACCTTAAAATTTCCCTGGACAATTACCTTACAATGTCCCAGTCCTGGAGTCAGCCAATTTCCTAAGGAGTCCTGGTTCCTTTAAAGGGAATGGGCCATGTGTGCCCTTGCAAAATGGATTGTTTTGCTTCTCCCCTTTTGGAGGGCAGAGCTAGGAAATGTGTTTTTTTGAAGTTGTGTAATACCTCTAGTTCTAATTCATCACTGCAATGCTCTTCCTCTTCGCACATTAGGTTTGTATAGTCTTCCTCAGTTGCTGATTCCCCAAATTTCTCTGTATTTACTTGTCCAGTGCTACAATAAATACAAAAGTTTCAGAATTTTCACCAACACTACTATCAACAAACCTACATAAAATTCTAAATTTCTTTATAATCTCTTTACCTTAAGAATAGATCATACTGAAGATGTATATCCATCAACTCTCAAGAGGTTACTGTCTTGTAGCTTGTCTTGATACCATATTTTTCCCTTCCTCCCTCCCTTCTTCCTCTATACATAGTAGATATTCAGTAAATGTTTGCTGAGAGGTAGTCTGGGTCTTTCTTTGAGTGATTCCTGTTGACAGTACTTTCCTAAGTTAAATTAATTACCATTTCTATAGAGTCAAATGCAATTAATCTACCAAAAGTGCTAATATTTTGAGCAGTCATAAATATAAATGAAAGAATATCTAATATATATAACTGTATAGTGTATCTTTTATAGCAATAAATAAGTTACATATAAAACCCTAGTGCATCAACCCATATATATTAAACTCATTTTACCTGTATATTCATGTAATCTTTAATTATCTCATATATCATTTTTAATTCACAGAACCTGGGGTTTTTGTTTGTTTTTTTTTTTTGCTATCAGTTCTTATATTTATAAATCAGTTCAAAGCTCGTGTATGGAGCAATTTCTTATCAGGTGGGTTAGCTTTTACTGCTCTCTTACTAGCTTTTTGACTCATTCTCAGTTTGCCTGGTTGCTTTTGTTCTCTCTTATTTGCCAAGAATCAAAGAATATCTGGATCAATTAATTGTTTTTTTCTTATAAAGATGACCTTTTGGCATTGAACTCTACCTGCCTCCCATTCATTGCTCTTGTGTTCTTTGCCTTATTCATAGTTTTTAAGGCTTTCTAATTATCTGTGTTTGGAACTGCTATACACACATTGACAACAGAAACATGCCAAATATTGTGTACTCTTGCTTTTAAGCACCTCCACATTATGTTTTACCAATCTATGATGTGGCAGTGAAGATGCCTGAAAAATGAACCTTCACCTTGTTACATGCTTGCTTGAAGAAATTCTGCCCCTGTCATAAACTCTATACCAGCTTTTTGTCTTTTTTTTTTTTTAATTTCTCAGAATGCAGCAATACAGGGCTCTTCAAACTTGTTTGATGTAAACTGCATTTTCCTTTGTTTAAGCATTTTCAAATACTAACAAGCTTTTGAACATCTATTAAAAGTCAATTTTTTTGTTTTTGGTTAACTCTTACATTTTCATAGTTTTTGGAGACAGTCTAGGTTAAGCAAGAGCAAAGAGCCGTTATTTGTCTTTAATTGGGGGGTGGGAACAGGGTATTCTCTACACTTTTTTTCTTAACTTTGCACTTTCTTTATGTAATAGTTCTCATTTTGGTTATTTGCTGCCCTAGTTACTTTTAGGAAGAATGAATGAAATATTCAGGGTAAGTGAGTTGGGTATAAGATCTGAAGTTTTCAGCCATGAAAACAGGAAAAATATATAACATTTTTAACTTAACTGTGGAAGATGATGGTTGCATATTTCTAATTTGTATGTGTTTCCATCTTTGTGATAGGATGCTTTAATAAATCTCTTAAAATTAAAAAGAGGTTAAAATCCTTTGAATTAACTTTTTGTATTTTTTATTACAGGTAAATTGGGATTTTCACATTGTACAGAAAACAGAGGTAAGAGAAATGCTCAAATATTTCTTAGTAAAGCATCTTTGCAGCCCTACATAGACTCCTTTTGAGTACTGAACTATGTCACTGTGGGTTTTTAGTGTTCAGATAAGAATGTGTTTATATTTAGGAAGTGTAAAATGTGAAGAATAGTCAGTTACCTCATCCATATTTTTAAAATATCAGGGTGTGTTATAAAATTAACTTAATTATAATTTAAATTTTTTCTCATTTATAAAGTTGAGTCGGCTAAGATTCGGTTTAAGTTCATTTTTTTCATAATCCAATCTAATGTGTCATGACAAAGAAATTTAAATATGTTTAACTCTTTTGAAGCTGTCTTGGTGTAGGAAGAAATAGGGACTTGGAAACAGTGTTTTAGTGAGATTAATAATTAATTGCTTTGTTGTATAAGTAGGATTATTAATTTTTAATAATTTACTATAATTCAAAATTCTGATTGTGAAGTTTAAGGAATTTCCATGTGATTCCCTATGTTCCTTGCAGGAATTTCAAGGATAACACTGAAATATGAGAGCAGCATCCATGAATTACATATCTGTGGTGTTTTTTTAGGAGCTGTTGCATTATCCTTACATGGGGTCTGAGGTCTTTTGTTAATGGCAATGACTAAGGATTTGAGAAGTTTTTTTCTAATTTTATAATACATTTATATGTTGATGCAGGTGTTAGTAAATTTTAACTGTCACTTTAAGTAAATGCAAGGTCCCTAAGGGATTACATTGTATAATAAACACAAATAATTTATTATTTTTTGCATTCAGAAGTATACAGTTTATTTTTGTATTTCTATTCAACTTTGGAAGTAGAGGTAATTTTGCCAAATTAGCTCAAAATAGGCAAGAACTTAATATTTTTATATTGGCAAGGATTTTTGGTGTACTGTTCAGTATTATATGAATGTAGGATTCAATTTGAGGTAAAAGATATAAATTCCATTTATGGTTTCTGGTGTGAATTTTTTAGCTATATATATTTTGAGTAAGTAATTTTTTTCTCTCATAATTTTGGCTTTCTTATCTATAAAGTGTTAATGATAGTCCTTATTAAGCTCATGGTGTGAAAATTTTGAGAGGATATATATATGTGTAAATGTTTTATAAATTCTAAGGACACTATTGCATATATATCAGGATGATAAAATACATTCAGCATTCATCTACAACTAGCTAACAAAATGTGAATGTGAGGATTTTAGATTAGATACAAGGCATATCATAAGTCTCATTATTCTGTCTCAGGTTGTATTAACATAAAATCAAAACAAGTACTGAATAACATTTTAATGTTTTTGTTCAGTACTTGCATTGTATAGGAGTGTCACTTCATTTTATCTCCTGATTATCTTTCAACACTTATCCTTTGATCCATAATTTACTTTGGTCACCAAAAGAATTGGAACCTAAACAGAACTCTCTTCTAGATTTTTTTTTTCTTATAACTATTTGAGAAAGAGAAAAATCACAAGAAATAAAAATTTCAAGCTGATATTTAGTTTATAAAATAGGTTCAGGGTATTTTCTAGGAGTAACTGTGGTGGGCATCTCTGGGAAAGAGATTGGGATTATGAATGGTGATTTATGTATATTTTTATTTTTTAAAAATGAGAATGTGTACTTTGGTAATTAAAATAATTAAAAGATAGTGCAGTGGAAGCAGAGAGAACTTTTCAAGAAGTTTGGTGACTTGAGAGGAGGAGCAGAGAGCTTAAGTAGGAAGTTTTGTTTTGTTTCAATTTTGTTTTTTTAGGTTATGGAAGTCTATACATTTGTTGTTGGTGGTAAGTGAGCCAGGAGAGAGTGAGACTAAAGTACAGATTAGGGAATAGCTATTTGCTGAAATCAAATTACATCTAGAAGGCGGCTTTGACTAGAGCAGTGGTTCTCCAAGGACTTTGGGAGGACTTGAGGGGAGGGGGACGGGGTTCCTGACATCCTTTCGAGGTCATACTATTTTCAAAGTAATACAAGATATGATTTGCCCTTTTACTTTCATTGTTTTGAGAGTGTACTGTGGAGTTTTTAGAGGCTACATGACAGTGAGCCTGTGACTATCATACTAGACTGCAGAAATAGATATGAGATCTAGCTGGCTTTTTATTAAGCATGATCTTCAAGAGTTTTGCAAAAATGTGAAATGGTACCATCTCTATCACTTTTTTTCTTGAAATTTTTTAAAATTTAGTTTTAAGTATACAGTACATTGGTTTGACATCTATATTGTTCATAAAATGGTCCCCCCAATTGCTCCCTCCCTCCCCTGACCCTCCACCTAGCCATCGTATTAATGCTAACTGCATTCTCCATCTCCATGACCATCTATCAGCTACTAATTTGTACTTCTTTAGCCCTTCACCGCATTCTCCCAGCCCCCAAACCCTCTTCCCTCTGTCCAACATCAAACTGTCCACTATATTTGTGAGACTTTTGATTAGTTCTTTTTATTCCTTAGATTCCACATATAAGTGAAATCATGCCGTTTTTATCTTTCTTTGTCTGACTTAAACACCTTCTAGGTCCATCAAAGCAATACCTTTTTCTGTCCCCTTCCTTTTCATATGTAGGGGTCTTGTTTTCTTATCCTCCAGTCACTCTAACTTTTAGTTGGAGCACTTAATTATTTTCCATTTAAGGTACTTATTGATAGGAATGTAGTTGTTACCATTCTTTATTCCTGTTTTTGACACAGGTTTTTTCTTCTTAAAGAAGTCTCTCCAACATTTCCTATAATACTGGCTTGGTGGTGATAAATTCCTTTTAGCTTATTTTTGTCTTGGAAACTCTTTATCTGTCCTTCAATTCTAAATGATAGCTTTGCTGGATAAAGTATTCTTGGTTGTAGATCCTGGGTCTTCTCACATCAAATATTGTGTGTCAAGCCCTTCTGTCTTGCATAGTTTCTTTTGAGAAATCAGCTGCCAGTCTTACGGGTGCTCTAACTACTTTTTCTTGCTGCTTTTATGATTCTTCTTCTTTGTATTTAACCTTTGGCATTTCAATTATGATGTGTCTTGGTGTGGGCCTCTTTTGATCCCTGATTTTTGGAATTCTTTGAGTTTCCTGGGGTCTATTCACCAGATTAGGGAAGTTTTCCATTATTATTTCTTCAAACAACTGTTCAGTATCTTGATTTTCTTCAGTTACACCAATCAGACGAATATTTGGAGCCTTAATAGTGTCCCGTAGCCTCCGTAAATTATTTTTATAGTCTTGGCATCTTTTTTCTTGCCATTCTGATTGAGTGTTCTGATGGGCTTTCCTGTCCTCTAGATAGGGCCTTTGATCCTCTTCTTTATTCACTTTGCTTATTTCTTTGTTTATTCCATTTAATATATTTTTCATCTCAGATAATGTGTTCTTCATTTCAGATTGGTTCCCTTTTATAATTTCCATTTCCATTTTTATGTTTTTATCTCTTTGTTGAAGTTCTCACTGAATTTATCTGCACTTCCCAAAAGTTCATCGAGCATCTTTTATAACCAGTGTTTTGAACTCTGCATCTGTTAGATTACTTGACTCCATTATATCTGGATCTCTGTTCTGTTCTTTCTCATATGGTTTGCTTCTTTGTCTTCCCATTTTGGCTGCCTTTTTGTGTCTGTTTCTATGTACTAAGCAAAGCTCTCAAGTCTCCGGTCTTATTAGTGTGGATTTGTGAAGTAGGTGTCCAGTGGCACAGTCCTGAGAAGGATTCAGCTGCAGGCCAAATTTAGCCCAAGCTGTGCAGGTGAGAAGTGTGAAGGATTTTGGATGAGGTGAAAAAGCTGCATATTGCTAGTTCCACATGGTAATGCAGGCTTACACGAGCCTTTCTGAATTGGAAGGGGTGTTGAGAGGAGGCAGTGTGAAGGCTGTTTTGTCCCTGGGTGCAGGATGGTGGGTTGTTGCGAATGTAGAACATTTCGCTTTGTAAAGCCTGTCTTAATGAATGCAGCATGTTATTATTACCTGGGAGGTGTAGAGTTTCCTGGAGGAAGAAAGAAAGTCGTCTTCAGAAAGGCTCATAGACCCACTAGGAACCTCAGGGTGACTACTAGGAAAAAGAGTCCTTTCTGGTGCTGTAGGACTCTCATCAAAGACTTACGGTTGAAATACATAACTTTAAGTATGACTGTTTTTATTTTAATAGTTTTTGTAGTACAAAAATGTTATGAATTATTTTCTAGTTTTACTTATAATTTCCTTTTTAATACTTTTTATTAAAACCAACAAAATTATGACTTCAGAGAAAGCGAGGAGACCATACATAGGCATTGAATCAATTTTTATGTGATCTTATACCTCAGATTAGCTTACTGTTTCTTAAAATCAAGTACAGTTGACCCTTGAACAATGTAGTGGTTAGGGGCACATCCCCTATGTAGTCGAAGATGCATGTATAACTTTTGCCTCTACAGTTGACCAATTTGTATCTTTGTATATTGGTGCATGGTTTCTCATCCATGGTTGGAAAATGCAGTTAGGACTGTGATTAGGAAAGCAAAAACACTGCTTCCTAACTGCGAGTGGTTAAATCCGTGGACATGGGATGTGAAGCCGTGGATAAGTGCACCTTCACAGCTCAAACTGTGTTGTTCAAGGGCCAACCATATTCTTCTTTCTCACTACTTGGAAAATTTTTAATATATGATTATAGTAGTGTTTTCCAGCATTCTAAGTCATGAAGGGATATCTTTCTTATTTGTTTTAAAAGACATGCAAAATTTTTTATGTTACAGATAGGCAATTTAATTTTTCCCTATAGCTTTTTTTTTTCATTTTTTGAATGTACAATTTATATACAGTAAAATTTAACATTTTTAGTTGCAATTCTTTGTGTTTTGACAAATACATTTGTGTGAACCATCCCCATAATCAAGTTCTGTCACCTCCCCAAATTCTTCCATTTCCCTTGTAGTCATTCTCTCCTCTCCCCCAGCCCTTTGCAACCACTGATCTGTACTTTGTCCCTCTCATTTTGAGAAGGACATGTAATTTAAACAATGTGTTCCTCTTACTTCTGCCTCTCTAGGAGTGCCTCACAGCTCAGTCTGGTATTTATAAACTCTTGAATGACTGACCTGTATATGTAGGTATTTTGTCCGCCATGGCAGTAGTCCTGATCCATAGTTTAGGGGGAGCTTTCACCCACTTTGCAAGTTTTTTCTATTGTCATTATTTAAATAGTTTTGTAGGTTATACTCTTATAGTTGAAGAAAATTGCTAAGCAGTTAAAAATACTAAAAAATAAAGGATTTGAATTTTCGTATTTTAATTGAAGATTTTTCATGTCGTTTTTAGCTTTCCAAATTTCATCACATTCTGTCTTTTATTAACTCTCGTTAATTATTAAGGACTCACAAGCCCTTTCTCTTTAGCAGGAAAGAAGGTTAAATGAATAACTAAACAATCTTGGTGTTCCCCTGGTTGATTAGCTGAATTTTTAAGTGCACTAGGAAAGGTACATTATTTTTGTCAGTACTTTAATCTTGATAGAGCTGTTTCTAAAAATAGCATGGAAGAATATTTAAGCTTTACTGAGGGAAGTTAAAAAGATTAATGTTTACATCAGAAATAACTTCAGATATACTGTACAGAAATACTTTGTTTGTCCCACATGCATCTTTAAAAATTCTCTAAAACTTACTATATGCTAAGTGCTATTATAGACATTAACAAATTTAATTATCATGTTTTATGGAATGGATTCTGTTATTCATAATTTAGAAATAAGAAATAAAGTATAGAGAGGCTAAGTAACTTGCCCAAAGCCACAGTCAGTATGTTGCAGAATGACTTAACCTTTCATGTTTGTTTTAGCTAGCCTTTACTGTACTGTATGGTATCTGTTTAATGCTGGTAAGAAATTTAATGCCCCATTTGGGGCATTGAAATGGTTGAGTGTCTCTTTATTATGTATATGCCTCTTACTTGTGACTGTTTCAATTCCTGGCATTATGTAGCCAGGAAATATGTTCTTGCTACATGTAAACTTGGTAAAGGAGTGAATGGAGTTTATGAACCTTCAACCCCAGGGGTTAGGTGAAAATATAGGGTTCTATACTGTAGTAATTTGTGAAGTGGTCTGATTCTAAATTACTTAGAACTACTCAACAATTGTTCTATATATTTGATTCTCTTGGGAAATCAGATATATAATTAAACTGCTTTGTTGGGGAACCCAAAATTCATTTTAAAAATAAGAAATACATCAGAGTTATTATTTTGGACTTTTCCATTCTGGTTATATATAGTTTTTGACACAAACTTGGTTATATGAAAAGTTTTTATGTTTCTTGAGCAGTTTAAAATAAACTGGTGGTAGTATGTGGGTCTTTCCTGCTTTAACACAGAATCTAATATTTAAAAATATCTGTTTTATCTTTAGTTAAATCGACCCACTGCACTTTGGTTTCACCTCTGGTTCATGTATATCATGGTAATAATTGGATGAGTAATGCCTCTTTTAATTGACATTTGATAGCCCTTAGTTAATTTTTTTTCTGGCTTTATTGAAATATAATAGACTTAGTTGCTCATATTTACATTGTACAATTCAATGAGTTTTTAAAAATTGTAGTTGACATACAATAATATACCAGTTCAAGTTGTACAGCATAGTGGTCAGAAATCCACATAACTCTCCAAGTGATCACCCCACTAAATCTAGTACTACTCTTTCCCCTTACATATTTATTACATTATTAACCATCTTTCCCATGCCACACTCTACACCTCCATGTCAGTTCTGCAACTATCTCTTTGCCTTTTTTCGCTGTCCCTCTAACCCCACTCCCATCTAGTAGCCCTCACAATATTCTCTATATCTATGAGTTTATTTCATTTTTTGTTGTTGTTGTTGATTTTCTTCTTTAGATTCCACATGTAGGTGAAATCCTGTGATATTTGTCTTTCTCTTTCCAACCCATTTCATTCAACGCAATACCCTCCAAGTCCATCAAGGCAATATCTTTTTCCATTCCTTTTCTTTTAGTTTGTGTGCGTCTTTTAATCTGAAGTGAGTCTCTTGTAGGCAGCATATGTAGGGGTCTTGTTTTCTTATTCATTCAGCCACTCTGTCTTTTGGTTGGAACACTTAATTCTTTTCATTTGAGGTACTTGTTGATAGGAGTGTATTTATTATTATTCTTACTTTTTTTTTTTTTACACCTATAACACTTGGTCTTCCTAGGTGGTCTCCCATTCAAGTACTAACCAAGCCTGAACCTGCTTAGCTTCTGAGAGCACATGGGATCGGGCGTGTTCAGGGTAGTATGGCCATAGTCAGGGTAGTATGGCTGTAGACCGTTCTTGATTCCTGTTTTTGATACAGGTTTTTTCTTCTTAAAGAAGTCCTTCCAACATTTCCTGTAATACTTCCTTGATGTTGATAAATTCCTTTAGCTTATTTTTGTCCGGGAAGTTCTTTATCTGTCCTTCAACTATACCTGATAGCTTTGTTGGATAAAGTATTCTTGGTTGTAGATCCTGTGTTTTATCACATGGAATATTTTGTGCCAAGCCCTCTGTCCTGCATAGTTTCTTTTGAGAAATCAGCTGCCAGTCTTATGGGTGCTCCTTGTAGGTAACTAACTGCTTTTCTCATGCTGCTTTTAAGAGTCTTCCTTTGTATTTAACCTTGGTATTTTAATTATGATGTGCCTTGGTGGGCCTCTTTGGGTTCCTCTTTCTAGGGACTCTCTGAGCTTCCTGGGGTTGTATGTCTATTTCCTTCATCAGGTGAGAGAATTTTTCTATCACTATTTCTTAAAATAGCTCTTCAATGTCTTGTTTTCTTTCAGGTACCCCTGTGACATGGATATTTTTACATTAAATTGTGTCTCATAGGCTCCTTAAATTATTATTATAGTCTTGGCTTCTTTTTTCTTGCTGTTCTGATTGAGTGTCCTTGGCTTCCCCACCCTCTATATCGGTGGTTTGATCCTCTTCTTTATCCACTCTGTTGATTCTCTCTCATATACTCTTCATCTCAGATAATGTGTTCTTCATTTCAGACTGGTTCCCTTTTATAATTTCCATTTTTATGTTTTTTATCTCTTTTTAAATTCTTACTGAGTTTATCTGCTGTTCCCCTAAGTTCATCGAGCATCTTTATAACCAGTGTCCTGAACTCTGTATGTGTTAGATTGCTTGACTCCATTATATCTGGATCTCTGTTCTGGTCTCTCATATGGTTTCTGCTTCTTTGTCTTCCCGTTTTGGCTGGCTTTCTGTGTCTGTTTCTATTTACTAAGCAAAGCTCCTAAGTCTCTCCTGGTCTTATCAGTGTGGATTTGTGAAGTAGGTGTCCAGTGGCACAGTCCTGAGAGGGATTCAGCTGCAGGCCAAGTTTAGCCCCAGCCGCTGCTCCTCCGGGGCCACCTGCTAGAGTCAGCAAGCAATCCACAGATGCTGTGCTTATAGTTACTTCAAAAGGCCACAGCAGAAACCGAGGCCAGCTGCCTCCAGTGTGGGCCTAGGCGCTGCTCAGCAAGGAGCACCTGACTCTGAGGGTACACCTGGATGTGGCTTGAGTGGGGCTGTGAGTTGGGGGAGGTGGAGTTTCAGGGAGTCCTCTGGTTGGTGTGACCTCTGTTATCCAGTTTGATGATGTCTCCGCTATGGCAGTTCAGTGTCTGCACACTGGGGGTGGGGAAAACTCAAAAGAGGAACAGTGGCTACCACGGGCACTTCTGTCTGCAGGGGATTCTCACGTCTGGCCCTCACTCCGACAACTCAGTGTCTCCCTGTGAGTCCCTATAAGCCCCCAAGCAACAGTCCCAGCACTAGGACTCAGAGCAAGCGGATCTATCGCTATGAAAGTTTGCTTGCAGACATGGCCTCTTTAAGAGGCATCTGTAGCTGCCAGCTGCTGTTGTCACAACCTGTGTCCCACTCAGCCACTGGGGACTGGGCACCCTCATACCTTTGCCCCCTCCTACATTCTACCATTGCAGATTGATTAATTTTACTCTCTAGTTGTAGTGCTTTTGTTCATCTAGATTCCAGATGACTTTCCTTGCTGTTTGCTCTGAGTTTCTGTCACAACTGTGATTTGGTTGCAAGAGGGATGAATAGAGCCTCTATCATCTATGCCATTTTTCCATGTCTCTCCACCTTTAGTTACTTTTAAAAGTAACTAAAAAACCTAACATAAAAGAAATATGTAATATTTTAACAAAAACAATTGTGTACAACTTTACCTGCATAATGAGCCTGTTTTATATGACTGTAAAATATTTACACCAAACTAAGTAAATCTTTGAATTGCTAGGAGAAACAAAAAGGCAATTATACGTTTAGACCTTCCTTTTTAGTGGAATGCTTTATGTGCTCTTAAGCCGTACTTTAAGGGTTTGTAAATGGAAGTTAAAATGATGTATATTCTATAAAGGAATTGGAAGGATAAGTTCCATTAACTGCTAATTACAGCACTTCCTCCTTGGTTAGCAGGTAAAAGGAACGGGAAGGCTTCTTACATTCTACTTTCTGTCTTTTTGGATTAAATTTCCCAAACATGCCTGAATTTACCTGGCCGTTTGATTGACATGAACGTATATGGCCTGGAAATGGGTTTGTGTGAGTAAATTGAGTCTGCTTTTGAGTTGCTTCTTCTGAATGTCAATATTAGTAGAGGTTAGTAGTAAGATATTATTGATGTGATAAATAGATAATCTCACTTAGGTTTCATGTATCATCAGGTATATACTGGGGGAAGTATGATAGTTACTTGGCACATTTGAAATTCATTTTCCCTTTCTCCCTGCCTCCTTTCTCTCCCCCCTTTTTCCCTCTCCTCCCTCTGTCTCAGATAACATTTATTACCAAAATCTCCTTTCTGTGTTACAATTATCAATGTCTTAAATATAGAGGACATGGTTTGACTTATAGGATATAAAATTTTTACAAATAGTTTTCCTTTGTATATATTTTTATTCAAAGACCAGTGACAGTTACAAATATGTGTCTGAAAAAGTATTTTAAAATAACCCAAATTATCTCAGAGTAAACATTTTATTTTTGAAGGAGCAGAAAATTTACCTTTCAGGTAACTTAAGCATCTATAAGTACTTTTATAATAGAGTAGAACATTTTCTTATTAATTTGTCTTATCAATAGGGGCCATATCGATCTGCTTTAATGAAAAGTTTAAATTTTAAATGTATTTAATAAAATAAAAGTTAGTGTTTTCCAGTATAGATCATACAGTGTCGACAGGATCAAAGTGCAAGAGGGCTAGATTTTCATTTCCTTCTCCAAAGTACCGTTGACTCTTGAACAGTGCAGGGGGTTGGGGCCACTGACCCTCACTAGTTGAAAGTCCTTGTATAACTTCTGATTCCACAGTCAGCCCTTTGCATCTGTGGATTCCACCAAGTGTGGATCAAAAATAGTATTTGCGATCTGCAGTTAGGAATCTATGGTTGGGAATGTGAAAATACTGTTCTTGTTCTGCAGTTGATTGTAGCTGTGGATGTGAAACCCATAAGTATGAAAGGCCAAGTATAGTTATTGAAAAAAATTCTGAGTATAATTGAACCTGTACAATTCAAACATGTATTGTTGAAGGGTCAACTGTACCTTTATTCATTTGTAGAAATGGTGTATATTTATTGTAAAAATTAAAACACTATAGTAAGATACAGGGAAGATAAAAATGACTTCATATCCTACCATTTAAAGATAATGGCTGTTTAGAGTATTTTTCTAGACATTTCTTCCCATATGTACATAATAAAGTTGACTCATTCAGAGCATCTGTTGTTATATGCTACTCTTAGGGATATATGCATCTTTGCATAAAAGATGAACTTGGCTTCAGGGAATTACCTAGGCTGGGGGAAAAGGTATAGATACATGGGGTGGAACTTTATAGGCAGAAGGACATAATGGTGGCTCTGAGAGCGAATTAAAAAAAAATTTTATTTTTTTAATTACAGTTGGCATACAATATTGTATTAGTTTCAGGTATACAATATAGTGAGTAGATATTTATATAACTTACAGAGTGATCACCATGATAAATCTAGTACCGAACTGATACCTTATTTGATTACCGACTATTACAGTATTATTGACTATATTACTTATGCTGTATTTTACATCCCCATGACTGTTTTGTGACTACCAATATGTACTCCTTAATCCTTTCCTCTTTTTCACACACTCTCCCAACACCTCCTCCCATGTGGCAACTATCAAAATGTTCTCTGTATCTATGAGTCTGTTTCTATTTCTTTAGAGTCCACATGCAGGTGAAATCATATGGCGTTTGTCTTTGTCGGACTTACTCCATGTTGTTGCAGATGGCAAGATTTCATTCTTTTTCATGGCTGAGTAATATTCCATTGTGTGTATATACCACCTCTTCTTTCTCCATTCATCCACTGATGGACACCCAGGTTGCTTCCACATCTCAGTCACTGTAAATAATGCTGCTATGAACATATGGATGCACATATTTCTCCAAAGTGCTGTTTTGGATTTTTTTTGGAAAAATACCCAGAAGTGGGATTATTGGGTCCTTCTTTGTGTATTGTTACAGCCTTTCTTTTAAAGTCTATTTTGTCTGGTATAAGTATTGATTCCCCAGCTTGTTTGTTTGTTTGTTTCCATTTTATGAGCTATGTTTCTCCATTCCTTTAGTTCAGTCTGTGTGTGTCTTTGAATCTGAAGTGAGTTTCTTATAGGCAGTATACGTAGGGGTCTTGTTTTCTTATCCATTCAGCCACCCTGTGTCTTTTGGTTGGAGCATTTAATCCATTTATGTTTAAAGTAATTGTTGATAGATATGTAGTTATTGCCATTTTATTCATATTTTTATCTTTTTTCCCCCCTTCTTCAAGAAGTCCTTTTAACATTTCTTTTAATACTGGTTTGGTGTTGATGAGTTCCTTTAGCTTTTTCTTGTCTGGGAAGCTCTTTTATCTGTCCTTTGCTTCTAAAGATAGTCCCTTTTGGCCAGAGAGTTTCTGTTGAGAAATCATAAGATGTCAACTGACGTCTTATGGGAACTCCTTTTAAGATTCTCTCATTGTCTTTAATCTTTGGGATTTTAATTATGTATCTTGGTATGGACCTCTTTGGATTCATCTTGTTTGGGACTCTCCGCATTTCCTAAGCTTTATGTTTATTTCCTTCACCAGGTTGTGGAAGTTTTCAGTTGTCATTTCTTCAGATAGGTATTCTTTGTTCTTTCTATTCTCCTTCCTGTATCTCTATGATGTGAATGTTGGTACACGTCATGTTGTCCCAGAGGCCTCTTATTCTGTCTGCAATTGAAGCTGGCCACTGGGTGTGCACGCTGGAGCCTCCTGGGAGGGGCCTTGCCATAGGCCAAGTTCTCCTGCAGCCTGTGCTCTGCCTGGGGCTGCTTGGCATGAGCCTCAAAACAATCCTCAGATGGCCGTCACCTGTGCTAGGCTTGGGAGTGCCTCAAGAGGCCAAGCCAGGAACCGAGGCTGGCTGCCACTAATGCCAGGCTTGGGGCTGTTCAGCAAGAGTTATGGGGCAGGCTGAAGCCAGATGCTGCTTGTTTAGGTTTTGTGACCCTTTGAGAGATTTTAGGTAAGTCCACAGGATGAGCCAAGACAGGCTATTTTTATGGAAAAGCCACTAGAAGCAGTTTGGGTGGGCCTACAAGTTGTGTGGAGCGGGGTCTCAGGGAATCGCTAGGGCAGGGTGATCAGTGTTAGCCGGGTTCGTGGATACGCATGTGTGGTGGCTGCCTGCATCTGCATACTGAGTTAGTGGAGGGCTCAACAAAGGAACAATGGCTTCTGCTAAAACTTCTGTCTGGGAGAAAGCTGCCCCTCATCCCTCACCCTAAGCCAGACAATTCAGTTTCTCCCCATATTTCTCTGGCACCTTTTGAGGTGATGGAGCTCAGAGTGAGTGAGTCTTGAGTCTGTCAGCAAGTAGGTTCATGTGTGGGTCCTTTAAGAGGAATGTCCAGGACTTCATCTGTCCTCTGTCTCACTCGGCCACAGTCTTCACTGGTTTCACAGCCAGATGCTTTGGGGACCTCTCTCCCTGGCACTGGACTGGAACCCCAGGCTAGGAAGTCTGGTGTGGAGCTGGGGCTCCTTGCTCCTCAGGGAAACCTACGCAACCAAAATAGCTCTCCTAATTTTTAAATGCCACACTTGGGTGTGGGACCAGACTGTTCTGTGTCTCCACCCCTCTACCAGTCTCGATTTGGCTTCTATACGTATGTCCTTAGTTGTAGGACTTCTATTCAGCTAGACTTCAGGTGATTGTCAATGATGGTTGTTCTATAGTTTAGGGTAATTCTGTTATGGTTGTGAGAGGAGGTGAGCACAGCATTTACCCCTTCTGCCATCTTGGCCCTTCTGTTTGAGAGCAGTTATTTTTGAAACTGATAGAACACTAGGATGTCTGAAGCATAGAGAATGTGAGGGGGAGTTGTAGGAAATGTAGGGAAGACAAGGTGGTGTCACATCTTATAGGCCGTATTGAATCTAGGAATAGGGCCAATTTCTCTTCAAGGGAAGAAACATTTCCTTGAAATTTTAAAAAAATTTTTTAGGGTCATTCCTCTTTTCTTCATTTGCTTTTTGCTTATGTTCTTCTCTCGGGTAGTATTTATGCATTCATATTTCATCAGCTTATGCAGCATTTAATTAAATTCTTATTGTAATCACATAATTACAGTTGTATAAATGGGTTTTGGAACAAACCCAGCTGACCTGTGATGAGCATACAGATCCCTTACCAGGTTACCAAAATACACTGGTGACCTACTCATGGCTAGTAGTTGTCATGGAGATCAGTCAGTATGCTCTACAGAGGGACTGTGGAGTGTGAGCTGGACATTCAATTAGACAAAGGCTGATTAAAGGAGCTTCTTCTGTTCAGTATGGTGTCTCTTGACATCTTCCCTCAATTTGGTAGACATTTTACTATATTTAGTAGTTATAAAAGTTTAAGAAACCATTTTCAGTAAAATTAGGTAATTTACTTGGTGTTGTGATAATTGCCTAATTTCTTTTGATGATGGTGTTTCTTAATTTTTTTGTGAGAGCTTAATTGAAATGCAATTCACAAATCATACAAGTCCATTTAAAGTGTGCAATCCATTGGTTTTGGGTATCTTCACAGAATTATGCAACCATCACCACAATCAGTTTTAGAACATTTTTGTCACCTCTAAAAGAAATCTTGTACTCTTTATCTATCATTCCCCATTCCCCTCACTATCCCCCATTCAACCACTCATTTACTTTCTATTTCTATAGATTTGCCTAATTCGGACATTCCATACAAGTGAATTATATAATATGTGGTCTTTTGTGACTGATTTCCTTTAACAAAATGTTTTCATGGTTTATTTGTGTTATAGCATGTGTCAGTACTTCATGTTTTTTATTGCTGGATCGTATTTTATTTACCCATTCATCAGTTGATGGACATTTGAGTTGTTTCTACCTTTTGGCCATTATTAATAATGCTCCTGCAAACATTCCTGTATAAGATCTTGTGTGGACATAAATTTTCATTTCTCTTGGATATAGGATGTAGGAGTGATATTGTTGAGTCAACTGGTAACTCCATGTTTTAACTTTTGAGTAACTGCCAAATCATCTACCAAAGTAGCTCCAATATTTGACATTCCCACCAGCAGTGTATGAGGTTTTGATTTCTTCACATCTTTGTCAACACCGATTAATATCTGACTTTTTGCTTCTAGCCATCCTGGTAGGTGTGAAATGGCATATCCTGGTTTTGATTTGCATTTCTGTGCTGATTAATGATGTTGAACATATTTTTATGTGCTTATTGGCCATTTGTACATCTTTATATATACCTCTGTTTGGATCCTTTACCCATATTTTAATTCAATTATTTATCTTTTTATTATTGAGTTGTAGTAGTTCTTTATATATTCTAGTTATGTTTCTTATCACATTTATGACTTGCAAATATTTTCTTCCATTTTGTGGGTTTTCTTTTCATTTTCTTGATGGTATCCTTTCAAACACAAAAGTTTTTAATTTTGATGAAGTCCAATATATCTATTTTTTTCTTTTGTTTGGTATTTTGGTGTTATATCTGAGAATCTATTGCCAGATCCAAGATTACAAACAGTCAGGTCTCTGATCCATTTTAATTAATTTTTTTATATGGTGTGAAGTAAGGGTCCAGTATCATTCTTTTAGGTATTAAGTTGTCTCAGCACTATTTTTTGAAGATACTATTTTTTTTCCTATTCAATGGTCTTGGCACTTTTGTAAAAAATTAGTTGACCATAGATGTATGGGTTTATTTCTAGAGCCTCAATTCTCTTTTGCCATGCCAGTGCCATGCTTAAATACCATTGCTTTGTAGTAAGTTTTTAAATCTGGAAGTGCGAGTCCTTCAACTTTGTTCTTTTTCAAGATTATTTTGGCTCTTCTGGGTCCCTTGCATTTCCATGTGAATTTTAGAATTACCGTGTCAGTTCTGCAAAGAAGCTAGCTGGGATTCTGATAGGGATTGCTTTGAATCTGTACATGGCTTTGGTGGTAGTGCCATCTTAACAGGGCCAAGTCCATGAACACAGGCTACCTTCCTATTTGTTTAGATCTTCTTTAGTATCTTTCAACAATATTTTATGATTTTCAGAGTGTAAGTTTTACACTGCCTTTATTAAATTTATTAAGTAGTTTATTCATTTTGAAACTATTATAAGTGGAATTGTTTTCTTAATTTCATTTTTGGATGGTTCATTGCAGTATTTGGAAATACAATTGATTTTTGTATAATGATTTTGTATCTACATGTAACCTTGCTAAACTCATTTATTAGTTTTAATAGTTTTTTAGTATATTCCCTAGGATTCTCTATGTACAAGATCATAACCGTGAATAGAGATAGCTTTACTTCCTCATTTCCTTTGGATGCCTTTCTTAAATTACATTTTCTTGCTATTTCTTTTTAAAAATTGTATGGAATCAGAGTCAGAGAGTGGAGTAATCTTCCAAACGATTTAAATAATTTATTCCAAAATTGTTTTATGAGAGATTATTTAAATATTTGAATGCTGAATCAGACTTTTGAGAGAATATTTATATAATTTTTATTTTAAGTTGAATTTGTGTGTGTTGAAACAAACTTTAGTTTGATGCATTGTAATTTCAAACTGTTTTTTAGTTTCCCCTAGGATAATTTTTTATTTAAAATATCAACTTTATTGCAAGAGTACTTTGTAGTATATAAAGGTAAAAGGTATAGATGGCTTTCAAAGTAGTTCATGGCTGACTTGTTGAACTCCCATTTTTTTTGTTCAGAGGCTTTGCATAACAAAACTGCCTATTTTTTTTCAGCAACAGAAAATTTTTGAGGCAGTTTTATAAATCATGGATTTATATCTGTGGATAATTAATATGTAATTTGACTTTGTAGTTTGCATTATAGTTTGCATTGTAGCTAGCTTGACTTTATTATCTGTGGGGATTCTCATGGATAAATAGAGGTTTAGAAATATGAACAGAATTGTGAGAGGGAGGAGAATTATTGGTAAAAATGTAATTAATTCAGCTATCATTTCTTGAGCACTTGCCATTTATAGCTTCTGTTCTAAGCATAGGGAACACAATGCTCTCCTCAAGAATTTTCATGTTGCCTAGAGTATTACCTTTATAAAATGAGTAAAGAATTGTTTGTTTATTAGTAATCTTAAAAAGTAGCACATGAAGATGTTACATAACTGAACAAGAGAGTTTGTTTGATCAAGCCACTCTCTTACCTACTTTGACTCATTTTTGTCCCAAAAAACGAGTCAAATTCTTATGTCAATTCCACTACGTACACAGAGCAGCAAATGAGCACAGTGTAGCAATCAAACATATTTTAAGTGTCTCTCAAAAGACCTTATTGTGGATTCATTGTATAGGTTATAACAACACTTAATAACATTATCAGAAATTCCCATTTAAAAATTCTTTTACTCCCTTATCCTTGGTTGCCACTCTGGGACCTTCCACTTAACACCCAGCCTGTCATCCTCTCCTTTCTGCCCTTTGTTCATTCCCTTTCAGCCAATATAGATATTCTCCACTCCAAATGAGAGTTTGAAATCAGGTTACTGATAGTCAGTCTTCCTTTCTCCTTTCCTTTCCTTCCATACATCACATTGATCCTGTGTCTTTGTTGTCTTGGTTCTGTAGCACAACAGACTTAGAAACTGGACTGGCAAAAGTCAAACTGTCCTTGGATAGTGGGGAAGGGAGAGAAGCTGGTATGTGTGTGTTGGGGATAGGGTAATGCATCTTATTTCATACATTTTAAAAATAATTGACATCTGATTAAAAAGACCATGTTGGACAGTCTCTCCATTTTGCATCGGCGATTGTATTGATTGTGAGTCTCAGTTTTTTTTTTAGTGCTAGGCGAGCTTTCTTTTTCTGGTGTGGCTGCCCCCATATATCACTGTCAAGCCCAGAAAGAAAAGATAGAAGAGGATACCTTTCTGGATATGGTATAAAACAAAAGACTGGGCCCTGGTTCTAATTTGAGATACGCTTTGACACAAATATTCTCTTTGCTTTAGAGGCAACAGTACCTATTTCCTTAAACTGTTATTTATATAAATTTTGGTTTATTAAACTTGGAATTTTATTATTTCTTTTTTGTAGTTAATAAAATTTGGTAGTTAATACTAAGGTGACAAAAAGGAGCAAAATAACCATAATTTGTATTATTTGATTACTTTCAAATATATTTTTCTATTATTGTTCTGTAGTTTACACAAGAAAGAAATTTAATAAATTAATTAAAAACGGATTAGCAACCTGTATTTGTGAAATGGGTCCGGGGTTTCATGGTATAGGGCAGTAGATATGGCCTTTAATAATGACTGCCAAATATCATTAGAAATGGCCACTGTTGTTTTTTAGAGAGGTTGTGGTCACCAGATCTGACTTTACCCTGGGAAGAGAGGAGAGCAGAATGCTTATAGGAACAGAGCTAGCAAAAGAACTGAAGGGGTTTGTGAAACCTCCTTAAAATTTCTATTTAAAGAGCTTGTTAAGTTTTCTGTTTTAAATTTCTTTGTTCTGGAGGAGAAACAGTCCCTTTTAAGAATGGGAGATTGGGTGAATTCTGCAACCCATGACAAGCTGTAAAAGGTTGCTAAGGAGATTCCTGTGAGAAGCAGTAGTATTTTAAATGATCTGTTTTTGAAATCTGACTTCTAAAGGCAGGAAATGAAAGGAGGAGAGAGTGCTTTTGTTTCACTCCTTTAACATTTTAGAAAGCAAGCAAAAGTAAGAATCTTCTTTTTCCTCAAACACAAATCATTTGGTTTGGACAAAATTAATTCGTATGGTGTTAATATTATATTTAAAATATTATATTGAAATATAGGACTTGAGAAAAGTGCACAGATTGTTAAGTTATAGCTTGAAGTTTTAGAGATAGTGATAATGTATTTTAATGTCATTTAAATATACTTATTATTATATATATATGTGTCTGTGAAAAATAGTATTTAATTTTTTTAATTTCAAGTGAAGATCAACATGCTAATTTTTATTTAGTTTTTAATTGCATATTGTATTCCCTACCTTCATTCCCAGTCTTCTGCTTATTAAAACAAAAACCAGGGAAAGAATTTCTTCCAGGGAAGAAGGAGCCATACTGTTTGGAACTGGTTTAGTGCAGTGCTATGCAATAGAAATATAATGAGAGCCACTTAGGTAATTTAAAATTTTCTAGTAGCCACATTAAAGAGTGAAAAGAAACAGATGCAATTGATTTTCATAATATTTAACCTACTGTGTCTAAAATATTATGTCAACACACGATATAAAAACTATTACCGAACTATTTCATATCTATATTTTCACATTAAGTCTTTCAAATCTGGAGTGTATATTTTACTTCAGCACCTCTCAGTTTGGGCTAGCCACACTTCAGGTTCTCTATAGCCACATTTGGTTAAAGGAATGAGAAGAAGGAGTGGAAATATTTAAGAAATAAGAAATTTGAAGGAAACCAGAAAAGTTTTAATTCTGAATTATCTTTTTTAAAATTATGAGGCTCAATGGGGATGCTATAACAACATATTGAGGGGCTTGGTTCAAGCCTGTTAAAAGAGTAGATACATATTCTCAAGTATACTGAATAGATTCTAGGTAGGCAGGGGGAAGGAATTTATAGGCATGAATGACCCTGCTAATGAAGGAAGTGATTTCAGTGGCATATGAGTTAGTGACTTGATTTCCAAGTCCTTGAAGAAGCTATTGAAGCTAGACATTTTTTTTAAAAAGGAACAGTAAACATTTATTGAGCTCTCCTCTAAAATTTGGAATATAGCAGTGACCAAAACAGACAAAAATCTCGGCCCTCAAATGTTTGCATTACAGAGAGGGTAGACAGGTAATATCTAGATAAATAGGAAATCTGTAGTAGCGTAGAAGGTTATAGGTGCTATGAAGAGAAAAATAACATAGGGAACTGTGATGGGAGTGGTACTACGATGGTGGTGGGTTTGCCATTTTTAAAAAAGGTGATCAGAATAGACTTCCCAAAATGGTTACAAAAGAGCAAACACCTTGAAGGAGGTTAGGGAGCAAGTATCAAGATATCCTAAGGTGGGAGTTTACTTGTCAAGCTCCTGTAATGGCAGGAGGCCAATGTGGCAAGAGCAGAGAGGAATGGGGTATCAGATCCCAAAGATGGTGCATCTCAGACTTTAATATGTGTGGAAACCCTCTAGGGATCGTGTTAAAATTTAGATTCTGATTTGGTTGGTCTCGAGTGGGGCTAATAATAACTCTCAGGTGATGATGCTGTTGGTGATATTAGGAACCCACTTTGATTAGTAGGGATGTAGGGCCTTAAAGGCCATTGTAGGACTATGTAAATATGAGACTTTTGAGATCACCAAAGGAGTGAGGGTAGACAGAGAAGAGAAGGCACTAGGGGCTGAGCCTTGGTTCACTATAGCGTTAAGAGGGTGTCAAGACAATGAGGGACCAGTAGAGAAGCCTGAGAAAAAGTGATCAGAAAGGTAGGAGGAAAACCATATTGGGGTTGTGTCCAAGAAACCAAGTAAATATTTCAAGCAGGAGGAGTGATTGGCTGTGTGAAATGGTGCTTAGTAGATGAAGTCAGATGAGAACTAACAATTGAGTTTAACAATGTGGCAGTCACTGACAAGCAGTTTTGGTGTAGTAGGTGGGCACAAAAGCCCTATCAGAGTTGGTTTAAAAGAAAAGAGGGGAGAGAGATTTGAGACAGTGAATAAAGGCAACTTATTGAGCCACTTTTCTGTAAAGTACGGTATATCAGTTATCCATTGCTACATAACAAATTACTCTAAAACTTACTGGCTTAAGACAACAAACATTATCTCACAGTTTCTGGGAGTCAGGAATTCAAGAATGGCTTATTTGGATGCTTCTGGCTCACCGCTTTTTATGAGGTTTTAGTCAAGATACTGGCCAGGGTTGCCATCATCTTACGGCTTGAGAATCTGTTTCCAGGATGGCTCCCTCGCATGGCTGTTGGCAGGAGGCCTCTGTTGCTCACTCATGGGCTTCTTCTTTAGAGGCCTGTTTAGGTATCCTCATAGCTTGGCAGCTGGCTTCTTCCAGAGAGTATGATCCAAGATAGAGAAGCTAAAATGTCTTTTATGACCTAGCCTTAGAAGTCACATTTCATCGTTTCTGGCACATGGATACAATGTGGGAAAGGACTACATAGAGCATGAATGCCAAGTCAAGGATTATTAGGGGCTATCTTGGAGACTGGTTGGCCCACAGGAGCAAGGAAGTCGGGATGATAGCTGAAGAGGAAAGTGGGACCCCAGAGAATTTTTAAATTTTTGTTTCACTTTTTTTTTCATTGATAATAGAAGTAACAGCATCTTTGTTGATCTGGTAATGATCCAGTATAGAAGGGAAAATTGTTGATGCAGAATAGAGAGGGGAAAATTGCTGGATAATTGTAATTGAGGAGATGGGTGGTGTGAAGGCATCGGAAATTGGCCTCACACAAGGATAGTCCATTTAGAGTAACAGGAGGGAAGACGGACGATGGGTGCATAGGAGGTTTAAAAAGGCGACCAGGGGTGATGGTGAGGGGTTTGCAGACTTTTTCTTCTGATGAGTTCAGTTTTTGCAGTGATATGGGCAGCAAGGTCCTTGGAGCAAAGGTAGTCAGATGGGACAGTAGGAGAGTGTAGTGGGCTATGGAAATGTCATGTGTCTTCTGGGCATCATTAACTGCCCACAGAAGATGCAGGATTATGAATTTAAATGAACTTAAAGCACGACCAGGAAGAATAGTTTTTCTGTATTGCTCTAGTCATATTCAGCTATACAAAAGCAGGTGAGTGAAGAGTTGGATTTACCCAGTGTGTGGTTTAGCTAAACAGGTACAAAAAGAGAAAAGGTAAGGGATTTCAGGGCAAATGATTAGCGTGTGTGACCCAGAATTTAACCTGTTTAGGAAGGAAAGTTGGAATGTAGGGCTGAGGGATGAGGGCGAGTGGAAAGAACATAGGATCACTGGATTATAGGTTCTGGTGGAGTCAAAAGATTATTAGTCAGATGCCAGAGGGAATGAGTTAGAAAGCTAGGAAGAGGCAGTCAAAGAAATTGAGGTGATTGCAGTTACTGGTAATGTGGAGGTCTGGGGTATTATCGTGGCAGTAAGTGGCTGTGGTCAGGTGGAGGAAAAGGTTATCAGAATAGAGGAGTTCACAGAAATGACAGGCCAGGGTGTGGAAGGATCATGTTAACATCACCAAGGATAAAGAGAAGAGAGTGTCAAGAAACCAGCAACTAAAATCTTTGAGCTATGAGGGGTTTATAGGTGACAGCAACAATGAGGGAGACTAGGTGTGTGGTCTGGTGATGTAAGAGTCAGAGTCGGACAGTTTTAAGGAGGAGGGGGAGAATGGTGAGGAAGCATCAGTAAGAAGCAAGGATGACATCTTTCCCAATTCCAGGTCCAGTGATTTGAGAATTATTACAGAAAGAACAGCCAGGACCAACATTGGCCTCTGGGGAGTTTCAGATTTAGGTTAGTGCAAGAAGTTGTGAACGGCGGACATTCAGAGAAGTTGGAGATAATAAGGAACCATTAGTTTTAGAGGGCACAGTGGAAGGGTTTCAAGAGGTGGGGAGGGGTGGATGACAGTCTTATGGCATGCAAATTGGGGAGATGGGTAATGGGAGCCTGTGGCTTCTGCTCCCATTGCTGTTAATGGGGATACAGGCAAGGTGGTATTAGCACTGGTGCTCTCATGGCAGATGAGGTGATGGAGCTCTGGGTGCTGGAGAGGAGTCCCTTTGACACCTGCAGATGGGAGTTCTGACCGGAACAGACCCTAGCTCCTACCTCACAGTGGTGGGGCCAGTTGTTTAAGGAAAGAAAAATGCAAGCCAGCTCTTCTTGCCAAGGTAATGACAAGGAGACGTGATTAGAAAACAGAAGACAGACTTTAGTACTTTAGTTTGGTGTGCTGGTAAATTGGCACGAAAAACAAACCAACACTAATTTCTGTGGTATAAATACTGCCACTTGGCTAATTTTAGGCTCTCAGAAATTTACCTAGTCAGCTTATAAAATTCTGGAATAGTTCCATCTTGGCTCTTGATAGAGGGCATGAACTCTGTGGCACACTGTACACTTTAGAGTTGACTCTATTTCTTTAAAATTGTTTTGCCCCATTTGGGAGCTTTAGAGTCAGGCAGACCTGTGTACTAATGCTATCATCAGTTTTGTTTCTTTACAACTTTTATATTATTGAGTCCCAGTTACCTATTTGTAAACTGAGGGTATTACCACCTATCCCAGGGATTGTTGTAAGGATTAGAGATCAGATAGGAAATGTACCTAGAACAGCAGTTCCTAGGATAGCAGATACTATAATTATTATTGTCGTCACCTGAATACAAGGTTTTCTTGAGAGGAATTTGAATACCAGAGTATATACACCTGTATTTTCATATGCAAATATAGGAGTAGAGATTCTAATTAACTTTTTGGAGAGTAGTTGGGCAATACTGTACATATCAAACATCTGAGAGCATAAGTTTAATCCATTAATTTTAGGACCTTTTCCAAAGGCCCTAGAATATGTGCAAAAATATAGCAAGAAGATATTATTTGCAGCACTATAAGAGAAAAATTAGAATCTGTCCAAATGTTTAACTGCTGTACTCAGAAGACTATATTATTAAAAACAAATGGATAGAATTGTTTATGTGAAAAGATGGTCCATAAAGCAGATTTTCAAATACATAGTAGTTACCAAGTGATATAATTTTTATTTAAAAATATGCAAAAGACAAATATAGTAAACTAACAGTGATTACTTCTCAGATTTTTAAAGTATATATAAATGTTCTTTTGATTGTATTTTCTGAGGTTTATAATTAATATGTCTTCCTTTTGTAATAAGAAAACAAAAGAGAAATCGTGGGTGTGTGTTGGGGGCTGGGGGCTGTGAAGTGAAAAACTAAAGACGGAAGCATACAGCATACATCGTGCCTTCTTGTTAGTCATGAGCGATTGTAGCAATCTGCTCCATTTTGCTGTCTCCAAATTCAGGCCCAGTCCCGTGGCTAAGCCAGATAACAGGCAGGGGAGGCAAAGAGCCAAGCTTGTTGCCTTAGGGACCTGGCTACAATTCAGAAATGATAGTTTAATTGATTTCCATAAAATTCAGTCTCTCTAGAGATTTCAGTGATTTTCAGCTATGAGAGAAAATCAAAATGGGGTTGAGGTGGGAGTATCTATCGAAGGCAACTCAACAGAAGCAGATGTATGGTGTAAGGGAAATTCTTACAGGCCATTTTACAGGCCATTCTAAAAAGATGAACTGCCTTTTCATGAATATTGTTGAACTAGCACAATCTATTTTCAAGAAACAGGACCTCGTGATTGTCACAAGTTCCTGAAGCAGTTAGAAACCAGGAAATTTACTCTTGTGTAAACCAGTTCATGAGTCACAGTTAAATAAGTATTGTAATGAAGTTATCAGATCTAGTGTTGTTCTTATATCAGATGACTTCTCAGATAATTGAAATATTTTTTAAAATTTGTTTACCTTGAGCTAAGTAAAAAACAAGTTGTATGTCCTAACAAAATTTTCTTTTATTCCATTGTTCATCAGATATGAGAGTAAATTAGCTTTTTAATGTGTGTATAATACTAATAAAAGGGATCATTAGCATTTTAAATTGTAAAAATCAGGTAATTAAAGAGAAAAAATACTTAATTGGTTTTAGTAAGGTGAGCAGCCTTGGAAACAAGCTAAACCAGGAGAGTAGCCCTGAGCTAGATAGGCACATAGGTACCTCCTCCCCTTTCTTTACTCCCTTTTTCTTCTCCCTTCCTTCCCTTTCCCATTCTCTTTCCTTTTTTCCTTTTCCTTCCTTCTTCAAAGAAAGCACCTACCCTTTGATAGTCATTGGTGGTATAGTAATGGACAAAACTGATAAAAACTTCTGCTTGCTTGGATTTGCATTGTTAGTTATAGACATTATAAAAATAAATGTATATAAAATATTATATGGTATGAAGTGCTATGAAGAAAAATAAAGGAGGGCAAGGGATAGAGCATAACTAGGCCAGGGGCATGGTGGACAGAGAAGAGTAGTTCTGTCTTTTTAGGTGACATTTAAGTAGAGAGCTGAATGTGAAGGACTAAGGCAGAAGAAAAAGCAAATGCAAAGGCCCCGCAGTGAGATGGTACCTAGATGAGGGCATCAAGGAGGCCAGTGTGCTAGATGAAGTCAGACAGGGAACAGCAGGCCAGGTCATGTAGTCCCTTTTGGCCACCGTTAGCAGTCACCTGAGTGAATTTGGAAACCGCTGGAGAGGTTTGCATTTCACAGCAGCTAGTACTACTATAACTAATTGACAGATAATTCAACAGATATTTGAGGATTGTTACATATTTAATTTCCTCTTACCTAGGAATAATTCAATTCGCAGATAATTGTTATTACATGTAGGTGTCCTCATTTCAGTAATCAGTAATATATGAGATATTGTTAAGTTACATTTCTGAGTTTTTCTCCTTTTGCTGGTTTGTTATTTGGACATTTGTTTTCTAGGATTTGCTAGCAGATAAATAAGGTGATAAAAGTTATTTTTAATGGTAAAAAAGCATAACATAAAAGTTACTGTCTTAACCTTTTTTAAGTGTACAGCTCAATGGTGTTAAGTATATTCACATTGTTATGCAATGTCCAGAACCTTTTCATCTTGCAAGACATCATGCCTTGTAATATTTCATGTATATTTATTTGTGCATTGTCCATAACTAATAGAATGCAAGTCCATGCAAGCCGAAGTTTTTAATCTTTTGTTCATTACTACACTCCCCCAATGACTAGAAAAGTGTCTGGCACAGGATAGGTGCTTTCTTTGTAGAAAGAAGGAAAAGGAAACTCTGTACCCATTAAACACCAGCTCCTCACCCCTCTCCCTGCTTCCCCTGGCATCCACCATTCTACTTTCTGTCTCTATGGATTCAACTACTCTAGGTCCTCATATAAGTGGGGCCATACAGTATTTGTCTTTTTGTGACTGACTCATTCCACTTAGCATCACATTGTTCTCAAGGTAGGTTCATGTAGCATGCAGAATTTCCTTTTCTTTGTTCAGGATGAATAATAGTCCACTGTATGTATATACCACATTTTGTTTATCTCTTCATCCATTGATGATCACCCGGGTTTCTTCCCCATCTTGGATGTTGTGAATTGTACTGCTATGAACATGGATCAGTTTTGGACAGTGATATGAACTAGTCTGTCATTCATTTGAAAAACAGACTTCACTCTGGCTCTTCCTTTTTCCCACTAATGAGTAAGCAGAGACCTTGTATTTGTTTCTGCCATGTTCCTAAAGTTTACAAACTGTCCAGCACTCAAACATTTGGAGAAATAACAGAACTAAACACATTATGCTGCAAATTCTGGATGACATCATGTGATTTACATTGTGTTAACTCAGACATACATTGAGATAATGGTCCTTTACTATAATGGGGATTACAGACCTCACTGAAAATCTGATGAAAAATATGGGGCCTTCCCCAGAAAATCAAACACAATTACACTAAGATGTTTACTTATAATGTCAATGGATTCTTGAACACATCAGGCCCAAAGGACTTCATACATAACCTTTAAGGGCATTAACTATTCTTATACATTTTGGCTTATACTGGTGCCTTAGAGTGCTCATCCTATAGTAATACTGGAGATATTATAGATTCAGTCCCTGAGCAGACAGTGCTACTTACTGCAAATTGTAGGCTATATAGCACTTGCAGTTTCCATCAGCTTCATTTCATGGCAGGACGGATTTACTCCAGCCTTAAACAGTAGGCCTGATTCTGAGTCTCAACTCTGCCTGAATTCCTAACTCCTGGATGCTTCTGGATGCAGAAATTGGGAGACCATGGCGGTAGTCCTTTTTTTTTTCTTTTTTCTTTTCTTTTTTGCTGTGTTTTTCTGTTGTTTCTGGTCCATAGAGAGATGCTGATCTTTTGAGCATGGCTATGTCTCAAAAAATTTTTTAAAAATTGAATCCGTCATTTATTTGGAGTGTGTTTGATGTGGAATGATGGTCTCAAAGTGTGAACTCACAGTACCACATGACTGAATACTTCCTCTTCACTGGCAAGTCACTAAACCAGTATATGAATTGATAGGGATTGGGGGCTGGATAGGGTATCTGAATTTAACAGAAATAGTTTTATACCTAGTATGCAAATATCTTGAGAGGAAAGGAAAAACAAAAACTAAAACATCAAGCATTTGGGATTCTTGCTTGGAAAAAATGTATTTGCCAAAAGCCTAAGCAAAGCCTTTTGGATATATGTTTCAGGGTTATGAAGCCAAATAAAACTAAAAGTATAATTTGTTTTTTGCTGCTGTTTTCTTCTTATCTAGAGAAAGGAAGGGATTTTTATCTCATGTCTGATGTTAGGATGCTTCCAACTGCAAGGAGTTAAAAGTAGCTCAGCCTTTCATGTTTGTATGTATGTCAATACATGTGTCTGTGTCAGTTTATAGAAACATATTTATATGTACACGCATATATTGCAAAAGGGCCTGGAAGTGGTAGAGGCTTCTCTGTAACACTGAGCATACATAACCACCTAGCTCTTGGTTTCTAAATAACCTACCTTCCCCATTAAAAGTAGCCAAAGTTCCTTGGAGAAATGGCAGATTCCAGGGCTGTGGCAGGGAAGGTACAAAGTGAGCTCAGAACATCTGTATCAAGAACTAAGGAAGTACACAAAATATTATGAGGGAGTTTGTCCGTACAATGGAATACTATTTGCCAATGAAAAGGAACAAATTACTTACACATGCTGTAACATGGATAAACCTCCAAAACAGTGCTATGTGAAAATATACAGACACAAAAGGCCACATCTTACATGAGTTCATTTATATGAATTGTCCAGAAAAGGATATCTATAGAAACAGGAGATGAGTGGTTTCCTGGAGTTGAGAGTTGGAAAGGGAGTGACCGCAAATGGACATGAAGTTTGTTTTGGAGTGGTAAAAAATTAAAATTTGAAAATTAGATGTGATGGTTATACAATTTTATAAATTTACTACAAATCACTGAATTGTACAGTTTAAATGAATTTTGTGATAAGTAAATTATACTTCAGTAAGGTGGATTATAAAAGTTATGGATGGAATTTGCCAAAAAGACTCGAGTTAGCTTGAAGATTTGTTGGCCAAGTCTGAGAATATTTGAGCATCACAGTAAATAATGACA
Source organism: Eonycteris spelaea (assembly GCA_003508835.1). Classification (NCBI taxonomy): domain Eukaryota; kingdom Metazoa; phylum Chordata; class Mammalia; order Chiroptera; family Pteropodidae; genus Eonycteris; species Eonycteris spelaea. Next base: position 547,289 of record PUFA01000380.1, on the reverse strand, counting down.
CTGGATTAAATCTGTTACAGAATAAAATAATTGATGAGTATATTTGATATGTAAATAAATATATTAATAAATAAATGGATTGCCAATAAATAAATGTAGAAGAAGTGGTGAGTAGAGCATCATCATTTTCCAGACATCATAATAATAATTGGTTTAGGTGAGAATCATCAGTGGTTATTAAAACTAGCCGATGAAAGTTTGGTGATGTTGATGTAGTGTAGAGGAGTGCCCATAAATTACATATAGCTTTCAAAGAGAAAAATAGTACATTGGAGTAATCTGGCAGAACCACCTTAAGTAACTGTATTTCTTTTCTGTTTCTGTGCAACAATGTCCAGAAAATTATTACCACAAATTTAGCACCTTGGAACAGCCGCAGTTTCTGTGAGCCAGAAGTCTGGGCATGGATATGCTGGGTCCTCTGCTCAAGGTCCAATAAGACTTTAGTCCAGGTGTCAGCCAAGGCTGGGTTATCTGGAGGCTTGATTGGGGAAGGTCTTCTTCCTACTCTTGTACTTGTTGGCTTCATTCAGTTCTTGTGGTTATAGGACCGACAGCCTCAATTTTTCCTGGTCAATGGCTGGAGTTTGTCTTCAGCTCCTAGAGGCTGTCTGAAGTTCCTTGCCACATGGGTTCCCCAACGTGGCTATTTTCTTCCTCACAGCCAGCGAGGGAGAGGAGACTCCAGTGAGATGGAAGCTATGTAACATAATCATGTACTTGTAATCATAAACATCCTGTCACTTTTGTTGTATTCTCTTGGTTAGAAGTAAGTCACAGGTCTCATCCCCCACTGAAGGAAGGGGTCATAAAGGGTGTGAACACCAGGAGGTGGAGATCACTAGTGCACCTCAGAGGCTGTCTGCCACAGTGATCAAAGTTAACATCACCAGTATTGGGACAAACCAACACCATGTGCCTCCTGTTCTACTGAACGGGACACAGTACCACTTCTGAGGTATTCCTGCCAAATATGCAGAACTCAGGCGAATATAAGACAGACCAAAACCCTGGCCTATACTCTTCAAAAGCGTCATCATCCTGGAAAACAACAGCTAAAGAACTGTTTTAGATTAAATGAGACTAAAGAGACATGACAACAAATGCATCGGTGGTCCTGGGTTAGAAAAAATAGCTACAAAGGACATATTTTGAGGACAGTTGGTGAAATTGTGAGTATAGACTGTGGATTAGATTATATCAGAGTTCAATTTCTTGATTTCGATAATCGTACTGTGGTCATCTAAGACATATTCTAAGACATATTTTTAGTAAATAAACACTGCAGTATTTGGATTAGAGATGGGCATGATGCATGTAACTTACTTTCAAATGGTTTCAGAAGATAATATGTGGGGGAGGGGGTGGCAGGGAGAGGGAGAGAAAGCAAATGGAGTGTATACAGGAAATCCTAGTATTATTTTTGAGACTGTTCTGTAAGTGTAAAATTTTATCAAAATGGAATGTTCCAAAAATGTAAACAGACTTAAATAACAAAGATGGCTCAAAAGCTGAAAGTCATTCGGGGTGGGTTTCAGGGTTTGTTTTACTTGGCGGCTCAACAGTCTTATGAAAACCCAGATTCTTTTTGTCTTTCCACTGTATAGCTCACAGCGTGAGCTTAATTCTAAAGCTGGTTCATCTTGAGGTTGTAGATGGTTGCCAGTAACAGTCTGGGCTGTATGCTTTCTCATTGAGCCAATAAATATACTTCCCATTTAAGTCAGTTTAAGTTCTTGGGAAGTTTCAATTTTGATATAATTTTAAACTTAAAGTCTCAAAAATAGTCCAAAAGAATCCTGTATATCCTTTGCCTAGATGTATCCACTTGAGGAGATAGTTACTCCCAGAAGTCTTCCTTCCCAGCAAACCTTTCTTTGTCCCTAATTGACTTGAATACTGTGACGCACCTGTTCCTAAAGCAATCTGTGATAATGGGTATATGATTACAATGTGTGTTCATCCAGTGGTGTCTGTGTGTGTGTGTGTGTGTGTGTGTGTGTGTGTGTGAAATGCATTACACATGCATGTGATTATATATATTATTTTGGAACTTTCTTTTTCACTTAATTCATTGTGAACATTTTTGCATGTCATTAAATGCTTGATAATGTGGTAATTATATAGCATTAAGCTATAAGGCTATATATTTAACCAATCCTATAGCGTAAAATGTTAGGATTCCAGTTTTTTTATATTATACATAATTTTGGGGTAAACAAACTAAATCTGAAATCTAAGAATTTACCATAAGGAAAAACTTAGAGAAGTGCAATAGCTAGACCAACGGGTATACACATTTTTTAAGACTTAACATATTTCCAAATTGTCAACCCAAAGGATTATGTCAATTTGTGACCCTACCAATGATGTGAGACAGTGTTTATTTTTCTGAACATTCAGTGATACTGAGTATCAACATTTAAAAAATATTTTTCTGTGTGGGTAGGCAAACAATGATATCTCATTAAAAATATGTACTTCTCTGGCAATGTGACTGACGTTTTAACAACAACAAAAAACATATTTTTAGTTATTTGTATTGGGGGGGTAAGTTTTCTATTCATGTCCTTTGCTTGTTTTTCTTTTGTAATATTCATGTTTATGTTGGTTAAGAGCCCATTATTTGGTATGTCTTATCTCTTCGTTCTGTTGCATATGTTGTCATTGTTTATTGGCCTTTTTACATTATACATGGTATTTTTTTTTTCCTGAAGAATTTTAAAAAATGGATTCTTTCTTTGCCCTTAGACATGAAAGAAGTCTTTCCTGTGCTATTGGTAGATAAATTTTCACATTTTTTCTAGTACTTTAAAAAATAAATATGTTTAAGTCTTTACCTGAAAATTTGGGGATGATTCAATGCAAAAGATATTATTTTATTGTTTTATAAATGTAAACTAATGATTCTCCTTTACTGATTTGAAATGGAAAGTTTGTTATCTACTATATTTTTATGCTGTAGTTAATTTATGGGCTTATTTTGTTATTGTACTAACCTTACTTTAGTGGCATCTACAAATGAATTATAATTTAAACTTTTTTTTCATTAAAACAGATTTTATTGATGACATTATATAATGTCATTTAAGAAGCTTATTCTGTCATTTAAACTTTGTTAAACTGGCAGTTAATTTGACTTGATGAAGTTTTATTCTTATTTTTAAAAAGCTAAATTATGTAAACAGTGATCTATGTTAAAGATATGTTGGGACAGATACATCCTGAAAGCAAGTGGTGATAGAAATACCTTTTTCTCCTGTGTGGCCATTAAAATGTAATTTGAGTTTTATATGCTCCCCAAAGGAGATCTTAGGCAAAATTCAAACTATTGCTTTTAGTAAAAAACCAGGAATTTGGGGAGTGTTCTTGAAAGAGCTATTGCTTTCAACATAATTTAAAAGGAATTTAGGTTTGAGGTATCTTATAATTATTGTACTATCTCTAATTTGGTTTGAAAAATAAATGTGTATTTAGGAAGACATAATTATACCAAATGAATATAAGAAAAATATGTTAGGAAATAGATATTACTTTGTTTTATTATTTTATGCCGTATATTTCAAAAATTTTAAATGTCGGAGATAATATATACCCTTTAGTTTGGTGACACAAGCTAATCTCTAGTATAAAAATCCAAAGTATGTGAAGCCTCTGCCGCCTCTGCACATGCACCACTGGCCAGTGCAGTCCTGGCTAGCTCCTCACCCACATCTCCGCTCCAGTGTTGTTCAGTCCGTACTGGATATGAGCAGATGGAGGTCAGCTGGGGGCAGGAAGGGGCCTACACATTGAGCTATGCAGTCATGTGGTCATCTGTGCCATTTGAATCCAGTCTTCTCTTCTTTCTCCAGTCTGAATATTTAATTATGCCTTGTAGAAAGTGAGGCAAAGAAATTAAGCAGCTGTTTCAGGCAGGTGGACATATCAAAAAAAAAAAATAGTGGAGACTATATTTACTCTGCTTTTTTGGGTCCTTTTAGTGCAAGAGGAAGCCAGCTGTTGAGGTTTTAGGTATTTAATTCTCAGCAAATTATTACTATGCAATTTCCTTTTCTGCTTTCCAAACATTCCTTTAAGCAGTTGAACTATTTTGGAGGTCCTGAGATGAAACCATTCATTTGGCAAACGTTCAAAAGTGCCAGGCACGGAATACAGAGAAAACCATAGTTTCCCCTTAGCTTTTGGCACCAGTTGTACATAGGAAAGCAGTTCTGACTCATACCTGCCAGTATTGGCTCACTCTCTCTTCCACCACAGATGTCTCTTATCTGTGGTGACACCCCATTCTCTGGGATTTCAGACCTGTCAGCTTCTTTAGTTCTCTTTCAAGCTTGCTTCAAAACACAGGCACAGAAAAGAGAGAATGGCCACATGGGCAGGCTCTCTTTCAACTTGAGAGTTGTAAATAAGCCAGATGGTTGAGAGTAAATATGTGTATGCACATGTGAGAGAGGGAGAGGGAGAGGAAGAGAGAGAAGGAGAGAAGGGGAGGAGTGGAGGGGAGAGAGGGAAGGAAGGAGGAGAGAGATGTACTAGAGAAAAGTTGTAAAAATGAAATGAGTTTTCAGGTATAAGATGATGAAAATGGGGTACTTTGGTAATGTAAAGGGACAAAGGAAGAAAGACAGGAAGGGATTTTTAAAGAGGTGTTATTGGCTAGAATAAAGTAATAGGATGGTGAGGATCGGAGCAGGCATTCTTACAGATGGAGGAGGAAACAGGAGAATTAACGGCAGTGCATTGCTGCAACCTTGGTATTAGGTTTTCATATCTACATTGATTTTCTTAAGGAACGTGTTATTAATTGTTATAAAGTAAATGACCAAAGTTATATATCCCAGCTGTATATTTTGTGACTTATTTGACACAATCATTTTAAATATCAGTATTAACCATATGTGAACATTAACCATATGTGAACAAAACAGTGTTTTTAAGTTAGGTTCGGTGCCATAGTCAGTTACAATATATGGATTCTCTATGAGCCATGGATTTCTCCTAATAAAATTTCATAGTGAATATCAATAAATTACAGTTGTTTATGTGATTTACAGTCAGGATATTTATTGCCTATTCCTCTTTTAACTTTGTAGGAAAAATATTTTTCCTTAGTTTCTGTGTTATAAAGGTTTAAATACTCAGAGTCGCCTGATATTTTATTATTCCTACCATATTTAAAGGAAGATTGGAAATAGTATGATAGAAGAGGAAAATGAAATGTCTGTGAGATGAAAAAGGCAAATAAATGTAGGAAATTACAGCAATTGTTTCAAGAGTTGGTGATGAGTTCTTAAAAAGAACACAGAGGGAAAATTATTGTTTGGTTATTGTTTTGGCAGATGAAACAAGAGCAGATGTTAGCCTTATTTCCTGACTTTCATTTTGCCTTTTATTTCTTTTTTCTTTGCTAAAAGATGAGTAATATTGGTTTTCCTCTTTTCTAGCTATTTGAATTTACTAGAAAGCTTCCTGTGTGTATAGGAGCCTGACCTGATTGCATGTTTGTCCTTAACGACCCAGAGTGGTAAAGAACAGGAGGAAGCCATTTGATAATATATCTCTTGGGTGGGTCAGTGTGTACTTCCAACAACTGAGTCCTTGTAAAGCAGATTTAGTACATCAGCATTGCACTGTGAGCCCAGTTTAATAACTGGTGTAGTGTTTCCTTTTTTCTTGTGGCAAATAGGTCAAGATGATGTGGGATAAAATGTGACTCACTGCAAGCCCGATCCTGTCTGATCTGAGAAGCTAAGCAGGTTGGGCCTGGTTAGTACTTGGATGGGAGACCACCTAGGAAGACCAGGTGCTGTAGGCGTAAAAAATAAAATAAATAAATAAGGGATTGTAGACTGACAGGGTCCTTGGAATCTGTGAGGTCAACTAAGGCAACTAAGGGTTGCCTTGCCTAAAACAACAACAACAACCTAAAAGTGACTCACTGGAGTACATGAGGCAGATATTAAAGAGCAGCTTCTGTGAAACCAGAAGTGGTGTACTTCTCAAACATTTCTGACATTTCCACAAAAGGAAAGTGGTTAGAAAATAAAGGTAAACAAGAAAAAGAAAAATCACCTGTAACCACATTTCTCCAGCAATAGTAGCTGATAGCATCTTGTGATTTTTATCTTTTTTCCTGTGAACATGTATGTTTTTCATAAGTTGTATCACATATGAACATATAGGTTTATAACCTATTTTTTTTTTTACCTAACTAGCTCAGTGCAGTAATAGATGCTCAATAAATATTTGTTTAATGAACATTTTTCATGTTTTCAAATATAACATTTTTATTTTGAATAATATTCTGTTATATAGATATACTGTAATGTATTTAACCAGTCTTTCATTATACAACATTTAGGCTATTTACTTCTTCATTTAACTGAGTGTGTGCACACCTCTCTGCTTCATCCGTTTCCCCTCCCATTCTTTGGTCATATTGATCCACTTTTAAGTCTTTGAAAGCCTCATCTTCTTTCACTTCTAGGCATTTGAAATGCTGTTTGTTCTGTTCACAACACACTTTCCAACATAAAATCCACATTTTTCAAGCCAAAGTTTAGTCATTCCTTTTGGAAGTTTTCCCAGGCTGAATTAGTTGTCCCTCCAATGTGCTTTACAGGTGGCATTTTGTACTTACTCCTCAGAAGCACTCAGTCTGCTGTATTTTAGTTGCATGCTATTTAAAATATTTTTCAATTACAGTTGACATATAGTATATTAATTTCAGATGTACAATGCAGTGATTAGATATTTACAATAACTTATGAAGTGATCACCCTAATAAATCCACTACGCATCTGACACCATACATAGTTGTTACAATAGTGCTGTGTTCCCTATTCTATACTATACAGCCCCATGACTGTTTTGTAACTACCAATTTGTACCTCTTAATCCTATCCCCTCCTTCACCCATCTTCTGAACCCTTCCCCTCATTATTCTTTTTTTACCATTAAATTGTTCTCTGTCTCTGTGAATTTGTTTTTGTTTTGCTGTCTAGATTCCACGTATAAGTGAAATGGTATGACATTTTTCTTTCTCTGTCAGACTTAACTCCAGTCAGCACAGTATACAGATGGCAAGATTTCATTCTTTTTTATGGCTGAATAATATTCCATTGTATGTATGTACCACCTCTTCTTTATCCATTCATCTGTTGATGGACACTTAAGTTGCTTCCGTATCTGGGCTAATGTAATAATAATACTGCAATGAACATACTGCTGCACGTGTCCTTTCAAAGTAGTGTTTTGAGTTTCTTTGGATAAATATCCAAAAGTGGGATTATTGGGTTTTTCTTCGTCTCTTGTTACAGCCTTTCTTTTAAAGTCTGTTTTGTCTGGAATAAGTATTGCTATGCCGGATTTTTTCTTTTCATTTACATTTTATCGATATATCTTTTTCCATTCCTTTACTTTCAGTCTGTGTGTGTCTTTTAAAAGATCTAAATTGAGTCTCCTGTAGGCAGCATATGTCAGGGTCTTGTTTCTTTACCCATTCAGCCACTCTATGTCTTTTGATTGGAACATTTAATCCATTTACATTTAAAGTAATTGTTGATAGATATGTAGTTATTGCCATTTTCATATTCTTGAACTTCTTAAACAAGTCCCTTAACATTTAATACTGGTTTAGTGTGATAAACTCCTTTAGCTTCTTTTTTCTTTTTTTCTTTCTTTCTTTTCTTTCTTTCTTCTTTCTTTCTTCTTTCTTTTTTTTTTTCTTTCTTTCTTTCTTTCTTTCTTTCTTTCTCTTCTCTCTCTCTCTCTCTCTCTCTCTCTTCTTTTTCTTTCTTTCTTTCTTTCTTTCTTTCTTTCTTTCTTTCTTTCTTTCTTTCTTTCTATCTTATTTTTTCTTTAAAAATTTTTTTTTATTTTTTTGGTCTGGGAAGCTCTTTATCTGTCCTTCTATTCCAAATGGTAGCTTTGCTGGGCAGAATAATCTTGGTTGTAGTTCCTTGCTTTTCTTTTCATCACTTTGAATTTTTCATGGCAGTCCCTCCTGACCTGCAAATTTCTGCTGAGAAATCAGCTGACATCTTATGGGAGCTCCCTTGTAGGTAACCAACTGCTTTTTTATTGCTGCTTTTAAGATTCTAAGTTTGTTTTAACCTTTGGCATTTTAATTAAGATATGTCTTGGTGTGGGACTCTTTGGGTTCATCTTGTTTGGAACTCTGTACACTTCCTGGACTTGTATGTCTATTTCCTTTGTCAGATTATAGAAGTTTTCCATCATTATTTCTCCAAATAGGTTCTCAGTCCCTTGCACCTTCTTTTTCTGGTACCCCATGATATGATTGTTCTTACACTTGATGTTGTCCCAGAGGTCTCTCTCTTTTTTTTCCCCTTTTTTTTCTTTTTGCTGTTCCTACTGGGTGTTTTCTGCTACTTTGTCTTCCAAATCACTGGTGTGGTCTTCTGCTTTATCTGTTGATTCCTTCTAGTGTATTCTTCATTTCAGTTATCATACTCTTGATTTCTGAGTGGTCTTTTTCATTTACATTTTATGGATATATCCTTTTCCGTTCATTTACTTTCAGTACTTTCTGCACTTCCTGGACTTATATGTCTGTTTCCTTGGCCAAAAGACATTTTCAATCATTATTTTTCGAACAGGTTCTCAATCCCTTGCTTTCTTCTTCTTCTGGTACCCCTATGATGCGAATGTTGTTACACTTGATGTCACAGAAGTCCCTTAAACTTTCCTCATTTTTTTATTCTTTTTTTTTCTTTTTTCTTTTTGCTAATTCAGTCCTGATTTTCTGTTGATTCCTTCTAGTATATTCTTCATTTCAGTTATTGCATTCTTCATTTGAGTGGTTCTTTTTTGTTTTCTATCTTCATGTTTATGTTTCCTCTCTCTTTGTTGAAGTTCTCACTTCAATCATTGAGCATCCTTATAACCAGTGTTTTGAACTCTGCATCTGGTAGGTTGTTTGTCTATATTTTGTTTAGATCTTTTTCTGGAGCTTTGTTTTACGCTTTCATTTGGAACATATTTCTTTGTCTCCTTTATTTTGGATGCTTCCTTCTATCTATTTTTATGTATTAGGTAACTCTACTGTGTTTCCCAGTCATAGTAGAGTGGCCTTATATGGTAGGTGTCCAGTGAGGCCCAGTGTCCCTTGTGTGGGTTGTGTGTGTCCTGCTGTTGTAGTTGCACCTTGATTGCTGTTTTCACATCAGTGGGAGGGATTGACCCTCAGGCTGATTGGTCGGGAGGGCTGGCCGTGACTACAGTGGAGGAATTACTGTGTAAGGACTGATTCTGTGGAGCAAGATTTGCTTTAGCATGGTTCTGGTCCCTGTTGAGTTTGCCTTTTGGGTGTGTCATTTGTGGAAGTGGTTGGGTGGTGCTTTTGTGTGGTGTGAAGCTGGCCACCAGGTGTGTTGGTACTGAGGCCTCTTCGGAGGGGCTCTGTTGCAGGCCAAGGTCATCTGCTGCATGTGCCCTGCCTGGGCCATTTGGTATGAGTTACGAAGTGATCTACAGATGCCACATGCTGGGCTTAGAGGTGACTTGGAGAGGCTAAGCTTCAACCTGAGGCTGGCTGCAGCTAGTGCCAGGTTGGGGGTTGCTGAGCAAGAGGTATGGGGCATGCCAAGGCTACATGTTGCTTGATTGGGATATGTAAATCCCAAAATCTTTGAGAGATTTTAGGAAAATCCACAGCATGAGCTGAGACAGGCCATTTATATGGAAAAGCCACTGGAAGCAGCTTGGTTGGGCCCACTAGTTGGGTGGGGCAGGGTCTCAGCGAATCACCAGGATAGGGCGACTAGTGTTAGCCAGCTTGATGGAGACTCAGATATGGTGCCAGCTTGCAAGTGCAGGCTTGGTGGGGATAGGGCTCAACAAAGGAACAATGGCTTCTGCCAGCACTTCTCGCTGGTATAAAACTGTCCCTCCATTCCTCACCCTGAAGCCACACAATTCAGTTCCTCCCCATATATCCCTGGCGCCTTTTGAACTGCTGGAGCTCAGAGCGAGTGAGTTTGTCAGCGAAAGTCCATGTGCAGTTTCTTTAAGAGGAATGCTGGGACTTCATCTGCCCTCTGTCTCAGCCACAAACTTTGCTTGTTTCACAGCCGGAAATTGTGAGGACTTCTCTCTCTGGCACTGGAACCCCATCCTCAGGAGCCTGATGTGCTCCTTGGAGGGAATCTCCTTAGCTAAGGTAGCTCTCCTGATTTTTAACCTCCATACGTGGGCATGGGACCAGCCCGTTCCATGTCTCCGCCCTTCCTGCCAGTCTTGATGTGGCTTCAATAGATCCTTAGTTGTAGGACTTCTGTTCAGCTAGATATCAGGCGATTCTCAGTGATGATTGTTCTTTAGTTCAGTTGTAATTTTGATGTGGTCATGAGAGAAGGCAAGTACACCTTTTACCTACTCCCCATCTTGACCAGAACTAGTTGTGTGCTTCTTAAGTATCTCCCACTAGACTATAAACTTCTCAGGAAAGGAGCTGTATGTCTTATTTCTTGTTTCTTTTCTCAGCCCTTAAGTGCAGTGCCAGGTATATAGCAGGAACTTAGTAAAAATATTTTGAATGAATGAATGCATGAAAGATCCCCCATTTTCCAATGTGTATCATTAAGTGATAATCTTTAACAAAGTCATATTTTTGTTTTATCAAATAAACATCATAAATGTCTTTTATTTGTAAAGTACTTTATAGTATACAAAATATAGTTTTCAAAACTATTATATTGTTACACTTTGACCAGTTTTTAGTACTATGCATTATCAAATGAATTTATCTGTTTAAATGCCTAATATATTTGTCTTAATTGGTAGCGAAGTGATAATGTTAGTAATTCTTGTATCTTGATTTTCCTAAATAGAGGATTTGTTTGCTAAGCAAATTTTAGTTAATAAGTTATATTTTTCATTTATATTTTAAGCCTGTCTTAAGTAATAATTTGGTATTAACTCTGATGAGTGTTTTTTATAATTACAGTTTAAATTGCTTTAAAAACTATAGCATAAAGCTGAAGGCTCTTAATCTTTTGTAGTTAATGGCTCATAATAATCAGACTTTGATTAGGTAAAGCAGTAATGCAACAGATACTTGGACAGGGATCAGAAAACCTGATAGTAGCACAGAAAATAAAAGCACTTGATTAGACTCAAGATAGAAGTGAATTCTCCACAGCTCTTTATATTGTCATTAAATGACAGTTACTCTTACTTTTTTCTTCTTTGTTCATCTTAGTAACTCCTTACAGAAGTGATTCTTACTTGGACATAGCACACATTTGGGGATAAAGAGTGTTTGTGGTGGAGTCCCCTGAGGAACTTTTTAGCCCCTTTACCCTCTCTCTACATTGGGGATTATTTTGCCATCTGTGGTGAGTGTGAATGATGATCGAGTGTGTGAAGATAGAAATAGGCTGGGAAACACTGCCTTTCAAGAAGACCAGTGGGAACTCCTCCATCAGAAAGAGCCATAGTGATAGTGTAGAAGGGACCCTGGGTTTGGAGTCTGCAGAGCAGTAACACAGCCTGTCACTGATTAGTTGTGTGAATTTAGGCAGTTTGTTTAATCCCTCTTCACCTTTATCTTCCTTTCTGTAAAACAAAGGGAGTGGATTAGATAGATGATCTGTAAACTCATTTTTAGAAATGATTTGATTTTTCTGACAGTCAACCATACAAAAAGAATCCTGCTCTTGAAGAAAAATGAGATTATTCTTTTATGCAAAATGTGATATTACATTGGTTTGATAGATTTATTAGTGTTATTATACACATTAAAAGCCCATCAAATGAATCTTCAGTAATTTCAAATTGCTGGCAATTCTTCATTATCTCAAGAAAAGAACAATTCTAGTGAATTCTTTTCTCTATAATCTAGCATTTGAATCTAGGACAGTGATCTCATCCAGCCTCATTGTTTTAAATATCATCTCTGTGATATTTAACTTGTTATCTGCAACCTGCATTGCTTCCCTGGAATTGCCAGCCAATTTACCAGTCCTTCGAGATATTTAATGGGCATCTCAAACTTAATCTGCCTAAAACTGAATTCTTGATTCCCGCCCACCCTAAACTTGGTATGCTTAAAGCCTTCCATATTTGATTAAGACAGAAACTTTTGAGTCATCTTTGATTCCTAGTGCTTAACCATCAATTTGTTGGCAAACACTTTTGGTTTTACTTTCAGAACATAACTGGGAACTGTCTGCTTCTTGCCAGCACTCCTTATTGCCCTTATTCCTCTAAAGTCTGTTATTGTCAATCAAGAGCCAGAAGCATTCATTTTTAGTCATTATGTCATTGTCATTCCTCTACTTACAGCCTCCAGTGGCTTCCCATTTTCCTTAGCATAAAAGTCAAAGTCCTTAAAATTGACAAGGTCCTATGTGACCTGGTGCTTCATTACTTCTCATTTCATACTTTCTCTTTGACTTACTCTTCTTCAGATACAGTAGCCACCTTGATATTGACAGAACATTCCAGACACACTCCCTCCTCAGGAACTTTGCACTGGCTCTTTCTTCTACCTGAAACTCTCTCCCCAGATAGTCACATACCTGCTCTATCATCTCTTTCCAGCTGCTTTTATGGAACTACTGGTGTAAGGTCTACACTGACTGTCCTATTTAAAATTGCTCACTGATAGCACTACCATAAAGTACTTCACACTTTATTTCCCTCCATAGCTTGTAGCACTGTCCAATAATACTACAACTTATTTATTGGTCTTATTTATTATCTGTCTCTCTCTTCTAGAATGTCAGCTTTGTAGGGAGAGATTTTTTTCAGTTTGGTCCACTGCCGTATCACTGGCTTAGTGATATTTGGCAAATAATGTAATCTGCACAATCTCTTTTCCCATCTAAAGGTGATAATATGTGGTTATTAAACTAAAGGTGATAATAAATGGTTATATATTATTTATAGATACTATTTTGGCTAAGTACTACTCAGTGAGTTTACATTAAAGCTGAAGAATTAGGGGAATTGCATGACCCATTTCACAAACCACAGACAGAAACATAATGCATATAAGATGACTCAAGAAAGGGTGGTACTTTCGGCCTGTCTTGTTCATTAAGCAGTAGTGCTCCTGCCCACAGGTGTTGAGAATGACTTCCTCTGGGAGTCCTCATGCTTGCTTTTCTCACTGATGCTTTTCACAACTAGTTCTGCACAGCGCTGATACTGTCATTCTCTCCACTTAGGGCTCAAAGGGTTAGAGGGTGTTGTGGGACCCAGACACGCGTACTTTATTTTCAATTTAAAGTCTGTTGTGGTCTAATATTGGAACAGTTCATAACTTTTTTTCTATGAGAAAAATTAATTTCTAGTTTTCAGACTGCATTGAAAGGGAGCTTTGGAACATAACCCATTCACAAGTTAGGAGAAGCCTTTTAGAATGGGATTTCAGTTGCTACATAGGAAAAATGTTACAAAATGCCTTGATCGAAATATTGTCATATTTCAACTAGCCCTGAAAGTATATTTAATATATATTTAAGTCTTTAAACATTTCAAACCTCCAGTCTGGTGACTGCCAGAGGGTCGGGAGAGGGCAGGGTTGGAGGACCGGGAGAAAGTGGTGAAGGGTTAAAGACGTACAAATCAGTAGTTGAGAGATGGTCATGGAGACGGGAGCATGGTATAGGAAATGCAGTCAGTAACATAATGGCTAGTGTAGAGCCAGATCAGTGATAGAGAAATTGGGGGGATCATTTTATAAACTATATAAATGTCTAACCAATGGACTTGAAACTAATAATAAAATAAAATAAAATCTTTTTAAAAGATTGCAAATCTCTATTCTTTATCAATATAAATTTGCTTTATGGAGATAAATGATATATGAAAACAATGGAAAAGTACACATTTTGGTAATCTAATATCATAGCTGCATTAAAAGTGCTCTCTATGTAAAAAGGTAATTTAATCCTTAAAAAAATTGTTCCCTGCTTCCCTGTTTTGAAATGGATAAAAATGAGTTTTGAGGTGGTGGCTGTGACTGGATTAGAACCAGAAGGAACTGGCAGTTCTTAGCGGCTGTACTTGTCCTGACCCTTGTTATGCTTTCTTGTTCGTTTTTTTTTTTCTTTCAGTTTATCACAGAAGCATTTTGCTTCAGAAATTATGAGGTGTGAACCACTCAGTATGAGTTAGTTTTACGTAAGAGCAACTAAGGTAACACCTGGGGCTGAGGGAAATATTTTATGTATTGTGGAAAATATTGTGCCTCTTCTGTCCTGTCCATGTACCTCTTTGAAGAAAGGTCATAGAAGGAGTATGCCTGCCTTCTCTATTGAAAACCCCAAAGGAGCAGGCTGTCTTCGGACCTCCTTCCTAATACCCAAGTGTGTGGTCTGTGGTCATGAGTGTTCCTCCTTTTTCACTTACTGTTCCCAATTTTAGCTCTGTTGCCTTTGACTCTATGTAAATGGAGCTGTACGTTGGTTAAGTTCATGGGCTTTGAGGCAAACCTGGGTTTGAATTCTGACTCTGTTGCTTAATCTCTAATCTCAGTTTATGCATCTCTAGAATATGTATAATACTTATTTAATAGAGAGAAAAAAAGATAAATAAGATAAATAAGATAATGCATAAAAATGTTTAGCACAGGCCTTTGCACATATACATAAGCTTAGTAGATGTTAGCTATTATTATAAAATCTGCTATAATCTGTATGTTTTATATTCACTCTTTCAACAAGAATATGAATAATATATGTGAAGAACTAACTCTGCTGGGTACTAAGAATATAACCTATACTCATTGACCAAAACAGATGTGGCCCTGAACTTACTGAGTTCAGCTTGAAAGGTATTTGTATCTTGGAACATGTAAATTATTAGAAGAAAACTTTTTTACTCTACCTAAAGTAGAAAAGGTTTAAATTAAAGCAGGCATAAAGTTTTAAATTGAAAGCTTAATAAAGACTGAAATTAAAAAATAATACTTAGGAAAATCAGTGTAGTTTTCCAGAGTTTTGAACAGAAGTGCTTCCACAAGATTTAGATTTGCCTGTAAGGATAATTAATAGGTCAGCACTGGACAAGTAAGAAAGGGAGTAGAAAGAAATAAGGTCTGT
The DNA here is from genome assembly GCA_003508835.1 of Eonycteris spelaea. Classification (NCBI taxonomy): domain Eukaryota; kingdom Metazoa; phylum Chordata; class Mammalia; order Chiroptera; family Pteropodidae; genus Eonycteris; species Eonycteris spelaea. The sequence goes on along the minus strand of PUFA01000380.1, from coordinate 532,212 downwards.
GAAGTAGACTGGAACAAGTCCATGGAGGTTTAAAAAAAAGTGAAAACAAGGAGAGCAATTGTGAACTGAAAAGTGAAGTCAGTAATTTTCCAGTACAGAAGCCATAACCTCTATTGGTAGATTCAGAATTTAACAACTGGTTTTGAAAGAAACAGGATTTGATTTAGAAATAAAAACTCCACTATTAAACATGTGATAATTATATTCATATTTTAGTAGCCTGTTTGTTTTAATATCAAGAATATGACAGAATGTGCTATTAATTGTAAGTAGTACATTTTTTACATTGTAAGATTTACTACAGTAAACAGATTGAGTATGTTAATATATTTACCTAGACAAATCTTAATGTAAAATTTTTTTATCTAATCTTTTTTTCTATTAAAATTAGGCAATTTATTTTTATTTTTGGTAGGAACTTGTATAATTTTATTTAATGTCAATTGGTAGTGTACAGTTGAAATGAACTTATATTTTAACTCAACACTTAACTTTTAAGATATTGATCTCCAAGAAATACATGAGAACATAAAAAATCAGGTACAAAGATGTTCACTGCCAGAGAAGATACAGAGTTCTAACATATAGCCTCATTCTAAGATTTGTATCTAAGAAAAATGTAAACCAACATATTTAAATGTTCTAATTCACAACTGTGTAAATGTTTAGAAGGAAGAATTAAGTATGATCCAAGTTTTTTAAGAAAAATTTTATGGAGAAGGTAAAACTTTTGGTTATATATTTAATTATTATTAAAAAGTAAGCATTTATTAATTAGAACATAAGTTCTATAAAGGCAGATTTTTTTTTGTTTTATTGGCTCCTGTTGCCCAACAACTAAAACAGTGCTTACCATAGAGTGGTCAATGAGTATAGGTTTATTAAAGAAATTAAATTACATTAAACCATGTAAAATAATGAAACTCGAATAAGAAAGTTTCTAGATGTAAAGCTGAACAATATGACAATAAACAGCAGGGAAAAAAGACAAAACATAACCTTATTAATCCCAGGCAGACAAGGATAAATAATAATAACAATATAATATTTTGTTTTATGAATAATAACAATATAATATTTTGTTTATTTAATTAGGCAGTTTTAGAAACTATCAACGAATGGATGGATAAAAACTGTGGTACGTACATGCAGTATAATGTTTTGGGCCATAAGAAAGAAATGAAGTATGGTTGGAGCATGTAATGAGCCATGCTAAGTGATAGAAGCCAATTGTAACAGATTACATATGATTCCATTCATATGAAATATACAGAATAGGTAAATTTATGAAGACAGAGTAGGTTAATGGTTGTCTACTAGTAGGGGGAGAGAATGGGGCTGAAGAAAAATAGGGGTGACTGCTAAATGGTATGGGGTTTCTTTTGGAGTGATGAAAATGTTCTAAAATTAATTGTGGTCATGATTGCATAACTCTGAATATACTGTTGAATTGTGTGCTTTAAATGGGCGAATTATATGGTATATGAATATATTTAAGAAAGCTGTTAGTTTTTTAATTAAGCAATTTAAAAGAATTCCTAACTTCAAAAACGTAACAGGTAAAAACAGATCATTTGTTTTACTCAGCAGGATTCTCCCTAATACCTAAACCATTGGACTCGACTGCCACACATATTAGAGCTGAGTGCATTCCAATTACTTAAGGAATTGTAGCATCATTGCCTTAGACCAGGCAGCTAAAGCCAGAGAGGTTAAGTTCTTTCTTGAGAGTCAAAACCACTAAGTAGGAGAATTGGAATCCAGATTTAAGTCTGCTGTGGCCAAAACTGTACTCTTTCCACTTCATCACACCATCTCTCAGAATTTACTTTGTATATAATAGTTCCTTACCTACACCATGACTCCATAGGAATCAAGGCTAGCTACCTTTTAGTGGCTCTGCCTGTTCACTGGCTATGTGACTTTGAGCAAATTATTTAACCTTTCTGTGCTTCACTTTGTTAATCAGAAGGAAGTAAGGTAAGAATAATACCTACTTGATAGAATTGTGAGGCTTTAATGTGGAGTGTGGAGTGCTTGCATAGTCACTGATGCAGAGTTCATGCTCAGTAAATGTTAGCCGTCATTTCTTAGTAATAAACACTTTCAGATAGTATTTGCTTTCTTTAAGGTTCTAGTCATGAAATATTTTTAAAAGAACAATTAACAAAAATATTCATTTTCTAAACATATTTACATATAATTTTCCTGCTGGGCCTTAGTGGGTAAACCCGGAGCAGTGATTATCAGATTTATTAAGACTGTGGAGAACACATGATACACTGTCATAAACTAGAAACAATTTTACTAAAAAAGAATGACTTTATTTTATCTATATAATGTTAATTCACTGTAAGCATACACATTCATGAAAAAGCTATAGAATTAAGCCTAATTAATTCCTCATAAATAATTTATTTTTTATTTTGCATATTGTTATATTGTTTAATCATCTGCCAGCAAAAATGTAGCAGATGGAGTTGAAAGAATTGTCTTCATTAATTCATTAATTCATATGTCTTCATTAAATCACATATATTTCTGTGATTTGGGAAAAGCTACTGTTCTTGGATCTTGGTGGCCCAATACTTCATTTCTAACCGGAAGATGAAAGTAACCTGGGAGCTTAGATTGAGAACCATTGTTTCATGGGTAAAGGAGTTAACATAGAGATGAGTCAAACCAAATTACAGCAGATCCTGGAATAACAACATCTTCAACTTCGTTTCATTGTTAACATTGATAAGGAAGAAAAAGTTGATTCTTGGCTGGGGCCTACTGTGCAGAGTTTACATGTTCTCTTCATGCCTGCATGGGTTTTCTCAGGGTACACTGGTTTCCTCCCACATCCCAAAGACGTGTACATGAGATGAATTGGCATGTCTGAATTGTCCTAGTCTGAGTGAGTATGATGGGTATGAGTGGCCCTTCAATGGAAGAGTGCCCTGTCTGGGGTGGTTCCTGCCTAGCTCCCTGAGTTGCTGGTATATTTTCTGGCTACCCTCGACCCTGAACTAGAATAAGTGGTTTAGAAAAGAATTATCTTACTTGTTTTTATTTATCTTTCTTAAATATATGTATAGCTCACATTTGCTTCAATGTTTAATATTAGAAGTGTTTTGGGTCTTTAGTTAAAAGTTTGGTGATATTTTTTGTGACCAGAAATATGCTGTAGGAACTTCATTTTTGTTTCTAACAATTAGTCTGTGGTAAAATTGGTTTTGTTATGTGTCATTTCATTTAAAGGTATAATTTCCAAGAACCTATTGATGACATTAAGTGAGGACAATGTTTTATGGGAATAACACTTTACTGGGCTTAATGTTTTAGGATTATGGTGACGAAACTGAGTTGTGAAAATGGTTTTATGTTATTGTAATTTAAAATGTATAAAAATGATATATCCTCTTATAAAAAATTTACACAATACAGAACAAAACTCTTCTAGTCCTATCTACCAGAGGTAACTGTTAATAATTTGTGTATATGTATATGTATATGTATACACAGGCATATATGTTTATTATACACATTTTCCTTTTGTATATAAATTTTTTCATGAACTGCCTTTTAAAAAACTAATACACATTAACCATGTTTTTTACATATTCATACACAGAGTGGCCTCATTATATGTGATGGCTTGTTAAACACAATGAGTTTTTGATAGCTGACAGTGTGCTAGGCACTGTTCTGAGTTCTTTGCATATATTATCATCTTATTTAATGTTCACAAGAACCTTATGAAGTAGGTACACTCCTCATTTTATATATATGTTAACAGGCATAGAGATATGGGAGGCAGCTTTCCCAAGATAGAACCAGGATGTGAACCCATTCAGCTGATTTGCAGAGACTGCCTTTTAATCAAAAGACGACATTGCCTTTCCCCTTATGGACAGATATCACATTATTTTCAGTTTTCATTATAATTTATGTTCTGTAAATGTTATATTAAATTTTCTAGCCTTTTCCTTATTTTTATATGTATTGAAGGAATACCTAGTTTTCAGCAAAGGAGAGAGTTATCTGAATATTTTGCTATGACATTGAAATTGCTGCCGTTGTTGAAAATCTTTTGTCTAGTATGATCCTACCTGTTCATTTCTCTGCTATTCCTCTGCTATTCTTGGTGTTTCAGTTTCTCCAATTTTTACCTATTTTTTTGAAGTTTAAAATGTTTTACTATTCCATATGTCACATGCAAACATGCATGCGTATGTGTATTTTTTCTCTTTGGCTCATTCATCATATTATTCAGACATTCTTCATGCTAATTGTTTTTGTCTATGTTTCTGAAAGGGACATTTTGAAATTTCCTGTTGTGACTATTGTCTTCACTTTGTAATTATGACAACTTTAGTTTTAGCTAAAGTATTTGAGATTACATTTGGAGGCTGTATTTGGTGCATGCATGTTCATAATTATTTTTTTGAAGTGCCCCTTTTATCCTTTTAAATACTGCTTTCCTTAAATTCTTTTTTTTTAAATTAAGTTTATTGGGATAACATTGGTTAATACAATCATATAATTTTCAGGTGTACATTATCATTTGACATCTGTATATTCTATTGTGTGTTCACCACCCAAAGTCCAGTTCCTTCAGCTACCAGATATTTGACCCTCTTTACCCTGTCTACCTGCCCCCCTCCCCACTCCACTAGTAACCACTATTCTATAGTCCTCTGGTAACCACTAATCTATAGTTCATGTCCATAAGTCTCTGTTTGTCCCTGCTCATTTGTGCTTTAGGTTTATATTCCACATGTAAGTGATATCAATGTGATTTTCAACTTTTTCTTTCTGATTATCTCGAGGTCCATCCATATTGTCGCAAAGGCAGTATTTCATCTCTTCTTATGGCTAATATTTCCATTGTATATATGTACACGAGCTTCTTAGCCAGTCACCTATCGTATGGACACTTCGGCAAGTCTTTGGGGGTAAAATACTCAGTAGAGGGATTTGCGTGTGGTCATACAGTAGATCAATTCTTAGTTTTTTGAGGAACTGTTTTCCATAGTGCTGTACAATTTGCACCACCAGCAGTGTATAGGGTTCCTATTTCTCCACATCTTCTTTCAACATTTGTTACTACTTGTCCTGTTGATTATAGCTATTCTAACAGGTGTGAGATGGTATCTCATTGTGGTTTTGATTTTCATTTCCCTAATAGCTACGATGTTGAGCATCTTTTCATATTATTTGTTGGCCATTTGTATGTCCTCTGGGAGAAGTGTCTGTTCAGTCCTTTGCCAATTTTTTTGTTTGGATCATTTGTTACTGAGTCTTATGAGTTATTTGTATATTTTGGATATTAGCCCCTTATCAGAGTATTGCTTGCAAATATATTTTCCACTTTTGGATGGTTGTCTCTTTACCTGTTGACAGTTTCTTCTGCTGAGCGAAGCTTTTTAGTTTGATGTAGTCCCATTGATTTTATTTTAGCTTTTACTTCCCTTGCCTTTGATGAGGTCAAATTCATAAAATCCTCTTTAAGTCCAAGGTCCTTGAGTTTCATTTCTGTTGTTTCTTCTATGCATTCTATTGTTTTCAAGTCTTATATTTGGGTCCTTAATGCATTTTGAGTTAATTTTGGTGTGTGGTGATAGACAACAGTCTAGTTTAAATTCTTTTGCAGGTGGTTTTCCTGGTTTTCCAGCACCATTTTTTTGAGAGGCTTTTCTTTCTCTCCTGTATGTTTTTGGCTTTTTTTGTCAAAAATTATTTGCCCCTATAAGGATAGGTTTACTTCTGGACTCTTATTGTGTTCCACTAGTCTGTGTGTCTGTTTTCCTGCCAGTACCATGCTGTTTTGATTACTGTCGCTTATGTAGTATAATTTGAAGTCAGGCAGAGTGATGCCTCATTCTTTTTTCTCAGGATGGCTTTGGCAATTTGGGGTCTTTTGTGTGCCCATACAAATCTGCTGATTTTTGTTCTATTTCTTAAAAAAATGCCAAAGGGATTTTGATGGGGATTGCATTAAGTAATAAGGTCATTTTTATTTAACTATGTTGATTCTTCCAATCCAAGAACATGCATATCTTTCCATTTCTTTGCATCCTCTTCAGTTTCTTTTAATGGGTCTTGTAGTTTTCATCATATAGTTCCTTTTGTTTTGTTAAATTTATTCCTGTTTATTTTATTTTTTTATTGCAGTCGTGAAGGAATTATTTTTCCCACTTCTTTTTCTGACACTTTGTTGTTAGAGTATAAGAATGCTATCCAGTTTTGAATGTTGATTTTGTATCCAGAAACTATACTGTATTTGCTTATTGTTTCTAGTAGTGTTCTTGTGCGTCTTAGGGTTTTCTGTATAGAGAATCATGTCATCCTATTTGAATGCCTTTTATATCTTTCTCTTGTCTGATTGCACTTGAAATTCTCTCTCTCTTTTTTAATATTACATTGTTACCCCGCATTTCTTCTGTTTGTGTTTTCCTGGAATGTGTGTTTCTGTCTTTTATTTTAAACCTTTCCATGTTGTTTTAGGTGTACTTAAGGTGAAAAATATATTGCTAGATTATCTATCTTTGAAATCTCATCTGAATGTCTTTTAATAGGTGTGTTTCACCTGTTTACATTTATTTTAATTTCTGATATACTTGAAACTCATTCTCTTTATCTTATTTTGTGTTATCAGTCATGTTTTATCTTAGAGCCCCCCCCTTTTTTTTTTGCCTTTTTGAAAAAGGCAAAAACCACATATGGTGATATTAGTTATGCATTTTACATAGAAAGATTCAACAGAAACAATAAAGCTACTGCCCCTTTTTAGGAGCTGTGCTCCTGAGTTTACCACAGTCCCACCTGGCTGTTTATTATAATCTCTGTGATTCTCCTGCACTACCTCTCGTGAGGATAGGGTCCAGATGGTGTCTGTTTCCTTCACAGCTGCAACTGCAGCACCAAGCATAGTAACCTAGTAGATAGGTGCTCTGTGAAAATTTATTGGATGAATTGATGAATGATGGGTGATCATTAGGATGACCTAGGTAACTTTGAAATATATTGCTACCAAAAAATAAAAGAAAATAATAAAAGAAATTGATACTTGACCTTATATCCTGGAGATTTTGATTTGGTGGGTCTGTTATGGAACCTGGATACATATGTTAAGAAACAAAAAAAATTCCCCAGATAATATGAGTATCATCTAGATTTGGAATGATTTGGACTGACGTTTTATGGACGTACCTTTTAGACAACTTATGACTCTTGATATAATTAATAACTGTGAAATGAAACACCGATTATTGGATAATCTGTTTATTCGTTTAATTGAAATGGCACCATGGTTCCCTAAAACAAGGAAACACGCCACAGTTTTAGCTTTCTCTCTCTCTCTCTTAAGTAAGCTGGAGGATACCTGGTCACCACCATTTGGTGACACAAAAGCAGCAGTGGTAATTTTTTATCTTTTCCTCCAGTAATTCTTTATGCTTTACTACACATCTTTTCACATGCTCTGTAGGAGACAGTTTGTCTGAACATTCCTCTGTGCCTTTACATCAATGATATCAATCATTGGAAACATTCAGCCAAAGGGGATTAAAGTATGGAATGAGTGGTTGGACTGGTGATCATAGGCTTTTTTCCTATTTTTAAAATAACTGACTCTTGGTAGATAAAATTGACTGGGATACATAGGACTTGATTTTATTATGGTTTACTATATTGTATCCATGATGTTGTTTATTTGAGTTGAGTCACCTGTGGAGTTAGAAAATTAATTTACCTTCAAGGAGTAAACTTCATGGATATATGAACCTTTTTAGGGTTGTAGACAATTGTTAATTAAGCCTGTGATTGAAGTAGTTTGTCAAGTTTCTTATCTGTATTCTGAACAAATAATTGAGAACATTTGTCTCTCGTAATGAATTTTGATTTAAGGAAATATTAGTGGGGATGCTATTTCCAGATTTAATCAGGATAGAGAAAAAAAGTATCTTTTTTCTTTTTATTGTCACCTTTTAATCTGGTTATTTACCTTTCAGTGCTTTGGTTTTCTTGTTTTCAAAATGGAAATACTTTGTATAGTATGTAACCTTAATTAATGGTTGCTTGCTAATGATATAAAACGAGTCCCAATTTTCAAGCTTTGGTCATTTCTGGTAATTATACCTTACTCTATTTGTCTTCTCTGTGTTGACCTTAAAAAGAAATTATTTTCCAATCAAAAATAGGTTCATTTTTGGAACTGCAAAGATTTGTAATTCAGAATGTGCAAGCTATGGCAAAAACCATAGGCAAGTCCAGAGAACAAAGGAGAAGAATACTCTTTTGTTCTCTCTTTTATAGAGAAAAGGAGAGAATTGGAAAGGGCTGTTACAAAGAATCCATTGGAGAAAACTGAAAATTCAAAGTCTAGTGGCTTTTCATTGTCTGATTTGTTACAGTTTCTCATTGGCTGAGCTGTTGCCAGGCAAGGAGGAAATCTCCCTTCTCCTCCTGGAGTGGTAAAGTAGAAAAATCTTCCTGTTGGAGATGCAAGATAATGACTTTTCCTGTTTGCTGTAATTGCTGATGGGTTGTAGGGTGAAAGGGATCCTCTACAGGCCTTCCCAATTCCAATTTTAGGTGACATTTCCTGTATTAATTTTCACATCTGTAGCCTGTACATAGACTCATTAGAAGCCATTGTTTTCCTTTCTCTAGACCTGCGTTGTTCAGTATGGTAGTTACTATCGTCATGTATCTTTTACAGTTTAAATTGATTAAAATTAAATAACATTAAAAAATTTTATTTTCTTAGTCATAATGCTACAGTCAAGTGTGGCTGGTGGATATAGTATTAGGCAGTACAGATATAGACCACGTCATCACCCTAGAACGAACGTTCTATTAGATGATGCTGCAGTTTAGAATAAACCATGCTGCCAGTTTTATGTACACTAAGTGACTCAGATGGACTCTGTCAAAATTACACAATTTTAGAAAAACCATGCCATGGTTCTTAGCCTTTTCCCATTTATCTTGGTATTTGTTTTGCAATATGAAAAAAAGGTGCTTTCTTAATATGGTTCTTAGATTTCAGTTCTTGCCATGTATGATACCACATCATTCTATTAATATTGCTTTTTATTCTAGGTTTGTTTGACTGACTGCATATTTCAACTATGTTAACATTCTGAATCCCAGAGGTCCAGGCAGCTTTCATGATCATTGTAAGCCAGAAACGACACTGTGAAAAGCAACTTGCTATAGCAGAAAGACCATGTACTTTGGATAATTAACCAGACTTTAGTTCAAATTCCTGTTCTGGCCTTGAACAAGTTACTTAACTTTCCTGAATCCATTTCCTCATCTATTTCTTAGAATTAAGTATGTTAGGATGTATAATACTTAACATAATGATCAGTTTAAAATGTAATAGGTAACTAGTAAATGGGATTATTTTTTCCTTTGTGGTAGTGTTTTTAGAAAGAGGTTATGATTTAAATTTGATAATTCTGTATGAAAGAGATTTCAGAGCAAGTTTCTTTTTCTCTAACTTTTTATAGTCATAACTCCCAAATACCATGTTTGAATAAATAAAAGGAGGATATATATGTTTGTTAGGTTGCAGAGTGGTCTGTGTAGAAGGGCTGACATATGCAAAGACCCAAAGGCATGAGGCATGGTAAGTGAAGTTGTTAGAGCATATCTGGGACACAAAGAGTAGGGTGGGGGATAAAGCTGAACAGGTAAGCAGAGCCAGGGTCATAAGGGACCTTGTGCACACTGAGGAGTTTGCAGTTCTTCCTGTGGTTCCAGAATGGCTCAAACTTTAGTCTGCCTCAGAATACATCTAGATAAAGTACACTTAGCATATTACTGTCAGTTTACCCATATTTGATTAATTCCCCCAACATACAATGTTGATGTTTTTGAGGACAGAGATTTGATTTGAGTATGGTATTCATTAATGTGCATTTTTTATAGCTTTATTGAAATACAATTCACATAGTATATGATTTGCCCATTTAAAGCATAATTCAGTGGTGTTTAGTGTATTCACAGAGTTGTGCAGTCATTACCATAGTTAATTTTAGAACATTTTCTTCACTCCCAAAGAATTCTTATACTCATTAGCAGGAATTCTTCATTACCCCCAATGTCCCTAGCATTTGCAGCCAATAATCTACTTTTTGTCTCTATAGCTTTGCCAGTTCAGGACGTTTCAAAAATAGAACCATGCACTGTGGCTTATTGTGGCTGGCTTCTTTCACTTAGTATAATGCTTTCAAGGTTCATTCGTGTGGTAACATGTATGAGTACTTCGTTCCTTTTTGTGACTGAATAGTTTTCTGTTGTATATAAACATTTTGTTTATCCATTCATCAGTTAATGGACATGTGGGCCATTACTGTGCTTTGTAATCTTGTTTTTAATAAAATTAAAAAGCTTAGGAAATTGCCATGTGATAAGGAAAAACATATGATTTACTTAATTTTAATTGAACTTTATTGAAGAAATTAGGCTTGATTTGTTTTCTAGACCTTCACTTCCTCAGTAATATAAATGGAGTAATCAACTATATGCTATTGAAAAATAAGCATAAATAAGCCTTAATTTAACTATTACAATCATAATGCCTAGAATGTATAGATTTTAGTTTCATATGTGAATATCATTATTAGATTTCACTTGCATCACCTTATTTTTATTTGGTAATTGACAAACACTTATAGCATCTCACGTGGTACAGCTGTGGCTGCTTCATTTACTCTGTCCTCATTGCTTATTGCCAAGTTCTTTCTAATAAAAAATGAATTTGTGGGTTTAATGGAAATAAAATTATAGCTGCTAATGTTCATTCTGGTCTACCACTTAGTCTTAAGGGGCTCGCCGGGGATTGTGTGCCTATCCTTTTAAACAAGGGTACCTCTACCACTTTCTCTCTTACTGAACAAGCATTTCTACAAGTGACCAGGATTTACGGGGAAATTCTTTAGTGTGCTTTATTTTTTAAAAAGTAGTAAAGGGTTTAGCAAGAGAAGAACATGATAAAATTTGAGGTTTTTAAGATACGACATTTTTTGGTGGCTGGGAAAGTGTTTCAAACCTTTTCTCTTTTTTCTTCTTCTGATACCCCTTCTCCTTCCTCACTCCCCTCTGCAGCTGTGCTTTTCTTTCACTCAAGAAAATAGAACAGAACCCGAAGAGAACTTTCACATTCTCCCACCACCCAATCCACCTCCCTGCCTCTCTACCAAACACCAATTCCAGAATGTCATTTCAGAAATAATCAGAAAGAGCTCTTTATATCCTGTACTACCGTCTCTGTTTCCTCATTTTGTGTTTTCACCAAGACCCACTCTATCAAAATTTCTCTTGTCAAGGTTCTTAATCTAGATAGGAAGAAAATTAGACGAGTGTGGCATTAAGAGATTTTTCCAAAAAAATAGGACATGGTCAACTGTCTAATGCTGGTAACAGGTGGTGTCCAGCAAACTGTAGTCTGGTTCGCAGGGCTCTAAACAGAATAGCAGTGTAAGATAGAGCTGTAGTTCTAAAGGAGTTACAGTTCTGGTGCAAAAGTTAAGTCGGTTCTGTTATTTCTTTTTGGAAACCTTGGTAACCCCTGTAGATAAGAAGAATCTGAACTTTCTGAATGTTGCTGTGTTAACACTTCCTAAGAAATTGAGCAGCCCCAGTCATTTTTTAAATTGTGGTAAAATATACATAGCATAAAATTTTAACCATTTTAAATATTTTAAATGTACAATTCAGTGGCATTAATTATATTCACAGTGTTTTGCAACCATCACTTCTGTGTTTCCAAAACTTTTTCATGATTCCAAATAGAAACTCTGTTCACATTAACCCATCCAACCCTCTAGTGCCCTGCTCTGTCTCTATGAATTTTCCTATTGTAGATATTTTATATAAGTGGAATCACATGGTATTTGTGTTTCTGTGTCTGTTTTTATTTCATTTAGCATTAATTTTTAGGGTTTATCAATGTCGCAGCATATATCAGAATTTCTTTCCTTTTAAGTGTGAATAATACTGCATTGTAAGCTTTATTACTAGTCTGTGTGTGTGTGTAAATTTTTTTCCTCTCAATCCTGGAAAATTCCGGCCTTGTTCTTAACCTTGTTCAAATTTGGTTGTCCTTGATTGTGTGTGTGTGTGTGTGTGTGTGTGTGTGTGTGTGTGTGTGTGTGTGTTTTGTTCATTCCTGAAAGTCCTTAGTGTCTGCATTTTGGGGAGGTTTATTTTTTAAGCTGGAAACCAGTTCCAAAATTGAATGTCCCTATGAAGCAGTTCAGGCAAGTTTCCGGTAGGGTTTTCAGAGACAGCTGTTGTTGCTGTAATTTTTTTTACCACTATTAAAATACAGTCTACTAAAAGGCCAGCTTATAGAAGGAAGCTCAGTTCACTTTGGTTCTTCAACTGTGACATTTCCGTAAGCAAAACTCATATTTATAAAGCTCGTGTATTTCATCTTAGCATTCCAGTTCTTCAATTTTCTTAACTCTTCTAGATGTCAGTATTGGAAGGGACTTAAGTGATTTTTCTTTGCATTTACTCTTGAAGAGGCTTAGATCCATGGAGATTAAGTGGCTGGCCGTAGATCACACATCAGATAGTGGGCAGATCCCATTTTACTACTACCAGTCCAATAATCTCTTTACAGTGGCAGTACTTTGTTCAGTTCTTTTTAAAAAATCTTTTTAAATATAACAAAATGCAGATATTTTAAATATCCAGCTTAATGAGTTTTAACAAATTTATACACTTGTGTGACCATCACTCCAATAATTTCATCACCTCAGAAATTTTCCTCTTCAGTCAACACCCTTCTAGCCCCTTCAGTTTAATGTAATCATACAGAATACATTTTTGTGTTCACTTTTTTGCTTAGCAAAATGTTTTTGAGATTCATTTGTGTTGTTGCATGCAGTAATAGTGTGCTTCTTTTTATTACTAGTTAATAGTCCACTGTGTAGATATATTACAATTTGTTCATCTGTATATCATTATGTATGAGTCTTTTTGTGGACATATATTTTCATTTCTCTTGGGTAAATTACTAGGAGTGGAATTGGTGGGTCATATGGTAAATGTATACTTAACTTTTATAAGAAACTGCCAAGCTACATATTTTACAATATGGTTGTATCATTTTGTATTCACACCAGCAATGTATGAGGGTTCTAGTTGTTCCACGTTCTCACCAATACTTGTTATCTTCATTGTTTTCAATTGTAGCCATTCTAGATATAAAATATTATCTCATCATTTAAATGTGCAGTTCCTTAATTACTAATGATGTAAAACATTTATTCACATGCTTATAGGCCATTTGTATATCTTCTTTTGTGAAGTTTATGTTTACATCTTTTGCTCATTTTTATTGGATTATATTTATCTTACTGATTTCTAAGATTTAAAAATGTATTCTAGATTGAAGTCTCTCTCTCTCTCTCTCTCTCTCTCTCTCTCTCTCTCTCTCTCTCTCACACACACACACACACACACACACACACACGGTAGTTTTCTCCAGTATGTGACTTGCCTTTTCATTTTGTTATTGTAGTCTTTTGAATAAAGAAAAGTACAGCAATATGAAAATGACTAAAGTGATATACTTAGAGTGGAGCTGGAAATGGAGAAAAAAGGTTCACCGGGCTCAATGTAAAAGATTTAGAATGGCTTATCAGTGAATTTATGATATATTCACCTAGCAGATGCTCAGGAAATTGCATTGAAGAAAGGAATTAACTTGCATGCATGCACAAACAGAGCTTTTTGCCACTTAATAAACACAAAAGCATATCTAAATTTCAGGGAAATATTTTTTTTTTTTTGAAAAGTGACCAATCTCTATTGGAGGCTTGATTTGCCAGAGGCCATGGAATAATTATTCTGTCACTGTCAGTAACTGACCCTTTGTCTTCTCATTACCTTCAGCTTTTTTTCTCTTTACTTCCTTTTTGTCACCATTTAAACATGCTTAAGACTCTGTAGTCTTTTTAAAAAAAGGTACTAAAAAATTCCTACTTTTGCCCTGTCTCATCTTTGGCTACTGCCATATATTTCCCTTCCTCTTCATAAAAATTTCTGAGTACACATAACACTGTTTACTCAACTCAGACTGCCCTTGCTAAAGTCACCAGTGACCTCTGCCTCACTAAATCCAGTGGATGGTGCCAAGTCCTCCACTGATCTCTTATCCACATTCAGTACACATGACCATGCATGCCTGCCGCCTTGAAGTATTTTCTTTCTTTGATTTTTGTGATCACATAGTCTTTTGATTTCATCTTTCCCTCCCTTCCTCAATACTATTGCTTCTTTACAGTCTAGTATTTTGATTTCTTATTCTCCGGCCAATTATTATGTGTTTGGTTTTTCTTTCTTCTGTGTTTTCCATCCTTAGGCTGTGTCATACATACACTCTTGTGACTTCTTTGACCAATTATATGCCCAGGAATTTCACTTTATGACCCCAGCTTATAGCTCTTTTCTATAGTCTGTATAGATGCCCATCTAACATCTGTGATTGTGTTTTTTGCAGGTATCTGAACTTGTTATCTTTCTCTCTGAAACTCTTTTCCCTCCATTTTTTCATATTTGTAAATGGTACCACTCTCTGTACTAGCCCAACTTAGAAACCTAAGAATCACTTTGATTCCTGCTCCCTACAGTTAATGCATTGACAAATCTTTGACCCTGTCGATACTACCTCCTCTAAAGGCTTTTTAAATCCTCACCATTTTCCTTCTACCCACTATTATCATCCTAGTCCTAAGAAACCATCATCCCTAGGTTGGATTCTATGGCAGTAGCCTCCTAACTAATCTTCCACATCTGCTCTGGCCCATTTCTCATCCATTCTCCAACACTGTAATTTTTAAGCCACATTACCTTTTTTTTTTAAGTTAATAGGCTTTATTTCTTTTAGAGCAATTTTAGGTTTACAGAAAAATTGGATGGAAAATACACAGTTCCTACATCCCCCTACCTTCCCCAGTTGCTCTGATTATTTACATCTTGTGTTAATGTGGTACATTCGTTACAATTCATGAGCCAATATTGATACATCATCATCATCATCATCATCATCATCATCATATTATTATTATTATTATTATTATTATTATTATTATCATCATCCAAATGTAGTTTACATTAGGGTACATTCTTTTTCTTTTTTTAAACATCTTTATTGAGATGTGATTCACATAAATAGCACCCATTTAAATTGTCATTTTCACTGCTTTTTTTTGTATATTCACAGAGTTGTACAACCATCAATACAATCTAATTCCAGAATATTTTTTTACTAAAAAGGAAACACCATATATTTTAGCAATCACTTTGCATTCCTCCCTACCCAAAGCCCCTGGCAGCCACTAATCTGCTTTCCATCTTTATACATTTGCCTGTTCTGGGCAACTTATATAAATGGAATCATACAGGATGTGGTATTTATGACTGATTTTCTAGGTTCATTCATGTTATAATGAACGTATCAGTCCTTCATTAAAATTAAAAAAAAAATTTTCAATTACAATTGACATTCAATATTATGTTAGTTTCAGGTGTATGCATAGTGGTTAGATATTTATATAACCTATGAAGTGACCCCCCCCCATAAGTCTAGTACCCACCCCAACACCATACATAGTTATTACAATATTGTCGACTATATTTAGAGTTCATTTCTTGTATTGTACATTCTGTGGATTTGACAAAAATAAATGATATGTGTTCATCATTACTGTATCATATAGAATAGTTTCATTGTCTTAAAAATCCCTTGTGCTCCACAATTTTATCTCCTTTCTACTCTCCAAACCCTTGGCAATCACTAATCTTTTATTTTCTCTGTAGTTTTGTCTTTCCAGAATATCATATAGTTAGAATTATATAGAATTTAGTTTTTTTCAGATTGACTTCTTTCACTTTGCAATATCCTTTTAAGGTTCCTTCATGTCTTTTTGTATAGCTCATTTCTTATTTATCTCTGAATAACATTCCATTGTATGGATGTACTACAATTTGTTTACCCACTCATCTATTGAAGAACATCTTGGTTGCCTTGGAGTTTAGGCAATTATGAATAAAGTTACTGTAACCATTTGTGTGTAGATTTTTGTGTAGATATTAAGTTTTCAACTTATTTTTGGGTAAGTACCATGAAGTGCTTGATTATATGGTAAGAGTTTATTAGTTGTGTCAGAAACTGTCAAAATGTCTTCCATAGGGTCTGAACCAGTTTACATTCCCACTGTCAGTTAATGAGAGTTCCTGTTGCTCCACATCCTCACCAGCATTTGATATCAGTGTTTTGGATTTTAGCCTTTCTAATAGGTATGTAGTGTGATCTCACTGTTGTTGTAATTTGCAATTCTCTAATAACATATGATGTTGAGCATCATTTCATATGTTGTTTGCCATATATATCTGCTTTGGTGAGATATCTGTTCTGATCACTTGCCTATTTTATAATTGGGTTATTTTCTTATTGAGTTTTGAAAGTTTGTTGTATATTTTGGATACCTATCCTTTATCAGATATATGTTCAGCAAGTATTTTCTCCTAGCTGTGGCTTGTTGTTTTCTCTAAACAGTGCCTTTTATGAAGCAGGATTTAAAAAATTATAGTGAAGTCCAAATTTTCAAATTTTTTATACTTGGATCATGCTTTTGGCATTAAATATCTAAAAAAGTTACCAATCCCAAGGTCACGTAGACTTCCTCCTCTGTTTATCTTCTAGTCTTATAGTTTTTCATTCCACTTTTAGGTTTATGATCCCTTTTCGAGTTAATTTTTGTGAAAGTGTAGGCCTGTGTCTAGATTACATATGGATGTCAAGCTATTTCAGCATGATTTGAAAAAAAACACTGTCCTTTTTCCATTAAATGAGTAAATCTTTTGTCAAAAGGCGAGTTGACTATATTTTTGTGAGTCTATTTCTAGGCCCTTTATTCTGTTCCATTGATCTATTTATCTGCTCTTTTGCCAATAGCACACTGTCTTGATTACTGTAGCATGATATCTTTTAAAATTAAAATTTGATCAGATTATCCCACTCCCCAAAACACTTCAGTGGCCTGCCATTGCATTTACTTGATGAAAATGCAGATAGTCTATATTAGGCCCTATGTGATGTGTGAAGCACTCCTCTCCACCTCTCTAGCTTCAATCTAGCCCTTTCTCTTATATAAGAACTTTTTTTCTTTAATCAGTCAATACTTGTCCTGACCTGTAGGCCTTCATACTCATGGTTTCCTCTCTCTGGAATTCTGTTCTTGTTCCCTCTTCTCCTGGTTAACTTCACTTACTTTTCAGGTCTCATTATTTTCTTAATGAGGGCTCCCCTGATCTCCAAATAGATTAGGGCACTCTATTACATGCTCTACCACCCTCCCTTTCTTTTTTATTATATGTAGCACAATTATGTGACTTATTTATTACTTTTTCCCTAAGACAAAAGCTCTGTGAAGGCCAGAGGTCTCTATTTCTTCATTGCCACATACACTTTGTTCTTGTTAAATATCTGTTCACCAAATTAATGAGTAAAGGGAAAAAAACTGAGAACACTGGACATTAGTTACATTTACTAATGGAAAATTGTGATTTTTATGGAATAATTTCACTAGATGTAAGGTTACCAAAGTTAGTATTTAGAGATTGCAGCAAGAAATTTTTCTGTCTTTTGTAATATTTTTATGAGCAAAATGGAGAAGTGTCAGATTAATATTTACAAAGTTATATTGTAGTTGATGTTAGCATGGGAAAAAATGTCTCGTGTTCTGAAGGGCTTATTAGTTGGGACTATCTTATTTAACATTCAAATCAGTTTTTGACGACCCAGAAAGCATACACAAATGGATAGATTTTAAAGGTTAGGAGTGATACATAATGAATTAGATGGCAGACTCTAGATTTTAAGTGATCTTCCTAAGCTAAATTGGTCAAAATAAATAGGATAAAATAGATTTTACAAAAATGTTAAGCCTTTTACCAGGTCTAAAAAACATCTTTACAAACATCTTAGAGAGGAGGAAGATGTTTAACTATTACATGATGTGTGTGACTTGGCCTCTGTGATTGACTGTAAACCCAAAGCGTTAGCAATTTAATGAGTTTACCAGAAATCCGAATACCATACTGGATATATTTATAGAAGTACATAATGTGGAACAAGGAAGGTATTCATTTGGTGTGTTCTCTGAGGGTTATACTGCACATGAAATAGGATTTAATTGTGGATGCCACAATTTAGACAAACACTGACACACTGGGAGATGTTCAGATGTGTATTTTTATGGTATAGTAGAATTCTGGATATGGAATTTCACAAGTAACAAGGCCAGCTTGGAGTCCTGGCTTTGTTATTTGTTAACTGTCTGACATTAAGCAATTTATCGACCATTTTTCAAGCTCCGTTCCCTTTAAATGGGGATGATGTCTGCCTCAACAGGATTAAAGGGGAAAAAATGTTCCTAATAAAGTGACAAGGGCATTCAAAGAGTAGAAGAAACTCTTTTGGTTTTAATTTTTAGGCTGGAGAAGAGGGGATTGTGACAATGAGGCATGATAATGAAGGCAAGAGTGGCTACTGTTTGTTGGATGTCAGCTAAAGTGCCTAGCACTATGTTTGACAACCCTGATGTAGGTCATCCCCATTTAATCAGATTTGGCATTATAGACTTTTATGCTATTGCAATTTAGACATGTTTAATAAAGATTTTAAAGTACATACTCTGTGCATAGCAAAGTTGTAGGCATTGTAGCAAATACTAGGAAGAATCATACTTGATCCCTGTCCTAATGAATTCTAGTACAGTAAACACATCTGGGCTCACATATTTTTTAAAAGTAAAGAGGGAAACTGTATGTGGACTTAGTGGGCTTATAACCAACCTTGGGTGCTTTACATGAAACATTGCTACTAGTGTGTGTGCTGCTGTTTTGTAGTGAGGCTACCCTCAGTGACTGGGTATGGTTGGGTCTGAAGGCCCGAGGACAGGCCATTTATCTGTCTCTTTACCCCAGAGCTGTAAGGCTTTACATCCAGCTATCACTAGTTGAGAGGCAATTAGTCATGACATTGTAGCAGCCTTAAATTTTAGAATATGTGATTTTATTTAATGTCTCCCTCCCCTCACCCTTTATCAATCAGTTAGTCTTAAAACCCACAGCTTTCTAGTGTGCTTCACTTGTTCCAATTAACTTTAAGGTTTTACACTTTAAATCCTGTTCACTTTAATGAATGCTAGAGTCTCTAGAAGTGTCCAAGGGAGGCCTAGTGCCAAAGTGATAGGACATGAACAATGATTTTCTAGTTCCCTGGAGACTGGTAATTCTAATGAATATTTTAGA
The DNA here is from genome assembly GCA_003508835.1 of Eonycteris spelaea. NCBI lineage: Eukaryota > Metazoa > Chordata > Mammalia > Chiroptera > Pteropodidae > Eonycteris > Eonycteris spelaea. Next base: position 512,883 of record PUFA01000380.1, on the reverse strand, counting down.
TCTGACGCTGCTATTTATCTTGGGTTTTCTTAACATTTTCACAGATTTTAAGGCAAATTCCTTTCTAAAATTAGCATAAGTACATATCTAGGTAAGTTGGTATGTTCAGGTACTGTTATGTCTCAATTAATTTTTTAGTGGTCACCCATTTTTGCCCAGCTCAAGGCTGTGTCTGAACTAGGTATATGTGCTTCTTTAGCAAAAGGTTAGATGCTCCCTTGGTCCATGAAAGTGGTAACTCATTTTGTGTACATGTCATTATTGTAGTTCTATATTTAACCCAACCTCTTGGAAATACAGCATAACAAGGCTGTTGACATGTACACAAAATGAGTTACCACTTTCATGGACCGAGGGAACATCTAACCTTTTGCTAAAGAAGCACATATCTAGTTCAGAAAGAAGGTATAAAACAGGCTTCTTGAATAAACAGATGACCCCTGGAGGAAAGGTAGTGAGCAGGGAAGAGAATGAAGCTTGCTGAGCAGTCCTGCTAAGGTTGGAACCCATGGCTGGTGTTGGCATTAGCTGTGGTGGTATGGTTTTTCTTTCCCTTTTTTTGTCTTCTGCAGTTCTAGAGGGGTAGGGATATGGATGGTTACATTTGCCCAGCCATGCTAAGATTCTCAATTAACTGTAACTCCTAAGTGAGAATAAGTGCAGTAAGGCCTTCTCAGCCTTAAAAATAATATACTTAACATAGTTTAGCTTCTTTTGATGTCTAAGGTTTTCATTATATTAACTATGATGATCTGATTGTTAAAATAACTGCTCTAGGTTCCATTTGACAAGTTTTAATTGAGTGCACATCCCAGTGCCAGGCTCTGCTGACACTGAACTGAAAGTGAAAATCCCTGCCCTAAGTAGCACTTGCCTGTGGTGAGAAAACAGTACTATGAAAGCAATGTGCACCATTATTCTGCCAGAGGAAGCACAGAAAAGGTACCTTCCCTAGAACAGATTGGTGGACAGGGATGGGGTGTCAAGGGAGGCTACCAGAAGAGGTGACTAAAGTAGTCATTTAGCTTGGAACTCAGAGGGTCTATTATCACACAAAACAACTTTGAAAATAGTGGTTAAAGTTCCAGATCAAACTATAAATACCAATGAAAATATGTTATATTTTCAGTGAGAAATATTAAAAAAGAACAGTATTGTTTAAAAACTAGAAGTTGAGAATTTCTAAGCCTTATATTCATTTTGAAAGCTGTGTTGAGAAAATATTATTTCACTTGATAAGTACATTTCAGATTTGTGGAGATTTTGGGGGGGGGAGATTTTTTTAAGTGAGTGCCTGAGGGCTCTTAAGGGCTATGGTATATGATAATGACTGTTGGGTTTAACTCATCTTCAGAACTTCTGACTTTCCTTTTCTTTCTTTGTACCATGTAGCTGTTTTTTTGTTTTTTGTTTTTTTTCAATACAGCGTTCATTGTGGCTACAAGCATAATAAAGAAAAGCAAAGATTAATTGACGGGAGGTAACTGGATAAAGACTAGGCTAGGGGTAGGGAAGGGAGGGCAGCTAACATTTATTCAATACCCATTATAAGTCAGCTACTGTACTAGGTACTTTCATGCATAGTGACTACATTTAGTCTTAACAAAATCCTGAGATGTAGCTCTCACTGTTACCCATTTCATAGATAAGAAAAATCATGACTAAAGTAAATAATTTGCCCCAAGTCAAATGATTAGTGGTAAAAGTCAGAATTTAATGCTAAGTCTTTGGCTTCATTGCCGATGTTCTCCCAAAAATGGCTAAAGTGAAATGAGCTGTTGGTACTATAAAATAAAAGGCTTATTTTTATGTGATTTTTCTGAGAAAAGAAAGGTAGTTTAAGGTATAAAGTAGAATTCCCTGTATTGGCTACAGCTTGGTATATTTGTCAGGGGAACATTAGACAGTAATGTATACCCAGTGTTCATAAATCAGATTCATATGTCTTGGTAAGTAATATTGGTGGAGTTGGAGTGGTTGGGAGAGGTGTCTGTGCATTACATTGAAAAAGTTTCTTACTCGTTTACATCATGACAAATATGTGTTTCCATACTGAATGGAAGATACAGTACTGTATATATATATGGCTGTGGATAGAGTTTTTTGTTTGTTTAAGCTTAAGTTAGCTTCTACCAATAACTGAGTTTTCAGTTTCTCAGATCCTGTATGTCTGTGAAATCAAATTAAACATTGTCATGAGAGTTCTGAAAGGATATGTTCTTTGATAACTATATCTATTCTCAAAATATCTTTTGAAAATATGGAAAATCAGCCTGTTGGTATTTAATTTAAATGGAGCATATAGATTTTATCATACAGTGTTAATCTAAGAAAACATAAAAAGGGTTTGTGTGTTTTTATACTGGTTTGAAGAAATCAGACGAAATTTTTCATCTTTTTTTAATGCATAGGTGAAACTTTTAAGTATCTCCTCATATCTAATTTGTCATATGTTTCTGAAATGTAATAGATTAGACCTAGCTTAAATATTATACTAAATATTTTATGCTTCATGATTCTATTAAAATCTTTAGTCATATCCATTAACTACCTTTTTAAATGTTTCTAGGTTATTGAATCTTTGGGAATTATTATTTATAAAGCGCTGGACTATGGTTTGAAGGAGAATGAAGAAAGGGAATTAAGCCCTCCCCTGGAGCAGCTCATCGATCACATGGCCAACACGGTGGAAGCTGATGGTAGCAATGATGAGGGCTATGAGGCTGCAGATGAAGGCCTGGAAGATGAAGATGATGAAAAGAGAAAAATCTCAGCCATCCGGTCATATAGAGATGTCATGAAGGTAAAGCAGCAGTTTACAAGTGTTTTTTTCTTTCAAGAGTTGTTATTTTACTTATAAAAATTGATTGGTGGTAATGTTTGAGTCTGGGCAAGATGGTGGAGTAGGAATACACTGTGCTTGCCTCCTCCCATGACTACATTAAAAATACAACTAAATTATAGAACAGAAACCTGGAGAACCATCTGAAGACTAGCAGAACATAACTACTGTAACAAAATATAAACAAGAGGCCGCATTGAGACTGGTAGGAGGGGAGGAGATGTGAAATGGGCAGACCTTGCACCCATGTGTGGTGGTTGAGCATTGGGAGAGACATCTAGACTGCGGAGGTTCCCCAGAGGAGTAAGGGGTCTCAGCCCCACACTGGGCTCACCAACCCAGGGTTCCAGTGCTGGGAAGAAGAGTCCTCACAAAATCTGGCTGTAAAAATCAGTGGAAATTCCATCGTGCAGGTGAGACCCAGACATCCCCTTAAAGGGCCTGTACACAGATTCACTTCACACGCAAGCAATCTCAGGGGGCTCCAGTGGAGGGAAGCAGCACAGAAGGTACTAGAAGTACAGGGAAAGACTGAGTTGTGTGGCTTCAGAGTGAGGGCTGGAGGGACAGCCTCTATAATCCATCTTGTGCCCTCCTCCTGTGCAGCCTGCAGGCAGGCACCATCTTACCTATGTTGAGCCCACCCACTGCCAAATCTGATTCTGCATTGGTCTGGTGAAATCCATTCGCTTCACCCTGGTGACTCCCTGGGACCCCACTGCAACCAACTCATGAATTGCCAGAGTCATACTTGTGGCTAGGCAGCCAGCCACAGCCTGCCCCTTGGCTGGAGTCTATTTCAGCAATAATCAGCAGGCCTCCAATGGCAGGCAACCAGCCCCAGTCCAGCTGTAGTGTTTCTTAAACAAACTCGGGGGTCTGATGGCCTGAGGAGGGGAGTGGATAGCCTTGGTGTGATGAAACTTTTGCAAGTGCCACAGGCTCAGCACTGGCATGAAATCTGAATTGGCACAAACTTTGGGAACACAGCTTGCTCCAATGTGGTGACGTCGTGGGACTCTGCCCCACCCAACACACATACAGCCCAAGATTCATTCAACTGCTGAGCCTTATGGGTAGCCAGTAGGCAGCCTCAGGCCTTGGGTTGCCATGATCCTTTAGCTAAGCTGTCCCAGGCCTATTACTGGTGGCAGTCAGCCTCATTACAGCGTGGTCTCTCCCACATACCTGTAGGTCCATCACAGATAGAGACCAACTGCAGATTGCCTTTTAGCTCCTACAGGTAGTCTCAGGCAGGTCACAGGCAGCAGCTGTCCTCGGCCTGCATGGAAACCACTGCACATGGGCCCAGAGGCTGGCATCAGACCAAAACAGAGCACCACCTGGTTAGCACAAGCAGCACACCCAAAGGTGGTCATAACATGCCTCTTAGGGCAGATCCCACTGAGGAGGGCTCAGCCCCACACAGCAGCACATACTTATTCTATGGGTGTGGCCAGTCCTCACTGTTAGTCAGCCTAGAGTCAGTCCCACTTACTGACATCCTAACAGCAATCAAGGCATACCTACAACAAGAGAGTACACACAGCCCACACAAGGAACACTACTGGTGACCAGGTGCTGTTGATTACGGAACTGTGCCGCAGGAGTGGGCACAGAGGGCACCTATTACATAGGCCACCCGGCAAGACTAGGAGACATAGCAAGTATATAGAAATGAAGACAGAAATGTAGCCAAAATGAGAAAACAAACATGTCCCAAATGAAAGAGCAAGAAAAAAACTCCAGGAAAAAAAAAAAAGAAATGGACAGAAGCAACCTACCTGATATCAAGTACAAAACACTTGTTTTAAGGATGCACATTGAACTCAAGGGAAAAATAGGTGATCTCAGTGAGGACTTCTACAAAGAGATAGTAAGCAAAAAATAGGACATAGAAGCCATAAAAAAGAATCAGTCAGAAATGAAGAATACAGTAACCGAAATGAGGAATACACTAGAAGGAATCAACAGATTAGGAAAAAAAGAGAAACAAATCGGTGATTTGGAAGACAAGGTATCAGGAAACACCCAATTAGAACAACAAAAGGAAAACCGAATTAAAAAAATAAGGGAAGTTTAATGGACTTCAGCAACAACATCAAATATAACAATATCCACATCATAGGGTTACTGGAAGGAGAAGAGAGAAAGCAAGAGAATGAGAATCCATTTGAAGAAATAATGACAGAAAACTTCCATAACCTACCAAAGGAGCTAGACATACAAGTCCAGGAAGTGCAGAGAGTCCTAAACAAGATGAACCCAAAGTGGCCCACACCAAGACACATCATAATTAAATGGACAAAGGTTTAAGAAAACGAGAGAATCTTAAAAGCAGCAAGAAAGGCAGCTAGTTACTTACAAGGCTGCTCACATAAGACTGCCCCTGATTTTTCAACAGAAACCTTTCAGGCCAGAAAGGCTTGGCATAAAATACTCAAAGTGATGGTGAGAAAGGACCTGAAACTAAGACTACCCAGCAAGGCTATCATTTAAAATTGAAAGTGAGATAAAGAGCTCCTCAGATGGGAAAAAGCTAAAGAAATTCATTACCACCAAGCCAATATCAGAAAAAATGTTAAAGAGACTTATTTAAGAAGAAGAAGGTGGGGGGGGCAGACAAACAAATATGAATAATATAATGGCAATAACTATGTACCTATCAGTAATCACTTGAAATGAAATGGATTTAGTGCTCCAGTCAGAAGACATAGGGCAGCTGAATGCATAAGAAAACAGGACCCATATGTGCTGTCTACAAGAGACCCACATCAGATCGAAAGACACAAAGAGACTGAAAGTAAAGGGATAGAAAAAGATATTTCATGCAAATGAAAACCAACAAAGAAAAAATCTGGAGTAGCAATACTTATATCAGACAAAATAGCAAAATAGACTGTAAACAGAAACTATAATGAGAGACAGAGATTGACATTACATAATGATAAAGGAACATAACCCTAGTAAACCCTAGGTGCTCCTGTGTTGGGTACATAAAGTAAATATTGACCAACACAAAGGGAGAGCAACAGTAATACAGATATAGAAAGAGACATTATGTTTATACCAACGGACAAATCTTTCGGGCAGAAAATCAACAAGAAAACTGGCCTTAAATGACATACTAGACCAGATGGATTTAATTGATATTTTTAGAGCATTTCACCACAAAGCAGCAGAATATACATTCTTCCCAAGTGTACATGAAACATTTTCCAAGATAGACCACATGTTAGGCCACAAAACAAGTCTCATTAAGAAGATTGAAATCATATCATGTGTTGTCACCTATGACAATGTTATGAAACTAGAAATCAGTTACAAGAAAAAAACTGAAAAATACACAGACACATAAATGGGTTAACAATGAGATCAAGAAAGAAAGCAAAAGATACATTGAGACAAGTGAAAATGAAAACACAATGACTCAAAATCCATGGGACACAGCAAAGGCAGTCCTAAGAGAGAAATTCATAACAATACAGACCTACTTCAAGAAACAAGAAAAAGCTCAAATAAACACTTAAGGAACCAGAAAAGGAATAGCAAACAAAGCCCAAAGTGAGTAGAAGGAAGAAAATAAAAAAGTTCAGAGTGGAAATAAACAAAATAGTCTAAAATAACAATACAAAAGATTTAAAAAAAAATCTTGAAAGGATACAAAAACTGATAAACCTTTAACCGATTCATCAAGAAAGAGAGAAGACCCAAATAAATAAAATCAAAAATGAAAGAAGGGAAGTCACAACTGACTCCACAGAAATACAAAGGATTATAAGAAAATAGTACGAGCAATTGTATTCCAACAAATTAGACAATCTGGAGGAAATGGATACATTCCTAGAAATACACAGTCTCCCAAGATTGAGTCAAGAAGAAACAGAAAACCTGAACTGATTGATTACTACTAATGAAATCGAATCAGTAATAATAATTAAAAAAACTTCTCACAAACAAAGGGAGTTGATGGACTGGATGGGTAGCTTCACAGGTGAATTTTACCAAACATTCAAAGAAGAATTAATACCTATTCTCAAACTATTCCAAAAAATTCAAGAGGAGAGAAGGCTCCCAACCTCATTTTACAAGGCTGCCATTACCCCAATTGCAAAACCAGACAAAGACATTACAAAAAGAAAATTATAGGCTGATACCCCTGATGGATGTAGATGCAAAATCCTCAACAATATAGTAGCAAACTCAATTCAGCAAAACATTAAAAAGACCATACGTCATGATGAAGTGGTATTTATTTCTAGGACACAAGGCTCGTTCAGTCTCCGCAAATCAATGTGATACACCACATTAACAAACTGAAAGATAAAAATCATATGATCATATTAGTAGATGCAGAAAAAGTGGTTGATAAAATCCAGCATCCATGTATGATAAAAACTCTCAGCAAAGGGAGATTAGAGGGAACATACCTCAACACAGTAAAGGCTGTATATGACAAACCTACACCTACTGTCATACTCAGTGGGGAAAAAATAAAAATGTTTTCTTCAGGATCAGAAATGAGACAAGGATGTCCACTTTCACCACGTTTATTCAACATAGTATTGGAAATTCTAACCACAGCAGTGAGAGAAGAAAAAAAAAATAAGCATTCAAATTGGAAAAGAAGTAAAACTGTCCTTACTTGCAGACAACATGATACCATATATAGAGAACCCCAAAGATTCCACCAAAACACTTAGAACTGATAAATCAATTCAGTAAAGTAGCAAGATACAAAATTAACATTGAGAAGTCGGTTGCATTTTTACACACCAATAATGAACAGTCCCATTTACAGTTGAATCAGAAACAATAAAATGCCTAGAAATAAATTTAACCAAGGAGGTAAAAGGCCTATACTTGGAAAATTATAAATTATGAGAGAAAAAAACTAAAGATACAAATAAATGGAAGCATGTACTGTCCTCATGGATAGGAAGATTTAACATCATTAAAATGTGTATACTACCCAAAGCTATCTATAGATTAAGTACAATCCCTATCAAAATACCACTGGCATTTTTCAGAGAACTGCAACAAACAATCCAAGAATTTATATGGAACCATAAAAGATCTAGAATAGCCACAGCAATCTTGAGGAAGAAGAAGTTGGAGGTATCACACTACCTGATATCAAAATATACTACAAGGCTCTAGTAATCAAAACAACATGGCACAGATACAAAAACAGACACAGAGACCAATAGAAGAAAATGGGGTGCCCAGCAATAAATCCACGCCTATGTGGTCATTGAACCTGTGACAAAGGAAGCAAGAACATACAGTGGGGTAAAGGCAGTCTATTCAATAAATGATGTTTGGAAAACTGGGCAGATACCTCCAAAAAAAAAAAAAAAGAGAAATCAGATTACCTTCTTACACCATATTTACACAAGAATAAAGCGAAAATAGATTAAAGACTTAAACATAACACCTAAAACCGTAAAACCCTTAGAAAAAAATATAGGCAGTTAACTCTCTGACATGGCTCTTAATAATATTTTTTTTCTGATATATCTCCTTGTGCAAGAGAAACAAAAAAATAAATGGGACTACATCAAACTAAAAAGTTTTTGCACAGCAAAGGAAACCATCAACAAAACAAAAATATCACCTACTGAATGGAAGAAGACATTTACCTATGATAACATCAGATAAGGGGTTAATATCCAGAACTCAGAAAGAACTCTCACAATTCAACCCCAAGAAAACAATCAAATTTTAAAAATTGGCAGAGGACCTGAATAGGCATTTCTTCAAGGAGGACATACAGATTGTCAATAGACATATGAAAAGATGCTCAAGGACACTGATCATCAGAGTAATGCACACCTGTCAGAATGGCTATCAACGAATCAAAAAAACAAATGTTGGCAAGGATGCAGAGAAAAGGGAGCCCTCATGCACTGTTGGTGGAGTTGCAGATTGGTAGAGCCACTATGGAAAAGTTTGGAGTCTCCTCAAAAAATTAAAAATAGAACTACCTGATGACCTAGTAAGTGCATTTCTGGGTATTTACCTGAGAAAACCAAAACACTAATTCAAGCAGATATATGCATCCTGTGTTCACTATAGCACTATTTATAATAGCCAAGATATGGAAGCAACCTGAATGCCCATCAATAGACAATTGGATAAAGAAGTGGTACATACATACAGTGGAATATTACTTGGCCATACAAAAATGAAATTTTATCATTTTCAACAACATGGATGGACCTAGAGGGCATTATGCTGAGTGAGATAAGTCAGCGAAAGAAGTACCATCTGATTTCACTTATATGGGGAATCTAAGGAACAAGATAATCAAACAAACAATGAAAACAACCCTGTGGATACAGAGAATAAACTGGTGATTGCCAGAAGAGCGGAGATTAGGGGCTTGGGTGAAAAAGGTGAAAGGATTAAGAGGTAGAAATTGGTAGTTACAAAATAGTCATGGGAATGTGTAGTAAAGCATAGGGAATGTAGTCAATAATGTTGTCATAACTATGTATAGTGCCAGATGGGTACCAGACTAATCGGGGGATCCTTATGTAAAATATATAAATGTCTAATTACTATGCTGTACACCTGAAACTAATATAAAATAGTATTGAATGTCAACTGTAACTGAAAAATGAAAATTAAAGAAAAGAGAAAAAAATGGTGATTCCACATTTGATAATAGTTTCTAGACTTTCAGATAAAAGTGACATGAATAAGTAAAATACTCTTGATTTTTTTTGTTGTTGTTCAGAGCCTTACTGCGGCCTTTTAATAACCACGTTTAGTTATTATATGCCCCTTACTACATATTGTATACCAATTTGAGTGGGTATACATTTATACATTCTGCCTTTTCTTTTTTATGAAGTAAATAATTCTAATCCTCCTATTTGTGTGAAGATTCTGATTCTAAGCTGTTACAACTGATTATTTTACCTTTTTTTTTTTTTTGTCTAACTAGTGGTATTGGAATATAATTAAACAAGTTCTAAAACGTGAAGTTTTCTCTTTAAAAGTTTCTGTGTACTCAAAAGCCGTAGTTTCTACATTGCTAAATGCACAGAGATTAAAATTAAGGCATATCTATTAAATTAGTCTTAATATATCATTTAAAATTATATTTGATGTTTACTGGATTTTATAAATACTATTGCCTATATAATTGTTGTATTCCAACTTGTCATAAAGCATTTCAGAGACAGGAGTAGAAAGGAATTATGAAGACAGTACTTTGCAGGTGTTATGCAGCACACCCTACTTTTTGCTCCTTAGATAATCTCTCAGGAACTCTGGAATGGGATTTTGCAGTTATAATTCTTATGAAATTCAGATATATTTTTTGCTTCATTTAATATTTATAGTAACTCATTTTAAATCAATGTTGTGTACAGATAAAATGCCCCCATATTTATACAAATGGAGATTTCATGCATTTTATTCATTTTATATTTTCTAGATGTTAAGTAATACTTTTAAATATTACATATATTCATATATATATGTATATACATATGTACATATATATATGTACTTAAAGGCCAAATGAAACTTTCTATAGATCATAAATAACCTACTCATCCTCTGTAGACCAATGGTACATAGTGATAAAAAGTGAAAAGAAAAGGTTTTTCATTATAAAACAAAAGTACTTATGCCTCTAAAACTAAGCTGATGTCTTTTTGGTAGAGGATGTCTATGTAGGGTCAATAAGGAGTGGTGAATGAGGAAGAGAATATCCACCTAAACAGCTATATCAATTAAACTAAACCTGTCACCAGTAGAATGATGGATGTTGTAGCCAGATTGCATTCTTACACTACGGCTTTGGAAGATGAGGCCTAGAGATTCATTGGAATCTTGCATTTCTTATTCAATGACATTAAAATACGTTATCTTAAAAGACAAAAATTCTTGAACTGATAGTGTTTACTTATTTTTTATTTTTTAATTTGATCTACTGTGCCTTCCCTCTTACCTCTCTTATTGCTATCATAATATGAAAAATAAATACTTAAAAGTGCATTTAAAAGCATAGATTTTGTAAAGTGGAGGAAAACAGTAAGTTTATCAATTCCATTCTTGGAGAATATCATGTCCTCACTTCTTATTTCTTCGTTTCCATATTAACTCAAACTGATCAATAAAAATTTCCACATTTATAACAATATATCCTAAAAAAATTTTTTTTTAGTTAAATGAGAAGAAAAATAACTGAAACATTTGACAAATAACCTGAGATTTTAATATATCATAAAATTTATTCATGGCAGTATCCATCAAGCTGGATAACACTGGTTGCCCTGCCCTGATTATTCCCTGAGACCCTGCTCCACCCAACTGGTGGGCCCACCCAAGCTATTCTTGTTGCTTTTTCATACAAATAGCCTGGCTTTGGTTTTTTTGCAGACTTTCCTAAAAGCTATCAAAGGTTCACAAATCCCAGACAAGCAGCATGTGGCTTTGGCATGCTCTGTACCTCTTGCTCAGCAACCACAAGCTCAGCACTAGCTGCAGCCGGCCTCAGGTCACAGCTTAGCCTCTCCCAGTCACCTCTAAGCCCAGCATAAATAGCATCTGTAGATTACTTTGTAACTCATACCAAGTGGCCTCAGGCAGGGCACAAGCAGTGGCTGAACTTGACCTGCAACAGAGCCCCTCCCAAGAGGCCCAGTACCAATACACCTGGTGGCTAGCTTCGGACCACACAAGAGCACCATCCAACCACTTCCACAAACCACACACCCAAAGGGCAGACTCAGCAAGCACTAGAGCCATGCTAAAGCAAATCTTGCTCCGTAGGATTAGTCCTTACACAGTAGCTCTTCCATTGTAGTCATAGCTAGTCCTAACAACCAGACGGCCTGAGGATCAATCCCTCCCATTGATGTAAAAGCAGTAATCAAGGCTCAACTACAGTAGGAGGGCACAGACAACCCAATACAAGGGATACACCTGGATTGCCTGGCTCATGTGACCAAGGAGACTGCCACTGGGCCCCACAGGACACCTATTACATAAGGCCAGTCTACTAAGATCAGGAAATGTAACAGCACTACCTAATACATAAAAGTAAACACAGGGAGGCATCCAAAATGAAGGAGACAAAGAAATATGTCTCAAATGAAAGCGTAAAACAAAGCTCCAGAAAAAGATCTAAACAAAATGAAGACAAACAACCTACCAGATGCAGAGTTCAAAACACTGGTTATAAGGATGCTCAATGATTGAAGTGAGAACTTCAACACAAAGAGAGAGGAAACATAAACATGAAGATAGAAAACAAAAAAGAACCACTCAAATGAAGAATGCAATAACTGAAATGAAGAATATACTAGAAGGAATCAACAGAAAATCAGGACTGAATTAGCAAAAAGAAAAAGAAAAAAAAAATAAAAAAATGAGGAAAGTTTAAGGGACTTCTGTGACATCAAGTGTAACAACATTCGCATCATAGGGGTACCAGAAGAAGAAGAAAGCAAGGGATTGAGAACCTGTTCGAAAAAATAATGATTGAAAATGTCTTTTGGCCAAGGAAACAGACATATAAGTCCAGGAAGTGCAGAAAGTACTGAAAGTAAATGAACGGAAAAGGATATATCCATAAAATGTAAATGAAAAAGACCACTCAGAAATCAAGAGTATGATAACTGAAATGAAGAATACACTAGAAGGAATCAACAGATAAAGCAGAAGACCACACCAGTGATTTGGAAGACAAAGTAGCAGAAAACACCCAGTAGGAACAGCAAAAAAGAAAAAAAGGGGGGGAAAAAAAGAGAGAGACCTCTGGGACAACATCAAGTGTAAGAACAATCATATCATGGGGGTACCAGAAAAAGAAGGTGCAAGGGACTGAGAACCTATTTGGAGAAATAATGATGGAAAACTTCTATAATCTGACAAAGGAAATAGACATACAAGTCCAGGAAGTGTACAGAGTTCCAAACAAGATGAACCCAAAGAGTCCCACACCAAGACATATCTTAATTAAAATGCCAAAGGTTAAAACAAACTTAGAATCTTAAAGGCAGCAATAAAAAAGCAGTTGGTTACCTACAAGGGAGCTCCCATAAGATGTCAGCTGATTTTTCAGCAGAAATTTGCAGGTCAGGAGGGACTGCCATGAAAAATTCAAAGTGATGAAAAGCAAGGAACTACAACCAAGATTATTCTGCCCAGCAAAGCTACAGACCAAAAAAAATAAAAAAAAATTTTTTATAAAGAAAAATAAAAAAGATAGAAAAAAGAAAGAAAGAAGAAGAAAGAAAGAAAGAAAGAAAGAAAGAAAGAAAAGAAAGAGAGAAAGAAAGAGAGAAGAGAGAGAGAGAGAGAGAGAGAGAAAGAAAGAAAGAAAGAAAAGAAAGAAAGAAAGAAAGAAAGAAAGAAAGAAAGAAAAGAAAGAAAGAAAGAAAGAAAGAAAAAAGAAAGAGCTAAAGGAGTTTATCACCACTAAACCAGTATTAAATGTTAAGGGACTTGTTTAAGAAGTTCAAGAATATGAAAAATGGCAATAACTACATATCTATCAACAATTACTTTAAATGTAAATGGATTAAATGTTCCAATCAAAAGACATAGAGTGGCTGAATGGGTAAAGAAACAAGACCCTCACATATGCTGCCTACAGGAGACTCAATTTAGATCTTTTAAAAGACACACACAGACTGAAAGTAAAGGAATGGAAAAAGATATATCGATAAAATGTAAATGAAAAGAAAAATCCGGCATAGCAATACTTATTCCAGACAAAACAGACTTTAAAAGAAAGGCTGTAACAAGAGACGAAGAAAAACCCAATAATCCCACTTTTGGATATTTATCCAAAGAAACTCAAAACACTACTTTGAAAGGACACGTGCAGCAGTATGTTCATTGCAGTATTATTATTACATTAGCCCAGATACGGAAGCAACTTAAGTGTCCATCAACAGATGAATGGATAAAGAAGAGGTGGTACATACATACAATGGAATATTATTCAGCCATAAAAAAGAATGAAATCTTGCCATCTGTATACTGTGCTGACTGGAGTTAAGTCTGACAGAGAAAAAAATGTCATACCATTTCACTTATACGTGGAATCTAGACAGCAAAAAAAAACAAATTCACAGAGACAGAGAACAATTTAATGGTAAAAAAAGAATAATGAGGGGAAGGGTTCAGAAGATGGGTGAAGGAGGGGATAGGATTAAGAGGTACAAATTGGTAGTTACAAAACAGTCATGGGGCTGTATAGTATAGCATGGGGAATATAGTCATTATTATTGCAATAACTATGTATGGTGTCAGATGGGTACTGGGTGTATCAGGGTGATCACTTCGCAAGTTATGAAAATTCTAATCACTGTGTGTTGTGTACCTGAAACTAATATAATATTGTATGTCAACTGTAATTAGAAAATAAAAATTAAACTAAATTCAGTCCTTTTTACTTTCTTAGAAGACAAGAATTAACCTGAAGATGTATAACTGCTTTCTCCTTGGAGGTATAAATATGAAACTCATAAGTTTGAATAATATAAACAGTGGAATATTTAGGGACTTGGAGTCTATTTGTTTTCAGGTCTTAGCAGGATCTCTTTAGCGTGTAAGTTTTTCCGGAGTTGTCATTTATTTCTACTACCCTTTTAATTTGCTATGTTTTCATATGGTATGTTATAGTTGAAATGTGCTTTCATGTTCATTGTCATCTGAGTCTTATGATTAACACTGTGAGGTTAATTGCATAGACATTTTTATATCCATTTGTGACTCTTTTACAAGCAAGAATTTACTTTTGTTGAAATTTAAAATGTTAAAATTTTTAACTCAGTAATTGATAGCTGCATTGTAAATTTACATAGTTCTTATATAGAATAATTTGACAGTATATTGAGAAGTCTTAAACTGTTCACTGTAATAGAAAAAGACTATAAATATCCCAGATGTCCCTTAACAGAGATATGCTACAGCCATTCAGTAGAGTACTATATAGCTGTCAAAAGTATTAAGGAAACATTTCCAGGATATACTGTTTACTTGAAAAAACAAATGTAGAAAAGTATGTTTAGTGTGCCAACATTTATCTAAGAAAAGGTATGGATAAGAATATTTATTAAAAAAAATTTGCTTAGATTTTAAAAAAGAGGAAAGATAAACCAAACTTAAGGAAAAAAGTTAGCTATGGGTAGAGAAAACGAGCAGAGTAGAAACTAGGACAGGTATTAAAGCTAAGTATTTCTGACTATACCTGATTCTGTATATTTGGCATAGGAACCATATAAAATATTTTACATGGTTATAAAAAAAATTCAGTATAGAAATGTAATCCCCAAATCCAAAGCAAGTTGAACATAAGTTATTACATTGGAGACGTAATCACATAGAAAGAGAGAATAACCACGTAGTAGCCATGAGCACAGCTACCACCTGATTATGCTATCTAAATACCACTCGCCACCAAAAGAATTCTGATTCCTTGGAGAAATGGCTAATTCTAGAACCGGGAAGGAAATGTGTAAAATAGCCTGGAACATCTTGTCATACCAGAAAGCAAACAGACTATCTAGGATTATTAAATTGTATAAAAAGGACTGAGAAATCAACTAGAAGAGGCTTCCATTGGTCAAAGATGAAAGAATTTGGTCATCAAATAAGAATAATAGCTGTGACATTAAAACATTAAATATTCTGAAATTTATGAACATATAAATGATAATAAAACCCTCATTGGTCACCTTTAGAGGTTGTTATGGAACCAACTTATAATTTTGAAAATTGAAAAATTAACAGGGAGAATATTCATTTTACCTTTTCCATATGAATAACACCTCATGATTAACCAAGCAATTTTTGAGAAAATTATTTGTATAAAAGTATTTCAGCTAATAAATGAAAAGGGAATGATAGGGATCACAAATGGTAACATTCTAATTCTAAAGAAATACTAGTGGTCATCATGTGGCATCACAAGAGACCAACAGACTTTATGTGCCTCCTGACAGAAGTATACAACACCACTTACAAAGTATTCTCGCTGTAAAAAATAAAATATCAAACTTCAATCTGATCAAACTTCTGCATCTACCTAATCTAACTACTAATTTACAAGAAATCCAGGAGACGTAGAAACATTTTAAATAATACCATAGGGATTCAGTCAGCAAAATTCAGATTGTGGGAAACTCTGTAGGACAAATCATGATTTCTTCGACAAATAAATTGCAAATTAAAAAGAAAGAGGTAGGGAAAACTTCGATGAAAGAGACGTGATACATATTGCAATATGTGGACCTTATGTAGATTCTGATTTGAAAAATAAGTTGTAAAACTGTGTGTACATTTAAGATAATCAAGAAAATTTCACCTCTTACTCTATATTTGATTTTAGGAGTTATTCAGATTTTTAGATAGAATAATAGTATTGTGGTTATATATTTTTAAAACTCATCTTTTAGAGATAAAAACATCTCTTTCAGATGCTGAAATATTTACATATGAAACTCAGATATCTGGGATTTCCTATAAAATAATTCTGGAGGGTGGGATATGAGTGGGTGAGGATATAAATAAAACAAGTTCACCATGAATTGATAATCATTAATTAGGTGATGGGTGCATGGTGATTCATTCATTATACTATTCACCTAGTTTTGTATATGTTTGAAATTTTTTCATATAAAAAAATAAAATATGAAAGTATCCAAAGTAATTCTTGTCATAGTAATACTACTGTAGAAAATTTTCAAAGAGATACAAATTTTAAATTAAGATATAATTGAAATATATTAGTTACAACATAATGATTTGATGTATATAATTGTGGAATGATCCCAAGAGGTTTAGTTGACATTCATCAACACACATAGTGCAATGTTCTTTTTTTTGTGATGAGAACTTTTAAGATCTGCTCTCCTAACAACTTTCAAATACACAACACAGTATTATTAACTATAGTTACCAGTGTGTTCATTACATCCCCAGAACTTATTTATAACCGGAATTTTGTACCTTTTAACTACTTTTACCCATTTTGTCCACTCACAACCCTGCCTCTGGCAACCACTCAGTCTGTTCTATACAAAGAGATAATTTTTAAAAGAAGAAAATAGTACATATACACATGAAGATGTGTATTACATCATTGTTTATACTATTCTGAAATAAAATTAATGACACAAAAAATGGGATATCAAATAATGAACTACTATATAGTTTTTTAAGTCTTAATTATGTGGGTTATGTAGTAATGTGGGAAAGTTTTATTTAATAAATGGAGAAAAGACTACAAACTTTTGCATATTCTGGTATATGGATAAAGAAGACACTTTGGTGGTTTAAAATAGTGTATTAATGATGTGATTCAGAATGAATGATTTAGCTTCAGAAATTCCGTTCTTATTGTTTAGCAATTGTATAATAAAAGATTGTAAAATTTTAGTATAGCTATATTAAGTATGTTACTGCCTATAAATGGTTTTATAAGTTATGTTTTCAGTGTTGACTCATACTTTCAAACAAAATCCGGCATGTTTCTGCAAATACAAGGATGTAGTTTACAAATAATAAGTCCGGCTTATAAAAAGCTAGCAGGTTTTTAGTTTGCCATGTAACATCAGAGTGTGCATGCTGTTTTGAAAACTCCTTGGGAAAAATTAAGAAAAGAATAGTACTATAGAATTTGATTAAAAATAGAAACAAGCTTTATGTATTTAATTTTACTATATCATCCTAGATTAGTCCAGTGCAGAGTTTGTCTTCATTTTCAAAATGCACATATACTGTCTGTGGCCATGCTACCCTGAACAAGCCCAATCCTGTCTGATCTTGGAAGCTAAGCAGGGTTGGGCCTGGTTAGTATTTGGAAAATGGGGAAGGAACACTAGGAAGACCAGTGCTGTAAGGTTTGTCAAAACATGAAAACAAAATAAGGGATGTGAGTGACAAGGTCCTTGCAATCTATGAGGGTCAACCAAGGGTTGCCTTGCCTTAAAAAAAAAAAAAAAAAAAAAAAAAACACATATATTACAAACAGCTGAAACAGAATGAGTCTGTTAATTTTCATTTATGTATAAATTTGGCATACGTTTAATGGAGCATATTCAGGGAAAATCAAAAAGTTTTTTTGAGCTTGTCTGTTATTGAATTAAGATTTTGGTAACATAGGTTAATTGGGTGAACATCCTTTATCTATCAAATTAAGGTGATTCCAAAGAAAAACTGTAGTATTCTGTAGTTCACAATGTTGTGTTCTCCTAGTTTTGAAATTGTTAGGAATAGGCTAATTTTCTCACTGCTTTAGACAAAAATTTAGTAATTTATCCTGACTATATGATGCTAAATTTAGTGAAGATCTTTGTGCAGTTTTTAATTTTTTTTAGTTATTTCTTATGATAAATACATGATTATACTCAACAGGCATAACATTTTAATATAGTTTAAAGTAATATTCTACCTAGGTTTTTGCAAATAAAATTGTAAGCTATGTTTGTGAACTAAATGTTTTTTATATTTGAATTTCAGCAGCTGAGAATAAATTATGGAGAAGAATATTGGAATCTGATATTATCAACAAAGGATTGTGATGTGACAGATTCTAATTATTCTAAGCATAGAGACACAACAAGAATAGAAAGTACAGAATAGAGGGTAAGCTACAAAGGCAGACCTTAAAATTCTAAAAGGAGACCAAAGAGAGTATGAAAGAAATATATGAAGATGTGCCAACTTAAGAATTTTTCAAAGCTATGGAAAATACTATGCCATAGATTCAGGAAGCCACATAAACCATAGAGCAAGATAAGTGAAAAATCATGTAGTTTCATTAGAGTCAAACTGCTCAAAAACCACTAACAGAAAATCTAAAATCATCCAGAGGAAAAATTAGATGCACCTGACTTCTCAACAGAAAGTAGAAGTTAGAAGATGGAAAGTATCTTCAAAGTTCTAGAATAGAACTTATAATTCTTTACGTAGTAAAATATCTTTCAAGATTAAAGGTATGGGAGGTCTTTTTCTGAAAAACAAAAACAAGAATGGCTTAGAGTGGGAGGTGGGAGTCATCAGCCTATTGGTGGCATTTAAAGTTATAAAAATAGACGAGATCAGCCAAAGTAAGTAGAGGGAAGCCCAAGTGTTCAAGATTGAACCCCCAATATTATGGTTCAACTTTCAAATTTATTCACAGAACAAGGAAAGGTAGATTAAGTAAGAGATTACATAGCCTAGTCCATTCCTTTTAGAAATAAACTAAAACCCAGCAATATTAAATAAATTGTTCAAGGTCATGTAACTTCATGTTGATAGATACAGGTCAGAAACTGCTCCTTCTGGTTGTGTTGTTCTACCCCCATATTGTGTCCATTTTTTTGTAACTATAAAAGGTGATTTTGTTGCATACTTACTGTATACCATGTTCTATGCTTAAGTATGTTAAGAACATTATTTTCTTTCATATAGTGGTAATATACATTAATTCTAGAGCACGATGCATAAGAATTTGGGATCTAGAATTAGACTGCCTGGGTTCAATTCCAGCTTTACTGGCTAATTCTGTGACATTGGGTAAATTAGCTGTTCTAAATCTTAATTTCCTAAACTGTAAATTGGGTTGTTCTAAGGATTAAATGTGATGATCCATATAAACACAGAGAACAAAAATACTAAGTGATACATTGATACTGAAATAGCCACTAAAATTATTTCTCCTCTGTGGGTTTATTTCTCCTGTGTCTCAATGGAGATTTTGTAGAATTTTGTTCTTTGTTAAAATTTTAAAGCATTAAATTGTGATAAATGTGAATAACAAAATTTCCCATTTTAATAATTTTAATGTGTACAATTTAGTGGCATTAAGTACACTCACAATATTGTCCACCACCATAGTGTCTCATTCCAGAGCTTTCTTCATTACCCATACCCATTACTTCCTATCCTTCTCCTTCAGCCCCTGGCAACTACTAATCAGCTTCCTGTCTCTTGGGATTTGTATATTCTGTGTATTTCGTATAAATGGAACCATTCAATTTGTGACCTTTTGTGTCTTTTTTTTTTTTTATTTACTAAGTGTACTATTTTAAGGTTCATCCATGTTGTATCATGTGTCAGTACTTTATTCTTCTTTATGGCTGAATAAGATTCCATTGCATGGATAATACTATATTTTGTTTTTTTCATCACTTTAGAACATTTGAGATGTTCCTGGCTTTAGGCTACTATGAATTCTGCTGGTATGAACATTCATGTCCAGGTTTTTGCTTGAACTCCTACTTTAATTCTTTTGGGTATATACCTAGGAGTGGAATTGCTGGATCACATGGTGGTAATTCTGTGTTTAACTTTTTGAGGAACCACCAAACTTTTCCCCAGTGGCTGTACCACTTTGCATTCCCACCAGCAGTACACAAAGGTTCCAGTTTCGCCACCTTCTTGCCATCACTTATTTTTCCATTTTTTGTTTGTTTTTATGACCATCCTAGTGAGGTGTGACTGGTATCTCATTGCGGTTTTTTTACTAATATTGTATTAATGTCACGATTACTGAATATAACAAAGAATTAAGGGAGAACTTAGAGCTTTTTAATGCAAATGAAGTACCTTAAAACATAACTATTATACATGGATATAAAATTATTATTTTATGGAAAGAAAATTATTCCCATGCATCAGGCTCGTGATAGGATGTCTTTCTAATCTAATAAATTGGATGGTGTTTGATTTTCTAAATTATTGGGCACGATGTTAAATTACATGTTGTACCCACAAGTGCTATTTGGAGGTTATGGGCTATATATAGTAAAGGACATTAGGATTGGAAGTATCACAGTGGGTAATGTTGCTCTCTGTCCTCTTTCCTCCTCTTTTTCATCTACAGTTGAAGCATTTTCCCAGAGTTCGTCATGTCTTACTGACATTCTTTTTATTACATTTTGCAATTTAACATCATACACTAGAATGAACCTGGCCTTTAGAATCCAATATGACCATGTTGAATTCCCCTTCTCCCTCATATCAACTTTATAACTATGAACAAGTCAGTTAACTCCTCTTAGCTTTACTGGCCTTTGCTATAAAATGGGGTATAATTGAAGGTTACATTGAAGAATAAATGATACTGTGCTCTGTATATGACATGTGAAATGTAGTACCTGGCAGATAAATACTCAATAAATGGTAGCTATCAAAATAGCTGAGTTATGATCAATACCCAGTAAATGGTAGTTCCCTTTTTGCTCTAACCAAAACTTTTATGTATGTTCTATCATTTTCAATAGAAGCTAAGTAATTCTAGTAAGCTCATCTGTGCTGCAGGGTGTTAATTAGACCACTTTTTCTGTATAATTGTGTGAACTTACTGATTGTCTTCTGATGCCTTAAGTTTTGGCTCATGGGAATTGTGGAATTGTGTTGCCATCTGATATAAAAATATCAGGTGTGTCTTGTTTTTTGTTTGTTTGTTTGTTTTTGCATACCAGATGTCGAAGAGTACCCTTGGAAACAAACATGTGAGAGGTGAGAGAAACAAATTACGCAGATAGATGAGTTGAGTTGAGATGCACTTACAACTGGCCTCAGCTAATTCTGTGGAAACTTCAGAGCTAGAATAGCTTTCTAGATGGCCTATCTTTGTACAAGGTGACAGGACTTTGTACTCTTGCATTGGACCTGTAATGAGATGCAGGCTGCTCAAATAGGGGACCTTGGACAAGGTGGCTCTCTTTAGCTAATGACACTTCTAGAGAAGGACTTAGCTGGATTCTGTCAATTGCCAATACCCCCAATAGCTGAAGGAATTCATTCCCAAAGTAGAATCTGGTCAGCACACTGTGGTACCCATTATAGTAGTTTAAAATGGCGTCTCATTATTACCATAATTTGTATTATTTGATATGTCTGTTAACCATATGCATTTCTCCTGTTTGAATTACCTGCATATTTCTTCCTTTTTTTCTATATAGATAATATATCATTGAATTGTTATTTTCTTGTATGTATGTTACAAATATCTTCAGCTTTGATGCGGCTCCTTCTTTATATCATGAGACATATGTATTTATGATCAGCTGGACTTCAGGTAGTTCTCCACATTGATTATTTTATAATTTGGTAGTAATTTTAATGTGATCCTGAGAGGACATGAACCCCACTTTACCTAGTATGCCATCTTGACCGAGGTGTGTCTGTTTTTAAGGTACAAAAAAAACACACACACACAAATAATAAACAAGCATCATTATTTTATTTCCTTTTTCTATAGTTATGTGCTGCCCATCTCCCAACTGAATCAGAGGCACCAAATCATTATCAGGCAGTATGTCGTGCACTTTTTGCAGAAACAATGGAGCTGCACACCTTTCTGACTAAAATTAAGAGTGCAAAGGAGGTAAGTACTACTGATTTCATATTTATTGGCATTGCGAAAGATAATATGAATTTTCAAGATTGTCCATCATATTATTTAAAATATTTATTATTATCCTTCTGACAAGTTCTGAAATTCATTCAAGAAAGATGAAACTTAGGCAAAATATTTTTTTAAAATGTGTGTAAATATTATAAAATAAAAATTTTCTTCCAGCTTTATTGAAATATTATAGACAATCAGTTGCTCCTATTTACATTGTATAATTCAATGTGTTTTACAATTACAGTTGACATACAATAATATATTAGTTTCAGTGTACAGCATAGTGATTAGAGACCTCTATAACTCACAAAATGATTACCCCACTAAATCTAGTGCCCCTCTTCCCCATTACATGTTTATTATAACATTATTAACTATTTTCCTTATGCTACACTTTGTATCTCCATGGCTTTTCTGCAACTATCCATTTGTACTTCTTAATCCCTTTGCCCTTTTTCGCAGTCCCCCTAAACTCCCTCCCATCTAGTAGCCCTCACAATATTCTCTGTATCTATGGGTTTATTTCCATTTTTGATAGTGTTGATTCTGTTCTTTAGATTCCACATGCACGTGAAATCATGCAATATTTGTCTTTCTCTAACCCATTTCATTCAGCACAATACCCTTTAGGTCCATCAAAGCAGTATCTTTCCCTTTGTGCATCTTTTAATCTGAAGTGAGTCTCTTGTAGGCAGCATATGTAGGGGTCTTGTTTTCTTATCCATTCAGCTATTCTATCTGTTGGTTGGAGCACTTAATTCTTTTCATTTGAGGTACTTGTTGATAGGAATGTAGTTGTTACCATTCTTGATTCCTGTTTTTGATACATGTTTTTTTCTTCTTAAAGAAGTCCCTCCAACATTTCACGTGGTACTAGCTTGGTATTGATAAATTCCTTTAGCTTATTTTTGTTCGGGAAGTTCTTTATTTGTCCTTCAACTATACCTGATAGCTTTGCTGGATAAAGTATTCTTCATTGTAGATCCTGTGTTTTATCACATGGAATATTTTGTGCCAAGCCCTCTGTCCTGCATAGTTTCTTTTGAGAAATCAGCTGCCAGTCTTATGGGTGCTCCTTGTAGGTAATTAACTGCTTTTCTCGTGCTGCTTTTAAGAGTCTTCCTTTGTATTTAACCTTGGTATTTTAATTATGATGTGCCTTGGTGTGGGCCTCTTTGGGTTCCTCTTTCTAGGGACTTTCTGAGCTTTCTGGGGTTGTATGTCTATTTCCTTCACCAGGTGAGGGAATGTTTCTATCATTATTTCTTAAAATAGCTCTTCAATGTCTTGTTTTCTTTCAGATACCTCTGTAACATGGATATTTTTACATTTAATTGTGTCTCATAGGCTCCTTAAATTACTTTTATAGTCTTGGCTTCTTTTTTCTTTTCTGTTCTGATTGAGTGTCCTTGGCTTCCCCACCCTTTATATCAGTGGTTCAATCCTCTTCTTTATCCACTCTGTTGATTCTCTCTCATATACTCTTCATCTCAGATAACGTATTCTTCATTTCAGACTGGTTCCCTTTTATAATTTCCATTTTTATGTTTTTTATCTCTTTTTAAATTCTTACTGAGTTTATCTGCTGTTCCCCTAAGTTCATCGAGCATCTTTATAACCAGTGTTTTGAGCTCTGTATCTGTTAGATTGCTTGACTCTATTATATCTGGATCTCTGTTCTGTTCTCTCATATGGTTTCTGCTTCTTTGTCTTCCCGTTTTGGCTGGCCTTCTGTGTCTGTTTCTATGTACTAAGCAAAGCTCCTAAGTCTCCCGGTCTTATCAGTGTGGATTTGTGAAGTAGGTGTCCAGTGGCACAGTCCTGAGAGGGGTTCAGCTGCAGGCCAAGTTTAGCCCCAGCCACTGCTCCTCCGGGGCCACCTGCTAAGATTCAGCATGCAATCCACAGATGCTGTGCTTATAGTTACTTCAAAAGGCCACAGCAGAAACCGAGGCCAGCTGCCTCCAGTGTGAGCCTAGGCGCTGCTCAGCAAGGAGCACCTGACTCTGAGGGTACACCTGGATGTGGCTTGAGTGGGGCCGAGTTGGGGGGGTGGAGTTTCAGGGAGTCCTCAATGTGGAGCAACCTCTGTTATCCAGTTTGTTGACATCTCAGCTATGGCGGTACTGCCTCCACACCCTGGGAGCGGGGACAGCTCAACAGGGAACAGTGGATACCACCAGCACTTCTACCTGGGAGAGATCTTCTCTTTTGGTCACCCCAACAACTTAGTGTCCCCGTTAAGTCCCTGGTGCTCCCTATGGAGCTGATCCAGCATTGATGCTCAGAGCGAGCAGGTCCCTCGCCATGGAAGTCCACTGATGGACACGGCCCTTTTAAGAGGTATCTGCTCCTGCCAGCTGCTGCTGTAACCTCTGTTCCACTCAGCTGCTCTGGACCTGGCAGCCTTGTGTCTTCACCCCCTCCTACCTTCTATTGTTGCAGGTTGGTTAATTATTTCTCTCCCTAGTTTAGTGCTTTTGTTCATCTAGATCCCAGGTGATTTTCCTGCTGTTTGCTCCATGTTTTTGTCACAACTTTGATTTGGTTGCAAGAGGGATGAACTAAGCCTCTATCATCTACGCCATTTTTCCCAGAAGCCAAAACAAAGATTTTCATAAAGCATCCTTAGAAATGGTAAATAAATAAAACTGAATTGGTTTAATCAGTTTCCCGTATATCTGATTTTCACCCTTTTTCTGACACTCTTACCTTTTAAAACATGTTAGTACCTCTTTCAGGAAGGGGTAAAGACTCAGAAAAGGATGGTACACATTTGATGAGTTAGCCATTTTATAGTGGATGCTATTAAATATTGAATAGAGAAAATGTGAATTAATATTCAGATTATCCAAAATCTTACTTTAGGTATTTTTAATGGTTATTTATTAGTGTCTAGGAGTTAAAATGTTGTATGTAGAGTACAAAGAGAATCATTCTAATTTATTTACTAGTGAGTTGCCATATTTTATATCATACAGAAGATATAGGATCTGTATAGTGAAGATTCATGAGATCTGTGTAAAGCAGCACAGCATCTGGCACACAGTAAGTGCTTAGTATATGATAGATAGTGGCATCATTTCTTTATGACTAAAGCACAAAGTTTATCCAAAACATTAGTTTAGAACTTGGGATGACACATAATTTGTGGAGGTACTCATGTAAGATGTGTAAGGGAGGAAGGAAAATACTAACCTATATTAGTCAAATAAGGCTAACTATCTCTGGACTCATAAATACAGAGAAAAAACTGATGATTGCCAGATGGGAGGCTGGATGAAAAAGGTAAAGGTATTACAAATTAGTCATGGGATATAAAGTACGGCATAAGGAATATAATCAATAATGTTGTAATGGCTGTATATAGTGCCAGGTGGGTACTAGAGTAATTGGGGGGATCACTATGTTAATATATAAATGTCTAACCACTGTGCTGTTTACCTGAAACTAATATAAAATAATACTGAATGTCAACTGTGAAAAAAAAGAAAGATGAGTTAGCTATGTAAATAAGTTGTCATAAATAGTTAAGTATCTCAATCAGATCATGCTTAATCACCTTAAATGAGTCTGTTTTCTATGTATGAATTAGAAGCTCAAGCATTCCTCTTCATTTCTAGTCAGGATACTGCTTATAGTCTACCTTTTTATTATAGGCTAGTGAAAAGCTGTTTTGTGTGTGTGGTGTGTGTGTGTGTGTGTTGTGTGTGTGTTGTGTGTGTGTTGTGTTTAGGATTTTGTAGAATTAGATCCAAGAGGAAAATCTTCAAACAGGGTGTAAAGGATGAACTATGTTATTTAAAGAATAATAATAAATATATGGACTAGCTTTTCCTCCTGGGCAGAACCAGAGGATGCAGGGATCAATTAAAAGTTTCAGAGTAAACTTCTGAAAGCACATTCTTAATTAAGATTTAGTCAATAGTAGAGAAGATTACTTTTTAAAGTTATAGTTATCTTCCCCAGCTTATTAAGACTGAAATTGCCTTATTTCAAGCATCATTTAAAAAATTTATTTAAATTAGTTTCAGGTATACAGTACATTGGTTAGACATCCATATAGTTCATAAAACGATCCCCCCAATTGCTCCTTCCCTCCCCTGGCCCGCCACCTAGCCATCATATTAATGCTAACTGCATTCCCTTTTTTTGTGCTCTCCATCCCTGTGACCAACTATCAACTACTAATTTGTACTTCTTTAACCTTTTATCCCATTCCCTCAGCCTCCCAACCCCAAATTGTCCACTATATTTGCGAGTCTGGTTTTGATTAGTTTGTTCTTTTTGTTCCTTAGATTCCTCATATAAGTGAAATCATACGGTATTTCTCTTTCTCTGTCTGAATTATTTCACTCTGCATAATAGGTCCATCCATGTGCATGGATCTAGGTCCATCCATGTCATTGCAAATGGTAGGATTTCATTTGTTTAATGGCTGAGTAATATTCCATTGTATATATGAACCATAATTTCTTTATCCATTTGTGTGTTGATGTGCATTTAGGTTGCTTCCATATCTTGGCTATTGTAAATTGTGCTGCCATGAATATTGGAGTACATAGATCTTTACGAATTATGTTTTTCATTTTCTTTGGATAAATACCCAGAAGTGAAATTGCTGGGTCAAAAGGTAGATTCATTTTTAATTTTTTGAGAAACCTCCATACTGTTTTCCATTGCAGCTGTACCAATTTGCAAATCCACCAACAATGAATGAGGTTCCCTTTTCTCCACACCCACCTCAACACTTGTTTTTTTATTTATTGATGATAGCCATTCTGACAGGTGTGAGGTGATATCTCCTTGTGATTTTAATTTGCATTTCTCTGATGATTAGTGACCTTGAGCATCTTTTCATATGTGTATTAGCCATCTGTATTTCCTCTTTGGAGAAGCATCTGTTCTGGTCTTCTGCTCATTTTTTAATTAGATTTTTTGTTTTTTGTTGTTGAGTTGTATAAGTTCTTTATATATTTTGAATGTTAACCCTTGTCAGATGTATCATTAGCGAATATTTTCTCACAGACAGTTGGTTGTCTTTTTGTCTTGTGATGGTTTACTTTGCTGTACAAAAATCAAGCATTATTTTTAAAGTAGCAGTACGGTTTTGTGGGGTTACTTGAGTAAATTAATTGATCTCTTTTTAAAATCCTTTCAATACAACCATTCTTAGGAACATTTCAGAGCTTAAAAACAGTATTAAGTAATATTTCTACTCCAGTAATCTTAAAAAAATTTTTTTTGGCTCTTGATTAAAACTTTGCTTTTCCAAACATATTCTCAGAAAGAGGTTTGAACATTATCGAAGTTTACTTAAATAAAAATCTCACAAGTTGAGTAAAAGAATGTGAGTGTCTGGAACCATTGGTGGCTATTTAGTCATGCTCACAGAGACTGGTCAGGCCATTTCCAAGATTTGAGACCTTAAAGTAAGGGTTTCAGCCTGTCACCCTCTGGCATCACCCCAAATCTAGATTTTTTGTAGCTAAAACTCTGTCTTGTTTTCTCATCTACTACTATTATTTCCTTACTTTGTTGATCTCTTCTCAATGTGTTCCATTCTTCTCTCTGGAAACTGCTTCAATTTTTAAAAGAACTCCTCAGTACCCTCAGGCTCTTCTCAGAACACTAGTTCCCCCAAGGATCGTACTTTTCCTTGCTTCCCTCTTGTGGGAAGCTGCTCTCTCCTCCATATCATCATGTCACTGGACTAGAATGGGTTGGTAATATTCTCTCTTTCTTCTACTGCTTCCAAACAGTTACTCTTTGTAATTATATAAAAAGCTTGTGCCATACACTTCTCTTTTTTTAAACCCATTGTCACTGTTATCTGTCATCATCTTAAGTGATTTCTCTGATAAAAAGAAACTATATAGCTTTGTAACCTTGACTTTTCTCTTCTTCAGTGCTCTGCTTACCTAAGCACACCTTTGTCCTTGAAATAACCTATGATCATTCCGTCTTGGAAATCATGGGCTCTCATTCCCCAGTTCCTAACAGTAACCCCTGCCCTTTGAGCTCTTTCCACCTAATCTAGTCTTCCAGTCTCTTGCCTCCCCCATTTTTTCCAGTTTACCAGCCCTTCCTGGATTCACTTCCTTTCTGCATGGACTATGGACAGTTACTTTACCAGGAGTTCAGGTCCCCATGTCCAACCTAGATTACTACACTAGCCTCCCACTGGTCTCATCACTGTAAATCTTCGCCATTCAGTTCATCTTTTACACTATCTATGAATGATTCTTGTAGATCACAGATCTGACTTTAGGAGTCTGGCTACAGGCCTAAACCTCTGAGTGATCTTTCAGGCCTGACCGTATGCTGGCTTTCCCTGGCAGGCCTCACAGGGGAAGCTGCCCTCCCCACTGTTGCACAGCCAGTGTACTATACTCTGACTCCTAGTTCTCTGCAGGGGATTTCGAGGACTCAGAGCACCCTACTGTCCAGCCATGCTCATATGCACGTCTGCATTCTTAGCCCAAGCACCTCCACTTGAAGGTCCTTGGCTGAGGCCCTTTCCTCCCCTTGGATTTAGAACTTTCCATTTCTATCCTTCCCTCTTTCCTCCAACAGCCCTTATGTCCATTAAATGTCAGAGCCTTTTCCGTAGTGCTTCTAAGCAGAAGGAAGATTTCCCCATCTGCACTGCCTGTCACCTGCCCCTCTCCCAGTGCTGTTCTGTAGGGGAAAAAATGCAACAAGGGGAAGAAAACATCCTTTTTGACCTCTTGTTTACACTGTTGCTGTAAGTGAATAAAGGCTTCATAATTACTTTTAGTTTGGCACATCATAGCTGACCACTAGACACCTGGCAACTCGACAGAGCCATGTTGCTTCTCTGATTAATAGGGCTCCCCATCAACTATTTGAAAACTCCATTCTATTCTATGCAAGGCTCTTCATCTACTTGTTTTTTAATTCTCCTTTTCAATACTACATTCTTTTACACTATCCAGTCAGAATTACTTATAGTTTCTGAGTACATCGTGATTATATATATATATGTCTGTGACCCTTGCACATTCTGTTCTTTCTGCCTGGAATTCTTTCTCCCCTTGTCTGCCTGGTAAACTCCTATTTATCCATTTAAACCCTGCTCACATGTTACCTCCATGTGAAATATTTATGATTTCCCTCCAGAGTTTTATGCCATCCTCTGCCTCTATATCTTATACGTCCTTCAGTCTTGCACTTATACTTCATGGTAGTTATTTGCTCATGTCCTTTTAATTTTTGTCCACACCTGGACCAGATGCTTTTGAGAAAAATGACTATGTTTAAAATTATCTTTATGTTAATGAATATAGGAAATACTCTAGAAATGTTTGCTGAACTGAATATATATAGTATATTTGTATTTTTCCAGATTTTATTCTGTTTGAAAGAAAGCAGTTTTGAAAGCGTTTCTGACTATTAGAAACATTTTAGCCAAAATGTTTCTAGTAAATATGAGAACTTTTATGGGGGAATAGATAAGGTTTTTGGGTGCTCTTGCCATTCTTTAAATTTACACATAAAATTCATTTAACAGTGAGTCTTTAGAAGGCAAGATGTAAAATATGTGGAAATCCTGACACTTAAGAACATTCTATATCGTTTAAATAGAGATTTTTTGCTACATAAATTTCCTATCAATACTGAGGTTTTAGGAATAAAGCCTTACAGGGTCCAAATGGGTTTTCTTTTCCTCTGCAATGTATGCGGCTTTCTTAAAATTACAGAAAAATTTCATACGTGTTAGTTCATTTAATGTGTTAGTCATTTTAACCTTTTCTCAAGATTACTAAATTCACACTAGTAATGAAATACTCTGTGTTAATTTGATATGTTTACTAATGATCTCAAAATACTTAATATATTTTAAGAATCAGATAATCTTCTGTACCTGTGAGTTAGTGTATGTCCATTGGAACTTTCAAAGTAATAACCTCTGATTCAACAAGGTAATTATCCAATTATCAGTGATGCTTCACACTGTGTGTGTGTGTAAAATTAGGGTAAAATCTTAGTATGCTGATAATGTTCTTGATCTGTTAAGAAAAAGTAATTTAATCATACTAAATTTCTTATATATTTGATTGGCAGTTTATTAAAATATCAAACCCATAATCTATTTCCAAGTGTTGTAATTTTTCTGAAAGGTGGTAATTACATTTACTAGACCTGGCTACTTTATAAAGCACAAAGCCTTGTAGTTTATCATCTGTTTATTTAGAAAGCAAATTCAATTTCATTGTAATCTCTTTATAATGTGATGATTTCCTTAAACAGTGACTGAGATCCTTTAAGGTTATTCTCTGAATGATAGAGAAGATTTGGATAGGTTCAAAGGCAATTTGATATCCTTGAAAGTAAATACATATTACCGTGTCTCATCAGCAATTTGATACCCTTCTACGTAAGTATAGATGGAAGGACTATCTAAGCAACCCATTTAGTGCATCAGGCTGTATGAAAGAAGAGACAGTCTGTGCCCCACTGCCTGTGTCCTGCCACAGCTCAAACCCTGCCAGCAAGTGTGTCTAGTGAGCATGTGCGGTGGAAAGTAGAGAATTTAGCTTGAAGGTTCAAAATGTAAATTTGTAAATTTTTTATTGGAAAAAAATTATATTAATTGTAGTGTTCTTTAATTCATTGCTGTCTAGGTAGTTTTTGGTCATTGGTCCCTGGTTTTGTTATTGTCAAATGAAATTACTTATCAGTTCCTCAAACTTTGCTCTCCTGTGTTATATTCCTATAGCTATGATGTGGCCCTTGTTGCTTACTCCATTTAATCCTCATGAATAATCCTTTGACTTACTTTGATATAGGCTTCTAAGTGGGATTGGATAGAAGTGTATGTGAGCCAGGGAGAATAAAATTTGGAGTTGGTTGGGGAAGAGGGTTCACAAATGAACATGTGTACACACACATGCCTGTCTGTCTGTCTCACATGCACACAAATGGGAATGGGATAGGAGGAGGGAAGGTAGCATGTTAAATTTAGGTATGAAATATTATGGAGATATGCAATGGGAAAAAACAGGCATGTCATAGAAATGTCAAAGACTGAGATAAAATAATTTTAAGACTACAAAATCAGTTGATATTATTCCAGTGTGTTTCCATGTGCTCTAACATCATTGCTTCCATGTTGAGAGTATCTAGTATGTTCGCCCCTTCCCCAATTTTTCAGTAAATATATTGTTTCACAATAGGGGTATAACCATAGTATAAAACTTGATCTATCAGAGAAGTATGTTGTTTAAAAGAATCTTTCTTTTGAAAGAAGAATCCTTTTTTCAAGAAAATAACTCATTTTTTCATTTATTTTGTATTTAAAATATATTAACACTAATCATTTTGAAAAGCCCTTCATCATTGGTGAATCATATTCTTCCACTCATTATTTATATGACCTCTTAAGTCAAATAGTCTTTGCTTGATTTCTTTTATTTTTTGCTAAATTTCTGTTTACTTATCTTTTAAAAAGGAGGAGAGGTCAGTTAAACATGCTAAGGTTCCTTTTAGTTATAAAATTCTCTGTGGAAGGTACAATTCATGTGACTAAGTCTTTGTTCTAATCATTAAACAAGTTTTTCCTCATTTATACCAGTCTTGTGTAGGCAAAATGTATATAGGTAAACATTTTAACTACATGTTCAGTGAAATTCACCATGAAGTTAGTTATTGTATACTATTTTATACAAATTATATTATTTGTAAATTTGAGATGAATTTTATAGGAAAGTAATTCAGTCTTCTAGATTTCATAGGAAAGTTCAGTGTTAGTATTGCACTGTGACACTCGGCACCAAACTGACATTACTGCTGTGTGGTTAGCATGAACTAAAAATTCTGTATTTTAAAATCTAGCGGTAAAAAATCTCTGTAAAGAAGAAATTCCTAATACAATATTAGTCATAAATTAATGAACAATAAAAATAATTGGGTATTGTGAAACATTATATGTTCATAATATTGTAATAACATTAGAAGGCATGTAAATAGATTTTAAAGTCATAATTTCTATTTTCTAGATTATGCATTCAAAGTGATGAAATTTTCTCTCCTCTTGTACTTTCTTGCATCATACATATAAATAATCCCAGAACTAAGGCAAAATATTTCAAGTATTTTGACCTTAGAGGGCTAAGATGTCTAATATAGTTAAGCCATCTAGGATTTCTTCTTCAGAAGCAAACTACAGGTGTGGATTGTCATTTCTGATTATCTGATTATAATGGTCTTTGATTTCTTCTCAAGTGTGACTGCACTGTGGTGCGTAATTAGTTTGTTGCTGACATCTTAAACTCCTCTTATAAATTCCATCCTCATTCACCTTTCAGTTATGGTTTTTCATTTGCCTTCTTCAGGCCTCAGCTGAGAGAGTATCTCCTCAGACCTCCATTAAACACCTTATATATTTATTGCACTCAGCCTTTTTCTTGAAAATCGCATTACCCTGTTTATTTCCTTCCTAGCAGCCATCACAGTCTGTAGTCGTCTTATTGGTCTATCTTCTTACTCATTGATATCTGCCACTAGAATATAATCACATTGAGGGCCGAGACCTTTTTTCTCTAATTCTCTGCTATATCCTAGATACTTACAGAGCTCTGTATTTGATCAGTGTTGAATGAATTAGAGAATCTGTACTTCTGATATTGTAGATCTGATTCCTTATACCCATCTTGAATCTTGTTCCACTGACGCACTTGACTTGTCTCCAAAATGCAGAGCTTCCTCCATGTTCTCACTGTCTGTGCCTTCCTAATACAATAGTCTGACATCTCTTGCCTGGGCCACCGCAAAGCCTCCTAATGTTACTTCCCTTAAACATGCAGTCTGTCTTGCAGTGTTACATCCCAGTGTAAAGATTGTTAGCTCCTTTATACTTGTAGGTGGAAAGTGTAGACACCTTAGTATGACATAGTGAGCCCTGTACACTAAGGCCCCAGTTTGACTTCTTTGGGCTCTTCATTCACTGTTCTCCATCATGTACACATGTTCTGCTACCTTTCCTTCAGTCCCTGATCCCCTAGGGCCTCTGCAACTACCTGAAACGTCCTTTTTGTCTCTTCTCTCCCTTAGAAAATGCCTACTTATTCTTAAGTCTCAAATGTTCACTATTCTGAAATGCTTTGTCTGGTCAGTGTTAATTTCTTTATTCTATGTGTTCATTCATAGAGCATTCCGCTGTGGCTTCCGTTACTTATCACACTGTATTGTAATTATTGTTTACATACATTTTCTCACTAGACTGTGAACTTCTTAAAGGCAAAGACTGTGTTTATATTGCTAACACTGTCATAGAGTTAAGGATCTAGGACAAAAATCTCAGCGTAGTACAACAGTAGAGCTAATCATCAGTGAAAATTTTTTAAACCTAATATCACATTTTTGTTCTAGAGTTTTATTTTTTTAAGTGTTTGACATATTCACATTCAGAAACAAAAGAGCAGAGTAGAATTATCCTTAAGTTCCCTGCAGCCATCCCCTCACATGGATCCTGTTGTCCGAAGTGGGAGCCTGAGGGGTAGCGGAGTGAGAGTGAATGCTACTCAATTTTTATTAATTTCTATAAGATTTTCACTCTGAAGAAATTGATGTACTTTTGGGGAAAAGATCCAAAGCCCTCAGCAGCAACTCTGAGCTCAAACTATTTATGTCACTTTCACTTAAACAATTATAATCCCTTAGTATTTCTTTTTCATTGCTTGTGTGAGCACTTCTGTCCTCATGACGTTCCTGTTAATTAGGTAGCAGCATTACCCTTTGCCTCCACCATTTTATAGATAGGAAACTGAAGCATAGTTTAACAACCTGTAATGAATTAGCTGTCCCTGGTGATAAAAACAATTGGGACTAGCACTACTTTTTTAATGTTTTAGAAATAGTGACAAACAAAAATGAATCTTGAGATTAGAGGTCAAAATGTGAAAAAAGTGTCTGTAAACCTCAATATGGAAGGAACTGGGAGATTTTGGTGAAGACTTGCAAGAATGTAATAGTCATATTTAGCTATTGCAGATGCTGGTGAGTAAAGAAGCACTAGATTTCAAAAGAACTAGGATCAATTGGCAAAATTCATTTATTCATAGAACACTTTTTAATGTGTCTTCTACATGACAGGTGTCTACTACAACTAATAATTGCTAATATTTATTCTGTACCTTGTGCAAGATACTGTTGTAATTCTCACAACAAACCATGTGCTAAGTGCTATTGTAATTCCATTTTCATTGGAGATACAGTGGTGAACAAGGTACTCAAGTAGTAATGTCAGTCTAGGAGTGGCCATTACAAGAGAGTGATGGAGGCTGTGGTGAGTGAAAGTGGGGTGCCCAAGAAGAGCATTTAACCTGGCAATGAAGCATTTTTTCCCTCTGCTACAGCTGTTTAAAAGTAGCATTTGTCAGTGTCTTCATTTTCTAAATGTTTAAATGATTCTCACTTACATACGACTTTATTTTAAACCTCATTAGTCAAATTCTTCTGAATGGTTAAATCTTACCCTTAATTTAATAAAATCCTACCATAGGAGGATGATTTCTAGATGCCAAGATTAGAACCAATTTATCTTTAGTTGCTAATGTTTGACCAGATATTGAAATTATGGGGTAAGAAGATGAATTGGAAATATGGATGGCCCATTATGTCTTTCAAAAGATTATATATTTTACACTGTATAATCACAGCTGCTAGTGTGACACTTTATTAAGTGATTTACATATATCATTTCAATTAGTCCTATGCAATAATCATAATTTCATGATGAACTCTTTGAACTCATTTTATCTTTTAAATAAGACTAATGCTAAAATATTTTACTTAGAATATTATACATAGTAACATAAAATGGAATATTATATATATAAATTATCTTCTGTTAGGAGGAAAAACAATTGACTAAGCTGTTATGAATTTTTTTTTGTATTTTTTCAAGCAAATACCCATATTTGATAGATGCGGTTGGTTTAAAAAATCAAATTAGATATTTCCCACCCACCATTTCTTATCAGTTAGTAACCAGACCACCTGTATCATAATGCCATTGCCAGTTAACACATTGATTCGTACTAAGACATGTGCTGGGACATGCCTTCTGGCTACCTTCTGCTTGAATATACTTACAACAATAAAGCCATAAGACATTCGCATATTGAAGTGTATTTTAATTGCTTTCTCATATTCCCTGCACATCCCTCTCCTCATGACTGCCAACAACTCCAATAATAAAACTGTGGCATTTAAGTTAGCTAGAAATTTCTCCCTAGAACTAAAATGGATTTCTGTTCCTTCAAGTGGTGAACATATCTTTTTTTGAAAGAATCTACCACCAGATGTCTATTTGTAAGGTTACCATTTATTCATTTTAATTAGGTGATCCATCATTTGTAACTTTTCAGGGTCCTTGTCAATGTATTTTTTCTATTTTCTTTATTATTTTACGGATGTTAATAAGTATTCAGAGCACTTAACCTCATTAAATTAGCAATCATTAAATTAAATTATGCAATCATTAAATTACCCTCTCTGCCCTATGCATCTTTGCTTTCATTACTAATCTCCCTATTTAAATGTTTCAGAAGAATCTTTTAACCTAAGAACATGTCAGAACTCTTCCTCTTTTCAGGTCTTATAACTTTTTCAATTTAATTAATTTTATTATAACAAATAAAAAAATTCACATGGTTCAAACTACAAGGGTACAAAACTATCACAGTAAATTGTACTCGTTTACTTCTGTCTCCTAGCCACACAGTTCCTTTCCTACTGGCAACAAATAGTGTTAAGTCCTTCTTTGTCTTTACAGGGACAGTTCATGTATAACTAACAGAAATATATCAATTTTTTTTCTTCCTTTTATGCTGTTCTGACTTTCCTTTCTTCATTTAATAATGTATCTTGGAGATACTTTTATATCAGTATGTAGTGTTTACATCTCTTATATCTTCATAATATTCTGTCGTATGGGAATACTATAATTGATCTAATCAATCATCTTTTGACAGCTGTTGAATTACTTCCAATTTTTGACTATTACAATGGTGCTGCCTTGGATGGTTTTTAACTTATTTTTCATGGGTGTGATCATTTATGTAAGACAATTTTCTAAAAGTAGAATTGCTGGGTCAAAGGAAATGTTTATTTATAACTTTCATTTAAAATATAATGAAATTGTCCTCCATAGAAGTTTACTAATTGCTACTCTCCTTAGAAATGTGTGTTTTCGTACACATCTTCTGAAAATAGATTTGCATTTATTTATTAGGAAAATAGCTTTTTGTGATATAATTTGTAAATATTGTTTATAATATTTAAATGATCATTTTATAATGATCACTGCATTTCTATAGGTGTGAAGAGTTGATGAGTATAAAAATTGAAAGAGCAGATGCCTTTAGGGAGATACCAAGGCCAGTTACTTGGGGCAGAGACAGTCATTAAACACTCAGCCTGTGTGTGCGCGCGCGTGCGTGCGTGCGTGTGTGTGTGTGTGTGTGTGTGTGTGTGTGTTTTAATTAAAACGGAGGAATTTAATTGAATGGAGGAACAAAATTCCTTTTCTAGAGCATAGAAATGAATTTTCATTTTGATGACTTCACTTATACGTTTTCTAATTTTTGCAATGAACCTATGAATTCAAATTAAGTTTTAACAGAATATCAATTTATAATTTAGTTTCGAAACATTTTATATTTTTCATTACGTGAAACACTCTTAATCTCATACTTATAGTTATCTTCTCCCTATACTACACACATCTTTAAGAAAGTGCCACAAAGCTTGATGAAAATATAAATTATATTCTTTAGCAATTATCCATTAACTCTTTAATATGCTTGGGAGACTTCCAGTTTTCAGAACGAATTCCTGGGGTGTGTTTTGTACTCCAAATTCCAAAATATTAATTTGGGACTGGTAAATATAATAAAATATTTTTTCTTCTTTTCTGTGATAAAAAAAAATAGCTGAATTAGAAAGGGCATCATAGCTTTTAATCTCCATGGCTGATATACATGTTCTATTTATTATATGCAGTATTTGTATTAGTGACTTCGTCACTTGTGAAATGTATTTGATAGTCTCTATGTAAGTAATTTATTTAAAAGTATATTAGCATATTTTAACTGAGTAAAAATAACTTTGTTAAAGTAATTATTGAAACATAACTCATTTCTGCACATTTAAAAGTAATGTACCCATTACACAGAGGAATACTGTTAAATGACAAATAGTTAACAATACAGAGGAAATTTTTGATCATTAAAATGCTGTTATTAAAATATTTTAATATCTCAATATATTTGTGACTAAGGGTGGTTTAATCTAAAAAGAGGCATTTATATATGAGGTTATGTCAAACCTACACAAGTAAATTAAAATTATTCCCTGAGCATTTGATATGCTTGTGATTCATAGAGTAGATTTCATTTTTTTTTTAATATGCCAGGGACAGAAGATATTGACATGGAGCAGTTCTAATTGCTAACTTGAGAATGGTTATGTCAGAAATGGGGAGAGTTAATTGCTATGTGGCTTCTCTCAGAACTTTCTCGCTATAGTCCAAGCACAGGTTGGCATCTGTTACTACATTTGTGCAAGCAAAAAAATTTATTCAGAAACTAGAATATAATTGACAGAAACTTGTCTCTAAAACTAGGAAAATCTGTAATTTATTTTCAAATAACTCATTCGTTTTTGCTGCTAACAAAAAAAAACTGATTTGGAGTTGTACATTTGTTCAAGCTCCTTCAATTATAGTGTTTACAGATTTTCAGTTATTTTATATTGTTTTATTGCTGAGTCAAGATTTTTATTTCATGAAGACACTAGAGAGAAGTCTCATTTGGTAAAAGAATTTTAGGTAAGTCTCATTTGGTAAAAGAATTTTATGTTTTTGTGATGGAATAAAAGTGTTCATAGTCAAATCCTTATATTTATTGGCTTATAAAGCTAATACCTATGAAATGTTTAGTATGAGCCAGGCTGCATGCTGTATTTCTCCAGTATCATTTTATGTAATATTAACAAAATCCAAAAGGTAATCATTATCTGCATTTTACAGGTGAGAAAGTCAAATTTAGGATCAGCAGTTTAATAACTTGTTCAAAGTCACACAGCGAGGAAATATCTGAGCTATAATTTACACTCCTGTTAAGAAAAAATAAAAAAATAAAAACATAAAATTCTTAGACCATTCATTAAAATTGTCTCCATAAAGAGCAGATAGGGATTTTTTTCACAGCACATATAAAGGTAGAGAAGTGTTAAGACGTAACAGTGAGGCCATTGTGACTACATTTACTCGGATGTGTCAGAATAGTGAAAATGAAGGTTGTATGGAAAAGAGGCCCTGTGTTTCTCATACTGTTCCACCAGAGTACCCCAAGACAAAGAAACATGTACTTATATGTCTGGACTAAGAGAACATAGTAAATCATAATTGTTTCCACTCTAAGTGACAGAAATCCACTCACATTAGCATGGGTAGAATGGGGCAGGATTTATTCACCCACATAATTGGGAAGTCTAAGGGTGTGGCTAGCTTTAGGTATAGCTGGATCCAGTATTTCAAACCCTGTAGTCAGGGCTGGCTTTCTCTCTCTCCATCCCCAGGACAGGCTCTTATTAAAAGGCAGGTAAGATGACAGTCTATATCCCAAACCTCATATTCTCTCAGTTCAGTTACTGCAGCAGAAAGTCATTTCTGTTAACAGGGGCAGAAAGGCCTTGAAGGAAGATATGGAGCCACGTGCCCACTTGAGAACCAAACCCTGTGGCTGGGGATGTGGGCTATGCTGGCTGGTCAAGGTGGTATCCTCACCCTTGTGAGTAGGTGATGAGGTGCTAGTCATTCGCTCAGCCCTATTCAAACCCTAGGGAATGCATTCCCTACAGAAGGAAGGATCTTTATTGAAGGAAGGGAGGGAAAGTGTTTCTGGACAAAAATGATGGATGCCCACTGAGTGATATATATATGTATGTATGTGTATATATATGTATATATGTATGTATATATCACATACATATATATATATATAGTTAAGTGCAAGTCAGAATGTCTTTGAAATACTGAATTCTGCCTTTAAAATTCATAAAAATTTTGTTTTATATGTCTGCATCTGTTAAAATGCTGTTAAATGTTCCATGTATGGATTGAGTTTCCCTAGGAAATAGACTCTGATGGGTAAAATTTGAATTCAAGAGATTTATTTGGGATTGCTTTGGGAAACACCTGTGGGGGGGGCGGTGAGGGAAAAGTTGAACTATGATGTAGGGCAACAGACCTCAGTTGATCCCACGGGAGCTCAGAAGCTGGGATGGCCTTTCAGAGATGTCCATAATTGAGGCAAGGAGGCCCAATCCATGTACTTCCACATGGACCAGTGATTGGATGTGGGCTACCCAGAGATGGGTGTAACCTAGGCAAGGCAGCTCCCTACACTGAGTGCTGAGTTCAGCTCCTTTGGGGTGGGGGAAGGATTAGACTGTGAGCAGCCAGTGGAAGGCTTGAGAGGGTGGGCAGTAGACTCAGGCAGCTTACCACATTATTTTTGAGTGACATTAACTCTAGGAAAATGTGTCATGTTTATCTATCATTGTAAATGCTCCCTAACATATCCCTATACTATTTGACCATAGGTCCCCAATTCTGGGCCATACCAGAGACACTGGAACCCATCATAAGGGATTCAGAAAATAAGATGAATTAGGAAGAAACTGAAGCAGAAAGAACAGTGTAGAGACCTCCTATAATCAACTTTATGGTGGTAGCAGTAGAAATCAAGAACAAAAGATAAATATTTTTGTCTAGCCATAGACCTCTCTTCTTCTGCTGTATCTGTGCCATTTGTCTTGCCTTCTCTTGTTTTGACCCTTAAAGGACCTAAAGACCATTGGAAAATTTTAAAGACAAAATAGGATTGTAAGGTTAGTTTTTTCCATGATGTTTTCAGCTTTTTAAAAATTATCTTTGGTTTATAGATTTTGGGGTAATCAATATAGTGCTTGCTGTGGAATCAGCCTTTAGGCGTCAGGGGAAATACAGCAGAAAGAACTTAGTTCAAAATGGGCATATGCAGCCCCATACTGCACTGTGGTTATACAGGGAAAGGTGTGTTGTTAGGTTGTTGGTTCCTGTATGTATACTTGATTTTCTCAGGCATTAAAGTTTCAAACCATTTTTATTTTGATGCTGATTGAATCTTTTGACCTGTTTAGTACTGTTATTTCATTTCTTGTGTATATTAGACTTGTGTTTCTTATTTTCTTTTTATTTACATATTTGTTTTATTTATTATTTATTTTATCACTTAAATGTAGTATGAGCTTGGATTGCATTTTATTCCCCTTAAGTGCAGAGCACTTAAGTGTGGCACAGGTAAGATTTCTCTTCTCTACCCTCAAGGGGATTCTGAAATTAGAGGGAAAATACAGATTTACCCCTGAATGATTTTCCCTTTGAATGGGCTTCCTCTTATTAAAGTTGACTTGATAATAGCTATTGAATAGATTGTTTGAATATTCTTATTTGAAAGTATCTTAAATCACTTATTCAACAATTATTTACTAAGCCTCTACTAAGCGCAAGGCACTGTTCTGGAGATCGGAGGATCCCATCCTTGAACAATTACATCAAAATTTCTCACGAGGCTTACAATCTAGCAGGGAGAGGCAGACAGTTAACATACTAAGTCATGTGGATTGTTAGAAGGCAGGATGAGCTTTA
Source organism: Eonycteris spelaea (assembly GCA_003508835.1). Lineage (NCBI taxonomy): Eukaryota > Metazoa > Chordata > Mammalia > Chiroptera > Pteropodidae > Eonycteris > Eonycteris spelaea. Next base: position 471,945 of record PUFA01000380.1, on the reverse strand, counting down.
GAAAAGAGGTAGACTGGGGAATTACTATAGGATGGTTAGGGTAGGCTACACTGAGAAGTGACATCTGACAAGCATGAGAAGGATGTGAGGGAATTAGCTGTTAGATAGAGGGGATATCTGGGTAAACCAGATATCTAGGGAGAGAGAGAGACTAGTCAGTGCAAATGCACTAAGGCTAGAGTGGGAAGACAGCTCTCATTTTTTGGGTAGGGAGACAGAAGAGTGCTGCTGCTGATAGGCATCATAGCCTGATAGAGTCCAAGGGTGCCCAGAGGAAATTCACCTCCTTAATCTCTTCTCTTTCACCATATTAATTGTAAAAAACTAGAAGGAAGACTCTTCTAGTTAATAGAATAATAAATACTTTAATTCTTTTGGGGATGGAACCTGGATTACAGTCATCAGAGGAACACACAAAACATGTGTGCCTCTCCTTTTTGGTTTCTTCACTCAACTCTGATTTTGATATTTGATGAAATTTGTTGACTTGTGTTGAAATCTCATCAGAGATTTATTTAAAAGATAATAAACCCCTATTGAAAGATTAGGGATTTTGAATATCAAAAATTTGTATATGCCATTACATCTGGTATATCTTTAAAGGTAGAAAACTGAGAATCCTAATTTAGTAATGATTGTTACTGAGGTGTTAACTACCCATTATCTACAAAGCCCAGTTATAAGTCATAAATTATATTCTTTTTCCTTGTGTAATATATCAATTTATACACATTTATTTTAGCAAAAATAAAGTAGAACTTTATCTCGCTGTTTTCTAAAAGCCACTGGGGACAGCATCAGGATACTTATGTTCCCAGCACAACCACTCGTCATCTGGGATCCCTTCCACACATCTTACTTCATATCTGAGACCTTGGTGCTGCTTCCACCTGCTTCACTCCTGCTCTGTCACTTGCCTCTGGGGGATCTCCAGGCATGTCAGTTAGCTTTTGTGAGCCTCAGTTTTCCTCAATAACATGAGTTATGGTTTGGTTAAATGATGGTTGCTTAAAGGCTTAACACTTATTAGCTGCCCTTATTATTGCCCTAGCATCCTACTACAACCAAGAGCAGTAGCCAAGACCATTGGAAAAGAGCAAGGCTCTGGATGAGGAATAGAGAATGGGGCTGAGGCAGTGTGGAAGAGAATTAGAATATATATGTTTAGGGAGTTGCTTTTCCCTAGAGGCTATAAATTCAGGGGTCTCCTATGTTTAACTGCTTATATTTTAAATACTCACAACATTGTGAGATAGACGGTAGTATCTTCCTTTTAAAGGAGGGGAACAGGAGGACCAAAGAGAGTAAGCCCATGACTCAGGAGTGGCAGGTGTCTTTTTACATATTCTCAAACAGGAAACCTGACTTTTCTTTTTTAAAATAATTATGGAAACACATTCTGAAACAATCAGAAATACTTTTCCCCCCTAATTTCTTTCTTAGGGAGAGAGGAAACAGTGCATTATTTATACCACTTTTTCTTCAAGTCAAAGAGTAATTTTATTCTTTCTGGGTTAATACTCCTATACATTATTAAGTTCAAAAAATCAGGTGAAGTTCTCATTTTTCAGATAATTAATCTGAGAATTTTTTTGTTTTTAAAATAATTTATTGGGGATGACATCACTTAATAAAATTGTATAGGTTTCAAGTGTACAGTTCAATAATACATCATCTGTATATTATATTATGTGTTCACTCAAAGTCAAATCTTTCATCACCATATATTTGATCCCCTCCCCTACATTTATCTACCTCTCCCTCCCACCTCTCCCTCTGGTAACCACTAAACTGTTATCTGTGTCTATGAGTTTTTGTCTTTTTCATTTGTTGCTTTCAGTTTTATATCCACATATGGGTGAAATCATATGATTCTCAACTTTTTCTCTCTATTTCAGTTAGCATGATAATCTCAAGATCCATCCATATTGTTGCAAATGGTAGTATATCATCTTTCTTGTGGCTAAGTAATGTTCCATTGTATAAATATACCATGTCTTGGCCACTGTAAATAATGCTGCAGTGAACATTGGGATGCATATATTTTACAGATAAATGTTTTGGATTTTGGGGGGTAAATACCCAGAAGAGGGATTCCTGGGTCATGTGGTAATTCTATCGTTTATTTTTTGAGGAAACTCCATACTGTCTTCCATAGTGGCTATACCAATTTACTTTCCTACCAGCAGTATATGAGGGTTCCTTCCATGCGCCCCCCCCCCACCTCTCTGACACTTATTATTGATAGCCTTTTTTACAAGTGTAGGATGGTATCTCATTGTTGTTCTGAATTGCATTTCCCTAATCGTTTGTGAAGCTCAGCATCTTTTCATGTCTTTTGGCCGGCCATTTATGTGTCTTCTTGGGAGAAGTGTCTTTAGGTCTTCTGACCTTTTTTAATTGGATTGTTTGTGTTTGTTTTTTATGGTTAAGTTGTATGAATTATTTATATATTTTGGATATTAGCAACTTATCAAAGGCGTTGTTTTCAAATATCTTCTCCCATTCAGATGTTTGCCTCTTTGTTTTGTTGATGATTTCTTTTGCTGTGCAGAAGCTTTTTAGTTTGATATAGTCCCATTCATTGATTTTTTATTTTACTTCCCTCACCTTTGAGGTCAAATTCATAAAATCCTCTGTAAAACCAAGGTCCATGAATTTAGTATCTATGTTTTCCTCTATGCAGTTTATTGTTTCATGCCTTATATTTAGGTCTTTGGTTTTATTTTGAGTTACTTTTGGTGTATGGTGACAGATAGCAGTCTAGTTTCATTCTTGCATGTGGCTTTCCAATTTCCCCAGCACCATTAATTAAAGAGGCTTTCTTTTCTCCATCGTATATTTTTGGCTTCTTTGTTGAAAATTAATTGCCCATACATATGTCGGTTTATTTCTGGACTTTCCATTCTGTTCCATTGGTCTATGATATTTTTTGATGTTCAATATATATTTGTTAAATAATTTAATTAATTTCAATTTTTGAAATGTCTTTAATTATTTTTATTTGGATATATGTATATATTACAAAATGGTTACCACAGTAAGGTTACCACTCCTGTCACCCTCAAATAATTAATTTCTGAAAGTATCCATTAGAAATTTCAGTTTGATAAGGTAGCTCAGTAAAATTTTTATGCCTAAATATTTTATCTTAATTTTAATTGGTAGAATCTTAAGAAGATTCAAGAAATGGAAAAGAGTGATGAATCCAACACAGACCTAGAGGAGCTGAAAAACGCTGACTGGGTAAGATGGTTGAATATTCTCTCTGTTTTGTTTAGTGTCGAAGAAATAGCCTAATGTTTTTTAACTAGCTGGTCATTAAGGGCTGTAGTATGAATTGATATTATATGCATTTGAGTGAGTAGTCTGACATTTGAGGAAATATCTACTCCCCATTTTTGGAAACTATCTGATTTTATTAGGAATTCCCAGTGTCTCTGGGACTTTCAGTGTTCTAAAATTTTGACGTTTCTGATGATATTAATACCTTAGCATACTTGTGTGTAAGTCAGAGTTTAAGCTCTGTTTCAGGATAAGGTGTGAATCTATAGTGTAGTATGTTCATTTATTTAGTAAATAGTTATCGAATTAGGGCCCTGGGTGTGTGGAATGAATAACATGGGACTCTGCCTTCATGAAACAGAAGACAGATTTATAGAACAGATGATTGTAGTTTATTAATGTGGCACACTTGACTATCTACTGTTTTTCCAGCATGTTACTGGATCCCTAAATCCCTGCCCTCATATATGACTCAGAGTCAGACAGACATGATGACCTTAGGGACAGGTCAGTGAATGCCATGCAGTTAGACTGGGATATGTCCGTTGTTAGTGGGAAGGCACATTTTAGGATTCTGACTTTTCAGGTTAAAAATACTGGATAAATAACATCATTAAATGAAGGAGTAGGAAAAGATGCAGATTTGGGGGATATGAATGATTTACTTTTTACCATATTAGATTTTAATTGTCATATTTTATAACAGCTTAGTAAGGTATAATCAACATTTTTAAAAAGTACAATTTGATAAATTTTGACATATGCATATATATACCTACCCATGAAACCATCACTACAATCAAAATAATGAGCCTTTCCATTACCCCTCAAAATTTCCTCATATCCCTTTTTAATTCTACTTCTTGCTTCCCTCTTTTCTAGTTTCTAGGCAATGAATGATCTTCTTTTTGTCCCTGTAGATTAGTTGAATTTTCTAGAATTTTGTATAAATGTAGTCAAATAGTATATACTGTTATTTTTGTTTGACTTCTTTCATTCAGCATAATTCTTTTGAGATTTCATCCATGTTGTTGCCTATATCAATAGTTTATTCTTTTTGTTGCTGATTAGTATTCCAGTATATGGATGTAGCAGTTTTGTTTGTCTGTTCTTCTTTTTATGGTCATTGGGTATTTCCTGTTTGCAGTATTCTTAATGAGGATATCTTTGCTGGGAGACTTGGAATGGTTTTAATCTGGAACATTAAAGAAAGAGTAAGATTAAAAAAACAGGTAGACTATCTTGTGTTATTAAGCTAGTTTTATTTGTCATTTTAGAATAATATTGATTATCAAGTTTCCTTTGTATAGGAAAATACTCTGGCAGTGTCAGTTAGGTATATTTCAACTTGGTTAATAAATTTTTAAATTTGTTTTCATAGATATTGATGCCAGATAAGTAACTCTAAGTGTTCAGAAGTTAGCAAACAGCTAGTAAAACTTGAACCAAAAATTTAATTTATTGTCTTAAGAAACAATTACTAGTACAATTACTGACAAGAGATGAACTAAATCCAAAGGTAGTTATATGTGCCCACGTCACCAGCTTCTGTCTCATAACACCATTACAATGAATTACCTAGAAAGATTATAATGAAATGAGGAAAGAATGAGGAATAGAATGAGGGAGAATCAGAATATCTTGAATGGCAGAATCTAACATCTCAGAATATAATCCTAGTGGAATAAGAGGTAAATGTAAAATCTCTACGAATGTATATACAGTAACAGTTGTGCATTGCCGGAGCCAGCCGGCTAAAGTCGAACAGCACCTAAAAGAGGGGGGTGAAGCCTAAGGAAAAAAGAAGAAGACAGGAAAGCACTTCGGGAGGGCATACAGTCAATGCTATAGCCTCGAGTTTATTTAGCATAGCCCTTATATTTCTTATTGAACACAATAGCAAGGCACAGAGTACAATACCATAGGAATGCTGGCATTTACATAAGTTCCTATACATCTTTCCTTCAGGGTACAAACATCCTAGCTATTTGTAAAACATTCCACTATCTTACAAGGATTACTTTAGGAGGCATACCTCTCCTTCAGGGTCAGTTATGTTCAACTCAAATCCCTGCTTCCTTGAACCATTGTTTAAGCAGTCTCAGTAACTGCTTTATGGCCTGTAAGCTACGTGACTTCTTCAGTGTCTCAAAATGGCTCCCGACAGTGCATCATTTTATTTAATAACTGTGAAAAGTCATATGTAAAATTTTTGCCAAACAATAATACTTAAAGAACTGGCTATATAAAATAAGTCTGTTTGAATCCTTTTATAAATTATACCAAAAGCTATGCAAGTAATCATCCCCTAATTTATCTGTTTTGAGAATTTAAAATTTCATATGTCAGGTTTTCTTAAAAACCAAGGAGATCAAGAGAAGCGACAGTATTTTAAAAATTAGTTGATATTTGAACTGGATCTTAAAAGAATGAGTAAGAGAAGTTGAGACAAGAGCATTCTCAAGAGAGAAAACTGAATATTTTAGGGATACATTAGAATGTCTTTAATGGCATAATCTAAGAATCTGTTTTTAAAAAATGAATATTTTAGAAGATGTTTTAATGGAAATACCACAATATTAAGTACCTCAAATTATTTTTTTGAATAAATTTATATATATATATATATATATATATATATCAAAAATAGTTTTCAAGGACTTTTTTGAGAAATTTAATCATAGTTATTTTATGTAGACAGTTTTTATTACATCACTTTCTTTTTCATAAATATATTTAAGTAGCTATTTCACCCACTTATTAATTTTAACAAACTACAATATTTCAGTTAAATAGTGTGTGAATTTACTTTTCACTCGAGTAGACTATGACACCTTTGCTTATAGGCAGGAAAACAAAAAAAAGAGTTAAAGTGTAATGTTAATATACATATTTAACATGTTTTATAAGCACTTCATATATATCATTCTCTTGAAGAATAGACAAGGAAATTTGCTGTTATTTGTAGAAAAGAAAACTGATATTAAATAATTTGTAAAGATAGTAACATAAACTTTGTCATTTTTGAGCATTTTCTATGTACAGAACACAATACTTCAGCTCTGATCTTCTCAACAAACTGTGAAAAACTGTGTTCTTTTATTGATGAGGAAGCCAGGGTTGAGAAAGGTGAAGTAACTTGCTGGATGTCAAATAGCTAGTAGGTGGTTGTATCAATTAGCTATGGTGACAATAATGCTATGTAATCAGACACTATAAAATCACTGGGGCATAAGGTAATAACATTTATTTAGCTCATGAGTCTTCAGATCAGTGGTGGTGGCTTCACTATACGTGTGTCTCATCCTTCTCCTGAGGGATCATGCCAGTGGGCACCATGCTCACCTGGGCATGATGTTTTCATGGCAGTAATCGAAGAACAAATGATAAGCCCATTGCGCATTTGCTTTTGAAGACTTCGGTCACGTCATATCCACCACCATTCCAGTGGCCAAGCAAATCATGTAGTCAAACCCAGAGTGAAAGTGTGAAAAATATGTGTCTTCCTCTTTAGTGAGAAAGCCACAAAACAGAGTGTAGACATGGGAGGCCTAAAGAATTGAGGTAATTAATGCCTACCACAGTGGATGAGTTAGGATTTATACCCAAGTGTCTCAGCAGTCAGACCTTTGGATTCTCTACTGGCTTTCTACCCAATTTTTAGTATCTTAAAATCTGATTTTTAAAATTGTTTTTGTTTGGTTTACTTAGTGTTTTGTAACCCAAGCTCTTCATTTTTTCTGTTTGACTGTAGCTAGTAGTCATTCATTGATGTGTCTCCACCATTGGTACTTTCAGGCTCGATTCTGGGTACAGGTGATGAGGGATTTGCGGAATGGAGTAAAACTTAAGAAGGTGCAAGAGCGGCAGTACAACCCTCTGCCCATTGAATACCAGCTCACACCATATGAGATGCTGATGGACGACATTAGATCCAAAAGGTACACTTTGCGGAAAGTGATGGTGAGTAAAAAAGAAAACGGTTAGTGCACTCAAGTGGTTATTCTTCAGTACTATTATGCATTGAATATGTTCTTCTCAATATTACAGTTTAAAAGTCTCATAAAGTAAGACATGGTTATTATAGAAAATTTAGAAAATACAAAAGGCCAATGAAAAAAATTACAAATGTGTAATTTTACAACCCAGAGAGAAATTTTAGTAACATGCTAGTGTATAATCTTTAATCTTTTTTTATACATTTTATTAGGACAGTATGGATTAATATGAGATACTTTGTTTTGTAACCTGTTACTTCACTCAACAGATTATGAACATTTTGTCATGTCATTTTGTATCCACTTTCTTTCTCTCTCTCTTTTTCTTTCTTCTTCCTTCCTTTCTTTTCTTTTTTTAACAGGAGAAAATAGCCAAATTTAATACATACATATGTATGGGAACCTCACATATGTGAGAGAGTTGGAGACCCCACATGCATGAGAGGTTACAATATATCATCATTTCTAAATGACTACATCTTTTCTAACTTATATCTGTACCAGGATTTGTTAAATTCATCAACTTGTATCCAGTTATAATCACCCTATTTTGTGTATCCTTGTATATAATTTTTTTTTTAAATAGCCACCATTAAATCCTTGAGTTAAGCTCTTAGAAATGGAATTCTGGTAGTTCAACCTTTGAAATATGTCCTGAATCTGACTACTTCTCACCGGTGACCTCTGGTTCAGATGCCCTCTGTTCTAAGCCACCGTCATTTCTTATCCAGACTGTTAAAATGGCCTCTAAGTGGTCTTCCTATTTTCATTTTTGCCCCTTTTCAGTCTGTTTTTCCCCAAAACAGCCAAAGTAAATCTCTTAAAGTAAAATGTCATTGCCCTTCTCACAACTTTTCCATTGCCCTTCCATTGCTCTTTATCACACAGAATAAGCTCCATGTCCTTACCTTGCCCTGCAAAGCCCCACAAAGCCTGGTCTCTGCCGCTGTCTGGAAATGCCCCACCTCTTCCTATAGCTAAGCCTTTCCTCTTCCCTCTCCCCAGAGCTCTCTTTTCCCACACATCTACATAACTTACCTCTTTACTTTTCAGGTCTCTGCCCAGATGTCCCCCATTAGAAAAGTCTTTACCTATGTGTTTCAGAAGCTCATATTTCCATGTATTTTCAGATTTATTGTCTCTCTCCTTTACAAATTATAGAGACTTAGTTCTTCCACCATTTTATTCCATGTGACTAAAACATATGCCTAACATGCAGCCAGATACTGAATACTGTGCTCAATAAATGGGTGTTGAATGAATTAGATCCATATTTTTGAGAAAATTTATCAGTTACTTTATGTAGAAGATTCTTATATAATATCACTTGGTTTTATAATAAGTTTAAATAACCATTTCAGCTGCTAATTTTATTTTATTATATATTTTTAATTTTTTATTAGCATTGGTTTACAATACTAGTTAATTTTAATAAGCTATGGTATTTCAGCTGAATGTTGTATTGATTTACTTTTCAGTAAATCTGATTAGATGAAGAAACTGAAGTTTAGAGGTGCACAATAACTTGCCAAGTTCAGACAACTAGTTATAAGGTGAAGCCCAATTTTCAGTCTCACAGCACAGAACCTGTGTTATGTGCTTCACACATATCACCAAATTGCCTTCCAAATATATTGTAATGATTATTGTTTATATCAGGATAGTTTCACTCATTTCTTTACATCCTTGACCGAAGTGGGTATCTTTCGAGGTTGACCAATTTGAGTGGAAAAAAAACACTCTTAATTTCTTAAGTCTGTATTTTTTTTATTACAAGTGCATTTAAACATTTAAAAATATATACTTAATTTTATTTTAACAAATATTTATTAAGCACTTTTCATGTGCCAGTCACTTTTCTAGACTCTAGCAAAAGAACAATACAGTCCTTAGTCTCACAAAGCTTACAGAATGGTGGAAGACGCTAGATGAGCATTTACAATACAATGTGATAAGGTAAGCGGAAGGGCTTATGTGCCCAAAAAACATGTCCAAAGGCCAAGGAATAATGGGACTTGACACAAGAAAGCCACAAAAAAATTTGCCTTAATTTGAATATAGAATGAATGGAGTGTAGGAAGTTGTGAGGAGTGGAGTTGGCAGCTCATGTACTAGATGACTCAGGGACAGCACAGAGGGTAAAATGAGAGGACAACTCAGGACAGAGACTGCAGAGCCTCAGTATTTCAGAGATGAGGGCAGGGAAGGGGAAAAATCAAAGACTGAAACCATGTAGTCAGAGAGGAAAAACAAGGCTGTCAGAAGTTGGTCACAGCTACAAACGGGAGGCAGCATTTTAAGAAGATAGAATGCTGCTGGAAAATCAGAAAAGTTAAGCACTGCGAAATGTTTAAAGATTTTAACAACAATGTTTAAAGGATTTAAAGGATTTAACATGAAAATGATTTGTTACATGTATTAAGTAAAGGAATAGAAACCATGCTGTAGGGTGGGAGGTGAGGAAATGGAGACAGTCTGAGTATATGTGCCTCTCTTAAGACGTTTTTAAAGGCAATCAAAGAACAGTATCTGAAGGGGTCCATGGGGTTGAAAAAGTTGCCTATATATATATATATATAGATAGGTAGATATTTGCAATACAACTTAATTTGGGAAAGACTGTTGGAAAGGAGAAAGTAGAGCAACAGAAGCTGGGAGTGGAGTTTAGCAGTTTGCAGGGCCTTAAAGAAGGTGGGAGGGAGGAAGGTGGAGGGGTGCCCACTTCTTCAGCTCCTCTCCTTTCCCCATCTCAGGACAGCCGCTTCCCACTCTTCTTCACCTGCCTTTGTGCCCTAAATACAGATATTCTTCAAGATTTGGTTCTTTTTCCAGAGTTTTTTCACACTCTACATTTTCTCCCTTACAAACTAATGAATTTGATTATCACCTGTACTTCAAAATCGATGTAACTTAGTTCCAAACTATCTCTGATGTCTCAAGTACTTTGTATATTTCAAGCTTTCTCCTGGGCATCTATGCCAGGACTTCTCAGTGCATGTATATCCAAGCAAGGGCCCAGTGTTCTATGTCCCAGAGTTTGCCCCTCTTTTTGTTTTCATGTACGATCATCCTTCTTCAACTCATCTGGGCTAAAATCTTTTAGAATCAGTTTGAGTTCTTTCCTTTCTTGTTATGTTGTCTGGCCTTCTATCAGGGTAATGCTGGCTTCATCGAATAAGTTAGGAAATGTTACCTCCTCTTCCAGTTTTTGAAACAGTTTGTGACGGATTGGGGTAATTTTTTTAATTATTTGAGTAGAATTCACCAGTGAAGTATTCTGGTCCTGGGCTTTCTTCCTACAATTTTAAAAGGCTTTCTGGATTACCCGCAGAAAAGGTCTGTCTTGTTGGGTGAAATTGAATACTTTCAATTTGGTTCTTTGGCACAACCTTTTAAATTTGGGAATACATTTCAGGCGAGTAGCTATAATGTTCATTCAGTGTTTCAAGAGAATAATTTTTAGTGTGCGTGAATGTGCTGTGAGCAAAGTAACAAGTTTATCTTTTTAATAACTTAAGTTCCCCATAAGATCATGTAACATATAGATAATTTGAATTCTTCAGATAGTCATGGTGTTAGATAGATCACCTGACATATTTTAATTTAATTTTCAGCTATAAATTCTATATAGTTATTTGAGACTTTGATCTTTGTGAAAAGGAGGCTTGGAATATTCTGCTAATCAGAATGTCTTTCATTGAAGAGAATATGTACTTCATCCTTGATGGCCTAAGGAGGATAGTGTTAACTTTAGCAAAGTGTTGCCAGTGAGGGCTCTGACCCGCACACACACTGTAAAGCCTGACTGGGAAGCACAGATGTGTTTATGGAACTTCTCGACTCTTAAGATAAGAGCAAGAGATTCTTTGCCAGTTGTGCAAATTCTATTTTATAAATCTTTGTCCTTGACTGATAAGCTCTCTCTGTCTCAGTACGACTAAATGTTTTCAGGCTAAGCATGGTCATAAAACCATGTATAGCCTTGCAAGTATGAAAATCTGGCTGATATTTTTATAATAGCATCATGATGAAAAAAATCCCCAGTGCAACACCCTGAATTGTGTCCTTCAACTGACGGTGATTTCAGCTATTATGAAGTGCCTTTCCCAGTAGGCAATAGAAATTTTCAGTGGAAATTTCTTTTCAATGGAGAAACGTGTTATAAATTGAATAGTACCAGTAAGATCTGAAAAGACTTCAAGGATGAGCTTCCAAAACCCACAGAAAATTCTAGAATTATTGTTTAAAAATTCTCTCCATATGTGCTTTATAGCTGACTCCATTCTAACTAAATGTGAATCCTTGTTCTATGAACAAGGATTATAGACACTTCTTGAAATTCTCTCCAATGCTGAATAGTGTTCCAGAATCATTATAGACACTCAGTAAGATTTGCCAAGTCAGTTAAGGAATGAGTTATATCCATATTCATGGCCAGTGAGCTTTAGAAAATGTGTCCTATAGAGAGAGTAAATGATGTTACTAGACCATGCAAAGTGATTAGAGTGTGCCCACCATCCTTCAAAATGAGAAACAAATCTACTTAATAAAGGAAGAGAAAGATCACTGGAAGTAACTCACTTAAATATAGATACCTAGGAAATCATGCTGTAGTAACAGTGTACATAAGGAGGTGACCCAGGGATATGACTTTCAGATTCCTCTCTTCTTCTTCATATATCTAGTGAATAGAAAAAGTGTAGAATTTTTATACTTTTGTTATGAGTAAATCCTTGGTATGATGGGTCATCATCAAAATAGGTGTCATACCCAAGTCCTAACTAGCATGCTATTCAGGAACATGGGCATTAGAGAAGCAACATAAAGACGACCTTCAGCTCTTAGCTCCATGAATGTTGACTCTTTCATTGTATCCACAATTATCAGTTGTTCACAAGTTTGAGCAAAGAAATTTTGTTAGACAATTCTTCATAAATAAAGGTATTAGCCGTCGTGGGCATGAATTATCGATGTGAATTGGTTTCCTAGAGCTGCTACACAAAGCACTGCAAACTTGGCAACTTAACAAAACAGATGTTTATTCTCCCACAGTTCTGGAGGTCAGAAGTCCTAAATCAAAGTGTCAATTGGTTCGTTCAGTGGGCTCTCAGGGAAAACCTGGTCCATGCCTCTCACCAAACTTCTGTTGACAGGCAGCAATCCCTGGTGTTCTTTGGTTGTAGATCCATCACCCCCATGCCTGCTTCCATCACCACCTGGTGTCCTACCTGTGTCTCCTGTAAGGATACCAGTCATGTTGAAATTAAGTCATTCTGACGACCTTATCTTAACTTGATTATATCTGCAAAAACCCTATATCCACATAGAGCCACATGTGTAAGTATTGGGGTTTAGAACTTCAGCATACCTTTTTGAGGGGCACAATTCAACCCTTAGTAGGATACTGGTCTGGTCCTCAGGACACTGATGGTTGTGGAGTACTCACGAGTCTACCATACTCCAGCCCCATCTTTGCTGGAGATTTCCTTCACAATGACAAGCTCATGATTGCTAGGAATGTTACTCTGGTGTTACATCTTAGAAAGAAGCACAAGGCAAGTGTTTTCTTTTTCTGATGGGGCAGGGGAGGTGCATATGTTCTGTGTCTCATCTGGTGGTGGTCAAATGGGTACACACATCTGTAAAAATCTATCAAGCTTCACACTTAAGATTTGCTATTTTACTGTGTATACGACATCTCAAAAGTATTCTAAAAATGATTCTGGGCCAAGTCTAGTACACATTTTCTGTGGCATGTATATGATACCAATTCATAAGTGCCCTGATTTGGCAGTAAACCATGTCGCTCCTTACATGATATCTGGTGCTAACATACAGCAGTTATTTCTTTGAGTTAATTATGTATATATGCTTGACTTGACACTTTACCAGTATTGTTCTTTTGCCCATCTATTATTTATATATTAATTTTATTATTTCATTCATTCATTATTTGTTATATGAGTGTACTGTGTCCCAGATATTGTAGTAATTGCTGCAGATGCAAAAATGACTCAGACTTGGTCCTGCCTTTGAAATTCACTCTCTACTCATGGAGTCAGATAAACACAATAATATAAGCTGTTGTGAGTGCTGTATTAGAGGGACCAGCAGGGCCCAAATGTGTCATGAGGAGGGCGTCATTATCAGGCTGTACATTGACCAACAGCAGCAGAGGGAGTGATATTTGAGTGCGAGATGGAGAGAGAATTTTAATGACAGATGTAGAGGTCAGGCAAGTTGGTGAAAAAAAAGGGATGATAATATGACCAAGCGATACAAGTATACATACAAGTGTTTGTACAGTCTCACACATGCACACATGGAGGAATACACACACCTACACATATACATGTATGCACATTTACATGCATGTGTGCATGCGCACACACCACAGGCATGTACACGCATGTACACATGTGCACACAAATACACACATGCACACACACGTGTGCTGGTAGTGATCCCCTACTCCCAGTTCCCAAGGACATGCAATCCATGGCTTGCCTGGGTAGTGGCAGGAGGTTGTTGTTCTGAGGTGTAGGGATGGAGAGGAGAATGGCAGAGGAGGAAAGCGATCAAGGATGGGAAGATCAGAGCAGCTGAACCCCTTACTCAATCTGCCAGCCAGCAGTGGACCCCATGCCTGCACGCCTCATGCCTGTGTGCCCTTGTCCCTTCACCACTCTCACAGTTGTACACGTTTGCCTCCCATCTGTTGAGAGCAACTCTAGAGTTTCCTTCATAGATCCTTAAGTGCGGGATTTATAATCCTCCTCACTTCTGGTCTTGAAAGGAAAGGTGGGTGGAAGCCTTCCTCACTGTTTTCACACTAAGAGCTTCTCTGCGTTTAGCATTCATCACACATCAGCCCTTGCTGAGCACTTTACTTGTATCATCCCCAAACAATCCTGTGGGAAGAGTAATGTTACCCCATTTCACAGGTGAGGAAACTGAAACTCAAAGGATTATGCAGCTTGCTTCTCATCACTCAGCTAAAAGCAGCAATGCTGGAATTCAGCAGGCACTATTCTGTGCATGCTCCACACCAGGTGATTTATGACTTCTGGCCTCACTCCTTTCACAGCCATCTGCACCCTGCAGGAGTCTGACTCATCACAGCCAAGCATTTGCTCTACTGTGGGAACAGAGCAGAGCTTATAGCTTAGCAGACAAATCAAATGCCATAAAAACATATGGAGAAAAGCATTTCAGGAACATCACCAGCTCATGAAGGTAGATCTCTGCCATTCATGGGCCGTAACAAGGACCATTTGTGATCATGTGGTCAGGAGGTAAAGTTGTTGGAACAGTTAAGGGTATGCTTTTAGAGTGATAAGCCATCTGTGAGTTTATATGCTTCAAACTAGTCTTCAGTGACTAGTAGATGATAATTATATCCAGATGCAATATGCCATGCTTTTACATATATTTTCCACAAAATGTAGTTGTCTTTTTTTTCTGTTTATACATGTTTATTGTGGAAAAAAAATTAGAAGACATGAAAAAAGCAAAAATTTCCTGAAAATCTTCCACCTAGACCATGCGATATCTTGATAAATCTCCTTCCAGTATCCTCCCTAGTCATAGATGGGTAGATAAATTGTTATACCCAAAGAGAATCATATATACGGTTTTATAGCTTCTTTTACTCTGTAATTTCCTGTGAAGAATGAATGTAGATGGTCTCTCTCTCTTAAATGGCTGCAGTGTTTCCTTGTATACATGCACTGTGACTTATTTACCCAAGCCTCTATTTATAGACATTTAAATTGTTTCTGATTTTCATTGTTTTAATTAGTATTGTGGTGAATATCCTAATACAAAGATCTAATTCAATTATCTCCTTGATTTAATTTTCTGTTGGTGAGATGGATAGATTAAAGATCATACACATTTTAAATTTTAATACATGCTGCCAAATTTTTCTGCAGTTTAGCCAACAATGAAAGATAATTTTTTTGCCAATAGTGGGCATTGTTATTTGTTTTAAAAAATGTCCACCTATTAAAACTTTATCCTCTCTGATTGAGCACTCAGGTGATTTTCCTGCTTATTTAGAAGTAATTATTCAAAAATTCTTATCACTGATTGAAATAAGCAAGTGTGACAGCTTCTTACTTGATCATTAGCATTTCTATTCAATTTACCACTAATGGTTTTCCCTGTTAACTTTGATATAGATAAATCATTTTATTTTTATCAGATAAAGTAGTTGTGCTAAATAGATGCTAAATAGCATCTTATCTGAGGCTAAGAATTACTTAGGATACATTCCTCTTGTAGACACCGATTTCACAGGTCTCAGCTGGAGTGTAGGGATCTATGTTTTTAAAGCACACTTAGGTGAGACTTAAGATTCTGAATTTGGATATAATGGTATGTGATAGAATGACAGCTGCATCCAATTTGGAAAGTATTTACAAGCATAAAGAATTAATTTTTGCCTGTGATAAATTAAAGGCTTTTATAATGAGTCTAATTTTTCTTTTTTTAAGGTAAAATACATATATAATTACCCATTTTAAAGTGTGCAGTTCAGTGGCCATTAGTATATTTACAAGGTTGTGCCAGCTCCATCTTTAGTTCAAAAATAATTTCATCAGCCCAAAATGAAACCCTGTAACCACGAGGCAGTCACTTTTATTTTCCCCTCCCCCAGCCCTAGCAACCACTTCTCTGCTTTTTGTCTCCATAACTTTACTTATTCTTGGTATTTCATATGACTTTTTGTGTCTGGCTTTTTTCACTTAGTATAGTGTTTTTGAGGTTTATGTACATTGTAGCTTATAGGAGTACTTCATTCCTTTTTATGGTGGAATAACCTGTTACGGACATACTGTATTTTATTTATTCATTCATCACTTGATTGATATTTGTTTTTTTCCCCACCTTTTTAGTATTTATAATGAGTAGTGTGCCTTTGAATAAGTGTGTACAAGTTTTGTTTGAATACCTATATTCAGTTCTTTAGGATATATACTTAGGAGTGGAATAGCTGGATCATATGATAATTCTGTGTTTAACTTATTGAGAAACTACTAAAATGCTTTCCACAGGTTTTATACTATGTTATAGTCCCATCAATGTATGAGAGTTCAGTTTCTCCATATTATTTTCCAATACTGTCTAGTTTGTTCTTAATTATAGCTATCATGGTGAGTGTGCGGTTGACTCTCTGTGGTTTTAATTGAGTTTCCATAATGACTAATACTGCTATATATGTTTTCATGTGCTTGTGGGCAATTTGTATATCTTATTTGGAGAAATGTCAATTCATGTCCATTTTTAATTGTGTTTGTATTTTTATTGTAGAATTGTAAGAGTTCTTTATATGTTCTGGATACTAGACCCTTGACAGATAAATGATTTCCAATATTTTCTCCCGTTCCGTAGATTTTCTTTTCACTCCTTTGATAGTGTTCTTTGATGCACAAAATATTTTAATTTTGTTGAAGTGTTTCCTTTGTTGCTTATCCTTTTGGTGTCATATCTTTGAAAATCTATTGCCAAATCCAAGGTCATGAAGATTACCCCTATGTTTTCTTTTAAAATTTTTATACTTTTAGCTCTTGTATTTAGGTCTTTGATCTCTTTTAAGAATTTTTTTAATTTTTATTTTTTTATTTGAATTGGTATTCACTATTGTTTGGTGTAGCATAGTGGTTAGATATTATATAATCGAGTTAATTTTTATATATAATGTGAGGTAGATGTCAAACATGATTCTTTTGTATGTTGATATCCAGTTGTCCCAGCACCATTTGTTGAAGAAACTATTCTTTTCCTTATTTAATGGTCTTGGCAGCCTTGTAATCAGTTGAATATATGGGTTTATTTCTGAACTCTGAATTCTGTTTTATTGATCAGTATCAACCTTATTTTTTTTTTAATGGTGACATTGGTTAACAAAATTCAGTAAGTTTCAGGTGTACGATTTAGCAGTAAGTCATGCGCACGCACGTGTGCGTGTGTGTATGTGCGTGTGTGTGTGTGTGTGTGTATTACATTGTATGTTTACTGCCCATAGTTAGATTTCTGTCACCACATATTTGACCCCTTTTACTCCATCTACCTCTCCCCTCTCCGCTCCTTACCTACCCTCTGGTAACCACTAGTCTATTGTCCATCTCCATGAGTCTCTGTTTGTTTGTTGCTTTTAGGTTTCTTCCCGCATAAAAGTGATATCATGTGGTTTTCAACTTTTTCTGTCTGGTTTATTTAATTTTTCATGATTATCTCAAAGTCCATCCACATTATCGCAAATGGCAGTATTTCATCTTTTCTTATGGCTGAGTAATATACCACTGTATATGTGTACCACAGCTTCTTTATCCAGTCATCTATTGTAGGACACTTCAGTTGCTTCCGTGTCCTGACCATCTTGAATAATGATGCTATGAACATCAGCGTGTAAATGTATTTTTGGATATGAGTTTTCAAATCTTTGGGGTAAATACGCAGTAGAGGGATTGCTGGATCATATGGTAGATCAATTCTTAGTTTTTTTGAGAAACCTCCATACTGTTTTCCACGGTGGCTGTACCAGTTTATAGTCCCAGCAGCAGTGTATGAAGGTTCCTTTATTCTCCACATCCTCTCCAACACCTATTACTTGTCCTGTTGATTATAGCTATTCTAACAGGTGTGAATATTTCATTTTGGTTTTGATTTGCATTTCCCTAATAGCTAGCAATGTTGAGCATCTTTTCATATGTTTGTTGGCCAGTTGCATGTCTTCTTAGGAGAAGTGTCTGTTCAGGTCCTCTGCCTACTTTTTAACTGGATGGGTTTTTTGTGCTTGTTATTGTGCTGTATGAAATCTTTGTATATTTTGGATATTATGCCCTTATCAGAGACGTTGCTTGCAAATATCTTCTCCCATTTGGATGGTTGTCTCTGTACCTTGAGAAAATAAAAAAGCTTCTTGCTGTGCAGAAGCTTTTCAGTTCGATGCAGTCCCAGTCATTTATTTTTCCTTTTACTTCCCTTGTCTTTGAGGTCAAATTCATAAAACCTTCTTTAAGTCTAAGGTCCATGAGTTTTGTTCCTGTGTTTTCTTCTATGCAATTTAGTGTTTCAGATCTCATATTCAGGTCCTGAATCCATTTTGTTAATTTTGGTGTGTGTATGAGCAAATGGTTTTCGACAGAAGAGCCCAAAACTTACAGTGGAGAAAGGAAAGCCTCTTCATAAATGCTGCTGGGAAAACAGGAAGGCCACCTGCAAAAGAATGAAACTAGACTGCTGTCAATCACCATACACCAAGATCTGTGTCAGTCTTTATGCCCATCCCACATTGTTTTGATTGCCATAGCTTTGTGATAAGTTTTGAATCCAGGAAGTGTGTATGAGTCCTCCAACTTTTTTTTTCTTTTTTCAGGGTTATTTTGGCTATTTGGGGTTCCTTGAGATTCCATGTGAATCTTAGGATGGATTTTTGTGTGTGCAAAAAATACCATTTGGATTTTGGAGAGATTGTTTTGAATATGTAGATCACTTTAGGTTGTCATGTCATCTTAATATTGTCTTCTAATCCATGAACATGGGATGTTTTCTTATTTATTTATGTCTCCTTTTATTTCTTTCAGTAATGTTTTGTAGTTTTCAGTGTACAAGGCTTGCAATTCATTGGTTAAAATTATTCCTAAGTATTTTGTTCTTTTTGATGTTACTGTGAATGGGATTATTCTCTTAATTTTTTTTCCAAATATTCATTACTGATGTATAGAAATACACCTGATTTGTGTGTTGATCTTGGGTCCCACGACTTTGCTGAGTTTATTAGCTCTAAATTTTCTTGGTGAGTTATTTAGGATATTTCATTTTATATTTTTATTTCTGTTTGTATTACATATGTATATATTTATATTACATATTTATATGTTCATGTCATCTGTAAAAAGAGACACTTTTACTTCTTCCTTTCCAATCTAGATGTCTTTTAATTGCCGTGGCTAGATCCTTCAGTTTATTTTTGAATAGAAGTAATGAAAGTAATTATCCTTGTTGTTGAATTCCTCATATTAGAGAGAAAAACATTCAGTCTTTCACTATTGAGCATGATGTTAGCTATGGGTTTTCATAAATGACTTTTTATCACATTCAGGAGGTTTCTTTCCATTCCAAGTTTGTCAAGAGTTTTTATCATGAAAGAGTGTCGGATTTTGTCAAATTCCTTTTCTGCATTGAGACAATTGTGTGGGTTCTTTTCCTTCATTCTGTTAATGCAGCATATTACCTTGAGTGATTTTCATATGTTGAACCACCTTGCATTTACTGGGTAAAGCCCACTTTGTCATGTTGTATAATCCTTTTACTATGCTTACTAATATTTTGTTGAAGATCTGTACACGGAAGGGATCTGGCCTACAGTTTTCTTGTGATGTCTTTGGCCTCCTTTCAGGGTAATGCTGGCCTCATAGAATAAGTTAGGAAATGTTACCTAGTTTTCTAATCTTTGGAACAATTTGTGAAAGATTAAGGTTAATTCTTTAAATATTTGAGTAGAATTCACCCATGAAGTCTTTTGGTTCTGGGCTTTTCTTTGTTAGGAGATTTTTGATTTGCTGATTTAATTCCTTTTCCTGGTATAGGTCTATTCAGATTTATTTCATTCCTCCCTCTCTCTTTCCTCCTCCATTCCTTCCTTCCTTTTACTCAGCTTTGGTAGTTTATGTCTTTCTAGAAATTTGTCCATCTCATCTAGATTATTTTATTAATGTACAATTATCATAGTATTCTCTTATAATACTTTGTATTTTATAAAGTCTGAAGTAATGTCCCCACTTTGATTTCATCTCTGATGTTTGTATTTTGAATCCTTTCCCTTTTTTCCTTGATCAGTCTGGCTAAAGGTTTGTCAGTTTTGTTGACTTTTTCATTGAAATGACTTTCATTTTTTAGAAATTAAATTTGATTAATTTTATCTATTTTTTTCTGTTCTCTATTATATTTATCTCTTCTCTGATTTTTATCATTTCCTTCCTTGTGCAAGCCATAAGTTTTGTTATTCTTGGATCCTTAAGGTATAGAGTAAGGTTATTGATTTGAGAGTGTTCAAGATCTGTCTTCTTTTTCTAATGTAGGTGTCTGCAACTATTAATTTCCCTCTGAGTACTGTTCTCACTGCATTTCATGTGTTTTTTATGTTGTGTTTTTATTTTCATTTATCTCACAGTATTTTATTATTCCACTCATAATTTTTCCTTTGACCTGTTTGTTGGGATTGTGTTTTTTAGATTGTACATATTTGTGATTTTTCCATTTACCTTCTATTGATTTCTTTCATTTCTTTGTGATTGGAAAAGATACTTTATGTGATTTCAGTCTTTTTAGTTAGTTGAAACTTGTTTTAAGGCCTAACATATGGAGAATGTTTCATGTACATTTAAGAAAATGTGTATTCTGCTGTTTGGTGGAGCGTCCTATGTCAGTTGGTTTGTTTAATTGATTTATGGTGTTATTCAGGTCCTCTCTTTTCTTATTGAACTTCTGTGTAGTATTTGGATTATTGAAGTCTCCAACTATTATTGAATAACTATCTTTTTATACTTCAGTTCTGTTTGCTTTATATATTTAGGAGTTCTGTATTTTGGAGTATATATATTTATAATTGTTATATTTTCTTGATATGTTGACCGTTTTATCAATATATAATGTCTTTTTTCTTTTTTTTGGTCTCGTGACAGTTTTTCTCTGAAAGTCAATTTTGTCTGATATTAATGTAGCCACCCCATCTTTCTTTTGGTTACTAATTTACATGGAATGTCTTTTTCCATTCTTTCAGTTAATCATGTCTTTGAATCTAAAGTGAGTCTCTTAGAGACAGCGTATAGTTAGATCCTGTTTTCTTTTTCCCTTCTGCTAACTTATTTCTGAATTGGAGAGTATTCTCTTTACATTTAAAGTAATTGTTGATAAGAAAGGACTTTTGCCTTTTTCTGTTTATTTTCTATGTTTTCGATCACTTTTGTTCTACAATTTCCTCATTGCTGCGTTTTTTAGTGATTTTATTTTTCTATTGTACTATTTTGATTCTTTCCTCATTTATTTTTCTGTGGACTTTTTAGCATTTCTCTTAGTGGTTACCTAGAGATTATAATTGATAACTTCATAATAATCAAGATTGAATTAATGCCAGATTAGTTTTAATAGTGTACAAAAATGCATTCTTAAACAGTGCATTGCCTCATTATGTTACAGTTGTCATCAGTTATGTCTAATTTATACTTTGCATGCCTATTAACATAGATTTCTCAATTTTTTTGTTTTTATACATTGGCCTTTTCAGTTGTATTGGAAAAATAAAAGAATAGTTACATACCAAAGTGCAACAACATTGGCTTTTATACTTATGTAGCTAAGTTTACTATTCTTCTTTTTTTTTAAATCATTTTTATTTTTTAATTACAGTGAAATGCAATATTATATTGTTCCAGGAGTGCAACATGCTGGTTAAACATTTATATATACTTATGAAGTGATCACCTCAATAAGTCTAGAAGTCATTCGACATCATACATAGTAATTACGTTATTGACTATGTTGCCTATGCTGTGCTTTACATCCTTGTGACTGTTTTTGTAACTGGCAATTAGCACATATTAATTTCTCTCCCTTTTTCATTCATTCCCCAGCAACCCTTTCATCTGGCAACCATCAAAATGTCCTCTGTGTCTATGAGTTTGTTTCTGTTTGTTCATTTATTTTGTTCTTTAGATTCCACATATAAGTGAAATGATACAACATTTGTCTTTCTCTGTCTGACTTCACTTAGCATAATACTCTCTAAGTCCATCTGTGTTGTTGCAAGTGACAAGATTTCATTTCTTTTATAGTTGAGTAATATTCCACTGTATATATGTACCACCTCTTTATCCATTTATCTATCAATGGACACTTAGGTTGCTTCCATATCTTGGTTATTGTAAATAATATTGCATAAATATACACATGCATTTGTCTTTTTTAATTAGTTTATGGGGTTTCTTTGGATAAATACCCAGAAGTGGAATTATTGGGTCCTACTTTGTCTCTTATAAAGGTCTTTGTTTTAAAGTCTATTGTCTGATAGTATTGCTACCCCAGCTTTTTGTTTCCATTTTCATGAAATATCTTTTTCTATCTCAACATTCAGTCTGTGTGTCAGTCTTTTTTTTTAATTTTTATTTTTTCAATTAGAGTTGACATTTAATATTGTTTTATATTAGTTTCAGGTGCACAGCATAGTAATTACAGGTATACAGGCCTTTACCTCCTTGGTTAAATTTATTTCTAGGTATTTTATTGTTTCTGATTCAACTATAAATGGGATTGTTTTCTTAATTTCTCTTTCTGATAGTTCATTATTGGTGTGTAAAAATGCAACAGACTTAATGTTAATTTTGTGTCTTGCTACTTTACTGAACTGCTTTATCAGTTCTGAGTTTTTTGGTGGAATCTTTGGGGTTCTCTATATATGGTATCATGTTGTATGCAAGTAAGAACAGTTTTACTTCTTCTTTTCCAATTTGAATGCTTATTTTTTTTTTTGTCTCACTGCTGTGGCTAGAACTTCCAATACTATGTTGAATAAAAGTGGTGAAAGTGGATATCCTTGTCTCATTCCTGATCCTGAGGAAAACACTTTTATTTTTTCCCCACTGAGTGTGATGTTAGCTGTGGGTTTGTCATATATGGCCTTTACTATGTTGAGGTATGTTCCCTCTTTGCTGAGAATTTTTGTCATAAATGGATGCTAGATTTTATCAACCACTTTCTGCATCTACTAATATGATTATGTGATTTTTAACTTTCAGTTTGTTAATGTGGTGTATCACATTGATTTGCAGAGACGGAACCAGCCTTGCATCCCAGGAATAAATCTCACTTCATCGTGATGTGTGACCTTTTTAATGTTTTGCTGAATTCAGTTTGCTACTATTCTGTCGAGGATTTTTGTGTCTACATCCATCAGGGATATCAGCCTATAATTTTCTTTTTTGTAATGTCTTCATCTGATTTTGAAATCAGAGTAATGGCGCCCGTGTAAAATGAGCTTGGGAGCCTTCTCTCCTCTTGAATTTTTTGGAATTGTTTGAGAAGAATAGGTGTAAATTCTTTTTTGAATGTTTGATAAAATTCACTTGTGAAGCCATCCACCTGGCCATCAACTCCCTTTTATTTGTTGGGAGTTTTTTAATTACTGATTCGATTTCATTAGTGTTAATCGGTTGGTTCAGATTTTCTGTTTCTTCTGGACTCAATCTTGGGAGGTTGTGTATTTCTAGGAATGTATCCATTTCTTTCAGATTGTCTAATTTGTTGACATGCAATTGCTTGTAATATTTTCTTATATTCCATTGTATTTCTGTGGAGTCAGTTGTGACTTCCCCTCTTTCATTTTTGATTTTATTTATTTGGGTCCTCTCTCGTTCCTGATGAATCTGGTTAAAGGTTTATCAGTTTTTGTAACCTGTCAAAAAACCAGCTCTTTTATTATATCTTTTGTATTGTTATTTTAGACTATTTTGTTTATTTCCTTGTTAGTGACTAGCTGCCTTTATCTTCCTGCTTTTAGGATTCTCTCGTCTTAAACCTTCGGCATTTTAATTATGATGTGTCTTGGTGTGGGCTTCTTTGGGTTCATCTTATTTGGGATTCTCTGCACTTCCTGAACTTTGCCAGATTTTAGAAGTTTTCCATCATTATTTTTACATGTTGGTTCTTAGTCTCTTGCTTTGTCTCTTTTCCTTCTGGTATCCCTATGATGTGGATATTGTTATACTTGATGTTGTCCCAGAGGTCCCTTAAACTTGCCTCATTTTTAAAAATTATTTTCTCTTTTTGTTGTTGCAGTTAGGTGTTTTCTGCTACCTTGTCTTCCAAATTGCTGATTCGGTCTCTTCTTTATCTTTATTGATTCTTTCTAGCTTATTCTTCATTTAGCTATTGCAGTTTTCATTTCCGAATGGTTCTTTTTAGTGGTTTCTATGTCCTTTTTTATCCTTACTATTTCTTTGTTAAATTTTCATTGAGGTCATCTGTTTTTCCCCTTAGTTCATTGAGCATTTTTATAGCCAGTGTTTTTAACTTGGTATCTGGTAGGTTACTTCCTCCATTTCATTTCATTTTTTTTTTCTGGAATTTTTCCTGTTTTTTCATTTGAGACATGTTTCTTTGTTTTTTGATTTGGCTACCTCTCTCTTCATTTCTGTGTATTAGGTAAATTTGCTTTGTCTCCCAGTCTTGGCGGATGGCCTTATGTAATAGTTGCCCTGTGTGGCCAGTGGCACAGTCTCCATGATCAACTGTGTCTACTGCTCCAGTAATGTTCCTTGTGTGGATTGTATGTGCTCTCCTGTTGTAGTTATGCCTTAATTGCTGTTGGCAGGTCACTGGGTATGATCAACTCTCAGCTGACTGGCTGTGGGGATTGGCCACACCCACAGGATATGTGCTGCTGTGTGGGGGCTGACCCTCCCTCGCAGAGTGGGATTTCCCTAGCAGGTCATGTGCTTGTTGAGACCACCCTTTGGGTATGCTGCTTGTGGTGCTAATTAGGTGGTGCTCTCTTTTGTCTGATGCCAGCCTCTGGGTGTGTTGGTCCTGGGTCCCATTGGCAGGAGCTCCCATATAAGCCCAGGCCCACTGTCTTTGACCTGCACAGAGCTACCTGTAGGAGCTATAAAACCATCTATAGTTAGTCTCTGACTGTGCTGGACCTGGAGGTGTGTGGGAGAGATCACGCTGTGAACCAAGGCTGGCTGCCACCAGTAACAGTGCTGGGACAGTTTAGCTAAAGGATCCAGGTACCCCACGGCCTGAGGCTTACCTGAGGCTGCCTGTAAGGCTCAGCAGCTGAAAGAGCCTCAGGCAGTACATGAATATGGTGTGTCGTGGTCCCAAGAAGTCACCAGGTTGGAGCAAGTCATTTTCCCTAGGTTAGTGCTGATTCAGATTTTGTGCCAGTGCTGAGCCTGTGGTCACTTGCAAAAGTCTCATCACACTAAGGCAATCCATCCTCGGGCTGCAGACCCCTGAGATTTGTTTTAATATACAGGCTGGGGCTGTTGCCTGCCACTAGAGGACTTGTTGATTGTTGCTGAAAGAGCCCCCTGCCAAGGGCAGGGTGGGGCTGGTTGCCTACTCACAAGAATGTCCATTAATTTGTGAATTGGGTAGCAGGGGCCCCAGGGAGTCACCAGGGTGGAGCAAGTGGGTTCAGTGCAGAATCAGATTTGGCAGTGGGGCAGGCTCAACACAGGCAAGATGGTGTCCGCCTGCAGGCTGCTCAGGAGGAGGGCTCAACGTGGATAATAGAGGCTGGGACCCTTCTCTCCTCTATCAATTATATACCAAAAAATTGCAATCTTATTTAATATTGCATTTCTTAATGAGTAAGGTCAGACATCTTTTTAAATGTGTTTTAGGCAGTATGTATGATGCTTAAGAGTGTTGACTTTGGAAGTGTGGTAATTATATTTGAATTATTAGTTCTGCCATTAACTCTGTAGCATTGGGGCATGCTACTTCACTTCTATATGCCTTAAATTTCTCATCTTTGGAATGGCGGTAATAGTACCTATACCATAGGGTTGCTGTGTAGATCAAATGAGAATTTTTTTAAAGTTCCAAGGTAAAAAGTTCTAAGAAGTGTTTGGAAAATAGTTAGGATTATGCTATTTTTTGTAGTTTTTTTTATGTCTTTATTGCATTTTTTGTTGTTGTTTTAGTCTTATTATTTGTAACTGCTGCTTATATATAGGAGAAGTTGCATCAATGTTGGAGGTATTTGTTTTTCTTTTAATAAAAAGAAACCTTTTTGAAATTTATTTAGGGAAACCACATGCCTGATAAGAGGTTAATGTCCAAAATATAAGGAACTCATACAACTCAATAGCAAACAAACAAAAACAATTTTAAAATGGGCAAAGAACCTGAAGATGTACAAATGGCCAACAGGTGTATGAAGAACGCATTCAACATCACTGGTCATCAGGGAAATGCAAATCTAAATCACACATCTGTCAGATGGCTGTTATCAGAAAGACAAGAGATGACAAGTGTTGCAAGGGGGGTAAGAAAAGGAAACCCATGTATACTGTCGTTGGAATGTAAAATTGATATAGCCCTTAAGAGAAACAGTATGGAGGCACCTCAAAAAAAATTAAAATAGAAATACCACATGATCCAGCAATTCTGCTTCTGCATGTACATTTGACCCTTAAACAACACATATTTGAACTATATGGGTTTACTAAAACATGGATTTTTTCAGGTGACCCACAGAGTTCAGTTGAGCCATGTAGTTCAAACCCATGTCGTTTAAGGGTCAGCTCCACAGCTGGGAATCTGAGTATGTGGAGGGCTGATTACAGTTATATGCAGATTTTCAACTGTATGGGAAGTTGGTACTCCTAACCCCCACATTATTCAAGGGCCAACTGTATTTTCAAAGGAAATGAAATCAGGATCTTCGATATCTGCACTCCCACATTCACTGCAGCATTATTCACAGTAGTGAAGATATAGAAACAACCTCAGTGTCCATCAGCAGATGACTAGATAAAGAAAATGTAGTATACATATATAGTGAAATATTATTCAGCCGTAAAAAAGAAGTAAATCCTGCCATTTGCAGCACCATGAATGAACTAGAAGGACATCATGCTACATGAAATAAGCCAGACACACAAAGACAAATCACTGTCAGGTGGGGGAAATGGGAAGATGCTGGTCAAAGGGTACAGACTTTCAGTAATTAGATGAATAAGTTCTTGGGAGCTAATGTACATACAGTGTGGTGACTATAATTAATAATACACTTGAATTTGCCAAGAGAGTAGTGGTTAAAATATATACAATTTTTGTTTGTCAGTTATACCTGAATAAAGCTGGCAGAAAATTTGTAAGGGTCCAGTATTAATCACTAAACTATATATTGGCTTTATACATTTTTAGTCATGGGCTTAGTTCATCATTAATGGGTCTCTTTTACTTAAGACAAAAATAGAAAAAAAATTTTGCTTTTTCAAAGATCAAGTTATTTAAACTTTTTGTTCATTGATGGCTCAGAGTTTCAGAATGACAGGTGATTTTATAAATGTATCTTTATGATAATTATCAGTGATGCATTTGCCTGCCACTTCTACCTAGTATATTTAGGTATAAATCATAAAATTTTTTCAACTTGAAGGGTTTGGGTAGGAAGTGAAGAAAAATGTGTATAGATGTTTCTGTTTCATGGTAACCATTGTTGTTTTCCTTTTTCTTTCTCTGGCTAATTTTGTGCAATTCACTTGGATAAGTGCATACCGAGCACCAATGCAAGGAACTGGGCAGATGGAACTTCTAGTGGTGTTTGGTTTCATGTAGAGAAAGTTTTAGACTAACAGGCTAAGATTTTGATTACTTTCTTATATATACCTGATAAATGAGAGTAGAAACTCAGATACTCATATGTAATCATTCAGAAATTGGGTATTAAAAAAATGTTTTACTGTTATCAATATAGTGCCACTTTCTAATTTCTTTAAATACATATTTTTGTAAAGAGAAAATACAAAGGTTTTTCACACATGGTTAATTTGTACCTGAAGCACTTTGTTGAGATGTTTTTAATTTCATCCTCCAGTTTAAACTACATAATTATAGGACGTAGTTCCATAGTGTAGTGGTTCGCACGTCTGCTTTACATGCAGAAGGTCCTGGGTTCACGCCCTAGTGGAGCCACGGGTCCATGGTCTATAGCCATGTCACCCTGAACAAGCCTGATGTCTGATCTCGGAAGCTAAGCAGGGTCAGGCCTGGTTGGGAGACCACCTTGGAAGACCAGGTGCTGTAGGCATAAATAATGATAAATAATAAATAAAATTAAATTGAAAAAGCTACATAACTATACCATAGTAATCCACTTTTTTTTTCTGTGTATTTGTAGTGATGATGGTAGGAATTGAATGGCTTAGCCATGTCAGATATTATTCAGAATATTAAGTTATAGAAGTGTAAAACATTTCAGTTGACTTTTTTCAAATGAGTAAAATGCTTTTAATTCTAACAAATAACTTCAAATAACTCACCTTTAAAAATAAAGATGTAGAAATTTAACATCTGTTTAGAAGTTATCCATTTAAGGCATGTTGTTCAAAGGATCAGTTTCTATAACTAATCTTATTTACTTCTGGGTCTACTATTTGTGTTCATCCAGAAATTATTTACCATTGCAGCTCAGAGAGCTTGTTTCTAGTTGTGTTCTGTCTATATTTATATGAAAGTATGTCATTTCACTGACCCAGCAGTAGAATGGTATCTGCACAAAGTTACTTTTCTTCCTGCAAGTAAAGACTTCCACTGACACATCCATTACTGTCCTGGCGTCTCCCATGTGAGCACTGATGCACATTTTGTAATTGGAATCCAGGATACAGTTTCTGACTAGTGAGGAAATTGAAGTTAATGTACTTGTTTGGGGATGGAATTTAGAACCTTGGCTTTATTTAATCCATTCTCTCAACCCTGCTGTTGTGATGGAAAGAACATTAAAAACATATGAAAATGGCTAGAAAATTATATAATATCCTGTTCAGGAGATAGAATAGAAAGTAATAGAAAAGTCTGATTAAATTGTTTTTATAGAATAAGGATTTTTAGAAAGTACCTTATATAACATGAAATCCACAGGTAGGGATGACACCACATAGGCCTCCAGCTCTGCTGCTGGTTGCATGCCCTCCTTAAACCAGGTACCAGCAGTCACAAGCATGGCTGGCCTCAAGCAGTTTTTTCTCCTTAAACTTGCCACAGGGCTGTCCTGTCTCATTCAGGGCTGGGAGGTGGGGCACGGGGAAGAAGAGGAGAGTGGATGTTGTGTGGGGCCCAAAAGGCTGGTCAAACACCTTGAACTCAGATAGGGGGATCTCAGCTGGGGAGGGGACTGGGCCTGGGAGCAACATTGAAGTTCTTTTTTCTTTTATTTTTTTTAAATTCAACTTTACTTCTTAGTTGACACAAAATAATGACATTGACAAAAAAAATCAAAACTTATAATTAATGACCAACTGGTCACTGACTGAGCATTTAAAATAGTGTTTAAGATTCATAAGTACACAAGAAATCTTATTTCCATTAGAAAATACTTGAAAAAGGTTTTATCAAATTTTATAATTCTAAAATTTTACATGATGTTTTTAATAACAAATTGTGAAGCCTATAGAAACATCTAACCTATCAAAATTTTAAAAATCAACCATGATGTTAGAGAAATAACCAAATTATCTTTTTCTCCTCTTCAGTAAAATTTATATTGCAGAATTATTAGGATATAATGAGGTAATCAAAGAATAGGTCGCCAGAGTAGAGGAGGGAAAGTGTTATAGAGGTTTTTTTTATATGAGACTAGGAAATAAACATGACAAAATAGTTATAACTCTGCCTTCTGAGTATTCAGAATGTGAGGCTAGGTTGTTATTTTTTGTGTGTAGGTTTCTGGGGCTTTCTTAAATTTCTTTAAAAAATTTATTTGTAACACATAAAGAGCAGGAGTCAGAGATAGACTTGGCCTCTAAAAAAACTCTTCTATTTACTAGTTCTTCGAATGTAGCAGATACGATCTTGCTCTGAGCCGAGTTTTATCTGTGTGAATGTGAATCACAGCACCAGTCCTTCCTGTTACCTAGGTCTTGTACATGGATGAAAATAAGAGCTAAAAGTCTTCTTAAATTATAAAATAATCAGTAAGCATAATATTATTGATTTCATTCACATTTATAACTTTAGAAACTTGTTGGAAAGGATGTGTCTTATATATAATATCCCCAAATCATAGAACTAAAGTGAACCTGGAATTTTTTCAGTTTTGACAGTAGTTATTTTTGCTCTAAATTGCACAGTTATTTACTCTCCATTTTAATGATTTTAAATGTGCCCTTGGTAGAGCCAGATTACATTACTATAATACAAATTACTTCAGTAATTTTGTGACGTGTTGAGAAAACAGCTGTACCTAGAAACTTATAATATAATCCTATAGTCAGAGAATTTTCTATTTTTTCTTTTTTCAGGTAAATGGTGATATTCCTCCTCGGTTAAAAAAAAGTGCTCATGAAATCATCTTGGACTTCATCAGATCAAGACCTCCTTTAAATCCGGTATGTAATTTGACATATTCCTCTTGATTGGAGTTCACAGAATGCATTATTCTCCTCTAGGGTGTGATCTCTAGAATTTGGCTCTTAAAATGGTTAGTTTTTATCCCAAGCTTTTACTCTCAGAATGATGATGCCCAACTATCACATTTAAGTCACAGAAAAATACTTAAAATTTATTCATTACAAGGCTGTCTTAGGATGTTTTAACTCAAAACAACCTGAGTTATGGTACAAAATCTGGACAAATACCTCCTAAAATAATGGCTAAATATGATACCAAGTTGTTCCCAGTGTGGACTTCCCTTCCAGTTTACTCTGTAGTGCTAATAACCTCCTTGAGTAAATTGTCATTTGGATACTATTTTACAATAAACTCACTCTGTTGTACATCCACTTTTATATTAATTATCTTCGTATCTTACCAGTATTTTCTCATGCCCATGGAGTCAGAATATTGTAATCTGGATGAATGTTAGTTTTGTTTCTCTGTTCTTCACTTCTTTTCCTCTTGGCTTGATAGCCAGTGCTCACCAAAGCCTCTCAAACCTGTGTATATTCATTAACTGGAAGGGGAATGGTATTTCTGTCCCAGTGTTTTATATCTGAAGCATGATTAATGACCCCTTTTATAAATCTTTTTAGAAGAAGGGAAAGAGGCCATCTGTGAAAGGATTTTAAGAAGGCAGGTCATGGTTCAGCAGAGAAAGCATGGAATCAGGTGAACCTGGATTTACACACTAGCTCCAAAGTTTAGCAACCACTTGTTTCTGAGCAAGTTAATTAGCCTACCAGAACTTTTTTTCTTCAACTATAGAATGAAAATAATAGTAATAATCTACGAAGGTTGTGATGACTTATTCAAAAATATTAGTTTCAAAACAATAATAGTATTAGATAAAGTATAGATTGCATTTCATTGATTGCCTATCATGCTTATGAATAGGAAACATAATTATAACTTTAGCAAAATTATTTCATTTAAATTAGTTGAGTACATATGATTAAATCCTGGTGAAATTCAATAATATCCTTATTTTTTAGGAATCTTGATAATGACTTGAAAATAGTCTTTTTTTCCAGTAGTGATGCCTTCAATATAATACAGTTTCATAATACTGTACTATGAATGGACTTTAGTAAAAATTATTTAAGGACAACTATTCAAAGTCTCCAAACATTATGATTTTCTTTCAAGGTCTCAGCCAGAAAACTGAAACCCACCCCACCACGGCCACGGAGCCTACATGAAAGAATATTAGAAGAAATCAAAGCAGAAAGGAAGCTGCGGCCTGTCTCACCAGAAGAGATTAGACATAGCAGATTAGGTGAGTCAGCTACTTACCATGCTCCTGTTCTGGAGTCATCCACTTGAAAAAGTGTCTTTATATAACCATCCCAGTGAAAAATAATGGTATAATGGTGCAAAGTCAGGATAGTCCATGAAGTTCTCATTCCTTGTTCATTTCTCTCACTCTCTCTCTCCCCCTCCCTCCTTCCCTCTCTCTCTTTCTCTGCTCTCACACACACACATCGACACACACACACCCTCACACTTACTTGATAGTTACACTTGACATGCATAGAATAGGAAATACTTTCCTATATGATACTGAGCTGTCCAAGAGCATCATAGCACAGTGGAAAGAGTTCTGCCAATCTCTATAGACTGTGGTTTTAGGAGAGTGTCTTCACCTCTCTGAGCATTGGTTTCTTTGTCAGCAGAAGGACGTAAAAATTCCTCTAAACCTATAATATGGCTTTTATGTAAGAATTAAATAAGACTTTGGTCAAAATACTTTATAAATTGTAACATATGTGCAAAAATAAGTAATTACATTTTAGAAATATAGGTCATAGATATATAGTTTTAAGTTTCTGTTGTCTTAATTGTGGGTTTAAAGATACGGTATTATGTGATGAAAGCATCAATTATTATCTGATATTACTTATCCTCAAACTTCATTTTTATCATATTTAATGTTTTTAATGCACACATTGATCTTTATTTATAGATAGGCCGTATTATAAAATGTTTGTAAACATTTTGTTTCTACAGCTCTCCTCCAATTTGTAAGTTGCTCAAAGAATTCAGAGAAACTTCTGTTAGGAAAATAGATTATAGTGGCACCTGAACAGGAAAGGAATCAGTTCTGTGACACCACACTCTCTCTAGTTTTCTCCTCTGATCTCTTTTACTACCTCTTTCAGACTCTTCTTGATACTTCAAGTATCTATCTTGGGCTCACTTTTTCCTGTGCAACCACACACCCTTTACCATGGATTTTGTTTCTGACTATCTTCCAGTTCCCAGTCTACAGCACTGATTTCTCCAAAAGTTCAGACTCATACATTTATCTGTCTGCTAGATAGGGCCTTCTCATATTCTACAAGCAAGACAAACTCAACAAGTCCTCAAGTGAACTCATCTCGTTTCTCCCCAAACCATCTGCTCCTGTTCCCCATCTCAGTGTACTGAAGAAAGAAACCTCAGCATCATCTTTGACTCTTAACAACCAAGCCTGTTAGTTTTATTTCTGAATCTTCCTAGTCTTCCACTCTTTAGCCCAACAGCCACTATCCTGACCCAGGCTGTCATCTTTTCTTGTCGAGTTTATTGTATCAACTCTGACTGCTTTCCCTGCTTCCAGGTCTGAACTCTTCATTCACTCCCTGTTGATATCCTTTGACTCTTGGCTCTTCCGTTACATTTTGACCTTCATGATGGCAGGGCACATGTCTTTTTTATTGTGTCCCCAAGCCCTAGTATAGGGATGAAGCTGTAAAAAAATACTATCAAAGGCGTTGAAATCTTTGAATGTATCTTGCAGTTACAAAGCTACAAAGTAAAAGTTGTTTCAGTTTATCCCTGTCCAGTTTTTATGGCAGCAAGTATTGTCTCTTAAAAATTATGTTTAAAGCATTCGAAGTGACAAATTCATATGAACATTTATATAATAATGAGCCAAAACATATAAACCATGTGAACCAAGAGTTCTAATTCTGGGAGTCCTTCAATGGACCTGAGGAAGATCTGTGAATCCCCTGAAATATAAAAAATTATGCAAATTTCAAAAAAAGAGCTTGTATATGCATTTTTCTTGAGAGAAGAGAGAACTACTATGGAAAAATAAGAAAATGGTGTTGTAGAGTAGTAGTTTAATTAGACAATAAAGGATTTGGGCTCATTATTTCTGTAGATGTAATGCTATACCATTTTGCTTTGGTGAGTTCAGTCAGATTAGGTTAGGCATTCACTGCAAATCTACTTGTATATTATAAAATGAAAACTGTATGTGCAGTATTTTCCTTTTTGACATTGTATGTGAATGAACATCTTCCCATGCCATTAAGTATGATTCAAAACATTATTTATAAGGATATGTTTTCCTTCCATATGTCTAAATTGTGGAGGGTTTTTTTTTTTTTAGCCTATTTCACTATTGTTTTGCAGATTATTTCAATTTTTTCCTAGTAAGTTTGCAATTACTCTTGTACATAGTCTTTGTTCATATTTGATCATTTTCTTTTTCCTAACATCTCATAGTGTATTGAGATTTGGGGTTTTAAATATAAATTGTTCCTTCAAAAGCATCTCTTTGCTAAACCCTTTAACTGCTGTGTTGCTCCGTTGTTGTCTTCTTTGTTGTGTAAAGAGCTTGGGAAAAATCTGAAACTCATCTTCCAGGAAACAGTAGTATCTCTTATGCAGTAGTCAGTCTTATTTCAGAAGGTATATTCATTATCAGAGAAGAGCAGAATAAGAAGATATTAGAGAATAGTATGAGTGCTTTGAGAATATATAGTATTTTATTTGCTGTACATAATTAGGGAAACCTAGAGTTGATAGTATTTGAGTTTAGAAATGCAGAAATTTTTAATGGTACATGGAGGATTATTCTTATCAACACAAAATCCCTAAACCACTTTTCTACATGACAAAACAGTAAAATGCTTCTTTAAAAGTTACATTCTAATTTTATATTAGGGTGAAATGTCTGAAATATTATTTCCTGATCAAACAATAGTATGATTGTAAACCAATAGTTCCTTTTTTTGTCCATTAAAGATTCACATCTCCTTTGTTGACACAAGTGCTTTTTAAAACACATCTACATATGATTCTGACATCTTGCAAAGTTGTGTTTGGGATGTAACTCAATGCTTTTCCTTCACATCATTTTTTTAATACTATATTGAGACTTTGGGTTGTAAATATAAGTTGTTCCTTTCAAAGTATCTGCGAAAAAAACATATTGAGAGATACTTGCATTCTATTAAATTTGAGTGTTAGGACTCCGTAGGCAGTCTACCTAGAATGACCTGGGGAGACATTCCGCCTGATATGCCTGTCCTTCTCTCCGCACTAGCCCTGAAGTTCTGTTTTCTTATGACCACAAAGGTGCCTTTCCTCCCTGAGCCTGAGTCATAGAATAGACAGTCCTGGTAAGAATTTTGGGCTATAGTGAAAATAGATAATTCTCACTGTCATGAATATGCAAATTCATCAAATCTTTGTTAACAACATTTTTAAAAACATTTTTATTGAGGTATAATTTACCTACCATAAAATTCACCCATTTAAATTATACAATTCAACAGTTTTTAGTATGTAATAAAAATTTAAAAACAAACGATTTCAGCAGGAAATAAGTTATTCTTAAGAAATTATATTTATTAAGCTTTAACTATGTGCCAAGCACTGTTCCAAGTGCCTTTTTTTGTGTGTGTGAAATCATTTAACCTTCATAACAATCCCATGAGATAGGTACTGCTATTACCATTTGACAGATGAAGTAACTGAAGCACAGAGAGGTTAAGTAACTGCCCCAGAATCACACTGCTAGTAAGTGGCAGAGCTGAGATTCAAATTTAGGCATCCTGGCTCCTGAGTCCTCTTTTCAGCTACTAGGTTATACTGCCTACAATAGACAGTTTATTGACATATTATAATGCTGCTAGTTCTTGAATGAGATTTTTAAATAAAATGTTTCACCTTTAAGCAGAAAGCCAAATTTTCATCCTGAAATTAATTATATAAGAACATATTTATCCTTAAATTTTAAAGATTTTGTATGTTCCCTGAAACCATGTTTTTAAACATGACTATTTTTTTCTTTTGATACATTTTCTATTTAAGTCAGGAAACCTATACTATGATTCTTTAAAATGTTTAAATCTTTATCATGCTTTTATTTTGAACATGCTCTTAAAAAATTTTTTTTCTTTTATTGTTACTCCATTTCACATCTTAGTGATAAAATTGAAACTAAGACTCATGGTTTCATTATAGTTTACATTTTTATTCACTGCCTTCTGCCTTAAAGTCTGAAATGTGCCACTGTGGGTCTTGTCGAATCTTACCCCATTTTTCGTTCTCCTTGTATATTCCTAACAGCTGAATTATTTTCTTTTTATTTTTGTGTTCTTTTTTCAGCAATGCGGCCACTTAGCATGTCTTACAGTTTTGACTTGTCAGGTAAAAAAAAAAGCACTTTCATACCTGATGCGGATTTTGTGATTTCCATGAAATTATTTCATTCATCTGCTTGTTCAAACATGTCAAAAAAGAAAATTGAAAGGCTTCTTCTAAGCTGTGGTCAGTAAAATGAAACTTTCTGGTTATTGGAAAACAATATGCTTTTTAATAATTAAAACTGCAATAAATCTGTTGCCTACCGAGGGACTGTGGGAGAACTGTCATGCCATACCTATGGTTATGGAATATGGCTGCCGATCCTTATAGTTGTTTTCACTTACCCACACTCTTCTAAAGCAATAATGTCAAAATCTACAACAGAACTTCGCCTAAGAGAATAGAAAAACCTTCAAGAAACAAAGTTTTGACTTTTTAAAAATTTTTTAAAGCATTTAAGTAGCTAAATAGCTACTTTAGAGGACTACTGCTCCTCAGTTGATGGGCAGGAGATATCTTTTCTCCCTGTAGATAGAGCCCAGTCACAAATGATTCTGAGTGCTGATTTAGAGCAGGGATCCCCAGCCCCTGGGGCACAAACTGGTACTGGTCCATAGCCTGTTAGGAACAGGGCCACAAGCAGGTAAGCGGATGGCAAAGGAGCAAAGTTTCACCTGTATTTGCAGCCACTCCCCAGCACTAGTGTCACAACCTCAGCTCCACCTCAGATCATCAGGCATTAGATTCTCATAAAGCACTGGTCCCTGGTGCCAAAAAGGTTGGGGACCGCTAGTAGAATATAAAAACAGAATAGCATTGTAATGGCTTTGGTTGTAATATGTGCCCTTAGTTTGTAGTACAAGTTTAGACTGCTTCTGTTAAGTAGACAGGGATTAGTAACGAAACAAGTAACTATTAGTGACTAAATTTGATCTGTAAATTCAGTCCTCTTTTTAATTTGAGTTTTTAAAACTATAAGTGATTTTTCCAAGCCAACTCAATCCCAATAAATTATTTTGCAAGTTAGAATTTTTAAATTTGGAAGCTGCCATTAAATGAGACATGTTGGGACTAATAACGTCTTCTAGAATTTTCTTTTATATGCCGTGGAATTGTTGGCATGCAAGTTCATATTTAAAGAGCCAGAGAGGTCTAGTATCATAGTCTGTCTATGAATATTTACTGAGTATCTTTCAACTGCTAAACTAGTTCCCAACTGTTTTTTAAATTTCCGTTTATACTGTGGATCTCAGGCATGACTTACTACTTTTGACTGACCACTGAAGAGCTTTTTCTATTTTCTTTACCCATTTGAAATGTTTTTTTATTTTATCTACCATTTTCAGAGTAATCTTATTTTAAAAATTGGTCTGGAAAATAAGCTCAGAAATGTTTTGAAAGATGTATGTTACTGCTAATCTCCAAAAGTTGGCAATATATATATTACGGACTCTCTCCCCTAAATATCTACTAAGATGTTTCCTTCAGTTGGCCTGTATGGGAGTGGGCTACCTAAGCACAAATTAGGCACAGGTGGCTGATCTAGACAGTTTACATGCCCACACATACATTATATATAGGTGTATTTTGTCTTCTTAGAGGTTATATGAGGGGTTCTGTGTTGGGAAGAAGGCTATTGGTACTTAACCCCCTTGATATAAAAGAGTAGGAAAACATTTTTATTTGTTTTCACACTTATCATTTGCTATAATTTATTTTGTACTACTTCACCATTTCCATATACTTCATTCTCGATTTCTTGTGCTACTTTTATGTTTTCATCATGGCATTTTAACTAATCAATTAAAATGTCCCAAATTATAAATGAAAAATATTGATACATTCTTCTAACCTAAATGCAAAGATTAGAGTGCATTTCTTCTCTAAGCTGGAAAATTAAAGAACCAAGGAGTAAATATTTAAACATGCAGTATAGATAACTTAAGTTTAGAATAAGTCATAATAAAGTATATTCTGTGGCTTAGGTATGTCTTAGAAATATTATTTCTTAGTGGAAAATCTTAAAGATTCATTCAACATTAATTAAGGTAAATATAATTTCTTTCTCCAATGCAAATATTAAATATATAATCTGTATCCCAGTTATATTTCCTCCAACTAAATAAGGTAGCAGCTGATATATCTAACACATAAAGTTAGTACATAAAGTAATTAATATCATGGTTATGCATTTTAGATTCTGAACCTGAGATACGTGACCTCTAAAACCATGTCTAGCATTTTAAATATTTTGCTTACTTATAAATATCATCAGTTTTTTCTCAAGAAGTTCTGTCTTATATTGAAGTACAAAGCCTTATCTAAGTATTTGGTTTTCTGACTTGATACATTGAAGCAATAAGGAGGATTTATTCATTTGAACAGAAAAGAATAAGTAATCAATCTACTTTAAAACATCTCTTAAAAATATGTTCAACTGGGTCTTTTACAAATATGTAATATGTAATGAAATCACACATAGTATTAGTCTTATATGTGGAGATTATTCTGATACCTGACTTACATAGCATATTTTTTATTAATTCCATTTGTCTCAAAGCTTTGAATTTAATACAGGTATTTATTTTACTAGTCTCAGTCGGTGAGCTCAAATACAATGTTTAGGCATTTAGAGAGCTATTTGGTAATTTCTCTGATTCCCTGCGTTGAGAATGAAATGAACTCATATGAAATCATCTCATGTCATTTAACAGTTTTTTCTAAACTTCAGTTCAGATAATACCCTCATAATTTCTGCCAGACTTAAGTTCCTGTCACCAGTACTATTTAAATTTTTTAATATACCATAAATGACTTTTTAAAATGTCTTAAGCAGAAACATCCATAAAATCATGTGTCTGATATAGAAATTTTTTTCTGAAACATTAAAATAAATATATAACCATTAAACTGTTTCATTGTTCCTCCATGCACTACTGGTAGTTTCCTTCTTATGGAAGCTCTGACCTGGTAGAGTAGGAATGTGAGCCCTGGGGAATCTGAGTCTGTTCTTTTTCTCACTTTACATCCAGTTTGAGAGCCTTGACTGGAATATGGGTAGTTGAGAGGGGTGGGTAGATGTGTGTAATTTTAACTTGTGCTTTCTCTTTAAAGACTACTACAACAATGTAGGAAGTGCATAAAATAATATGCGCTATAGAATAAGATTTTTAAAAATATACTTCAAGACTATATTTAAACACTACCCTTTTTCTTGAGTAAGAGTTAATCAGTTAGCCCAACCATTTCCTCCTTTGCTTTCTGGAAACTTTTAAATTACTCTCCTGAGTGTGGCAGCCTACTGCTTTCTACACCTCTTATAAAAGATTTATTTAAAGATTTTAACCTTTATAATTTGTGTAAAAACGTCCCGTTTTTGCCTTTTCATCTTCTTCAAGTATACCTCCTTCCCCAATTATGTATTTGTTCAAGCTACTTAATAACCGGAAAGGATAATAAAAACACTAACATGCAAAGTGCACTGCCTTTATTACACACAGCAAAAAAAAAAAAAAAAAAAAAAGGTAAAAACAAAAAAGTATGTGTTGTCAGGTTTTTTATTACAATTTTTTTCCCCTTTCCTCCCTTCTTCCTTTCTTACTCAGTCCATAAGGGCATGTTCTCTGGCTTTCTTGATCTCTTAAAAATAAGAAGAAATTATAAATACTAAATTAGATATGCTTCATTTATAATAATAATTTACTTGATTCTTTTAAACAATGTCAAGGAAGGCTATATTAGAACACACTTATATACTGAATGTTTCCTGGAAATCCACTTCTTATACTTCAAGCATATATATGTTGGAGGGAAAATACTATAAATAGAACATTCTTATATTTTATAATAACTTCAGTAACGATGCCTTCCCCTCCTGAAGGAGCACTAATCATGTCTTTATCACTTTAGCGCCTAGTGTACCCTTTCCTTTCAACTACAGGGCCTTCGTAGACTGTTCCATGTGCACAAATCAGTCCATGGTGCTAGTCCAGAACTTAAATTATGCATTGACTGCTTTTTCTTATTTTTAAATATTCTAATTTAGTAGTTATTAAACTTAGTCCCTGTTTAACACTTCATTTGAAATACTGAAGAAAATTAGTTCTACTTTCATTGGAAGATTACAAGCTATAGTACCAAAAAAAAGTGGCCTTTATAATGAATGCTAACAAGGCTTCAGGTATCAGCTCTGCTATATACTAGCTGTGGCTAAATCACTCTGAGCCTTAGTTACTTACTTGCTGATGGAGATACAACTCAGTGTTAATAATTGCTAACATGGATTGTGCACTGCATTTATTACACACAGCATTAAGTATTTTATATGCAGTTGATAATTTAATCCTCACAACAAACCCATGTCTGTTTTTAGCACGTTTTACAGATGAGGAAACAAGAAGTTAGGTAACTAGCAGCAGAGCTAGACTTTGAACCAAAACCCTCTGCATCTTGCTGTACTCTAAACTCTATACTCTGCACTCTACTATAAACTCTGTGTTCTAGAATCTATATACTGTGTACTCTGTAGTCTGCGCTCTGTACTCTGCACTCTGCCCTGGACTGCTGTAGTTTTTTCATTTGTTATATTGCCTTCCCATTCAGGCTTAAGCTCTGAATAATCTAAATCAGCTTCATCAGAGGGAATATATCCAAGATTCTTTGTGTTCATGTTTATATGAATATAGATTATTAATTATTTTAAATCAAACCCATTTTTATATCTTACAGCCATATGCTTTATAAGGCTTTATGCATGCCATCACTTTGATCCATCTATCACTAGTTCTGTTGAGGCTATAAAGTAAAACTTAGCCTCTCTGGGCCTCTGAAAAATATGGAAGTTGAAATCAGCTATTTGTAGGATTTTTTCCAGCTCTAAATTCTCATCTGTAAGTGTGACTATATAATTAGTCAGTTAAAAGTTTCCTTTAATTGAATCCAACAGTTAATGTCTAACAAAAATGTTTTATATGTATAGACATTATTTTATCAATCCTCTGTGTTATATTCGTGTGGCATAGAAATGCCATGTCACCTATTATGTGTGTTTCTGAGTGCAGGTACTTGGAAAGGTAGGTTTGGTCCACTGATTACCTTTCTTGGCTCAAGAAAAGGTAAGCTTTCTTCTTTCTTTTACCAGATGTCACTACCCCTCAATCTCCAAAGAACATTGTGGAAGCATCAATGGTGAATGGAAGTTTAACGTCACAAACAAAAGAAAATGGGTTATGTGCGGCACAGCAGGTGCCAGCACAGCGGAAGAAGCTTCTCAAAGCTCCAACTCTGGCTGAACTAGACAGCTCTGACTCTGAGGTGAGGCCCTCTGGGGTCGGTTCACAAATCTTGAATCAAAATTCAGGATGCTAACTCTCTCTGACCCAGTTTACTAATCATGTTGCTTCAGTTGTTCCTTAATCTCATCCCAGTTTTCAAACAATAAAGTTAAGATTAAAATTCATTTGTTTAGTAGGAAATAAAACAGTGAGTTACTTACTGTTACTTAGGAAAGACCAATATTGCACCCATAGTTTGTAGAATAAGTTTGAAATATTGGCACATAGTCTTAGATTATAGTGGGGTTAAAATAAGGCAATAATTTTCAAACTTATATCATCTTAAATATCTTTTCCTTTATTTGGGGGAAGGAAAAAAAACATTTCCATTAAAAACAGTTAATACAGTATTATAATTATCCACTTATTTCTTCTCTCAAACACACACACGCATGCAAGCACATGCTAAAGGTTGTCCTTTTCATAATAGTAATAACAGCAGACAAGCCTCAGAAAGAAAACTCTGCTGCTGTTCTCCAGATTTCATCTTTCAGGGACTGCCCTTTGGAAAAAATCTCACATCCTTCCCGATGCTAATGCTTCCCAAAGTTTTCAGACCTTTGTCTGCAGCATTGGTATTGTATATCCCCTGCCCAGTCCTCAAAATCAACTCATGTTAAATAAAATCATATTCTTGCCTCTCTTCTTCCTTCTTCCTCTCCCTCTCCAAACCAAACAACACACATACTAGCTTCTCATCTTCTGTTTTCTCTCTTGGTAGCTGCTTCCATCTTCTCCACATTTATCAAAGGTAGAATATAAGGAATTATTCTTTAAGACCTCTCTCCTCAGTCTTCCTCCCTAATCCAGGAAATTTCAATAATAACAATTTTGTTACTAAATATTTTTCAGACATTAGGAATAACAGATATCTTCAGCACTGCCTGACTTCAGCGCACTCTTGCGCATGCTGCTGCTCATCAGTCCTGTCTTACCTCTCCTCTTCCTAGCTCCCCCGATTCCATCTTGCACACGCCACCAGAGTCTGTCATTCCTGCATGAAACCTTTTGAAGGCTCCCTGCCACTTACAGGATTAAGTTCATGGCCCCTAATAAGATGTGTAAGAGCCCTGGTGCTCTGATGCCTACAACACCTCTCTCTGACTCAGTCTGTGCTTCGGCCACAGTCAACCATATGTTCTTTCCTGCACATTCCTTCGTTCCTCAGCTCTTTGCTTAGCCATGTCTGCAGTCTACCCTCACTCTCAACTCCTGTTTATCCTTTAACCCTCAATGTGTACCTCACCTTCTCTTTTCCCTGTTACCACTGACCCATTAGGACTCTCTTCTCTGTGATTCCATAATAAACTTCCTATCTCTCTGTGATGTTAAGGCATGTAACAGTGTAATGTCATTGCCTATTTATCTCTCTCTTTTCCACCAGCGTGCAAGCTCCCTGAGAGTAGGAACTGTGCTGAATTCACTTTATATCCACAGTTCCTAACACCCAGTAGACACTCACATAGTTAATGTGATAGTACAGATGACAGTGCCACCCTCACAGAGATCTCTGTTGGTCAGCACTGGTTTATAGGTACAGGGAGCAATCCTCTTTCACACCCCTTGACCCACTTTTAACTCCTTTCCTTGTCCTTTCACCTCCTGAGACAAGACTGTACATCAGGCCATCATGAGATTATCAGACAACCTCTGCAATCTTCTTAAGTTGTTCTTTTATTGAAGATACAGCACTAAAGTCTCAAATCCAGGTCTTGAGATGATATGCTAGACACAGTTCTCTTAATCAGAGGGAGTTCATTTTTGCACATGTACCATCATCAGTTCAAATATGAAGCAAGAAATAAGGTGCTGAAATGAGAAGTGTTAGACCTAGGTTTCAGCTAACTCTGACCTTTGTCACTGCCACTGGTTTAAGTCTGGATGAGTCATAGTTCCTTAGTTAGTGGTAGTGGAAGTCTGAGATTCATAGAACAGAGTGAATGATCTTAGAAAAGGGCCTGGAATTAAGCATTTTTTTCCTCTTCAATTTAAAATTGATATTTTTAAGTACTAAAGTAAAATAGTCAAAAAAAATGTAGAGTAGTCGAAGATACTAAATGTGGGAATGCCAATGTTCCCTTTTTTAAACTTCTGAATATAGAATTTTAAAACTTCTGAATATAATGTTTAAATTCTAAATATGTTTAAACTTTAACATTTAGAAAACACAGATAATCAGAAGCCTTTATTTTTAAACAACTATATTTCAAACTTGGCTTTGTAAGAATTGAAATTTTAGTAGTTTCTGCTGATGAAACTTGGCTTTAGTTTAATAGTGGTAGATTAGTTGTGCTCATCCTAGAAAGCTGTCTTACCTGTAGCTGCTTTAAGATTATCTATCAACCGAATAAAGCCAACTCAGAAGAATGTTGGTTGTAAAGCCTGATGATTAACTGACCATTTCTATAGATGTGAACGAGCACCTCAAACTCACACCAGGTTTCCTTACTGTGTGAATCAGTAGGGACAGTAGTCCAGCTGGAACCTGTCATGGCTGTGACTGTGTGGACCTGGCTTTGGCTGTGTGGACAGGGCACGAGGACAGGTCCCTTATCTTTCAGACATTGATGTCCTCCATCCAAGATCGTTAGGTCTTTTCCAATTCCAGAACTTGGCAGTTCTACCTAGAAGTACGAACACAGAAAAGATGTTGAGGAATTATGGTTTTTTCCAAATTGATGGATAAGTAAGTATTCTTTCCCCAGCCTAATAAATTCCTGATGTCAGGGAATTCCTAAACCAAGATTGATTTATCTCTGGTCATATTTGCTCACTAATAAAAATGACCACAAATACAATTAAATATATCCCATGTCACATTACACAAACTGTCTTCACTCATATTTTATAGTAATGTTATTCCCTAGTCTTTATATATTTGGTGACTCCTCCTGTTTGTTCTTTTCACCAGTTTCTTTTTTTTTCCAGTGACATTCGATATTTCCCATTCAAAT
This sequence comes from Eonycteris spelaea, assembly GCA_003508835.1. NCBI lineage: Eukaryota > Metazoa > Chordata > Mammalia > Chiroptera > Pteropodidae > Eonycteris > Eonycteris spelaea. The sequence continues at coordinate 427,833 of PUFA01000380.1, read as the reverse complement.
ATTTATTGAATGCTTTCAATGCCTTTTAATACTAAGGAGGAGACAGAAATGTGATGGACTTTGTCCTCCATTGCTTATAGTCTAAATGGGAAATAAAAAACATATACCTAAGAATCATTTCACATGTTTAGTGAGCTCCTGCAGCCTACCTACCAGGCACTGTCCAAGGCTGTGTAGTGTGTGACCTAGTGTGCCACTGTGGGAGCTGGGGGGGGGGGGCTGGAGAAGTCTCATGGAAGAGGTGGAACTTGGGCTGTGGAAGCAGATGAGCAGAATAGCCTGACAGAGGCTTTCTACTTTGTTGTGCTACACAAGCTCCCCAGAGTCACTGTAGATTTCTGTATTTCTCCCCTACTGACCTCGATTTTCCCTGAGGGCAGAGGTACAGTCTCATTCAAACCTCTCTTCTTGTCTAATGAATTCTTGGCAGAGTTTGCACTGTAAGCAAGATTAAGTCAAGGCTTAGAGTTATAGTTAGAGGAGAGCACAGACCAGTGAAGAGGAATCTCAGAGAAGGCTAGTCTTTTTCTTCTGTCCTCTCAGTTTTATCACCTATTTCTCTATTTTTCTTCCTTCCCTCCCATTAATAAGTGTCTCCACCAAGACCTCAGAGAGCGGTGTGAAATTCCTTTTCCATTCTAAGAGAAAGTGTTCCACTAGGAAATTACAGAGCTCAGCTAACACTGAACCTTTCACCAATAAGTCTGTCTGCCTCCCCTGCTCCTTGCGCAGGATGCTTTGCCCACCCTCCATACTAAAGCCCTTGTAATGGTTGGAGGAGAGACCAGCACCTCTCCTTAGGGAAGAAGCAGTGATGTTTCCAGCTGAAAACTGAGCACTTTATGCTCTCCTTATATAGGAACTGCTATTCTGCATGTTTAAATGTCTGCTATTAACTTAGCAGTCTTGTCTCAATAGAGATTTTTTTTTACATTTTAAGAAATACAGCCACTAAAATACCAGCTCTATGGTAAACAGTTCCATGAACAATCTAATGTAATTTTCTCTTCCCTGGAGGTTTCATGTTAAGACAGATCTCCCACCATCCCAGTAGAACACCTCTGCTCACCTATACAGGCATTTTTTGTTTGAGTACATGATCCACCAGAAATTTCCTCATTTCTGTCTTTGATGTTTAACATAAACTGGGTCCAAATTATCACAAGGAACAGTTTACTGTTTAAATAATCCCTATTTAGTTCTGAATTTCCTGTAATCAGTCAGTATATTATTATAAAATCAAATATTCTTATGAAATAGAATATCAATGTATTTACTTTATCAATATAAACACAACTACTTTATGTAGAAACAAAAATTCCTTCTTAATAATTTTAAGAACTTTGAGACACTGACTTACATTTTAATTAATGCCTTAAGTTCGTAGTTTAATCAGGGAAATACGTTTTTTTCCTTTTTGTCAAGAACTCCAGTTGCAAGACCAGCAAATTGATTTTTTTCTCGTAGTTAAATAATAAGCATCAACTGCAATGCAAGCTGGACTTGGTGTCTTTTGAAAGTTTCTAGTTGTTAAACTTGACCATTTGTAGTGACCCAGAAACCTCTTTAGGCCTTTGAAATAGGTTATCTAATCCGCCATTTGCCAGAACTAGAACTAACCCACAGTTTTTACTTTAAAGAAAATATCACAAGCATTTTTCCATCTCATTAAATAACTTTCCAACATGATGCCTGATCTCTGTGGTATTCCATCATAATAATTGATCATATTTTATTTAACCAGTCCCCTAGTTTTTTGAACATTTACGTTATTTCCAGGTTGTTTTTGTTTTTGATTTTTTTTGTTTTTTGTTTTATTTTACTATATAAAATAACAGTACTATTGTGACATCCTTATGGTAAGTTTTGCTTTGATATTTCTAGAATTTATATTTCCTAGGTGAAAGAATAGCATATTTTATAGCTCTCAATACATATTGCCACGTTCTGAAAGAAAACTGTAATACTACTGTTCTTCTGACCTACTACTCTATGCTGTACTTTAGTATTATAAATTTATAGTCTTCACAACACCCCAGAAAGTATCTATGACTTATATTAAAAGATAAGGAAACAAACAACAGAAAAGTTTTGTCTTTGTGAACTTAGACTATTAAGAAGTTAGTAAAAAATAGATTTGAAAATCCAGTCTAACTTCAAAAGTCTGCATATCTCATAAACTTGCTAGTATTCCAACTAGCAATATATGAGAAAGCCTAAATTTTAAAAATTCAAACCGAAATGGTCCTTAGAAATTTTGTCCAACATCATTACTTTTCAGTGAGAAATCTGAGCCCCAAGGAGAGAGAGACTGTATAAAAAGTCACATAACTTTAGTAGCAGAATCCCTACTAAACTAGACCACCCAACACCAGACCTTATTTCTTTCCATCACTTCTTTTCTAAGAAGTCTAATTTAAGTGTTTCTTGCTTCTCTTTGTTAACCTTTGTTACCTAGCTTATCCCAGGTAACTTTTTAAAAATGAAGGTAAACTCTGACTGGAGCCATATCAAAGCTTTTAGTAGGAAATCTAAGTAAAGGAGTTACATCTGAGCCTTCACTGGGCTTTCTTTTTTTCAGGAAAAGGAAAATTTTCATTCCTGTTAGGTGCCCAGACTGGCCTCTGAGACGATTCTGGCAGCTTTCAGTGATATTACCACTCTTGGAACAAAGCGGCAGGGGAGCAGTGCCAGTTCTGAAAGTGACCTTGTTACAGCCAGGACCTGGTTAAGAGTCACTGGTCAGGACGTAGAACCAGAAAGGGTTTAACTTAGTGAGTGTCAGAGACTACTAACAGATAAGACAATACACAAGCAAATTTCAGAAACCAGGCTAGACAGTAGAAAAATTGTGTTCCAGAGGTTTCAGAGCCCCTTCAAAATCCCTCAGGCAGGCAAAAAGTGTTTAGTCAATGAAAATAGATGTAACAGGGCAAGCAGGAGTCCACACACACACATTCTCTCACTCAGGAGATCTGACCTCTAAAAGACTCCTGGTTCCCCTTTTGGGTGTGTTTGTGATTCCTTCAGGGCAGGAACTAATCCTGGTGAAAATCAGTTTTCAAGTAGTCAAAAAATTGGACGTAGCTGCCTGAGATGGGCATGCAGGGACAGAGGACCATCAACAGCTTTTGAAAGGTCCTGTATCATGCCACTGTCTCTACAACTTTTCTATCTCCTACACACTGACTTGCATTTGCCTCACCTACCCCATGACAGGCTCTTGGCTGTTCGCAATGGGAGCAATTCAAATGAGTAAAAATGAATGAGGTGACAGATGTGGACAAATCTCAGAGTTCTGTAAAATAAGGCTTTAAAAAAAATGTTTCTAGGGAAGGTGAGCTATAGTATCTGAGGTAAGGGCATGGTTTCTGCTGCTTAAATCAGAGTAGCACCCACCTCATAATTATTTGGAAAGTTCTATGTATGATTCCTTTTTTCTTCCTAAGAGAGATTCTTGATTTTTATTTCCTTTTGACCTTCCATAAGCAGAAGGAGGTCATTCTAATTGCTTGCTAGCTTTTCTAGAAACTTGTATGACCTGTACGGTATCTGGGGTTGAGGCTTTGCTTACATTGCTTGATTTGTTCTTCATGGTAACTATCAGGAGTGTGGAGGTCACTGTTCAGACCTTGTTTGTTGGAACCGTATGGTTGGTTTACACAGCCTTTTTTCTTCTGTTCTTTGGCCAGATCCTTTGAATTGTAGCTTATTTGAAACTAATGCTTTCAACAGTAGGTTTTAGGTGAGGTCAGTTTGTAGTGAATGGCTAATTCTTTAAGTCACCTTCACCAAGCAGGTCAGAGAGAATTTTCACTATTTGTCTTGCATAGTCATAGATTAATGTATTAACCTAATTTTCTTCTATATTTAAAAATATTTAGTTTTCTGTAGATATCATGGAAATAAGTTGTCTTCTAGTTAATGTATGGTCCCTGTCATAGAGTAGGCAATAAATTTTTCATGAATAAATATTGTACTTCATTTTGGTATAGTCTAAAACAAATTAAGATCTCATTGGTGATAGGAATTTAAATTTTATTTGGCATAATGTAGCTACTTTTCTAGATTCACATGGTATTTCATGAAATGTTTATTTTCATCCACTCATTCAAAAGGTATTCATTACATACTTAGTGTTGCGTTTGGTACTAGGTAACAACAATGAACAAGACATGGGATCTACCCTCGTGGGGTTCCCTGTCTGTTATAAATGTGTTAAATATTCCCCTAATAATAATATTAACCACTATTTATTATATGCAGGCTAATGTGTTAAGCATTTTTAATGCATTTTCTCATATAATCCTTCCAATAACCCTCTGGAAAGATGGTATTATATACCCATCTTTTACAGATGATGAAACTTAAGAAACTTGCTCAATGTCACATCACTTTAATAAATTCAAAGCCAGGACACAAACCCAGACATACATCTAATTTTAAATCCCTTCTAGTTTGTCTTCTGCTTGTCTTGAATTTTTGACATAATTTGGTGCCTCATGGTAAAATAAATATTAATAGCAAAATGTTATTAATTAGCAGAAGAGCACTAACAGTAAAATGTTATTAGTATAAGGAATCTATTTCTCTGCCCATATTTTTCTCAGGAAGAGACTCTGCACAAGTCAGCCAGCAGCAGCAGTATGTCTCCCTCCTTCCTTGAAGACCCTTTACTGGAGGCTGTGTCCATGAGGAAGAGTGAGTATTTGTGGCACAAAGAACTAGCATCACATACCTTAAAAAACACACTTGTACTGGAATAGGGAATCCCAAAGTGCCTTGTGATCATTTGGGGTAGAAAGAATTAAGCCTGGAATTTCACTAGTCAGGAATAGAAATGTTTAGTTATATTCCTAGAGTGATATTATGAGGTAAGGCAAAACTGATAACTGGGCCTCAGGTTCTTAACTTAGGTCAGTCAGCTCTGGGTTTACAGATAATAGTTATATGGAATAAGTCAATTGTCTGTGTGAGTTTTTTTTTTTTTTTTTTAGGTTAGTTCCTTCTCGTCTGAATTTAAGCCAGAATCCTAAAATAATCGCACTTGTTATCACCCCCACACTATCTACATATGTATGTGGGTATGCATATGTATGTATATATGTATATATGCATACCCACATACATATGTAGATAGTAAAAACACTTTATAACCTCAGAATATAAAGTTAAGTGATTTCTAAATGCTTTTAGTATTCTTTTTCATTTATAAGATCATTATAAAGGATTAAAAATTATGTATTAAGGTAGAGGATTCTGGGAAGGTGGTAGACTAGGAAGTCAGGAATCTTTCTTCCCACCTAGGTAACAATTGCACTAGCAGAATCTGTCTGATATAACTATTTTGGAACTCTGGAGTCCGTTGAATGCTTATAACTTCCAAAGAAACTTGGATGGTAAATTGTGGTTAGTTTTAGCCAGCTCTTAGCATAGAAGCAACTCTTTATCCCCCACCTCCAGCCACATGACCGACAGTTGTGTACTGTTCCTAGAGCAGCTTATAGGAGCCAGGCTGGGCAAAAAAGACCTTGTCCGCCAAATACTGGGAATCTCTGCTCTGATTGTGGTTTCCGACTCCAAAGGTGCAAAGAGGTGGGCAGCCATTGCCTTTTTGCTAAACCCTACCCCCACTCTAGCTCAAGTGACTTTCAGGGAGTTTAAAGGTCTGGTACCCTCTCCCTTTCATTTTTTTTTCTTTTTCCCCTTTGTGGAACCAGACATTATAGATTAGGACATTAAAAAGCAACTGCGTATGCAGGGAAAATTAGAGAGTGACTACACATGCCCAGGGAATGGCTCATAAAAGACCTGAGAAGATCTTAAGGTTATACTTCAGGCTGATCCTCAGCACAGAGACATCCTACAACAATCAAAATAATAAACAAAAACAATAACAAAAAACAGCAAATTCTGGGGAGGAAGGAAACTCTCATTTCCAGAGTTACCACATTATTAGATTCAAATGTCCAGTGTTCAACAAAAAAATCACATGGCATATATAGAAACAGTAAAGAATTGATCCATTCAGAGGAAAACAAATCAACAGAAACTGTCCTATGAAAAAAAGACCTAATAGCAGATATGTGAGACAAAGACTTTAAAACAACTATTTTAAAGATACTCAAAGAAATAAAAGATGTGGAGAAATTCAAGAAAACAATGTGTGAACAAAATGGAAATACCAATAAGAAATAGAAATCCTAAAAAGAAGCCAGAAAGAAATTCTGGAGCTGAAAAGTACAATAATTGAAATGAAAAATTCACTAGAGGGATTCAAATACAGATTTGAGCAGGGAGAAGAAAGAATCAACGGACTTTAAGATAGGACAGTGGAGATTATTGAGTCTGAGGAGCAGAAAATAAAACAATCGAAAAAAAGCAGAAACTAAGGGACTTGTGGGACACCATCAAGTCGACCAGCATATGCAGTATGGGAGTCCCTAGAGAGGAGAAAGGGGTGCAAAGAATATATGTGATAATAATGGCTGAAACTTCCCAAATTGATGAAAGACATAACTATAAATATTCAAGAAATTCAACTAAGATGAACTCAAAGCAACCCACACCAAGGCACATTATGATCAAACTTTCAAAAGCCAGAGACGAAGCATCTTGAAAGCAGCAAGAAAGAAGTGAGTCATCACATAGAGGAGATCCTCTATAAGATTTTTAGCAGATTTTTCATCAGAAACTTTGGAGTCCAGAAGAAAGTGGGCCAATATATTCAAAGTTTAAAAGAAAAAAAACATCAACGAAGAATCCTATATCTAGCAAAACCATCCTTCAAAGGTGAGGGAGAAATCAGGACATTCCCAGATAAGCAAAAGCTGAGAGTTCAGAACCACCAGACTTTCTCTGCAAAAAGGGCTCAATGGAGTCCTACAGGGTGAAATGAAAGGACACTAGACAGTAACTTTAAGCCATATAGAGAAAGAAAGATCTCAAAAAAGGTAAATACGTGTATAATTATAAAAGCTAATATTATTGGAACAGGGCTTTGTACAGCACTTTTTGTTTTCTACATGATTTAAACAGGGGTCCCCAACCCCCAGGCAATGGACCAGTATTGGTCCATGGCCGGTTAGGAATTGGGCTGCACAGCAGGAGATGAGCAAGGGAATGAAGCTTCATCTGTATTAGCAGCCGCTCACCAACTATAGCATCACCGCCTCAGTTCCACCTCAGATCCTTAATCATTAGATTCACATAGGAGCAGCAGTCCTTGGTGCCAAAAAGGTTGGGGACTGCTGATTTAAGAGACTAATACATTTAAAGAAAAAACAATGATTAGTGTAAAAGCTAGTGTTACTATAACTTTGGTTTATAACTCTAAATCTTGTTTTCTACATAAATTGAGAGACTAATGCATTTTAAAAATTATTTGTCTATGTTACAGGGCAGACAATTTATAAATATGTAATTTTGTGACAGTAACAACCAAAAATGATGGTGTGTAACAACAAAACAGAGCTGTATAGAGCAGAGATTTTGTGTTTTTGAAGTTAAACTGGTATAAATCCAAATTAGAATGTTATAACTAGGATGTTAAATATAATGTACATGGTGACCACAAAGAAAATAGCTATAGAATATACACAAAAGACAATGAGAAAAGAATTTAAACATTTCAGTACAAATTCATCTAAACACAATAGAAGGCAGGAATGCAGGAAGTGAGGGACAAAAGGCTATAAGGCATATAGAAAACAAATAGCACAATGACTCATCAGTAATTACTAGAAATATAAATTGACTAAACCCTTTAATCAAAAGACAGAGATTACATAATGAATAAAACATATGATCCAACTAGATGCTGCCTACAAGAGAGGGATCCAAAGACACAAGCAGATTGAAAGTGAAAGGATAGAAAAAGATATTCCGTGCAAATAATAGCCAACAGAGAGCTGGAATGGCTACACTAAAATCAGACAAAACAGACTTTAAATCAAAAGAAGTTATAAAAGACAAAGAACATTGTATATTAATAAAAGATTCAATACAGCAAAATATAATTTACACACCTACTGATAAATCATCAAAAATATGAAGCAAAAAATGACAGAATTGAAAGGAGAAATACACAGTTCTACATTAATGTTTGCAGACTTCAGTACCCCATTCAATAATGTATAGAACAACCAGACAGAAGATAAGAAAGTAGAGGATTTAACACAATAAACCAACTAGACATAACAAACATTTACAGAACATTGAACCCAACAACAAAATACACATTCTTCTCAAGTGCACATGGAACATTTTCCAAGATAGACTGTATATCAGGCCACAAATTAAGTCTCTCTAAATTTTAAAAGACAGCATACAAGTATCTTCCACATGGATGGACCTAGAGGTTATTATGCTGACTGAAATAAATCAGGCAGAGTGATTTCACTTATATACAGAATCTGAGGAACAAAAAGAACAAACTAATTGAAAATAGACTCACAAATATAGAGGATAATCTGGTGACAGCCAGAAGGGAAGGGAGTTAGTGGCAGGGAGAAAGGGGTGAAGGGTTAAAGAAGCACAAATTAGTAGTTGATAGATAGTCATGGAGATGTGGAGCATGGCATAGGGAATGCAGTTAGCATTCATGTAATGGCTAAGCAGAGAGCCAGAGGAGAGAACGAGCAATTAGCGGTATTGTTTCATAAGCTATATAAATGTCTAACCAATGTACTGTATACTTGAAATTAATAATAAAATAATAAAATACTTAGGTTTAACCAAGGAAGTGAAAGACTTTTTCATTAAAAACTATATAAAATTGCTGAAAGAAATTAAAGAAGACATAAATAAATGGAAATATATTTCATGTTCAGAGATTAGAAGTGTTAATATTGTTAAAATATTAATACTACCCAAAGCAATCTTCAGATTCAGTGTAATCCCTATCAAAATGTCAATGACATTTTTTGCAGAAATAGAAAAAAAAAATTGTAAAATTCATATGGAATCTCAAGGAACTCCAAATAGCCAAAACAGTCTTGAAAATGAAGAACAAAACCATAGAACTCACACTTTCTGATTTCAAGACTCACTACAAAGCTACATAATCAAAACAGTGTATTTGCATAAAGAGAGACATATAGACAATGGGATGAAATAGCCCAGAATAAACCCTCAATATATGATCGAGTGATTGACAATTATGTGAACATCATTAAATGAGGGAAGGACAGTCTTTTCAAGAAAGGGTTGGGGTAGCTCCATAGTGTACTGGTTAGCACGTCTGCTTTACATGCAGAATAGAAGGTCCTGGGTTCATGCCCCAGGTGGAGCCATGGACCATTATCCTGGGTGCACCAGGCCCCCCAAGTGCGTGAGCATGTGAGAGGATACACCCTGCCTTCAGAGATCCAGTTTTTAAGGGGAAATGGCAACATCCATAGGTCAAGGGTGGAAGTAGAGGGATAGGGGAGAGGAATTAAGGGGGGGGGGGAGACAAAGGACACTGGGACACCTAGATATCTACATGCAATAAAATGAAGTTATACCCTGACCTAATACCATATACAAAAATTAACTCCAAATGGATCAAGGACCTAAATGTAAGACCTAAAATAATAAAACTTTCAGAAGAAAACATAGGACAAAAAAGCTTTAGGACAATGGATTTGGCAGTGATTTCTTGGATATGACATCAAAGGTGCAAATACAAAAGAAAAAATAGACAAATGGAATTCATGAAATTAAAACTTTTATGCAGCAAAAGACACTATCAACAGAGTAAATAGGCAACCTCAGAATGGGAAAAAAAAGTTTGCAAATCATATATCTGATAAGGGATTAATCTCCAGACTATATAGAGAACTCCTAAAACTTAACAATAAAAAAAAAACTCAATTCAGAAATGGTCAAAAACTCAGACATTTCTCAAAAAATGTACAAATGGTATACAAACACATGAAAAGATTCTCAATATCACTAATAGGGAAATACAAATAAAAACTATAATAAGATATCACCTCAAACCATTAGAATAGCTACTATATATTTAATAAAAAAACAAGTGTTGGCAAAAATGTGGGAAAGTTGTAACTCTAGCACACTGTTGGTGGGAATATAAAATGGTACACATGTCGATAGAAAACAGTATGGTGATTCTTCAAAATGTAAAAATGGGATCCTCTTGGAAGATGGTGAATTAGATAAAAGCAAGGTTCACCTCCTCCCAGGTCCACATTAAAATTACAACCAAATTATAAAATAATCATCATGGAGAATCACCTGAAGTCCAGCTGATGGTAACACCTACATCTGATAATATAAAGAAGGAACCACATCGAAGCCAGTAGGAAGGCAAAGTCTCAAGTCAGGCTGGACCCACACACACAGGTGGTGGCGAATCACCAGGAGGGAGAGCAAGGCTGCTCTCCCTGAAGGAGAGGGAGAGGGAGGTCTTTGCCTCATTTGGAGGCTCTCCATCCCAGGGTCCTAGCCCAAGGAAGAGCAGATTCCAATAACTGTAAAAACTAGAGGGGATTGCGGCCATGTGGGTGAGAAAGAAGGAGGCTGAAACCTTGGATGCCCCTTTGAAGGACCCACACACAGGCTCTCTCACCTGTGAACACCGACCTGGGACACCGGTGGTGGGTCAGAGGCTCGCGTAAGATTCATACCGAGAAAGTCTACATTTCCTGGCTGGAAGGGCAGACGCTATTGTGCCTTAGTCTGGCCCCACATCAGGCAATCTACAGACCAGGCCTGCTTGGCTATGCAGACCCCTCCCACAGGGCCATTAGGAAGCTCTGGCCTGAAGAAGTCAGCCAGTCCCACCCAACCTGCAGACTGCTCAGAGCTTTTGTTGCTGGATGGCTGCCACACCCTGCACCAATTCAGGGACGAGCATTCACAGCTATAAGTTCGCATTCCTAGATAGTTTCAGGCAAATCACTGCTGCCAGCTTGAACTTGGGTGGATCTTGGGGATTTGTAGGCCAGTCTCAGACAACAGCTGGTCTTTCTGTGATCGGGAACTTCTGTGGGAACGATGGTTACTGAAGTTGCAGCAAGTTGCAGCAAGAGGAGGATGTATTGATCTGACTGCCATTGTCTCCCTGAGACCCCACCCCACCCTACCTACAGATTGCCCCAGGTGGCCATTGACAGTGAACCTTCACTGTTCTGCCCGCCTACACACACCTTATCTCCCAGTCCACAGAGGCAACACACTTTGGCTAGCACAGGGTACTTCACAGAAATCAGTTGCAGGAGATCTCTGCTGCCTGCAAGAATTGCAGTATTGCATCTGGGGAGCACAGGGGTCTGTGGGACCACCACAGACAGCAGCTGGTCTCACTGTGATCTGTGACCACTGCAGGAACATGCAGACGCAGAAATTGCAGAAAACTGAGGCTATTATCCTGACAGCCCTTGACTCTGAACTCCTGTCCCATCTAATACATAAAGTGCCCACTGCACATTGATAGACAGCTACCCCTGCCCTTGGGTGGTGCATTTAGACTCAAGGTGTGCAGCAACTGACCTTGCTATGATTGGAAACTTGTACAGGGAGCCACAGAGACAGTGCTGGCATGTAAACTGACACTGCAGTAGCAAGGGAAATTTACTCAATAGACCCAGGAGACTCCCAAGGTCTCCCCCTGTGTTGCACCACCCAACACAGAGATCACCGAGAGGCTCTTCCAATTTTAGAGACTTAGAGCAACTGACTGGCAGTATCAGACCTGGAGGAGCACTGGGCTGTCTGCTAAACTACCCTAGGTCAGGGATGGGGTAACTGGACCACTGCCTATAGCATTGTCTCTTCCACTTACCAGCATAGGCAACAGCCATCTATGGATCTCTTTGTAGTTCCCACCCAGTAGCCCAGAGCAATCAAAATCAGCGGCTGACCTTGCCCTACTGGGGAGCCCCTCACAAGGGACCACAAAACCAACTCAACCAGAGGCTGGCACCAGCCCACAACAGAGCAACTCCTGACTAGCCCCATAAGCGGTATGCACAAAGGGTGGATGCAACAAGTATGCAAGCCTGCTAGAGCAAATACCACTCAGTGGGGTCAATCCCAACACAGCAGCTCTTACCCTGTGGGTGCATCAGCTTACACAATTAGCCTGAGCATTATTCCCATCCACTGATGTACTAACAGCGAAGCTTGGTGACAACAGAAGATCACACACAACCCACACAAAGATCATGACCAGAACCCCCAGCATAGGGAATCAGGGAGAGTGTGCCACTGGGCTACACAGGACACCTTCCACATTAGGCCATCTGACCAAGGCTGACAGATGAAACAAATATTCCTGACACATAGGAATGAACACAGGGAGGCTAATAAATTGAGAAAACAAAAACATGCCATAAATGAAACAACAGGAGAAAACTCCAGAAAATAAGCTAAATGAAATGGAGGCAAGCAACCCTACCAGAGACAGAGTTCAAAATAATGGTTATAAGGATGCTCAATGAACTTAGGGGAAGAATGGATAAGCACAATGAGAACCTCAACAGAGAGATAGCATGAAAAAAGAAACTATTAAAAAGAACCAGACAAAAATGAAGAATACAATAACCGAAATGAAGAATACACTAGAAGGATTTAACAGTAGATTGGACGAAGCAGAAGATCGAATCAGCAAACTGGAAAACAAGGTAGCTGACTACAACAAAAAGAAAAAAAATTTTTTTAATGAGGATAGTTTAAGAGACCTCTGGGACTACATGAAGTGTAACATATCCTCATCGTAGGAGTACCTGAAGGAGAAGAGAGAAAGCAAAGAATTGAGAATTTATTTGAAGAAATTATGACAGAAAACTTCCCTAACCTAGCAAAAGAATTAAACATATAAGATCAAGAAACACAGAGTCCCAGATAAGAGAAATTCAAACAGACCCACACCAAGATGCATCATAATTAAAATGCCAAAGGTCAAAGACAGAGAATCTTAAAAGCAGCAAGAGAAAGTCAACTAGTTACTTACAAGGGTACTCCCATAAGAACATGTGCTGATTTTTCATTAAAAACTTTGCAGTTCAGAAGGGATTGGCAAGAAAGTTATTGTTTTTCAAAGTTATGAAAACAAAACTCTACAACCATGAATACTCTATCCAGCAAGGCTTTTGATTAAAATGGAAGGTGAGATAAAGAGCTTCCCACCCAGGGAATAGCTTAAGGAATTCATCACAATAAGCCAGTATTACAAGAAGTGTTAAAGGGTCTTCTGTAAAAAGAGAAGGGTAAAAAGAAAATAGAAATAACAAATGTGAATAATAAAATAGCAGTAACTATGTACCTATCAGTAATCACTTAAATGTAAATGGGTTAAATGCTTCAATCAAAAGACATAGGGTAGCCACATGGATAAGAAAACGAGATCCATGCACATGCTGTCTACAAGAGACCCATTTCATATCAAATGACACAGTCTGAAAGTAAAGGGATGGAAAAAGATATTTCACGGAAATGGAAATTTTTTTAAAAGCTGGGATAGCAATACTTATATCAGATAAAGTAGACTTTAAAACAAAGGCTGTAATAAGAAACAAAGAAGGGCATTACATAGTGATAAAGGGATCAATAAATCAAGAGGACATAACCCTAGTAAACATATACGCACCCAACATGGCAGCAGCTACATACATAAGCAATTATTGACTGACATAAAAGAAGAGATCAACAGTAATACACTCATAGTAGGAGACTTTTACACCCCATTGACACCAATGGACAGATCTTCCAGACAAAGAATCAACCAGGAAACAATGGGCATAAAAGACACACTAGACCAGATGGATTTAATAGATCTTTTCAGAACATTTTACCCCAAAGCAGCAAAATACACATTCTTCTCGAATGTACATGGAACATTTTCCAGGATAGACCACATGTTAGGATACAAAACAAGTCTCAATAAATTTAAGAAGATTGAAATCATATCAACCATCTTCTCCAATCACAATGGTATGAAACTGGAAAATACAGTAACACATGGAGGCTAAATAACATGCTGTCAACAGTAAGTGGGTTATCAATGAGCTCAAGAAAGAAATCGAAAGATACCTAGAGACAAATGAAAATGAAAACATGACTCAAAACCTATGGGACACAGCAAAAGCAGTCTTACGAAGGAAATGCATAACAATACAGGCCTACCTCAAGAAACAAGAAAAAGCTCAAAGAACAATCTAACCTTACGCTTAAAAGAACTAGATAAAGAAGAGGAAAAAAGCCCAAAGTGAACAGAAGGAAGGAAATAATAAAGATCAAAGCATAAATAAATAAAATAGAGTCTAGAAAAACAATACAAAAAATTAATGAAACCAAGAGCAGGTTCTTTGAAAAAATAGACAAAATTGACAGACCCTTAACCAGACTCATCAAAGAAAAAAGAGAGAGGACTCAAATAAATAAAGTCAGAAATGAAAGGGAAGTCACAACGACTCCACAGAAATACAAAGGATCATAAGAAAATACTATGAGCAATTATATACCAACAATTGGACAATTTGGAAGAAATGGACACATTCCTAGAAACATAACAGTCTCCCAAGACTGAGTCAAGAAGAAACAGAAAATCTGAACTGACCAATTACCACCAAAATAGAATAAGTAATCAAAACCTCCCAAAAAACAAAAGTCCTAGACCAGATGGCTTCATAGGTGAATTTTACCAAACATTTAAAGAAGAATTAACACCTCTTCTTCTCAAACTATTCCAAAGAATTCAAGAAGACAGAAGGCTCCCTAACTCCTTTTATGAGGCCACCATTACCTTGATTCCAAAATCAGACACATTACAAAATAGAAAACTACAGGCCAATATTTCTTGTGAACATCGATGATAAAATACTCAACAAAATATTAGCAAACCAAATACAGCAATACATTAAAAATATCATACACCATAATCAAGTTGGATTTATTCCTGGGGTACAAGGTTAGTATTATATCCACAAATCAATTAATGTGATAACCACATTAACAAATGGAAAGATAAAAACCATGTGATCATATCAATAGATGCAGAAAAAGCGTTCAACAAAATTCAGCATGCATTTATGATAAAACTCTCAGCAAAGTGGGAATAGAGGGAACATATCTCAGCGTAATAAAGGCCAAATATGACAAACCTACAGCTAGCATCATACTCAGTGGGGAAAGGCTCAAAGCATATTCCTGAAGATAAAGAAGAAAACAAGATTCCCACTGTCACCACTCCTCTTGAGCATTGTATTGGAAGTCTTAGCCGCAGCAATAAGACAAGAAAGAGAAATAAAAGGCATTCGAATTGGAAAGGAAAAAGTAAAACTCTCGTTGTTTGCCAATGACGTGATACTATATAGAGAAAATCCTAAAAATTCCAAAAAACTGTTAGAACTGATTAATGCATTCTATAAAGTAGCAGATTACAAAATAGGTATTCATAAGTCAGTGACATTTTATATACCAATGATAAACTTTCAGAAGGAGAAATTAAAACGATCCTATTTACAATTGCATTGAAAACAATAAAATACCTGGAAATCAAGTTAACCAAGAAGGTAAAAGACCTGTTCTCAGAAAATTATAAGTCATTGAAAAAAAAATTGAAGAAGATACAAATAAATAGAAGCATATACCATGTTCATTGGTAAGAAGAATCAATATCATTAAAAATGGCCATACTACCCAAAGCAATCTAGAGATTCAATGCAGTTCCCATCAAAATACCAATGGCATTTTTCAGAGAGCTAGAACAAAATAATCTTAAAATTTATATGGAACCATAAAGACCTCGAGTAGTCATGGCAATCTTGAGAAAGAAGAACAAAGTTGGAGGTATCCCACTATCTGATCTCAAACTTTACTACAAGCCTACAGTAATCAAAACAAACATGGCACAGGCATAAAAACAGATCATTGATCAATGGAACAGAATAGAGAGCCCAGAAATGAATCCACATCTGTATACTCACTTAATATATGATGAAGAAGATAAGAATATACAAGGAGATAAAGACAGTCTCTTCAATAAATAGTGTTGAGAAAATTTGACAGATACATGCAAAAAAGAAAAGAAAAGAAAATGGACCACATTTTTACACTATATACAAGAATAGACTCAAAATAGATTAAAGACTTTAAGACCTGAAACCATAAAACTTCTAGAAGAAAACATAGACAGTAAACTCTATGTAATTTCTTTTCAGATATATCTTCCAGGGCAAGGAAAACAAAAGAAAAAAATAAATGGGACTACATCAAACTAAAAAGTTTTTATACAGCAAAGGAAACCATCAACAACAACAACAACAAAAACTGACTGATTGGGAGATGATATTCGCTAATGATACATCTGATAAGAAGTTAATATCCAAAAATATAAAGAACTCAGACAACAAAAAAAAATCCAGTTAAAAGATGGGTAGAAGACCTGAACAGATACTTCTCCAAAAAGGAAATACAAATGGCCAATAAATGTATGAAAAGATGCTCAAGGTCGCTAACCATCAGAGAAATGCAAATTAAAACCACAATGAGATA
This sequence comes from Eonycteris spelaea, assembly GCA_003508835.1. Lineage (NCBI taxonomy): Eukaryota > Metazoa > Chordata > Mammalia > Chiroptera > Pteropodidae > Eonycteris > Eonycteris spelaea. Next base: position 411,333 of record PUFA01000380.1, on the reverse strand, counting down.
TCACCTGACACCTGTCAGAATGGCTATCAGTAATAAATCAAAGAACAACAAGTTTGGCGAGGGTGCAGAGAAAAGGGAACCTCATACATTGTTGGTGGCTTTGCAAATTGGTACAATGGCTATGGAAAAGAGTATGAAGATTTCTCAAAAAATTTAAAATGGATCTGTCTTTTGACCCAGCAGTTGTACTTCTAGATATTTATCCAGAGAAAACCAAAACAATAATTCGTAAAGCTCTATGCAGCCCAATATTCATGGCAGCACAATTTATAGTAGCCAAGATATGGATGCAACCTAAATGCCCATCAACAGACAATTGAATAAAGAAGTTATGGTTCATATATACAATGGAATATTACTCAACTGTTAAAAAAAATGAAATCCTACCATTTGCAACAACATGGATGAACCTAGAGGTTTTTATGCTGAGTGAAATAAGTCACTCAGCATAAATGCCATATGCCAAATGAAAGATAAAGCCATATGATTTCACTTATATGTAGAATCTAAGGAACAAAAGGAATAAACTAATCAAAAACAGACTCACAAATATAGAGGACTATTTGGTGATGGACATAAGGGAGGGAGGTTGAAGGGCTGGGATAATGGGTGAAGGGTTCAAGAAGTACAAATTGGTAGTCGATAGATGGTCATGGAGATAGGGAGCACGGCATAGGGAATGCAGTTAGCATTAATATCTTGGCTAGGTGGGAAACCAGAGGAGAGAAAGAGCAGTGAGGGGTATCTTTTTATAAACTATATAAATGTCTAACCAATATACTGTATACTTGAAACTAATAAAAAATAAATAAAAGGTAATGAATTTCCAGTTTAAAAAAGGAATGTAAAAATAGAATTACCATATGATCCAGCAGTTCCACTTCTGGGCATATACCCAAAAAAAATTGAAACAGGATCTCTAGGAGGTATTTGCATGTCCATATTCATAGCAGCATTATTTACAATAACTAAAACATAGAAGCAACCCAACAGTCCATCAGTGGATGAATGGATCAACAAAATGTGGTATATCCATACAGTGGAATATCATTCAGCCTTAAAAAGGAGAGAAATTCTGCAGTAGTTTACAACAGATAAACCTTGAGGACATATGCTAAGTGAACCAATGCAATCCCAAAAAAGCAAATATTGTATGAGTCCACTTACATGAGGTTCTTAGCATAGTCAAAATCATAGAGACAGAGGGTAGAATGGTAGTTGCCACAGGCTGGGGGAGGAAAGAATGGAAAGTTATTGTTTCATGGGTATAGATTTTCAATTTTACAGATTAAAAAAGTGATGCGGATGGATTGCATAACAATGCAAATGTATTCAGTACCACTGAACTGTATGGTTAAAAATGGTTAAGATGATAAATACTATGTATTGTTCTGCCATAAAGAAGCTTACTGAGAGAAAAAACTTGTTTATTAAGATATTCTTAGACCATTAACTTGGTTTTCTATATATGTGAAGGTTTATGTGGTTAAAATTCTTTAAATAGCATTATTTAAACAGATTATATCAAAACAACAGGAGCTGACCTTGGTTATTATCTGTAATGGGTATTTGGCCAGCCCATTAACTATGGTGGAGACCCAATTAAATCATGTGATTTCTTGATTATGGAAATTTTGTTGTTTTCCTTTAGTGATTTCTCTTGATTGAACAGTCTAAATAGATGGATCGTATTTAACTTTGTTTTGACTTTCAGTTTCCTCACCCACTGCATTGAAACAGCCTTCTACTGTTTGCAGAGAGAGTAGTAGGAAGTACTAAATAAAACTCTAGCAGCATGATTTATTTCTAATGATCTTTTTATGTTTTCAAAATGTGATTCCAGAACCATTCAGACCCTGAAACATTCCCCTGTTAAATCCTGTCCCAAAATATTTTAGGCAGAGGAGAGCAGAGGTATAATATTAACACCAAAGCTGGAATTTATTTTTTGAAATTTAAATAGAGCTTGATTTAAACCTACGGACAGAATGTCTTGATAAACATCAAGAAGGAAGAGGTTTCACATTTTATATTTAAAAAGAATGTAAAAGAGAACACTTAAGAATTTTGGTATGATTTTGGAGTCTTTAGGTACACGGAATGCATATTTTTGCATGTTTTTTTAAATAATGTCTAAGACTCCTTAGTTGCAAAATTCTGTGGAAAATAGTATGAGGGCATTTGTTTGTACAAATCTGATATTATGCTTACATTGTGTTTTACATATGAATTTGAATAAATATTAAAAATACAAAGCATTTTTTACTTTTTCTTTGCAATTTCTGTAGTAAGTTTTATCTTGCAAAGACACTTCTGTAACAGTTCTCACAGTAAGAAAGTTCATTTTAATTTGGTTAATTCATTTTTTTAGCACCTCCAAAATTCTTGCCTATATCATCAACACCCCAGCCAGAGAGACGGCAGCCACCCCAAAGACGACATTCCATTGAAAAGGAAACACCTACTAACGTGAGACAGTTTCTGCCACCATCCAAGCAGAGCTCCCGGTCTCTTGTAAGTAACTAAAAGACTGCATAGTACGTTAAGGACGTTAAGGATCAGTTAGAGGGCCTGGTATCATTAGCTTTCTTCAAATGATGATTAGGAGAAAAAAATTCTAAAGGTTAGAATACACTTTAAATAACCTTAGTATTTCTTTATCGCTAAAGAAAAACAACCCTAATAGCAACTTAAATGAAATTTGACTATTCTTTGTTCATTTAAAGTACCTTTTTTTCCCCAGAAAATTTATCAGTGGTTGCAAGTATGAATTCTTTAAAGAAATGCCTCCTTTTTTTCAAAGGGTAATAATCCACTTAAAAATTGTTAAAACTAATTTTAAAAAAGCCTAGCGAAGTCTTACTACAGTAGACTATTTTATTAAGGCAGAAGTACCAGGAGAGAATTTTGATCTACTAAAAACTATTATTCATTGTTTCAAAGTGTACTTTGTGATATTAGAGCCAAAGCTGCTGTTTGGACTGGTTGATAGTTTTTGCTGTTTTCCAGAGACTTTCAGGTTCATGTTGTTGCTGCTCATTTCTCAGGAAAGTGAGACATAGGACACAAGGCACTGCCAGGAAAAATAGATCCACCAGCCAAATGAGGTCTGCAAAGATTCTTTTGTAGCACTTGACTTTAGAAATATTTGCAGGAAGATGCAAGACTTCAATCAATAATTCTACTGGTATTCTCATGTCTAACATTTTTTCAGATACACAAGAATAAAAAAACACTAGAAAATGCGTATTCATATTTTTAGGCATATTGTAATGAAGCATCACGGGTTCAAATGAAGCAATAACAGATGCCCCTCCTTCAAAGTAGAGGGAGGTAGGCGGTTATTGTGAAGATTCTAAGTTTGAACGGAGTTTACAGTATTGAGAATTGATTAGTCATCACTGTTCTCAAACAATGCAGTTAAGGAATTAATGATTTTATAGCAATTCCTGACAGGATTCCTCTTACCTGTTAACTAATCACCAAAACATTGATATGATATTTGATGAAAAATAGCCTTATCAGTGGTTTAACAACAGAAAAAACAGAACTCAAACCAGACAGGTTCAAACTTTAAAACCAGAAGACTTTTGTTAATATGAATGAATAAGTTATTGCTTTAGCAAAATATATAGTTATTGTCACAACTTAAAAATATGTAAGAGGAGCTCCTTTGTGATTTTTTTTCACAAGACCAATAATTAGGAGATTCTTCTCTTCACATGGCTTTTCCTAGAAGCCAGTTTATCATTTAGGTGCATACCTGGCTTTGTGATCATATGACATCATTGTTGAAGTTAGACTGCAGTTTTAAAATTATCAATCAATTATCAGGTCAATTACAAAGGAGTTTCAGGTAGTAACAGAAGTTTTGCCAAGAAAGACTATCAGTCCTCATCAAGGGCCCATGAAGTATTTTCCTAACAAAGGATGTATATATAGTGTGTGCTTCGTCAGACTGTGAGTTATTTTTTGGTGGAGAAGAACGCAGAGTAAAAAACCAATCTGTAATCACGGAGAAGGGTGTCGTTGAAAGGCAGTGGGCAGCACCTCTGGACAAGACTGGATGGTTGATGATCAGGTTCCACATAGAAACTACGCTCCCTCCAAGTGCCTCTCGGCACCAGCTGAGACAAAATAACTTCCGGGGCAATAATGACTTTTCTTGCTAGCAGTTTATCTTGGGAAATTCATAAAATCACACATCTCTGTAATAGTACCCTCTAGCTTGGTAAGTATTGTTTTTAAAAGTATGATTTTTTTTTAAAGTATGATTTAAATTTAAAATTTTAGCCATATTTTAGAAATAAGGAATCATTTTGTGATCCCTCAACGAAAAATGGCAGAAAGATCTTCATTGTTAATCACGTATTTCTCTTGTATCTTCCTCCATTTTCTTGGATGTTTAAAAATGTATTTTTTTCCCATCATTTGTCAAATGATTGAGAATGATTGCCCTCCTCAGTGAAAGGCTGCTCGTCATTAAGTACCTTCCACAGAAGGAGCCTGCTTGGTGTACATTCGCATGCTCTCTCAGGCACAGCATGCAGTTGTCTGTATCCTGCATCCCAGCGAGCCCGAGTTAGGAGTCTCAGTGTTCACTGGACAACCAAGTTAGAAAATTTTAATTTCAAGTCTTTGCTGTGTGAACTTGAGATTCTCTAGAAATGGCTTCATGGATTGATTACTGTTTTATACATATGGATGCAGATGTTGCTGTGGACACACATATGGAATCTACCATTAACATTCTTTGTGGTGTTTTTTGTTTTGTTTTTCTTTCATACTTTGTAATCACTATTTGTAGGTCACTCGTGTTCAGTATTATTTTCTCCTTTTTTTTTCCCCCTGCCATTTTCTTTTTCCCTTATCTATTGTTCAGGTTCCTAGGATAACCAGTGTATGGCCAAGGACACCTTTCCGACCACTTTTTTCTACCATACAAACAGCTTCTCTGCTCAGCTCTCATCCTTTTGAAGCAGCCATGTTTGGGGTAGCAGGGGCTATGTATTATCTATGTGAGAGAGCTTTTACCAGCAGGTGGAAATCCTCAAAGGTTGGCCTCTTTCTGCTGGTTGTGGGAATTATTTCACTTTCTCTGTCTCTCTGACAGTGATACCTCAACTCCTGCACTCTGCAAGAATTAACAGCTTAGATGGACACTGCTTCTGATCGTTGATTCCAATCTTTTGTAGGATGCATAGATCACACTATGATCTCAGTTGAGAGGAAAATAATTTTGAAAGGACAACAAATCAAAATGCAGCATTAGATTATAGGAACCTGTGAGTGTGTGTCTCTTTAAGTGACCTAATTTTATAGAAGAAATGCCACTTCTTTTTCCATGTGCAGGGGTACTCTGAGAGCCCACGGGGTGCTTTTTTCCCAGAGCCTTGCTGCTGTCAGAGCAGTGTTTGTTACCTCTCAGGCTGGGTTGCCAAAGGGAACTCCACTTCCCACAGAGCCATGTCATTCATTGCCTGTGTCCCATACACCCCTCCGGGAACTTCAAGGGGCTGTGTACCCATAGCATGTGTCTCCCCTGGGCTCAGAGAGTCTTTCCCCAGCACCTTCCATAAAGCTGCAGTTGTGATAGTCAGGGTGTTATGTATTTTTATGACAGCCTATTTCTCTGTAGAAAGAGATTTTAAGGTTCTTTTTATTGATGTGGTTATTTTAAATGATTCTGCATTTTATTATTGTTTTTAAAGTTTGCATACAGAATATGTTTTTTAAAGAAAGTATAATAATTTCCAAACCCGGTGAAATAAAAAGCCCTGGGAACATAGTGAAGCTCCCCTGGCCCCAGCATGGTGCATGCTGCTGACCAGTGTGGGCAGCAGCCTTGCCTGCTCCACCTCACACAGGGTCCTGGCTCTCTGCAGTCCCTTATTTACTAAATGTATCCTTGACAAATGAACCAGCAGCCAGCTTCTTTGTTATTCTTTATTGCCCTTCTTGGTTTAGAAAAGAGATTCTGAATGTAAATGAGAAAGAAATCCCTTTCTCTATTTATTTGTTATGAATTTTAGGATAAATCTCTGTTCTTTTTCCCATATTTAGATTGGGCCATTTTGTTTAGTACAGGTCAGGTTCAGGGATGGCATTTTTAAACTCCTGTCATTCCTACTGCTTTACTGAAGATCTGTCAACACTTTTATTATCAGTCCTCCCCAAACAGAGATATCTGGATAACAAATCCACATATTACTTTAGGCAAAGAATTCACTTTGAGTTTTAAAGTTGAACTTGGAAAAACAAAAGTAAAAACTTAATAGCTATTATCTTTATTTAAAGCTGTCTTTAGTTTAAAAACTCAAAAAACAATGGTTGTATAATATAATATTCAAATAAATATCTGCTACTTATTTACAAAGTTTTTGCTAATCAAGAACTCTACGTAAAATATGACTATTCCCGCTTCTCTGTGGCTCAGTAACCGGATTATATTATACTTTCTAATTTGTGTGCTGCCTGACTGTGACCCCTTTTGAATGGTAAATATAACCAGAATTTTCAACAAAAACTTCACAATTTTAGTGGCATATATAAAAGTAAGTTCTAAAGGTATATCCGCTCCTTTAACATAGAGTAATCGTTATTAAAACACTTTAAGATTTAGCTTCCCTTTCCTGAATTTGAAAGTCACAATGAAACACAGAGAAGCAAGAGAATTAGAGTTGTGCAGATCTAGTCCTTATAGTCCAAGTCTCTCCATGAAAGTGACCTTAGTGCTTGCTGCAGGAGTGACCGAGCCCAGTGTCGCCATGGGGAAAGGGGCTCTTGCTCACGGTTAAAACTCTGAGTGCTGTTTACATTTTGCAGCATTAGTATCTCAGAAAAATCTGTTCAAGTTAAATTTTGCTTTGGGGATGTTGACTCAACGTTTTTTTGTCAATTAAAAAAAATGAGAACTATTTTAGTACTTTATTATTTTCTTTCATGTTGCATTAAAGTTTTGTTGTCCTTGGAAAAGCACCAGAATTAAAACATTAGCATTTGTCTTGTTGGAGATTATTTTACTAAAGGGTGATCTGCCAGAAATATTAAAACAGAACAAGAACACAAACAAAATTCACAATTTCTTATTATATCCTATGAAGTACTAGATTTGTGTGTGGTTCAAAATAGTAAATTGAAAGCGTGCTTGACTAAGTAAGCCCTTGCATGACTTAAGACTGAGGAGAGGGAAGTCCAAGCTGTCAGGGTTATTGCATATGCTAGTGTACCCCCGCAAATAGAAAGGATCCCGTCTACTAGAAGTATCTACCAGCCCAGGCATCTGAGTTGTAAAGTTAATTAAATTGTCACTGTTTACCATCTTCAGAGCTTTCACAGCAATAGATCTAACTATTGATGATCTATTTATTTGCTAGATTTGCATATTATTTTGTTCCAAGTCACCAACTATGTCACGTAGTTACCTGCCAGAAAATGTACCATGGTCATACTCATTCATCACTGATGAATGAAAATTACCATAGGAAAAGTTCTCATGAAATATGTTCAGTGATGGAAGGAAATTTAACTTTGGGTCGTCAGTACACAGTGTAATGTACATATGACATATTACTGAATTGTATACTTGAAACCTACATAATTTTATTAACCAGTGTCACCCCAATAAATTTAATTAAAAAAAAAAAAAAGCATATGTTCAAAGCTGTCATTCAGACGTGTGCAGCCAAAAATACTTAACTAATGCACAATTTTAATGGCCTAAACTTCGGAGAGGCAGTGCCTTGTCCCATTTGACACTATGCTCTTTTCTCAGGGTGAAGCAAAACAGAATAGATATTGGACATACCATTTTAATCTTATTATTGTTTTAAAGCTTTTCCCATTAAAAGAGAAAATTATATGATGGTGATTTATTTTAAAAAAGTATTTTAGACATCTTATAGCAAATGATATAATCTTTCTGAACAAACTATCCCCCACCCTCCAAATACTAAACTCTTCATCTTAAAAATTCAATTGCAAGATTTTTTCCAAAACATTTTAAAGCATATTTAACCTCCCTTAAGTTAGCTTAACAGAGACAATTTTGTATTGATTTTTAGTAAGAATCAATAATTCTTCAAACTGCTTTTTTTAGTAAATGCTAATGTTTGTCCCGTTTGCAACCTAGATTTGTTTTTGTTTTTCTCCGATTGAAAGACAGAACTGAATGTTAAAACTGCATAAACAGGCTGCATTCATAGTCATGCGCTTTCTCATTTGACTTGTTTGATTCCGGAATGCCTGTGAGCAATGCTGTTGGGGGGGGCGGGGGAGGGGAATTATAATGTGTTTGTACTGTGAACATTAAGTTTCAGTGTCACTACACCACAATGGCCCTTGTGAAGCCTGGCCGAGTGTGAATGCACAAGACTGTTCTGTCTTTCTATTAGATCCACCAATCAAGAGCAGGGCCAGATGGGGAGCAGATGGGCATGAGGCTCTTTATTCAGTGGGATCAGTTACATCAACATCTTCCTCAGCTGTTTTTAGGGAAACCATTAACGTAAGACAGCCAACATAAATATTTGTTATGAAATTCTTTTGATTTTCTCTACATCTTTCCAATGCTGACTGTGCATTCAGCAGTTATTTAAAAGTAATAACAGGAATCTGGAGAATTGTAGGACAGCCTGTAAAGATTGCCTTTTGGCTATAAACTACACCAGTAGTTACATGTTCCAGCTCCACTCATACCATTAGGATTTTTCAAGGTGTACTGATGTAACTTACCACTAAATAATGCTTCTCAGTATAAACTACTAACCACCTTCTTTTGGCTATTCTGGGTACCACAAACCAGTTTTAAAAACAGTACCAATGTTGTTGATTTGCTTTTTATCTGTTAGCATATAGTGTACAACAAAACACTAATGTCTAAGTAATGTGTATGATTTCCTAAAATCATAGGAAATGACTGACAAATTTGTCTTAGAACAACAAAATTTTTTTCAAGATACATAGCTCAACTTAATGGAATAGAGGTACTTGAGGGGAACTATCTCAACAAATGTGAGGAACTTTCACTAATTGGAAACTTCAGTAGTGTTTCAGATGGTCGTGATTGGAAATTTCAGTAGGCTACAGTGTTTCAGATGTTCCCCAGAAGTTTTCTGCCATCTGTTGTGTTAGTGTAATTAGACACTATGTGGTCCCCAGAGTGAGCCCACTCTGTGTTCATTGGGAAACCTCTCTTCTTCTCTGAAGCTACTAACCAGGTATTTGATCTGATTTTACAATGCCAGAAAAGGGGGTGGGAGTTTCTTATTCATGTGAAATTTTGAATTTCAGGAGGAATTCTGCTATCCAGTGGAATGCCTAGCTCTAACTGTGGAGGAAGTGATGCATATTCGTCAGGTCCTGGTGAAAGCAGAGCTGGAAAAATACCAACAATATAAAGATGTCTACACTGCCTTGAAAAAAGGAAAGGTAGAGCTGCTTAAAGTTGATTGATTGATCAGCAGGGTTAGCAGAAGGGTCAGTCACAGGCATAGTCTCCTGAGGGTGCAGTCTGTTAGCCAGATGGTATGAACTTTTAGGGGATTTTAGGAGGTAAGAGACTTATTTTCCAGTAGACAATACCTGTTCTGCCTTGCTCACAAAAGGGAGTATTTTTGTTTCTCCCTCATCAAAAGCTGTGAAAGGTTTAAAACAGCTGTAATAAATCATGGTATGCCTTCATAAAACCATGTCTACATTTAGTTGATATACTTGTAAAGGACATATATCTGAGACACAGAGGAGACTTTCAGAACCTTTTTTAGACTGCTTCCATGATGGTGAGACTCTTAAGAGCTGTGGTCTTTTCTTACTTTTTAAAGTAGAATTATAATTAAATACAGAGCCAGAGTATAATTGTCACAGAGCCAAATATAAAAACAGGTTTCTGCATTCTCTTCTTCTTCTGTTTACTAAACTTTCCCAATGGATAAATGTACAGCATATTTAACCATATTAATTAGGAAGTTAACTGTCGGCATTGCTTTTTTTCCTTCTTTCACACTTGTATTTTCTAGCTTTGCTTTTGTTGCCGAACCAGGAGATTTTCCTTCTTCACCTGGTCTTACACCTGTCAGTTCTGTAAGAGGTAAGATTTTTTTTTTTACAGTTGATGGCATTAGGCAAAAAAATAACAGTTAACTTCATTATTTCATCATTTTTCTACACAGAAACAATATTCAAAATACTCTGTTATCACATTGTGTTATATTCATGGGTTAGGAATACTGATTTCTTCAAAAGAGTGGATCAAATAATTATTTCTTGTTAAACCTGGAACATGTTTTTCTGCATGTATTTCTTTTACATAACCAAGATAATTATAATAATAATATGTCATGTTTGAACAACAAAAAAATACATGTGATTGTCATATGACCCCTGGTAAACAAATAAGAAAATTCCGAACAGATGTAAGTTGATTCTTTCATAGGAAACAGTGTAAGAGTTAAGTTTTACAGATTGATTGTCTTTTTGGCAATCCACAGTTGTATTTGTTATATTCTGATAAAAGAACCAGAGAGATTTTGCAATTTATAGTAGAAATTCACAATCATGCAGCCATTGGCTTCTTTAACTCTCTAGTTGCATCTATGATATCATGCTGAGTAACACTTCTGATTTTGTATACAGGCCAGTGTGCTCACAGTGTTGCAAAAAGGTAAGCTAAGCTTGGTGAAATTATAGCTTATGTTAATTTCAATAGATTGCCTTTTTAACAGTAATGCTCATTCTCAGTTTTATTTGGGATAATAGATGCGGCTGCCCTCCAAGCCATACTCCACTCTTCCTATTTTTTCATTGGGACCTTCTGCCTCGCAAAGAGGAGAAAGTTGTATGAGGCCAGAAAAACCCTCCACTGGCCACCATCGACCACTTCGGAGCATTGCCAGGTGAGCGAGGGGCTTGCATTTTAGGAGCATCCTTTGTAAGAAGAATGCTCCTTTTGAGGACTGTGGTGACATCACATGGTTTCAGCTCGAAGGGTTTGGGTAGGTAGGTTGGTTGGTTGGTTGGCTGGCTGGCTTGTTTTAACATAGTTTTGACTTGCACACAAATCTCCAAAACTTCTGAGATATAACTTGTCAAGGGATAATGGTTAACTACTTAAAGAATACCTTAATCTCAGTTTATTTTTATTTCTACTTTAGAAATAATTACTTTTGTGTGTCCTTTTAACAGTCAGCTTTAAATCTGCCTTTGTTTGCAGTGGAGTTGAAATCTTAAATGTAACAAGTTTAATCTTTCATTCTTTAATTTTAAAAGAAAATCTGTTTAATCCTATGCTTACAACAGTCTACAATAATTGGCTTACTTTCCTCTTGTAAAGGCAGAAATGAAGTTATATGCCAAGAGCTGGTAATTTAAAAGAAAAAAGTTGCCTGAATATCAATCTCTTTGCATTTAATATAGAGTAAGGTTAGTGTTGGTACTAAAGAAAGATAGAAGGTCAGGCTAGCTTGGGTCAGACACTGGCAAGGCTCAAGAGGGTTAAAGTTTGACACACCAGCCACCCACTGGCATTAGTGCCAAATGCTGGATGGCAGCCACTCCTGCAGATTAAGGTTCTGTGGACAATGAGGCAAGGAAGCTGGAAGCCCAGCAAGTGACTGGTGCCCAAGACAGCTGTCCCTGTACTTTCACTCTCTGCTGCGACACTGCTGCTCCTCAATGACCTCTAATCAGGGTTTGTCACCTGTGAGCTCAAGGCAATGCAGGTGATCATCTGTGGTTCTTTTCTGTACTTACTCCAAACCTATGTTCCTGTTTGTTTTAATTAAAATAGTAATGAGTAGGTGAATCCTAGTTATTTCAAAAAATTAACCAAAACATTTATTATGTTCATCTATTTAACTCTAGCTCTCTGGAATCCAAATAATCAGTTACCCAATATAGAGAATTGTTGAGGGAGAGGCATATTTGATAAATATAGAAATTATAAGAAATCTGGTTTAAAGGTAATTTTTCAATATGTGTTATAAGATTCAGATAAAATTACTTAAGTTTCCAATAGTCTGACCTACCATCTACAGTTAACTAATGTTCGTTAACTATGACGTGGGGTTGCTGGAGAAAGAACTTGAAGTCCCTTCTGATTCTTCAGTAAGACATTAGTAACGCATACTTCATTTCACCCTAATTGTTAAAGTTTATAATCTCTCTATATATGTGTGTATGGTAATAGTCTGAATATCCTATTTTCCAAAAATTCTAGAAGAGATGCTAAGAGTTTTCAGTATTTCTTAATAAAATATGTTCCTTGGTTTATTTTTTAAAAAATATTTTGAACCTTGTCTCCAATTAGAAATTCTTCTTTGGAAGAACACGACATGATGAAATCACTCACCATCCCATAATGTTTCGGCAACAAATTTACCTTTTTGCACATTTTTTTTTTTTTTTTTTTTTTTTTTTTTTAGTATTACAGTAGAACTATAAGCAACAATACTGGATGATTTAAACATTTTGCTTTTTTTCCAGGTTCTCCTCAAAATCTAAGTCTGTGGACAAACCAGATGAAGAACTACAATTTCCCAAAGAATTAATGGAGGACTGGAGTACTATGGAGGTGTGTGTGGACTGCAAAAAATTCATTTCAGAAATCATCAGTTCAAGCCGACGTAGCCTGGTGTTGGCCAACAAAAGAGCCCGGTTAAAAAGGAAAACACAGTCATTCTACATGTCCTCACCAGGCCCCTCGGAATACTGCCCTTCAGAGAGGACTATCAATGAAATTTGAGCTGTGTGCCTTTCAGTTGGTTTTGTGTTCAGAGTCGGCATTAACATGGAGAACACTGAGCTGGACTGTCTCTCCTCGCTTGTGGTTTTTGTTAATCGGCTCGATTTGCATTAGATCAGGTTTTTGCTGCATCACATTGTTCCACAGACTGCTGCGTTCTGTCGATTGATAATACATGACGGGTCAGCCACTTGCTCGTTTGCACTGAGAGGACAATAGTTTGAAACCTGCTTTTGTGTGTATATGTATGGATTTGGAGACCAGAAACTTTTCCTTAGTTCAGTTCCTTACTGTTCCTCAAATGATTTTCTGACTAAGGCAGAAAGCTTCTCATGTGAGAAATCAGCCTAACAAAGATGTCGATGTTAGCACAGTTCTAAGCAGTAAGTCATATTGGCACTTCCACGGGACAGTGTTTCTATCTAATGCACACAGTGATCCAGAGCCCTGCTACCTACCACATCCCTGGAGGCGGGGCCAGGCTGTTTGTTGTCTCACAGCGCAAAACCTAGAAGGATTTGCTCATACTGTCAAACTGATTTCAAAGTATTGTTGCTCTGAGATGAAAACTCTAGGAGGGATTTTATGCCTGCATTTTAGTGCAAACATCTGAATAAGCCGTACACCCAAGTGGGTGACTATTTCCTCTGAGCTGCTGTGTTTGCCCCTGTGCAGTGGATCAGTGTCTCCTGAGTGTGTGACAGGTTTTCATTCCCTATCGTGCATGTGTTATGGTCATTTTATAATGGAGATCTAAGAATTAAAATTTTGTGGTAGTTTCTTCTGGACAAAGGAAGGCTAAACATTTGCCAAGAGCTGAGTGTATTTCGGTTAACTATGAAAGGGTCACGACAGCATAGGGTGCCAGCTGTTGCCACACTGCGGGGAATGCACTGGCGTGCATATATTTTCAACTACACTTTTCATAACTTTATAGTCTAGCCATCACGACTAAATCAAGCCACCATTTGGTACCTAAGGTCTCAAACTGAATTTATTTATTTTTATAAATGAATTTTAAAAGAAAAAACATTACCTACTTCTTTTAAAACTACAAAATTAATCTGCTGATAGGCTTTTTGGATACTTTTTGCACAAATTTCCTTTGTAAACGACTTGAGTGGGATGTTTATGATGAAGGTAGGTTGGAGGGTAGCAATGTAAACCTAACATTTCTCAGCTCGTTTGGCTTATATCATAGGCTATACTTATTATTTTCGTATGCTTAGAAATGACCAGCCAATCAAATTGCCATTAATGTTTGGAAAGTCAGTTAACACACATGCACAATAATTTCCTAAAAGCTATAGAACACATCTGTAGTCAACATTATGACAGCACCATTTGATAAAAGGCACGCCAGTCGCATTTCATAACACATCAAAATATAGTAACATTTCTATATAAATTCACAGTAATACCTCAGAACTGCTCTGGTAGTAGTTTTTAATGGATTGAAATTTAAAATTTAGTAAATGTCCTAAAATTACTTATAAAATAAACTTTACCAATTGACTAAATGCATGTTAACTGTATTTGCATGTGAAAGTCGGCTACCAGAGAACCCCTATTTCTTATGCAAATGTTTAAATTATTTTAAAGACTCTTGTTTAAGAGCTTTAAACATTATATTGGGTGAATCTCAGTTTTAAAGTTTTCTAGGGCACTGTTTGAACTCTTATGGTTTGATGAGAGGCACACCCTCTGAAAGCCTGGGCTTAAGCCTGCGAATGACTACCAGGAAGGGTACAAGGCAGAGGGAGTGTTATCTGTAGATGTATATTGATATGACAACCTAGGATAGTATGGTTTTTAAAATAATGACTTGTTCACTGTTGTTATTAAAACGTGAGAAACTAAACCCCCAAAATGAGAATTTTATTTAGGCTCACAAGGTAAATATCTAGCACATTTCAGTCTTTGGTGTCACTTCTTTATAGAGACTGATTTGGGCATTATGATCACCTCTCACCAGAGCATTAGAATGTAAATTCTTCAACAGCATTAATGAGGTATGCCAAGTGCATTAAAGAGACCACATGTATGGTGTGTCTGCATGAGCTCCTGTGCAGAAAGTAGCGTAAGAAAAGGGCATATGACACAGTTAAATTTATAGACATTTGATTAGCATCACTTTTTGTTGCCAAAACAATTTCTTGCATTTAACTCTCTCTTATCCATGACATGTACCCAGCACTTCAACTAAATTAGGTAATTTCCAGAGGGTAGTTCACTAACAGCTTGTGGAGTGTATTCTTACCATCTGTAGCCTAGTCTGACCTTAGGCCTATCTTCTTCTTCTTACTACTAAAATAGCATACCTTTACAGTATTCCTCTTTGTCCTGGTTTCCAGATATTTGGCATTACTTCTGTTAGCTGGTATCAGTTGGAACCTGATGTGTCTTAGAGCTTGTGTGCACACTGAGCAGTCCTCCTTGTGTGAATCCCCTCCCAGCTCAAGCTTTCCCTCTGTCCCATACCTCCTAAGGTCACCCTGTTAGGGGATCTTCGTTTCCTTCCCAGTGCTTAACTTCCGGTCAGTGTCAGAGTAGCTAAGAATGCTTGTAAATACTGTAATATATTTATTAATATTTGAAATGCATTCATTCAGTGGACAATTTAAATTAACTTTCCCGACAAGTAAAAATTAAATAATTGATAAGTACATTGACTTAACAGTCTTACTAGATAGAGTTCAAGTCTTAAGTCTTTCAAATTAAACAAGAAGGTTGTATGTAGGAGTTTTTAAATGATCTTACATTTGAAGAGATTGTGTGATTAGCACCGTGTACTCATACCATGAATTTCTTAAGGCTTTTAGTTTTCTAACCATATTAATAAATATAGGACTGGATTTCAGGTGTCACAGAGGAGACACCTGAAAGTTTTAAATTATGTTGCTATTTGCAAAAGCAAATTTTTGCTAAAGCAAAGTAGCAGAAAATTTTGTACATGTAAAACTGTTGAAGAGCCATAGAGAAATGTGCATACTGACTGGACTTGTATGAAAGTCAAGGTGGTGTTGGTATTCAGGGTGACATGACAGTACTAAATGTTTTCCATTAAAATCTTTTATTTTAAAATTTACCTAGGGAAAAATAAAACACCTTTTCATCACACCTTCTGTGTTGAGTTCCTGTTGTAAAATGGTGATGTCTTTTGGTAACTAGCTGTCAGAAACTCCCTAGGTTGGGAAGACAAAATACTTTTATTATCAGCAACTTATGATCACTTTGAGAAATATATTCTAACAGGGACCACACTGGAAAAATAATCAAAAATGGAGCCACCACCACAACTGCTATGTTACCAAGCAGTCATGACTCCTTTTTTACCTCAAGAGGGTAGGAAATTAAAACTCTGTAAATAGTACATAACATTTTATTATATAAGAAGTCATACATATGGAGACAAATTATATATAGAAAGATCATAAAGCTCTTGTATGTTTTAAAAATGGAATTCCTCAAGGGATATATTTCTAAAATGTCCCATGATAAGAAAATTTATTGTTACTGCATTTAAATCGCTTGAGAAAAAAAATAGGAAAGTTAAACCCAGAATGAGCTTAGGAAAGTTCTTACGTTAAATAAATAGAGAGCATCATATACACAATAAGCTACTCCTTTATTTGCCAGATGTATCTTAGGATCTCCTTCCCCTGGAGTTTCTCTGTGAGATGTGTATGACAACATTTCTGTGTATCCAGCTGATAATCCACATGTGCACTGGCTTTCTCAGGCTAAGTCAGAGTCCTTGCCTCACGCCTTCTATTCCAACGAGACACTTGGGAGGCCGTAAAGGAGAAAACTTTCGGTTTTTAGGAACCTGTATTTAACAATATCTTTCTTTTTTTTTCCTCAGCCCCAGTGGAGGAAAAGATAGATAGTTATAAGTGATCATCGTCTAGAATTTTTATGAAATTCTCTTTATGAGAGAACTTTTGGGAAAGGGCGTGATTGCACATGTGTTTAGAGACGCCAGTTCTGCCGTCTCTGCAGAATGTACAGGTACGTGTGAAAGCACACACGTTCATTATAAAGCTCACGAAGGGTGAGCTCCTTCTTCCCTCATCTCAGTCAAAGGCTCCTCTCCCAAAATATTTAATAGCTAAAAACCAAGTTAATATAAAACTCTGCCTACACTAATTAAATGTTTAGGTGCAATTACCTGGCAGACTGAGTTTACACTATTATTTCGGCTCATTCCATTCAATGTATATGATGTATAATTTATGTATTTAGAATAGACTTTACTGTGCAAAAAAAAAATCTACAACTCTGTTTCTACAACAGAATCTTGGATTTTGAAATTCCGTTGGATTTTGATACTTGCAAAACCTGAGCCACTACAGTACTATGGGAAAAATAGGGCTTCAAAACTTATGGACCACAGCTCTCAAAAAGTGGGCTCTGAAAAATGGGACATCAAAAAGTTGTTTTATGTCCCTGGGGCTTAAGAACTGAAGAATCATCTTGATCTTTGAACCTATACCATGTTCAACACAACTCAGTGTTCAGATTTCCTTTGCCACCCAGAGTGCCAGGCACTGTCAGTTGTGTGCTAGTAACGCTCTTGCAAGCTGCACTAATGAATCTGATCCTCTGTGAACTGAAAAAGAGGGAAAACACCCTTCCCTCGTGTGAAGCCAGCAGGGAGGGCCGGCCTCAAGCAAGCTTGCTCACTTGAAGTTTGCCCTTCTGTATGTTCTTTTTTGCTTTGGCGTTCCCTTTTGACTAAAGGAATCAGCTGTCATTTCCTGGCCTACCTTCCCCTGGTCCTTTTCCCTAGGGTGACACAGCAGAAGGTCACATCCCAACTCTTCCCAGGAGTAGCAGTGTTTAGGAGAATGAGAATGCCAAAAAGAATTGAGGATTTCTGTAGTGCTAACCTGAATATCAAGTGCCTAAGCAAACACTGTATTAACACTGAAGGAAAGCATGTGGGAGAAAGAGAAAGAAGGAACAGCAAGATTCTTCTGCACACGTAAATCTTCCAAACGGTGTAGCTACCGCAGTGTAGAATCTAAATGTATAAACAAACAAACAAACAAAGAATAACTTCTACTTTTAAGGGGAAGAAACTTTGATCTTAGGCATCCCAAAGAGAAAAGAAGCCTAAGAATATTTCAGCTTGTTCACCAAGGAAGGGAACATGGTGACCTTAAAAGTCCTCTGGGTCATCCTACCACAGTCAAGGTCATTTCGGAAGTCAGATCCGCAGAAGTTGGACTAAGCACTGTGGGCATAACTGAGTGGACACTGCCACCTCCAAGTGACTCTTGTGACAGCTTACAGTTTCCTCCAGGTGTAGCCAGTGATAGACACCTTCATCATAGGAACTAGACCTCTCTCTGTTCCAAAATGTTATTCATTAGCAAAAAGGACTTTTTAGGACTCAGGAGCTTTCATCCTAATAACTGAAATAAACTAGCCTGTAATCAATGAGGCAGATTCTTTTCAGCAGTATACCTGGTTTCAAGTACCTGAAATGGTTCTAACTAAACTATGCTAAACAGCTATCTGACATGGGAAAGTTCCTTAATATTTCTGGATTTCAATTTCTTTCATTTTAAAGCAAGGGACCAACAAGGTGGTCTCTAAAGTCACTCTTTTCTTTCTAAACAGAAATTTTCTGTCTTGATTACAAACCTGATTATGTATATTACATGAACGCAAGAAAAAGTGTAAAATATGCTGCATTTATTAGAAAATTTGGGAGGCAAATTCAGTTTTACGAACTGCTGTAAAGAACCTGAGTCTACTTCCCAAAATTAAAAAGAAAAACCGTGGGAAGAAGACTCGACATATATTAAAAACAGACACAAAAATAAACTCCTTTGCACCAGCCGTTTTGCATCAGCAAATTCTGGTTTCCGGTGGTTCATCTCCCACCCCCGTGCAATGGAAAGACCTCGCCTGTCTTGGCAACTCTTTGTTCCCACAGTGTGATGTGTATCCTGTTGGAGATAATGAAAGGAAGCAAGTAGCTGTAGGGGCAACTACATATAACAGACTATTTTAATTGCATTAAAAGGAAATAAAAATATTGATAACTCCTGTCATCCAGCTTAGTCTAAGAAATAGTTACCACAGCTACAGGGAGTCCCTGATATATACACCTCCCAGGGTACTAGTGGGATCCCCAGCAAAAAGCTCGTCTCTTTTACCCTAAATGCTGTAGACCCCATCATTGCTTGAGCTCTCTTCTCCACCAAATTTGATCTCTGCTGTTGACTTTTAGAACCGAGAGTAATCCAAGAAGACATTCAGTCCACCTACCGGTAAATGACAAGCCCTCAGCTCTGTTTAAAAATATCCAGGATCTGGCAGACACTTTTCTCTGTGACGTTCCATCATCAAACAGGCCTAATAGTTATGAAGTTCAGCCCTCACGTAGTTTATTCCTGTTGTTTACTCCCTGGTTCTGCCTCACGTGGCTCTACACATGTGCCTACTCTCCCTTCCAAGTGGCTGCCTTAAATAGCTTCTTAATCCTCATCTCTCTCTGGAACACTACCTATTCCTACATCTTCTTATCCCCACTGCACTTAGCACTTAACATCCTACTACATCATTCCATGAAGGTAAGGATCTTTGTCAAATTTCCTCACTGCCGGTCGTGTTTCTGGAAAAATACCTGGCAAATAAGAGGTGCTCAGTAAATGTGGAGTGAATTAATGAATGAATGAGCAGGTTCAATATAGAAATGAAATAAATAAGACATATCAAAATGTCTTCTAAACAATGACACAATTTGTTATCTGTTCATTAACAGATAAATGCCACATAGAGCCCTGTGTTTGTCCTTTAACTCAGGAGTACAATTCAAAATCAACAAATCACTGCAGCCCTGAAGTGGCTAATTAGAAAAGAGAGTCAGCAGCTTATGCCGTTATCATGGTTGACTTGGAGCTTGCAGAAACCCCACTTGCCAGTCTGGGTTTCCTGCCTCACTCTTGTAAATGTCAGTCACTGCAGGTTCCTCTCTGGGTGCGCTTAGGCTTCTAGAGCCTGGCAGGTCGAGTGCACAGTTCTGCCTCCCTGATCCAGCTTTTTGCCATTAAAACCTTGATATGCCGATCTATATTTGAAGCAGCTACATAAACATACAAGGTATATTTCTCAGTACTGAGTTCATATTCATTAAATTTTACTACTTTTACAGTATGGTAGTTAACTCTTACTAGTAATCATAACATTTTGATTAAAATTTATGTGCCAACTAGGCTGAAATAAAAAAATAAAACTTTCAAATTTTTCATATTAATATATTTGGCCCAGAAAATAAAAATGTGTAGATAAGCTTTATGATACAAGATATCCTGTGCTGTGTGTTACTATTAGTTTATAATTTAAAAATATTTTGGTAATTTTCAGTAGCTAATAATAGCCACCAGTTATTGAGCACTTACTCTATATCTGATACTGTGCTAAGAACCCTCAGTCCCATTATTTCTTTTAATACTCAGCTCTGAAGTAGATAATATTAAGATTCCTCTTTTACAGTTGGGAAATGGAAATAGCAATGGTATCATTTGCCCAAGGTCAAACCACTAGCCCAGCAACAAACTTGAGGTCTCTCCCCTTCCAAGCTGTGCTCATTACCGTGCTGCATTTCCGGCTGCTTTTCCTACTAATTGCTGTGATTCTGAATCCAGCCTCAAGTCACCAAAGCATGTAATGAATACACAGAACTGTGCATGCAAAGTAGAACACATGTCTCCTGAAGCTAAACTTGCTAGGCAAATAATATATAGGAACAGTTAAAGTCCAAGACAATATAAACCTAGGAATTTATAGTAAGTTGTGAGCTGGTATCAGTCAAGGACAGCTTCATAGAAGTAGATTTGAAGGTGAGTTCAGAGGAGGAGAGGACCTAGCATATCCCCAAATACAATCTGAGGACCACCTGTACTAGAGTTGCCTGGGCCAATGCCTAGGCCTTGGTCCTGACTTTTTCCAAAAAAAGAATGAGAACCCTCTCTAACCTTTTAATCAAGGAAGGTTATGATAGGATTGTTTTCGAGTAATTCGACAAGAAGCAGAACAGAATGAAAGGGAGACCAGTTAAAAGACAATTGTACAAATTTAGTATAAGGTGAAAGTATTTGTTATCTATTGCTATGTAACAAATTACCCCCAAACTCTATGGCTTTAAACAATAAACGCTTATTATCTCACAAGTTTCTATAGGTCAGGAAATCAGGAACAGCTTTAGTTGTGTGGTTCTGCCTGGGGTCTCTCATGATCTTGCAGTCAAGATGTCAGCTGAAGCTGCAGGCAGTTGAAGGCGTCACTGGGGCCAGAGGACCCACTTCCAAGATGGGTACTCACACAGCTCCTCTCTCTCAGGCTTCTTCAGTGTCCTCACAACATGGCAGCTGGCGTACCCCCAGAGCAAGCGATGCAAGAATGAGCAAGGTGCAAGCTGCAGTATTTTACATCTTGGCCTGGGAAGTCATACACCACCATGGCATATTCCACAGTAATCCACTGACCCCACAGGTCAGCCCTGCTCAGTGTGGAGGAGGACCACATGCGGGCCTGGTCACCAGGAGGCAGCCTTTTGGGGGCTCTCTTGGAAGCTGGCTACCCCAGGTGGTAAGTACCCGAAGCAGCCTGGGACAGTCAAAATGAGAAGACAGATTTGACCTGATAACTTTATTAGGAATATTTGCTTTCCAAATGGCTACAGAGAGAGCAAGAGGAAGAAATCAAATAATAGGTTTTTGTATTTGGAATATGGAAGTAGCATTAATTAGAAATGAGGGAAAGGAAAGCAGTTTAGCAGAAGGGACCAAATTTAGTTTTGTTTATGTCGATTGAGAGATTTAGTGGAATCTTTAGAAAGGTCAACTTAACAAACTTTTTCTGTCAAGGGCCAGACAGTAAATATTTCAGGCTTTGTGGGCCTCTGACATTCTCTGTCATGTACTCTTCTGTTGGTGGGCTTTAGTTACAAACTTTAAAAATGTGAAAATGTTTAGCTCAGGCTGTAGTTTGCCAACCTCTGCCCTAAGCAAACTGTCCTATAACAGTGGAGAACACAAGCACAGATCTTGATGAGAGTTCAAGACTGGGAACCCAAATCAGTTCCGATGAACCCAGTGTTCCTCATTCCATCCCCGCTCGGCAGAGTGCTCTGAAGGACTCCACAGCCCAGCGAGGCCCGGCGCCAGTGGCTGCGGCACTGGGGGCCGTGCTCTCGCTGCGATGTCACGGGCTCTCTGGGTCAGCCCTCACAGTAGGGCATTTTACAGCTGAGGAAGCCTCAGCCACGTGATCTGCCCAGTTTACTCCTCATGCCTACGATCCACAGCTAGCTCACAAGGATCCCCTCCTTAGCCCCCAAAGTTACCAGAATAACCCTGCCTCTCCTTAGGACACTGAAGCTGTTACGGAACCTATGAAAATCTGTTCTTAATGTATTGGGCATTCACTCAAGCTCAGTCATAAGTAGAGATCTCCCAGGAAAGACATTCAGGAAAAAAAATAAATAAATAAGAAAGGAACTCTTAACAGACACCCAGCAGTTAACTGCTACATCAAAGCATGCCGGCCCTTTTACAAACAGAGGACAGAAATGTTGTCACCCACTCTTTAGAAGCCAAGAGCCACTGGCTCAAATCAGACAGACACAGTTTTAATAGTTGGTTCATGCCAAGTGGGTGGAAGCGTTTTCAAAGACTCTTCAGAGCCATCACTCTCCTACAAGAAGTGCAGCCTGACTCGAGAGCTGGCTTTGCGCCCACAGTCACAGTGTGGCAGCAGCAGCCTAACCAGCAGGCAGGCACAGACACGCCATCCCCAGAAACGCCCGATGGCCTCGGAGCCCTGGAAAGCCCAGTTCCCAAGGGGACCTGCCACGCTCCTCTCGAACATCACCCACTTCCGGTTTCTCTGAGCATTCACACACTAGTGCATTCGACTTTCATTCCTACCAAACTCAAGGGCCGCAATCATGTAAACTGGAAATGAAGGAAAGGCAACAGAATTCTGGATTTATTTCTATGTTTTTGGCAAAATAATATAACCTTAGACCAGTAATATGACATTATCAAAATACCTAGTTTTTCCTGATACTCATTTCTCCTCAGAAATACGAAACTGGTTGGTTTGGTTACAGCATAGGTAAGGAAAACTGTAACACAGTTCATATTCAGAAACTAAAATGAAATAGGTTTTATGTTACTTGCTATATGTATATCATTAAAAACTCGTCTCCTAAATTAACTCTAAGGGCCCTGGTCAGTGGAAGATAATGAAACCTGTTAAAGAAATTAAGTGTGCGTGCGGAACAGCTGCAACGGCTGCGGAACAGGAAACCTCGGTACTGGCCGGTCAGCAGCAGAGCCCAGACCCCGCGCAGCACTCGGTGGAAGGGCCAGCGGCCCTCGGCCTGGCGAGCTCCACTGACCTGGCAGAACCTCTGGCTCCAAGGCCAGCCTCAGGCTCTAATGTTTAAAACCACTGCGCCATCCCTCTGAAACAGCATTTCTGAGAAATCGAAGGAATCTTCAGGGTTTAACATCCCAGCACACTTGAGGCTCGAAACCCACAAGAAACTTCTATTTGAGTATGAGAGGTTATAGAATATGAAAAAGCCATTCTCTTTTTACACTGGTATTTTGGTTTCTGGGGAAAGGATATCAATGATTTAAATTAACTTCTTGTTTGGTAAACAACATTTCCACACACAAAAAAGTAAGGGTATGTCATAGGCCAAGACGTAGCAAATTCACTCCCTTTCTAGAATCCCTTTCATATTCTTCCTTCTGACAAACTAAGTGTAGAGCAAGAGTGTCCACAGGGTGGATGACGAATGCCCGTCGACTTGCTGCTCAACCTTTGTCTCCATGTCCTGGGCGCAGGAAGCCCGAAGGTCAGGTGCTCCTGGTGCTTCATGCTCTGGTGCAGGCCAGGGCTATGAGGCCCTCCAGCTCTGCATTACATGGGCCACTCACCCACTCCAAGGCTGCATGACCCTGGGGAGAGAATGGCACTGAGGAACCTCCCAGGGGGTTGTATCCACATGTCAACAAGTGAGACGAAGGCCTCTGCCATGTACCATCATGCTTACATTCTAACACCTCTGCTTGAGGGCATCTCGGGAAATGAGGCCACCCTCCGAGTGATGGCGGGACCCGCTGAACACCAATGCTACAGCGATACCGCAGATATTCATCATGAAGCGATACTATATTATTAAAGTTGAGCTTTTGAATATGTTCTCAAATTAGAAATCCAGGTTAAATTTCACATGGCTGCCTGCACCCAGCTTTCATGATATTTTATCATACATTTGCTCATGGTGAATTCCAAATAAAAAGAGTTGTACAAATAAATATTGCATCCATTTCTAGACCAAATGAAAGTTTCAAAGCCAAACAATTTCACACTAAACAAATTTTGAAAATAATCACTACTTCTTTGTTACTTAATGACTGACCCCATCAAGAAAAATATATATTTTTATTCCACTTCACTCCACCAAAAATTTGATGTGGCTAAATAACTGACATTTACAACTGTCCTTGCTCTAAAAAGCAATCTTCCTCCAAAACTACACTGGGACCTCTGTGCACCCTAATCATTGTAAAGGATTCAAGCTCTACCCACTTATCCCTGCTTTAAAAATGTGGTTTCCAAAACTACAAATTTCCAGGTTTCCCTGTACAATAGAACTCCCTACGTGACAGTTTTTAGACCATTACCACCAAGAAGTTAGTTACCTTGAATGGAACAGTTGCCTACAAGTCGAATAAGAGATTGTCACTGGAGAAAGGGCTCAAACAGTGTCCAGAGAGATGCACGCCTGTGAGGAATAGTCTGCAGTTTGCAACAGAGAGCCAGATGTTTACCCTGTACCGAGTGCCTTTACAAATCCAGTGCTTATTTGCAAGGAGCCCTCAAATCTTTCAGCAATTAAGACCGGTGCTGTATAACTAATCCTTAAGAAGGAACTTTTCAAGATAATGTTGGTTAAAAGTAGAAAAAAGACACAAAACAGTACATGCAGTATGATCCCATCTGTTTAATAAACAAAAGAAAAGAAAAAAAACACCACACACTTCCATATGTATAAAACATGTCTGGAAGCCTCTGTAAAAATCGGGAGTCAACTGGCAGAGGTCAGTCACTTCCTTTACAGGTCAGGCCACCACTCTTCCACAGAAACTCTTATACTTTTTAAAATAATAAACATGGATTGCTTTCATGTATTTTTAAAATTAGTCTTGTTTATTAAAAGCAAACAGAACTTTGATTTTTAAGATGGTGGAAAAAAGATCTTCTGTCCTCGTCTCTGAAAAATCCACAAAACTATCAGGAAAGAAACAGAACCACAAACCAGAAACTACAAAGTCAGCAACCTCCCAGTCCATCACTTGAAGCCGGAAAGCAGAGGCAGGAGCAGTGACGTGGCACAGTGCGTCAGACACAGCTGTTCGGAGCCTGGGAAGTGTCCACAGTGAGGGCAAGGGGCAGGCTGAAGGGGATGATTTCATAGCCCAGGCCCTAAGACCCCTGGTCCCCACACATACACCCCAAGAGGCTGAGGAGTCTTGTCAGGAGAAACAAAACCAACTGGGAGTCAAAGAAAAAGCCACAGGACACCCTGCAGTGACAGCCTAGAGTGAAGCCTGGCAGTCACTGAGCCTTGCTCTCCCTGGTGCTCACTTGGTTATGACTATGTCAGCGTGAGCAGACATCTGAGGAGAGCCCCCAGGGCGGCAAGATGCCAGGGACGTGGAGGCTCAGAAGAAAGCTTCTTCACATATATTTCTCAGAGGAGGGAGGACACTACATCTTGTGAAGCAAGCACAGGATGTTACAATGAACCAAAATGAAAATCAGTGAAAGGGTTATAAGATAAAGTCCAGGAACCTCTTGGTAGAAAAGGAGAGAAAGTATTAGAAAATTACAAGATCAATCCAGGAAGCTTAACATACCACTAAGAAGACTTCCAGAAAAGAGAAGAGAAAAAAGGGTGGAGAAGTTATTGAAGAAGTCATTACCAGAACCAAGCGACGACCAAATTCCCAGCACTATGATGTGTTCTATGTCTGATCGACCTGACCTCAGCTATGTATGTATGTACATACGTAAGTATGTATGTATGTGTATTTGTTTAAAACTATGTATTCTTTTTTACGAGGTGAAATTCATATAACTGTTTTAAAATATACAGCTCAGTAGTACTGAGTACATTCACAACGTTGTGCAGCCGCCACTTCTATCTAGTTCTAAAACAGTTCCATCACGACAAAAGGAAACCCCAAACCTGTTAAGCAACGTCTCCCCCATCTGTCCCTCCGTGCACCCCATGGCAAACAACACTCTGCTTTCTGTCTATATAAATTTACCCATTATAAATATTGCATGTAAATGGAGTCATACATTACGTAGCCTTCTGTCCATGGCTTCTTTTACTTAGTGTAATGTTTAAAAGATTCATCCATGTTGCAGCATGTATCAGTACTTCATTCATGTTTATGGCTGAAAAATATTCCAGTGGATGATTTTGCCATTTTGCCATTTATCATTTGAAGGACATTTGGGTTGTTTCCACCTTTTGGCTCTGAATGCTCCCATGAACATTCCTGTACAAGTACTTGTTTTCAATAGTTTTGAATATATAACTAGGACTGAAGTGGCTACAACGTCTTGCATTACCACTATCATGAACAAAGTTTCCAGTTTCTCCATATCTTTGCCAATGCTTGTTATTTTCCCTATCTTCTTTGGAAAAATGTCTTTTCAGATTCTTTGGCCGTTTTTATATTGGATTCTCTCTTCCTTGTTGACTAGTAAAAGTTCTTTATATATTCTGATTAGTAGACCCTTTAACAAATAAATAATTTGCAATGTTTTTCTCCCATTCTGTAGTTTGTCTTTTCACTTTATTGATAGTGTCCCTTGATTTACAAAAGTTTTAAGTTTTATAAAGTTGAATTGTCTATTTTTTCTTTTATTCTTCATGCTTTTATTGTCATATCTAAGCATCCACTGCCCAACACAAGACTGTGAATATTTACACCTATGTTTTCTTCTAAGATTTTTATAGTTTTTGTTCTTAAATTTAGGTCATTATCCATTTTGAATTAGTTTTTGTATATGGTGTGACGTAACAGTCCGACTTCATTCTCTCATATGCAGATATCCAGTTGTCCCAACACCATTTGTTGAAGACACTATTCTTTCCTCATTTAATTGTTTTGGCCCTCTTGTTGAATATCAATGGACCATAGATAAATGAGTTTATTTCTGAACTCTCAATTTGATTCCATTGATGTATATGTCTATTTTACACTAGGCCTACATTGCTTTCATTCAAAGCTTTGTAAGTTTTGAAATTGGGAAGTGCGAGCTCTCCAACTTTGTTCTTCTATTTCAGTATTGTTTTGGCTATTCAGAGACCCTTAATATTCCATATAGATTTGAGGATTGGCTTTTCTATTTTGTGGGAAGCTGCAGGAATTTTAATAGAGATTGCATGGATTCTGTAGAATGTTTTAGGTAATATTGCCACCTTAACACTATTAAGTCTTCCAATCCATGAACAAAGATGTCTTTCCATTTATTTGTCTTATTTTGTTCAGCAATGTTTTGCAGTTTTCTATATACAAGTACACCACCTTCTTGTTTTAATTTATTTTTATATATTTTATTCTTTTGGGTGCAATTGTAAACTGCAGTTTTCTTAATTTTCTTTATAAATTGTTCATGGCTAGTGTAAAAAAAAACACAACTGATTTTTATGTGTTGGCCTTACACCTTACAATTTTGCTAAATTCCTTTATTAGCTTTCTGTGGATTCTTTAGGATTTTCTATATATAGGATCATGTCATCTGTGGGTAAATATAGTTTTACTTCTTCCTTTCCAGTTTGGATGCCTAATATTTTTTTTCTTGTTTAATTGCCCAGGCTAGAACTTATAGCATAATGCTGAATAGCAATGGTGAAAGTGGGCATCTTTGTCTTGTTCTTGATTTCATGGAGAAAGATTTCAGTCTTTTACTATTGAGTAGGATGTTAGCTGTGGGATTTTCAAAAGTGCCCTTTATCATGTGGAAGCAGTTCCCTTCTATTCCTATTCCTAAAATATTTCTAGAATTTCTATTTCTATTCCCAAAATAGTGGGGTTTTTCCTGTCATGAAAGGTAATAAATTTTAAGTGCTTTTTCTGTATCAGTTGAGATGATCATATGGGTTTTTTCCCTTAGTTCTATTTCTGAGGCATACAACATTGATTTTTGTATGTTGAAGCACCCTTGCATTCCTAGGATTAATCTCACTTGGTCGTGTTATATATCCTTTCAATTGGATTCAGTTTGGTAGTAATTTGTTGAGGATTTTTACATCAATATTCATAAGAGATATTGGTCTATAGTTTTATTTTCTGGGATGTCTTTGTCTGACTTTGGTATCAGGGTAATACTACTGGTTCCACAGGATTAGGACATATTCCCTCCACTATTTTTGGAAAAGTCAAAGGTTGGTATTAATTCTAATTAAGATTTGGACTTTGTTAGGAGATTTTTAATTACTGGTTAAGTCTATTTACTTGTTATAGATCTGTTGATATTTTTTATTTCTTCTTGAATCAGTTTTGGTAATTTGTATGTTTCTAGGAATTTGCCCATCTCATCTAGGTTTTCTAATTTGTTGGTGTATAATTGTTCAGAGTATTCTCTTATATCCATTTATTTCTGAAAGCTCTATAGAAATGCCTCCATTTTCATGTCTGATTTTTTTATTATTATTTTTACTTCAAATCCTCTTTTTTCTCGATCAGTCTAACTAAAATAATGGTTTGTCAATTTTGCTGATCTTTTCAATGAACCAACTTTTGGGTTCAATAATTCTATTCTTTTCTATTCTCTGTTTTAATCTCCTCTCTAACTTTATCATTTCTCCCCTTCTGCATAGCTAATGGGGTTAGTTTTTTCTTCATTTTCAAGGTTCTTAAAGTCAGGTTAATGATTGAGAGCTTTCCTCTTTTTAAATGTAGATGTTTGTAACTATGAATTTTCCTCTGGGCACTGTTCTCATTGCATCTCATACATATTCATGTGTTTTCATTTTTATTCATCTCAAAATATTTTATAATTTCACTTGTAATTTCTTCTTTGACTCATTGGTTATTAGATGTTTTTAAAATACCACATATTTGTGAATTTTCCAATTTTCCTTAACCTATTGAATTCTAATTTCATTTCATTGTGTTCGCAAAAGATACTCTGTATGATTTCAGTGTTCTTAAACTTGAAATTTATTTTTGGCCTAACGAATGGTCTGTATCATTTCACATGTTCTTGAGAAAAATATGTATTCTGCTATTATTGGGTGAACTGTTCTATATATGCCTGTTAAATGTCTGTTAGATGAAGTTGGTTTAGTGTTGTTTAAGTCCTCCATTTCCTTATTTATCTTCTGTCTAGATGTTCTATTCATTATTGAAGGAGGATTATTGAAGTCTCCAACTATTGTAGTTTTATCTATTTCTCCCTTCAGTTCTGCTAATATTTACTTCATATCTTATTGGGTTATATAGTTTGGTATATATATTATCTTCTTGATGATTTAACCTTCTTATCAATATGGCCTTCTTTGTCTCTTGTAACAATTATTGATTTAAAGTCTATTTTTCTCCCTGATATTAGCATGAATACCCATTTCTCTTCTGGTTACTATTTGCATGGAATATCTTTTCCCCTCCTTTCACATTCAACCTATTTGTGTCTTTGGATCTAAAGTGAGTCTCTAATAGGCAGCATATATAGTAGGATCATGTTTTTTTTTTTAATCCATTCTGCCAACCTCTGTCTTTTCATTGGTGAATTTAATCCATTTACATTTTGCTCTTTTTTTCCTCCAAATTTCATACCTTCTTGTTCTTGAATTCTTTTCACACTGTGTTATGTTGTGTTTTTTTTTCTTAGTACACCAGTTTGATTCCCTTTGTTTCCTTTTCTATGTATCTTTTTAGTTATTTTCTTACTGGTTACACTGGTGATTATAATTAACATCTTAGATGTATAAAAATCTAGTTTGGATTGCTACCAACTTAGCTTCAATAGTGTATTAGGGTTCCTTAGAGAAACAGAATGAGGAGAGAGAGGGAGGGAGGGGAGAGAGAGATACAGAGAGACAGAGAGAGAGAGAGAGAGTGTGTGTGTGTGTGTGTGTGTGTAGATTTATTTTAAGGAGGTGGCTCACAGGATTATGGAGGTTGGCAAGTTCCAAACCTGCAGGGTCGGTTAATTAAAATTCATTAACCACTTCCCAGGTTGGTGTAAGTATTTGATTAGAATCCAAAATTCTACAAAAGTTGATTCTGTCATTTTTTTTGCCAGCTTACTGATTGTTTCATTGGAGGGACTGATCTTAGAGTGCCCACCTTTGCTATTTTCCATGATATCACTACTTATATATTTTCTGAACTTTACTTTTGAAATTATTGTAGAGTCACAGGGAGCTACAGAGATGGTACAGGAGCACCCTATGTACCCTCCACCCACTTCCTCCCAATAACATCTTAGTAATTATAGTACAATATCAAAACCAGGAACTAAACACATACAACACAGTGAATTTTAAAAGACCACTTCAAACAAGGCTTACTCATATGAAATTTCACAACATCAGGGATAAAGAGATCCTAAAAACTTTTAGAGATGGGGGGCGGGGAGCCACATATGGAGGATGAAGAATCAAAGAGGAAAACAATGGAGCAATGCCTTTCAAATTCTAATGGAAGGCATTTTTTTATCTAGAATTATATGTCCAGCTAAGCTATGAATGAAGCATGAGAACAGAAGAGACATTTTCAGATGTGTCAAGTCTTAAAAGCTACTACAAGGTGTCCTTCCCCAGTTAGTGGTAGGAAAGAGAGAAAGGAAGGCAGGGAATCCAGGAGACAAGGGCTCCAAGAAAGGAGACAGGTTGAGAAAGTGCCCAGGAATGACGACAACCACACGCACAGTTGCTTGGTCAGGGAAGAGCAATACTGGGCTTCCAGGAAGAATGTCTCCAGGGAAACTGGAAAGGTGTGTGCTACCTAAGAGGTCTGAAAATATTACAGAATACTATAGAGAGTGGATAAAGAGTATGGAAGGACTCAGCCAGAGACTTTTAAAAAATAAAATCAAATAGGTGAAAAGTATTTCCTTCAAGGGAAAACAGTTATATAAGAAAAAAAATGTAATTAAGGTATACCGTTTGGCTTGGTAATAAAAGTAATGTATTTTCAAAAGTATGGAAACTCCATGCTTTTAACCATAAATTACGATATAGCTATATTGGGGAAGATGAGGAAGGGAGATGTAAGAGAGATAAAATAATAATCTACCACAATAAGAAGTCAGAGAGATAGTGTCTAAAATTGTTGGCTCAAGAACTAGCAGAATTCACTTATTTATTTAGCAATCTAGAAGTAAATGGCAGGAACTGCCAAAAGAGTTGAGAATCCTTTCAAAGGGTCAAACCTTGCTTCATAGAAGGAGTAAGAGAAATAGTTGTTTCCATAAATCTTTTAACTCTATTTTACCTTAAGCCATGTCCATAAAATAGGTTGATAAAAATAAAAATGAATGTAATTTCATTTTGGATTGGAGGTATTATTATCAAATAAAAAGCATTATGTGAAAAAACATAGTGAAACATAGTTCTACCCATCCTTTACAGAAGAGACCTTCTAGAGTTTTTATAACTTGAAACATACTGAAAGAGATTTTACATTTTACTTTTGAAAATGGGAAAATTAAAACTCTCAATTATAAGTGCCTTGAAACTAACAAAATAGTAGAGTGCTTAAAATCATAAGCACTACCGCTGCGACATCATAACAGTGGCTCTCCCTGTGGACAGGTCCGAATAGCGAGAAATGACATGGGCCTTCAGGACTTGGGGTCACTGGGCCCAGGAGGACAGGACAAACTAGTTGCAGGCCAAGGACAGAGATCTCACGATACTATCGACCACACATGTCACCGCTGGGGATAGGTGCCCCTACTCTAGCATGTGCAGATCTGTGCAGAGAAGAGGGTGCACAGCAACGACATCTGCAGTGCCAAATGGTGGCCAGATGGGTAAGACAGTGGCAGTGAAGACTTTCAATTAAGGGACATGGGAGGGAAATGGGGGATGATCCGAAAAAAGATATTTAGTAAGATTCCAAGAGTTGGCCAGAAAGAGCTGAATTGAAAGCTGTTGCTAAGGAGAAAACAGACAAAGGCACAAGAACAACTGACTAAACGCTGGCATGTGGGCGGCGGTGCTGTGGGCAGAGCCAGCTTCCCAGACCCTGGCTCAGCAGTCGGGACAGCGGAGTGGCAGGTCATTGCGCTCATCCTCTTGTTAGAGGTCTTCTTCCTCTGGGTCTCACTCTGTAGTGGACTAGAACTCCGCCTGCACCTTGGCCTGGCCTCTGATCCTGTGAGGTCACCACAGAGGAGCCCGGTGGAGGCTGTGAGCAGGCTGGTGGCAGATCCCAGCAGATTCCACATCTCTCCCAGACTGGGCCAGTGAACATATTCAGGACTCGCTTCCTTCTTCCTTTTCTTTCTCTTTCTTTCTTTCTTCTTTGATTTTTTTGGGTGAGGCATCTGATTAAAGATTGAGGCAATTTAGCTCTAGTGTATGAGGAAATAGAATGGGACAGAGTCCACATCTCAAAGTGACACCATCACGTATACCACAATCCCCACACAAACCATGTTCACCCAGCAGGCAGGTTGTCTCCATGTGGCCACCTCAGCAGTGCAATCATGGAGAGAAAAGAGACCCAGCAATAGACCATGACCTTGAGTTCAAGGTGACGGTGTCTGGCAAACCTAAGCTTCAGTGACTTAAGCAAAATCAGTAAGAAGCTCTTAAAGAAACCTGAACCACATGGCTCTCCTTTGCTGACTGAGGCACAAATGTATACACAGATGCTGCAGACAGGCAGGCAGAGACAGACCAGCCGTGAGGAGCAGGGCCCACTGCAGCACAGCAACAGCAAATCAACAGGATGAGGAGTTTCAAGGCAGGAGTGTAAGGGTTCCCCAAACAGATGGCAGTAGGAAACTCCTGACTCTCTTCTGACATATGAGGATGACTGCTGACCAATTAAGTGTCAAATCAGTTCTGACAGTCCAGCCACTGCTTGCCTAAGAAATCAAGGGATGTTTGTGAAGCTCAAGGAAATACTGAAAATGGCTTTTGCCACTAAAAGGAAACAGCCAGTGGCAGCCACATGGCTGGACACTGGCTTGCAGTGAGTGAGGTGTACTGACCACCTCCCCAGTACAGTGCTGGTGCAAGGGCACAGAGTAGTCTTTAAGAGCACATGGCAAATATTCAAATCCTACTGCAAATGAAAAAATCCTCCCTTTAGCTCAGCCTTTAACACGGTCTGGCTCTACTGATGAAAGCCTCTTTACCAAGTACAAGATGTAGGAAATGTAACCAAGTGCTTCATTAGAGACAGGATAACAAGTGTTCAGGTTTCCCTTGAAAATAAATCCTGCCATGAAACACGGAGATGAATTAGGAAGAAGATGAACCGCGTGGCATTTTCTCACTACCAAGATGCTAGATGCTGTGGAGCACAGGGCTGGAGACATGCATGCATCTCCATCTTATAAACAGCCTCCAGCACCGCACATCATGCACATGGTTAACAAGTTACTGACTTCTCTACCAGGTTAAAGAACACTGTAGTTACCACTGTTTTATCACAAGGTGCAGATGCGGAACCCGTTAGCTCACAGCACTTTCCGAATTTTCAATTATCCATTCAATAGCAGCCCACCCCTGGAGCAACACAGAAAGATTTCAAACATGGTGTAAGAAATCTGCCACTCACTGCAGACGGCAGCTACAAGCCTGTCATTTAAAGGCAGAAAGAAAGTGCTTTAGTTTTACAAAAGACACAGCAGTAACCATTTGTGAGCAACTTTTCAGTGTAAACAGGCAGTTTCTCAAGCTCAGAAATAAGGTACTATGTTATTCTGCCTAAAATTCTCCCAACAGCTTGGGCTATGCTGACACTTGCACCCCTCATCCACACTGTCATCTCCTGAGTGCAGGATGAGGGGAAGCAGCAGCCACCTTTCACAGCCTCTTCCATGCGTTGTCCCTAAGCTCTGGCCCCTGAGTCCCCAGAAGACCTGCCTTTCCACCTCCATCTCCATCTCCTGTGCCCCGTTCAGGTCGCCAGCTGTCCCAAGCACTTCCCCAACTGACTAGGGATGCTGCCAAATGGCGACTCTAGCTACATGAAGCAGCGGTTTCTTCTGTCAGCCTTCAACACAGGCAAACCCCTCAAAATATGAATAAAAATGTATCTGGCTGCACTGATTTACCCTGACTTTTCTCATAAAAAGTCTGATGTGTGTTGGCTTCATCCAGTATTCAATTCCTCCTCTAATGTTGTTGTTGTTGTTGTTGTTGTTGTTGTTGTTGTTGTTGTGCTGACACAAACGTTTAGGGCCTGCCCAAAGCCAGATCCTGGAACACACAAGGGTCAGTAAGGTTCTGCCTCCTCTCAGGAGAGCTCGCAGCGGGGACAAGATGTGTGCAGCTTTGGTGCTGCGGTTCCCCTGCCTTCCCAGAACAAAGCCAAGCTACTGCATGTGTTTCTCAAGTCTAAATTGTCTTTAAAAAAAATGGTAGATTGGTATTCTATTAGTGACTAGACTAAACGCCAGCCATTAGTGGGTTTTCCACTAAGTTGTGACTTAAGCAAGGTAGTAAGGGAAGTACACCTTAGAGAGATCTAAAAGATCTCATAAATGACAACATGAAGAATCACTAAAAAAAAAAAAAATACCAGGAGAGAAAGGAGGAAGGGAAGAATTAGGGGTAGTGGCAAAGGGGAGAACAGCCAGGGGAAGACGTTAGCTTGTGAGGTGAGCTAGGTAAAAAGCCAAGGCCTGCTCAGGCGAGTGGCATTGCTTGGACTTCCACACATCCAAGCTCTCTCCATCAACTCTGCTGGAGAGGAGGGCAACCTGGGACCCCGCGAGCAGTCTCTGCCTCACTCGACCTAAAGGACCACCGACTGACCGAAGCCCTCCACCCAGGAGCCCAGCGAGACAGCCTCCTAGATCCATCCTTTCTCCTCTTGCCTACACCAGCCTCACGCCCCAACCTGCCAGAGGGAGATGCAAGTGGCGGCAGACTCCAGGGAAACTTCGCAGATGGAGAGGTTCCCGAAGCCACATGATACCTATTAATATGGAATGACTAAAATCTCAAATATCCTGCCTGACATTGTAAACACACATCTTTTTGATGTGCAGATTTGTTTTGGTAAACTGAGCCTGTGATATTTCTGTTCTTTGAAGTGGTAGTTTCAAAACTGCTGGGTTTACCCAGCACTTCTCTTAATATGGCCCAGCCTCCCTTGCCACTGGTTTTGGATGTAACAGTGGATATTGCTGTGCATTATGAGCTCAAACTAGACAAGAGGGCCAGCATTTGTAAGATTTAGGGGATTACCACATTTCACCCCTTCTTCTGCACTGAACAGCTAGAGCGCATTGCAGGCCCAGACGGAGATCCATACCTTCTTTGCATTGGATGATATTGTGTTAGCCATTAAACTTTCCAGATAGCTGCCAAGGCTGATCCCCTTCACGGTGATGATGGCTTCTTGTGTGAGCACAGTCCTTACAAAAGAGCAAAGAAGCAGAAACTGAACACCCTGGGAGAGGAAAGGCTCCACCCAGCCCTGACCCCAGGTTCACTGTTGTCAGTGCTAGGATGAGATGACGTACATTTCAGGGTTCTCTGGATGCGTTGTTACACCAACCTCTCATTCACCGACACCAAATTTGTGAGTGTGATCTTAAAAAAAAAGAAACAATGCTTTAGGTTCTATTTCTCTTGCATTTCTTCCCCAAACCATCTTCCTATACTCTGCCATCCCCAAATCAGCACTTACTGGAGCCAGAAAACAGAAGAACATGAGGGCCCCGCAGGCACCACCACTTAAGGCCCCAGAAACTGCATCCTGGCTGTGGACCTGGACAACTGTCACCTGCTCTCTCTCTCCATAACCCACCAAACCTGAGCTGGGCCTGACCTTTCAAACAGTAGGTATCCCTCACTTTTTGAAAGTTCTTCATTATACTTATTAGGAAAGACCTGCTCAGGCCCCATTTTCACTAGCTG
Organism: Eonycteris spelaea; assembly: GCA_003508835.1. Classification (NCBI taxonomy): domain Eukaryota; kingdom Metazoa; phylum Chordata; class Mammalia; order Chiroptera; family Pteropodidae; genus Eonycteris; species Eonycteris spelaea. Next base: position 375,427 of record PUFA01000380.1, on the reverse strand, counting down.
AAAGAAATCTGAAGACGATCTTCGCATTTATTTAAAAAAAAAAAAAGGCGAAAATAACGTTCAGTGTTTGTTTTGCAGCAATCGTCATGGGAGGCGGTGTGCACCCCGAGCAGCAGATGGCCTCACCAAGCATTCTCCTGGGTGCCACACTCCGCACCTAGCAAGAAGCCGCCAGCAGCTGAAAGCTGTGTCTGTGAGCACCTACGCTTTATCTCCATTCATTTCATGCAGCCATTAGTACACCATTTTAGCTTACGAAGGTTTCATAGGAATAGTCTTAGTTTCAGAAAGTGGGAAAACCTAGTTCTCTCAAACTGCCAAATCCTCAGCAGCAAAGGACAAACATTCCTAGACTAGTATGTAACTAAATGAACAAGAAGCTTCTGACCCAATGGGGCAGACCCCAGCTCTGGGGCACCCTGCCCTGGAGTTTCACAGGACAGTCCTGAATGCACACAGACCGTGGGAACAAGCTGAGCAGGCTTCATCTCAGAATAGCACAGCCCACAGAATTTTCTGTAATAACAGAAATGTCCTATATCTTTGCTATCCATTGTGGAAGGCACTAAAACCTGTGGCTAATGAACACTTAAAATGTGGCTGGTGTGACTGAGGAACGGAATTTTTCATTTTACTTAATTCTAATTAATTTAAGCGGAAATAGCTACATGTCACTGCCACATGGCCAATTGGAGCTCTAGAATTTTCTCTTTGTTTAACCCCAATTTACTCTTCTTAGCAAAGAACCAATTGCGATATAAGACCATCTTTTAAAAAAGTTTAAGTGGTCAAAAGCATATAATGTTCCAGCAGTGATAACCTGAAGGATTTTTTTTTGTTCATGTAATCATCTCCACCACAATCTTCCCCGGCCTCACGATCCCAGCAAAGCGGTTTAGCGGGAAAATCCCTTTCCTTCTATTGAGCCCAGAGAAATCAAAAGTCTCATTAGTTACAATTATTACAGTGTATAAAAATATTTAACAACATTAACAATTAAACTCTGATTAGCTATTATCATTTTATGTGCAATATTTTTATGACAGGCACTGTATTTTATAAAACTTAATTTCCTTCATAAATCCTCATAACAATACTATGAGATTTTCTTTTAGACAAAGAATATGAGACTCAGAAAAGGTTAATAAGTAGCGTACGCGGCCATTCACCATTCAGTGATAATTTCAGATATAGGTTCATATCTGTCTACTCCAAACATTTCCTTTCAACTAGACCTCTCTACAGCATGAACCATCCCTCTTCATTGGCAACTAAGCTTTCTTGAAGGATGAAATGGAATGTTTCCAAGCAGAGGAGAACAGAATATTTAAGTTGTAAGAAATGGCTAATGGCGGATACCTGCCAGGCCACCTGTGACTTTACACAGAGGGGGGGTACATAGATCTCTATCACTATGCTGTACTAACTAAAACTATTATTGTAGCCATCTACAATTCATTGAATTGTACAGGTAAATTGAGCAACGAATTGTCTATTATATTTCAATAAAGCCATGAAAAAAACAATCATCTCTTGCTGTTGGAAGTCAGAAATAGCAGTTATTTGGAGGGAGCAGATACCGGAGAAGAGACAAGGGGAACTCCTGGGGCTGGTCGCATTCCGTCTCCTGAGCTGTCTGCCAGTTACACAGGTGTGTTCGCTTTGTGGCAATTTATTTATGTGCATTTTTTCTACAACATTTATTATACTGGAATAAAAAGATAAGCAAAATACTACTAAATGATTTCAGCCATTTAAAAAATAATGATCACTTTGAGATTACACACCATCACCAAGAAATATAAAGCACCCTTCTCATCTTAGAACATTGCTTACATGGTGGACAAAGTTCCATTTTCTTTTCCACTGGATCACAACAGAATGTTCTTTGATGTATGTCAAAGTCCTACTGGTCCCAAAATCTAGGAAACAAGCAAAACTAGGACAGTGATTGTGTTAGATTTTTCATTTTGTAGCATCAAACACAAATACTATTTCATTTACTAATTCACTTATCAACGGATGTAGCAATGGCAGTCCCCGGGCAGCAACTCAGGTGGCTTCTGTCTTAACAGGTGAGACAGACATTAAACAAATGAATTCAAGTAGAATTGAGTATATGACAATAATGAATGCTTTGATAAAAAAAGAAAACCAGGTGGAGGAGGAGAGCAGGGAAGGCCCCTCTGCCAGTGAAGGGCCAGGAGGGCTTGGCAGGAGGACTTGCCAGTGAGGAGGCAGCCAGAGGGCAGCGGATGTGAAGCAAGGAGGGCTGGAACAGACCCTTCCCTCACGGCCTGCAGATAAAAACCACCCCGCTGGCACCTTGCTTCAGACTCGCAGCCTCCAGAATGGGTAGGAAAACAGAGGCCTATGGTGATAGCCCCTGTCTGCGGTGTTTATCACGCAGCCTTGAGCAAATGGATACAAGACTGTGAGTGAGGCAGGAGAGGATTCAGTGTGGCAGGGGCTAGGTAGGGAGCAGTGTCACTGCAGAGATGCGTCAGGCCCCATGGAGATGCTAAATGAAGTTTACAGAGAAACAGACCATCTCTTGGATGATTCCCAGAAATCCCAGGTGGATTACTTTAGGAAGGCTGTCATTTCCTGGCATGTGGGAGCCAGCCGGGGTGAAGAGAGTACAGCCTGGTGATGCAGGTATAGCGGAGGGTGATTGCTGGTCCAGAAGGGGCGAAGTGGGTGTGGCCAGGGCAAAGCAGGCGTGGGGATGAAGTGGGTATCAGCAGAGCATACAGGTGTAGCTGGTTGCTGGGGTGCCAGCAGGGGCAAGCAGCTATGGGCTCACCGCTCTCACCAGCGGGGCAAACCCCACTCGGTACTGAGGAGCCGCCTGGCCTGTGAAGCGGCCAGGCCGTCCACACTGCGCTCCAGCACATCGACTCCCACGACACAGGGGTCATTCATCGGATTTGGGTACTTCCTCATAGCAGCCTTGATGCCGTGTCCCATGGTGGCTGGCAGGAAAAAAATACAATAATCAGGCCTTCCATATGATTTGTAAAGTGTCCCAGAGAGGCATGGGAGCCAGAGATGGTTGCCACAGATTAAATGAAAATCAATGTTAATACTGCTATTAAAGTTTTTTCCTTTGGTTTTAACTCAAGGTATAATTTCAAACAAATAATCTGAGGGTAGTTGGGCTCCAGATCCAAATCCTCGATTCCTGCGATCCTCAGGCAGACAAGGGGCAATCAGAAGCCTTTGCCAGCAGGCCTGACCAGGACCTGGGACACAGAAAAGATCTCAGGCCTCTGGCGGCTACACTCATCAGGTTTGCATTCCAGCCAGGTATTCATTGGAATTCAGAGCTTGCTCATCAGTGGGACCCTTGCCCAAAGCCTTCCCTTCTCTCTGGCTCAGCGCTTTACCTGTTCCCAGCACTTTCTCTTTCTCTTGCCCCTCCTCCAGTCCATAAAGAGGCAGAATGCTAGTTTGGAGGTTCGGGACAATCTCCCCATGCCGTTCTTTGTGCTGTTCCACGGAAGGGACAGAAACACTAGGGAGTAGGCGCCCTTTGCCTCTTGCCTGAACTGTTGCAGTGAACGAAGGCTTGGCCAGACTTCCACTTGGCTCCTTGTCCTAAGTGATGAAACTCAACACCTAGCAACTTGACACCATTATAACAGAAAAACACAACCTGCCTTATGTGTATCTAGAACAGGCTACTGCTCCCAGCTACCAATTGTGCCATGAAAAAGCAACTACTTCGTTTCAACTTCTAAGTGGTTATGTGACTGAAGTGGCCACATATTTTTTGTGGTTGTAACAATATGTGTTCAAATTCTGAAAAAAAGAAATGTGTGAAGAAGTAAAATCGCCCAGAACTCCACTTTTCTAAAGATAACCACATGCTGTGTGGGAGTCCTCAGGGTGTTCCATGCTTCCCTGAGGCTGCTCCAGCAGGATGCCACTGTTCCTCCTCGGCCCCGAGCCCGTGAGGTGAGGGGTGTACACTTATTGTCCCTGCTTGTTTCCTGCCATCAGAGTCTCAAAGCAGGTGCTCACTGCCTCACTGCTTTCCCAGGGTCTGTGCTTGTTTGTGCTCAGACCTCAAACACAAGTCTGGTTGGGAGCCAAGTTAGGTACCTTCACAGGTACCATTCAGGGCAGACCTTCCCCCACAGAGCTTACTGTACCAATTCTTCCTTCCTTCAGCGTTGCGTGTGCGCCCGGGAAGCACCTGAGCCCCTGCAAAAGATAAGCATGTCTTGATGACACCATCATTTTTTCCAGATGCGCCCAGACATGTTTGGACAGTACGTGCAGACACAGCCCAAACTCAAGAACTAGACATGGGTGTACACACACACACAACTTAAAAAATTAAACTGGGATCATGAGCAATATATGGACTTATCATCTGATTTTTAGATTTAACTGAATGATGAATATTTTCTATATCTTGAAGTTACTTCAGAATAGTATTATAAATAGCTGCATAACAGGTCATCCTGTGGATATTTATATTTAACTACTCCCTGATGGTAGATTATTTAAATTGCTTCCAGTTTTGCACTGCAAAGACAGTAGTGAACATTTGTGTACACTAGCCTTTCAATATATTTGTCCTAATTTTCCTTTGGACAAATTTCTAGAAATGGAATTACTAAATCAAATATCAAAGACTGCAAAACATATTGAATGTTTTTGTTCCATATTTGATGTCCTTTTTTAAGCAGTATAATTTAGTTAACTATTAATCTACTTATCCTCATTAAAATTCTATATCCCAGGTTGAAAAGTTAGGAGCAAGACCCAGACTAGACCAGTTCTCCCGGCTCCTACCCTACAATTTTCATTATATTCCATGGCCTCTAAATTGTTAGGGCCTAGTCTAGAATCTGCTCTCTAAACAAAGAAATGCTTTTTTAAACCATGGAATCATGTTGCTAAGTTAATGTGTTCACTGGCTTTAACAGAAAGAGATGAAAAGCAGAGATGTGGCTGTTGTGATCACTCTGTAGATGCAGAGAGTGAACTTTTTCCTCTCTGAGGAAGAACCATCAGGGACATGATCAAACCCAAGACCCTGGGAAAGAAGGATAATCTAGAAATATGTGAAAGCAGAAAGGGTCCTCGTTACATAGGTGGACCTTCTCAATGAAATAATTCGTGAGCCTTGTAAGTCAAGTTCCTAAGGGTTGTTCTCATAAAAAACCATTCATTTCAGCAGAACAGATTATGCCTTCTAAAATTACTTAAAACTATCTAAAAGTTGAAGGAAATTTTGTATTAAGCATATCTTACACAATATTTCTTTTATATAGAAATCTTGCATCTTTCTAGCTAACAATTTAAACTAAATACAACCTGCTTAAAATACTCACATAATAAGTAATTCCACTGATTATAGCAGGATGGCCACACAAATTAACACAGAACAATGGAAGAAAAGAGTAAATTAATAATATTTTATAAATAACAAGGTTAAGCACATCAAATCAGTATTATACAATTCTCGGTTAAACAGCCTGACACTCATTCAGTTGTCGAAACCTGAAAAGTCTGGCAACATGAAGTGTTGGAGCAAAGGTAAGAACATGGAAGACGGGGACAGCTGGGGGATTTCAAGCTGCACAGCCCGAGTGCAGTTTGCCTAGAGACGGTGATAAGGTGCGACCTGTCGGAAAGGGCTCTTGGCTGCCAGGGTCAGGCACACAGGAATTGCTGAAGTTAATCCCCAGGAGGAGCAATCCATGGCCATGGCTCACGGTGGCCATGCCCAGGGCAGGAGAGCTCTGTGTCCCTCTGCGGGCGGCTACAGGGAGGACAGTGCTGGTGCCAGGAAGCAGGAGGATTCATTCCAGGTTCCACACTGAGGAGTGGGAAGGAATAAACTGAGACCTCTCTCTTCGAACAGTGAGGGTATCAGAAACACAAGTGAGGTGAAGTTAGAGGATATCTGGGATTCGCCTAAAATAATACAGAGGAAGGAGCCGTGGTGGAGACGGCATGAAACCAGACGGGCTGCAAGAGGGCGACTACCAGCCTGGGAGATGGGACTGTGCACTCACTATTCTAGTCTCCACTTTTGCATACTTTTGAAATTTCCATAATAGCAAGTTAAAAAAAAAAAAGATGAGGGCTGAGAGAATAGGGTGAAGAATTAAAGACAGTACCAATGAGTGGCTAATGGATGGTCATGGAGATGGGGAGCACGGCATAGGGAATGCAGTTAGCATGAATACATTGGCTAGGTGGAGGGTCAGGGGAGGGAGGGAGCAATTGGGGGAATTGTTTTACAAACTATATAGATGTCTAACCAATGTACTGTATCCTTGAAACTAATTTAAAATAATTAAAATTTTTTAAAAAGAATGCATTATGTAAAAAAAAAAAAAAAAGATGAAGGCAGCCACAAACAAGTCAAAGTGCTCCTGCACCCTACCCAAAGCGACTCTAGGCCCAGACCAGTAGTTCTGAGTGTTGTCCACACACCTGGAGGTTCGCAGGTGCTTTCAGGAGGTCCTCAAGGCGAAACTGTTTTACAGTGAACTAAGAGGTGATTCGTCTTTTTCACCTATTGACATTATGCTGCAAAAGCAGCAGCGGCCTCACCCCACAAATTAAGGCCAGGGCTCTAAACCACACTCATGGTCACTCCTCACTGCTGTGCTCTCAGGTAAACCATACCGGTGTTTCTTAAGACTATATGTGATGAAATAGATTTGTTTGATTACATCTAGACCCCTGAACACTCTTCTTTTAATATTCTGAGCCAGGGCCTAGGAAGAAGGGACAGAGTGCTTCTGCTGCGCCAGAGGTGCACGGTGGCCAGGGAAGCGCTGGGCAGCTGTTTAGGCGGTGGGCGCCCGCCGCTGCTCCTCTCCACGTCCACACCGCCCCTACCTGAAACAACTCGGGGACAAAACTCCTATTCAGACTGCGATATTTGGCAGACATTCTCTCAAAAATTAATAAAGTGCGACTTCATTTTTATGTCAAGGAAAATAACTGATTGCATTTGTTGCCAGAGATAAAATTTGAATTTCAAGTGAAATTGGGATTTCAGAAAACTTCTATCTGCTCCCATAAGCCTGATGACTGCCCTATACTCTAACTTGGTGAACCCACATGTGAACCCACAAATGAGCAGTGCAAGACACCACAAAATCACACCTGGGTGAAAGATAACATTCAAAGCACAGGACAAGCCAATTGCTCTGGTCATTATAGTTTCAGATTTTACACTACTACTACCTTGAGAAACTAACACTTGCTTTCTTAACAGTAGCAAAGAATAGCCACAGTTACTTTATAAGACTGTTAAAATACTCCTATCTTTTCCAGCTGGGTTTTATTCATATACTTCAACCAAAACAACGGATTGTAAAACTTAGAATGCATACACAGATATGAGTATCAAACCATCTTCTGTTAAGGCAGACATTATAGAAATTAACAAAAAATTAAAATAAAACCTTAAAAACAGTGCTATTCTTCTTACTAATTTGGGGGGGGGGAAAGTATAGGGTTTTTAAAAAAATTAAAAATGTTGATATTAATGCAATGGGTTTATTGTTCATTTTAATAAATTAAAAACATCTAACTTCTCAGTTTTAATTCTAATATGGTAACTACTGATAGCTATAATTCACATAAACAGAAACTGTTTGGGGTCCTCGATATTTTCTATGAGTATAAAGAAGTCCTGAGGCTGAAGAGTTTGAGAACTGCTGGCCTATGTGGTTCCTTGAAAAGTGCACCAGAAAGATACACAGGGTGGTCACTGCAGTACCATTTGCAATAAGGGGGAGAAACTTAATGTCTTTTTCAATAAGAGAAAGAATAAATTGTAACAGATTCATACAATAGAATATTATATAGCTATGATATATATACACATATGTGCATGTGTATATATACATACATGACACACACAAATCTCAAAACCTTATTGTTTGAGAAAAAAGGATATTGTCAAAGAGCTATACAAGATGATCTCATTCTATTTTAAAACATTACACATTTTTTATGAATAAACACACACAAATATAGTCAAATGGAATATACATCTTTGGAAGGAAACCCCAAATTCATAATCTTGTCTGCCTGTGGGGTGAGGGAGGGTTGGAGTATAGCACTGGGGAGGTACTTCAATTCTTATCCGTAACGTTCAATTTCTCCTATTTTAAAAAAAGTTGGGGGTAGGGGCATTCTTACCCCTGCTCATAGCTAGAAAGCAAGCCTACATCATCTCCTAAGCCCTTCCTTCCCTGAGGTGGACATTACCTACTAGAGACCTTTCCTAGTAGCTGTTGGAATCTACAGAGCATATGGCCCTGACTCTCTGACAGAAATCTACTTGTGTTGGCTTTATTCTTGAAGATTTTATAGGTCTGCCTGAAACCTAAGTCAATGCTGTGAGGATTAAATGTATAAACCTGTCAACTTTTAAATGCCCCTTTCTATATTTTTATATTTTAGTGCTACATTTTTCATTACTCTTTAGAGTATCTTAAAACCTTGCCTCAGTAATAAACTTGCTAATTCAGATGGCTTTCCCAAAGGGTTCTCCATTTCTGTAGGCACATTTATATTGCTCTTCTGCTGTGCCTGATCTCCAGTCCCTGGGGTTTTTTGGGATGTGGACAAAGGAAAAATCTTACTATGGTCAAAAGTTTTGTGCTAATTATTTCTTACCTTTTCAGAGCAAATTTATTAATTTCCAATCAAATAGTTATTGACAATACAACAAACATATAAAAAAAGAAACAAGTATAAAAATGAAATGAAAGATCTGTGGCCCTCAAAAAAAAAAAAAAATCAGGGATTTCAATGGACTAAGCGAGGGAAAAACTCTGCAGTCAGCCTGGCCAGAAAGCCCAGCTTCCCCATTCTGTGCTGTGCCATGGCACAGTACAACACCGTTTGCGACCCATTAGCCACAGGGGCCTACCTGAAACTGTCCGCAAACAGCTGTTCTCCAAGGTTGTCAATTTTCATTACAGCCCTTTGCTTTTAACTTCAAAAATCAATGGCAGGGGATAAGTGTCTAGTCCATAGCAGCTTGGGGATTGACTGGAATTTTTTTTTGGCGGGTAGCCACCCTCATTTTGAGAAGGCATCTGATCTCCATGAGATTTCTCAGCCCTCACTGAGTGCCTACTATGGTGCCTACTGGCAGGGTGCCAGGGATACCAAAACGAAGTACTGATACAGGCCACCACACAATGAACCTCAAAAAAACTTATGCTGAGCTAAAGAAGCCAGACTGAAAAGACTGTATATTTATTACATTTTACATGATCTGTCCAGAAAAGACAAATCTATAAAAACAGAAAAGCAGACTAGCAGTTGCCTCAGGCTGCGGTGCTAGTGGAGAGTGACTGCAGACGGGCATGAGGGGGCCTTGTAGGAAGATGAAAATGTTCTAAAAACTGGTTGTACAATCTAATTTGGGAAAAACTTAATTGTACACTTTAAATGGGTGAATTTCATCAATAGTGACTTTCCACAGTTGGACAATTCACTTCTGCTTGTCAACCAACATTTCACCAACTTCTAGTGAAGCTGTCAACTATTCCACGATGAAAACGCCCCCCTGCCCAGGCATCTACAGTGCACAGTGCCTGAACTTCTCCCCTCTTTGGGACAACTGAGAGAAGGATCATTCTTACTGGGGCTTTTCTCTGGGTTTCTCAAATAATCCCAGATGAGAAAGGCTGCAGGCTGTACAAAAATTAACACTAAAATTGCATTCCATCAAGTCTCAAGATTTCATTAAAAATAATATAAAGGTTTTAACCACTTGATAAATTTTTATTACAATTTTACATTAAAAGGTCAAAGGACAATTCCTTTCATGCAGTTTTTAAAATTATTTTAAATTATTTTTGAATTGTACTTGATATTTTTTCCAAAATGAATGCTTTTCTAAGTGGGGTTAGGGTATTTAAAAATCTTTATTCTTTTAAACATATTAAAGAATGATTTAAGAGTGTCACAGATGGATGACTTAAGACGAAGATAACGCTTAGGTCACGAGGCACTGTGAAGCAGCTCCGTTTTTCACGTTAGCTCGGAGGCCTTCCGCGCCCACAAGTGCATTCCACGCCACAGCGCCCACATGCCTCATCCACCATCTGGCTTTCTCCCGAGCACCTGGGCCGCTGCGGACCCCTCATTTATGAAACGTTTTAATGTTTGTGATCGGTCGCAATTGCCCCCCTCTGCTCTCCCTGGGACCCCGCACCCCTTTCCCCAACCGGAACGGGGTGTAGGAGGGCCCCGGCCTGCTTCTGTGCGCGCTGTCACCTGGCGGGGTGCTGTCCCAGCTGCGTCTACGCCACCAGAGGAGCCACGCGCGGAGGGTTCCCGGCCCGGCGTCCGGCCCACCCGCCGGGCTCGCGCGCCCCGCGCCCGCCAGACAGCTCCCCGCGCCCGGCGACGCCCCGCCAAGGCGGAGGGCCCTTCGTCTCCCTTTAGCACGCGTGGCCGCGGCCTGGGAGCGGTCAGCCCCGCGCGGGCGGACCCCGGACCCCGCGGCGGCCGCAGCCCCGCCTCACCGAACACGTGCTCCGAGTTCCAGACCCGCATCGCCGCGGCCCCCGGCTCCGGCTCCGCTGCGGGCTCCCGCTCCCCGCGGGCGCGCGCCTCTGGGGGCCCCCAGGCCCGCCGACACGTGACCATGCGCGCTGCGGCGGTTAAAAATAGGGATGGGACGCAACGATGCGGGCAGCTGGAGTCAGCGGGGAGGCGGGGACGCAGCGGACGGTGCCCGCGCGAGGCGGGCGGAGGCGGGGGCTCTTCTTACGGTTTCGGGTTGTCCAAATTCTCCCGAAGCCCTTTCCAGCCCGGCGGGTTTCTACCATCGGGAAGTATAAAGGAAAACCTACCAGCCCCCGCACCCCAAATTCTCCACAGGAGAACGGAGAGAGTGGAGGGGAGGGAAGAGAGAGGAGGGAGGAGAGGGAGGAGGATAACAGCTGCAGTATTTGAACACGATGAAGCCAGAATGTGATGCGCTTCACAGGCAGTCTGCTAGAAATGCAAAGACAGCAAGAAATCACCCTTTGCACAGCCAGGTGCAACCCTGTTAGCCACATCCATGTTCTCAAGAGAGAGGTCTTGACAGCACCAGTTGTCAAAGAGTTCGTCTAAAGTCACCCGGCAATTGCAGCGGCCATTCGTGTTTACTAGTTGTCTTTATCCGAAGGGGAAATACATCTCATGTGTTACCCCAGGAGGTAGAGTTGCAACTCGGACCCAGGTGTCCCTGGAGTTAGGCTAACATTTGAAAAAGAAGGCTCCCAGGTCCTGAGACAAACATTCCTGGGTTGTAAAACAGGCAAAGGTCACTTAGTTTTTAAAAACATTTAATACACCTCAAAAAAGGCAAAGAATTTACGAGTTTCTAGAGTACATGCCCTAAGAAGAAGGAAAAGGATGGACTCTTTCCCCTTTTTGCCAGGGAAAAATCAATTTTTTTCTTTTAGATTTGTATTTATTTTACCCTTCACTACCACAAAGTTCAAGTGAAAGAAGGTGGAGAGGGTCAGTTTAAGAGGTGCAACGCTCTGCAGAATGAAATAGGCATGAATGCAGGGACCACATCTGGCTTGCTGCTGAAATCAGCACCTCGTGAGGCACCCGGCACTGAGGGGACACCCGAGCCTATTTGTTCAACGAGTCAGTGAAGTAGAAAAAGCACTGAGACCAGCCAGAGGACCTAGCTAGTATCCCGGCTCCACTATCCACTCAAAACTGACGTTTACCACCTAGGGCTTCACCTCACAGCCACCTTCCCAAGTTGGTGCCTACTGTCCCAGTTTTAGGATGAGCCAACAGGGGTTCAAGGAAGTGTAAATTTCATTGATCACGCACTGAGGGGTAGAGCTAAGATGACAAGCCAGGCTTGCCAGATTTCCCCCGCGCAATGTGCTACGGAACTCAACAGTTACAAGCAAGCCAGTTGTGAATATTTCCTACACGTCAGCACTGTTACTTTGGTTTTTAAAAGGGTCATCATTTACAAACAGCACTTTACTACATACGTATTGAGCATGAAGAAATGGCTGAGGTGAGAGTGAGAAGACACTGTAGATGAGACAGTCTGTGTAACTCGCTCCAGGTCTGAGAGGGATGAGCTGCTGAGTTTGCTCTCTGGCCACGTGGGAAACTAAGACCCTTATCAGTAGGGGTGGAGCTGAGGGCCTGAGAACTGGGGTGAGTGAGGACCCTGCCTTCAGTCCCTGATGACTACCGCACATCTCCCGCTACCTGTACCCGCCTCGGCTTCAGATTAGCTTTACATAGCTGTGGGTTTTCATAGGCCAAGCCCAGCTCAAGTGTCATCACATCTGTGCAGCTCCCCCTTTGTAACTGTGTTACAGTCTGCACACTGCCCCCTCCCATGGAAATTTACCACAGGGTATTACAATCATTCGTTCTCCGCCTCTCTCCAGGATTAAAACCAGGATTAAAACTTTGAGGTCAGGAACTAGGTTATCATTATTCATGGTATTTCCAGAGCCAGAAAACATAGTAGGCACCGAATCGTTGAATAGATAAATGAAAGCTACATCACTGGCTGAAGTCCTATCCTGATGTTCCATCTTCAGTCAAAGTCCACCCTCTCACAGCCTAACCTCGCAGGGCTTCGAGCTCTGTTGCAGGGAATCTGGTCCAGGAGCAGCAGCACCTGCTTTGCCTGGGAGCTTGTTATTTATGGAGGTCCCCGGGCCCACCTCAGCCCCACCACTCAGCATCTCAGGGTCGGGGCAGGCACTGTAGTTTCATAAGCTCTTCAGGGAACTCCGATGCTAACGCAGGACCCACTCTCGACCCCCTCACCTAACTGGATAAGATGCTTCCTGTTCTATGCTGGCACACTGTCATCTCCAGACATTTGCCAATACTCTTTCTTCCAGCTGGAATGCACTCCTCCATGCTCGTTCTGGAAGCATCTTCCAGATAAAGAAGCTCAGAAGCACGAAGGAGTATAGTGCTCTTAGGGGGCTGTAAGTCACCCTTGAGGTGGTGTCCTGCAGGAAGCGGCAGAAAGGTGAAGCTAGAAAGGTAGAGAGGAACCATGTCCAGGAGGACATATATTCAGTACGAGAAGTTAAGGTTTCATCTTAAGGTCAGTAGAGTTTTGACAGGTTCTAGTGTTTGAGATTTCTGAGGCAAAACTGTTCAAGGACAAGCAAGATCCGGGATATAGATTTTGCTGGCCACGGAGCCTAAAGTGAGATGGAGATGAAGACGCTACATACATAATGGTGCCTTCCGGCACTGCAGCGCCTGCTGGTCTGTATCACAAGTGTGTGTGTCTATGTCCCCGTGGGCTTTCTGGGAAGGGGGAGCCACGAGCTTTTCATCTTTCTATTCCTAGTGCCCAGAAACTTAACAAATTCATTCCGCTCAGCGAATGGAAGGGACCTGCTCCAACCAACTTTGAGAAGATAACGGGTGACAAATGGAGAGGTAGGGTGTCCGTCCTAAACTTGCCTTGCACATTGGAATCATTTGAGGAGCTTCGGAAAGTACCTGGAACCCACCAGGAGGGTTTTCATTTAATTGGACTGCTGGTGGCCTGGGCATCAAGAGCTTCAAAGCTCCTGGTGATTCTAATGTGTGTCTGAGATTGAAAACTGCCAAAGTGGAGGGCGTGAAGGCAGAAGGGGAGCCCAGTCTAGAAGCTGCTGCCCCAGCACAGGGGAAAATGGACAGCACGGTGGGGATGACTTGCAAAAATTGAAGCCCTTATAGTCAATTGGGTTTAGAGAAGAATGAAAAAGGACTTCCCACCCTTCTTCCCTCTGTCCTATCACCAACAACTTCTCTCATCCCTGTCACTTACTGAGACCCGGCTTGCTCACAGGGTTCTTCTCTCAACCTGCACCACCCTCTTCATCATCTCTGCCTTAATTCTTGATTATTCAACATCCATGTGGATGATCTATCCAGAAACCTAGGCATCTGATTCTCTCACCTTCCAACTTTAATTACCTTGATCCCCACTTACTTCAGCCCTCCATTCCCCACCAAGCCTACTGCCTTGAATCTTTTTTATGTTTTCAATTTCACCGCAGACATCTCAAGCTCTGATTTCCCACCGTAGAGACCTTCTACCTCTGTAACAAAACATGATGACATTGGTTTAGGCGCCTCCTCCTCACATCGGTAAGTGCCACAGGGAAGACCCAACCGAGCTGAGCCGAGGTCTGAGGACAGGCTCTGGGGCCCGCCTGGGTCCCAGTGCTGGCCAGTGAGTGAAGGAGCCTGCTACAATGTTGCCAGGAGAGAGTTCTTTGCTTCAAAGAGTAAGTTCATCAAAAACCATCTCTTCTATTGTTTAGCTCCATGAGCTCATGTGGCCCAACTTGCTACCAGCAGGGAGATGAAATCAGAATCAAGATTGGAAGTGTAAAGGAATGGTCCTAAAAAACATTTCCGACCTCTTCTCAGCAGCCTGAGATCTGCCTTAGGCAGGACTTGCAGCTATGGCATAATAAATGTCCTTATGTTTTCATGCCATTTAAATTCGCATTCTAACCCAAAGCCCTAAACTAATACCCCTGCCCTCTAAGCACAGCCTCTGATTCTTCCTGTGTTTACCAGTACCTGCATGCAATGCCTGCTCTTCAACCGCCAAAGAGGCACGATGTCTATCACCTTTGGACGGAGCTGCCCAGGTCTAGCACTGTGTAACTATTACTAATTTGTGTGACCCTGAGCAAGTTGCTTAATTAACTTCTCTAAGCCCCAGTCTCTTTAAGTGTAGAGTGGTTGAGTGGACCACACGGCTATCAACACCTAGTATGCTGTCAGACATATAACAGGTGCCTAATACTCATACCTATGAATCTGATCTGGACCCTGGCCAAATTCCCCTCTTGCCCTCTCTCAAGGCATCTGCTCCACTAGTCTCCCCTTTTATAGTTTCTATTTCCTATACCCATTGGTCTTTCAGCCCACATCTCACCTTGATTATAAAAAATATGGCCAAGTCTTCTCAACCTAAAAAAAAATCTCCCCCTTAAACTGTACCTGTCTGTGGGTCTTTAGAGGAGAACCTAGGACCTGAGCTGTTTCATCCACCTGTAGCCCTGCTAATCCCAATAAACAAAGTGAGTTGATTTTTCCTTACTTGGGGTTTGCAGAAAACAAAGGAGCAATCCCCAATCACCCACCACTTAAATAGGAAAAAACATTATTTTTAATTAAATATTAAATGTAACAATGTTCTTATTCCATAGGAATACTTAAGCAGAGATGGAGGCCAGCTCACTCTGTACTGGGCAGACCCACCGTGCACCCCAGGGCATTCACTGGGCATTCACCAATGTGACCCATGCTCTGAGGAGCAGCCAAGACAGATACTCACAGGTCGGTGTGCTCACAGCCAGGTGACACGCAGGTCTGATTCAGCAGTTCCTTTTTTGTTGTTCAGTTTTATGGTTTCTGTAGAACTGGAAAGATGCCAGTCAAAGGGTGACTGGTCGTGTATCCGTTGGTTAAATCAAGCACAGGATACAGTTGTTTTCTGATAGCTATCAGGCAGAGATGGGAAGATAGAGTCGGCCATTGGCTGAACCTCCCACTGCAAGGCAACTCTAGATGGGTGCTTGTCACAGCAGGTGTGGGAACTAAGGAAAGGTTCCCAAGGAATGGAGAATTCAAGAGCAAAAGTCATCCCTAATCTTTGTCTTAGGTTGAAATGCCTCTTCTGCATTTCTTTGGCGTGAGAACTGGGGTCATATCTCTCATTTCAATCGCATCAAGGCAAAGGCTGGATTGGGCATTCCATTCTAGAAGTTGGCAATGGTAAATACCAAACCTGTGTGCAAAGCATTGGAAAGGTGTCTTCTGGCTACTACATCCCCCTATAAGTGTTATGCAATTATTCTACCCACTTCTCATGTGGGTAGAATAGCTTTTCAAAGGGAGAACCCACGTTTGTTCTTTCCACTCTTTTTTTTACTACTTATTTATCCCACAATGTTCTGTAATGAGCTCCTAAAACTCATTAGGATCATCAGTAACCATCACATTTTCCAATCCAGTGGGTCCTGTTCAGTCCCCCTCCTTCTAGATCTTTCTACTGTACTTGAACTACTAAGCACTCTCTCCTTGAAAATCTGCTCCCTTTGTTCCGATGACACTCAGTTGCTCTGTAATATCCCTTCTCTGTCTCCTTTGCAGATTCTTCTTCCCCTCGGTTCTTCTGTTCTTCTCACTCTAGCAAGTGATCTCACCGAGTTTCGTGGTTTCCACTAACTCCCAAACCTGTTTCCCTATCTCATTTGTACCCCAAGCTTCAGACCCATCTGTCCAGTTACCCAAAAGATATTCCTGGGTCCTCACCTCAAACTCATCATGGGCAAGGCGTCTTCCATCTTAAGTGAATTCCTCTTGTAGGCATCACCCAGGCGCCCCAAGCTAGAGTAATTCCTTATTCTACACCCAATTAGTAATCAAGTCCTTTGGAATTTACCTCTTACAGATGGTTTTAATCCATTCCTTCTAGATGATGTGATTTAATAGTTGTAGTGAAGGTATAGGTTTAAAGTTGAACAGTTCTGGGTTACAGTCCTGGCTCCCTTCTACACATTGCCTACCCTCACCAGACATCAATATCATTATCTATGAAGTGGGAATTCTAGTAGTACCTGCTTTGCGGGATCTGTGAGAATAAAATGAGAACATATGTGCAGTTCTTAGTACAGTAACTAGTGGAGAGTAACAATAAGTGTCAGCCTTTATTATTGTTAGTATTGTTACTGTCATTCCTGCTGACTGCTGACCTGGTTCAGTCACCCATCACCTCTGTTTTGGGTTGCTCTAAAAGCCTCCCTTCTAGCCCCTCAAAAGAGTGTCCCTCCCACACCAAGGCAATAACTACTTGTCCTATCTGCTTCATTTGTGTCACACCCACTCCAAAGCTTTGTTTGATGGCTCCCTTGGGTGCTCTTCACTCCTTGTTCTCCTGTACTTGCTCCTTCATACCTCCACCATTACTCTCAGCACATTGTTTTATAATTACTGTACTTGTTTGTGTTTCTGTCTCTCCTACTAGATTAATGCTTATTAAAGAGGCAGATTTCTAGGCTCCATATCTCACCTTCTGAATTGGCATCTCTGAGGTGAAACTGAGAAATAGGCACTTTTAATGAGCAGCCCAGGCAATTAGAAACTTCCCAGTGCAGAACTCCTGAGCTTTTCATGGATGGGAGCAGAGCCTTACTCATCTGTGTGCACCCAGGATCTACCTTGGTACTTGGCAAACAGTAGGCACTTGACAATTGCTTTTTCAGTGAGTCAAGGGTGACTCTGAGGGAGTCATGACCCTGGGAGTAGCTTGGCTGAGGGCTGGGTGGGGCTCCATATGGTGTAACCACAGATAGAACCATCTAGTCAATAGTTCCAGGAAGCCCTATTCCCTATCACCTATGGGCTAAATTGAGAGGCGTTTCATTTGGTGATCCTACTTTTTTCTTATCTATTCAGATTGTATATATTGAGATTTTGTGTCAAACTTTCATTTTTACAAGAGTCTGCTCCTAAAAATAAAGACATTTGACAACTGCTGTACCAGAATAGTTTTTTAATTTAGGGAGAAAATCAATCTTCCAGCAGGCAAGAAGTTTTGAAAACTTTTAGAGCTGTTTCTTTCCCATTTGCCATGGATATTGCTTCATTACCCCAGGACTGTAACAAAATGGCTTTGATTTTTAACTGATTCTCAAATACAGTGATAGTAAAGACCTGATTTACAGACTCTTCAAACTGCTATGCTGGCAGAACGAGATGGCAGAAGTTCAGGGATTCCAAACCTGTGCCATCTAGAAATTTTCTAAGATCTTATGTATAGAATATTATTGGAATCCAGGGACGGGTTCTCTAACTAAACTCAGAACTATTCTGAGCTTCAAAACAGCCGAGATGTATTAGATATTATTAAAATAGTATATCTTTGTGACCTTTTACTTTTCATGGTATGTGTTTCTATATAATTAATTCCTCTTCCCAACCACTGCATACAATTCCTACAGTAAATTTCTCCAATATGTATCTTAAATTTTGCACTTTATTTCTGCTTCTTGGCACTTTAATTTTATCCATCATAGGTTATATAGTTTTTCATTAGGAACCTAAGACACCATTTCCTTCCAAGCTTGCAAATCTCTTTACCCTTGATGCCTTCTGGCATTTGTAGTAGAATTCTCAAAAATGGGTTATGATTAAGGGGTCTGGCATCCAAATACTTCCTCCCAAGAAGAGACGATTGGGAAAAAAAAAACTAGGAACTTTATAATTTGTATATAACTTGTAACCAACACTTTTAGAAAAATATTTGATCACTAACAAGTTAAGTGGTAATCACAAATATTCTAAATGTTCTGTTGTCATTCATGAAACTTGTGTTGTTACACCTCATTGTTTATGTCACAATGCATTCTTTTATTCCTTATCATCTAGACAATATTAATTGGATGTTGTGTATTTTTAGATTCCATTAATTGAGGCATGTTACTGGGAAGAGAGCTCACAAACTCTGACTACCACTTGAAAATACCACGTTATCCTCACCTTGTAGAAAACTTGGCATTAGGATTATTACAGATGGTCTAAAGACCAGCTTGTGAACACTTTTTAAGGCTTTTTTTGGAAATACACAATGCTCTGTTGTCTTGGAAATTTATAGACCTCTCCCGCCACCTAGTGAGAAACCATATGCAACACAGTTCTACATGAGCTGTCTCAAGGTCCTAAATTACTTGCTAATTATTTTTATTTAAATAATGTTATAAATAAATAAATAATACATAAATAAATACATAAATAAATATAAATAAAGTTTATCAAGCAATCTCTCTGGCTAAGAAATCATCCTCTGAGTGGATACTGGCACATGCGAAATAGAAATAAGTTGGAAGCAGTCTGCATGACCTTGATTAAAAACTGTTATACCTTAACCACAGAACACAATGGAGCTGATTAAAAAATGAGGGTGGAACTACGTGTTATTAACATACAAAAATATGTTAATCAAAATAACAAGGTGCGAGGGGGCAACCAAAATGACGTAGATGATAGAGGCTCTGTTCATCCCTCTGGAGACCAAACCAAAGTTGTGATGGAAACAAGGAGCAGCTGCAAGGAGAAATCGCCTGGGCTCTAGATGAACAAGCCACACAGCCAGGAAGAAATCCAAAAAATCACCCTGCAATGGCAGAAGGTAGGACGGGGCGAGGACGTGGGTCTGCCCAGTCTCAAGAAGCTGAATGAGACGGAGGCTACGGAGGTTAAGGCAGCAGCAGCAGCAGACGCCTCTTAAAGGGGCCGCATCCAAGAGAGGACTTCCGCGGCGACGGACCTGCTCACTCTGAGCACTAGTGCCGATTCAGCTGCGCTCAGGGGCACCAGGGACTTACAGGGAGATGTTGTCAGAGTGAGGGCTGAGGCAAGACTCGCTCTGTACAGAAATGCTGGCAGTATCCATTGTTCCCTGTTGAGCTCTCCCCACTCCCAGTGTGCAGACCCAGTACTGTCATAGTGAGGTGTCATCAAATTGGATAACAGAGGTCACTTTGCCCAGAGGATTCCCTAAAACCCCACCTCCCCCAACTCGCGGCCCCATCCAAGCCACATCCAGGTATATCCTCAATGAGTCAGATGCTCCTTGCTGAGCAGCACCTAGACTCACAGTAGAGGCAGCTGGCCTCAGTTTCTGGTACAGCCTTTTGAGGCAACTGTAAGCACAGCATCTATGGATTGCTTGCTGACTCTTAACAGGTGGCCCCAGAGGGGCACAGGCTTGAGCTAAACTTGGCCTGCAGCTGAACCCCTCACAGGACTGTGCCACTGGACACCTACTTCACAAATCCACACTAATAAGACTGGGAGACTTAGGAGCTTTGCTTAGTACATAGAAACAGACATGGAAAGGCAGCCAAAATAGGAAGACAAAGAAGCAGAAAACATATGAGAGAACAGACAGCAATCCAGACATAATGGAGTCAAGTAATCTAACAGTTGCAGAGTGCAAAATACTGGTTATAAGATGCTCAATGAACTTTTGGTTAAATCCAGTGAGAACTTCAACAAAGAAATTTTAAAAAACATAAAAATGGAAATGTATATTATAAAAGGAAACCAGTCAGAAATGAAGAACACATTATCTGAAATGAGAAGTATATTAAATGGAATAAACAAAGAAATTAACAAAGTGAATAAAGAGGATCACATGCCCTATCTAGAGGACAGGAAAGCCAAGATCACCCAATCAGAATGGCAAGAAAAAAGATGCCAAGACTATAAAAATAATCTTAAGAAGATATGAAACACTATTAAGGCTCCAAATATTTGTCTCATCTGCATAATTGAAGAAAATCAAGATGTTGAACAGCTGTTTGAAGAAATGATGATGGAAACTTCCCTAACCTGGTGAAGGAAATGGACATAAAACCCCAGGAAGGTCAGAGAATCATCAAAACTAGGGATTTAAAGAGGTCCACACCAAGACACATCAGTTAAAATGCCAAAATACAAAGAAAGAATATTAAAAGCAGCAAGAGAAAAACAGGTAATTACCTGCTAGGGAACACCCATCAGACTGGCAGGTGATTTCTCAAAAGAAACTATGCAAGACAGAAGGGTTTGGCAAAAATGTCCTAGGATGAAGACCCAGGATCTACAACCAAGAATAATTTATCCAGGAAAAAAAAATGGTAACAAAGAAGGTGGGAAATATGGCGGAATGAGAGATGTCCCCAGATCTCTCCCCTTAAAACAACATTAAGCTGAACATTTAAAACTCAACAAAAAACACCCAAACTACACACCAGCACATCTGAACATGGGATCTGTGCGTAAGGGCTACCACAGGTCAGAACCCCGGGTGTTGTGCAGTGGAATGGGAGAAACAAAGAAGCTGCTTCTCACCACTGCCGACTGCCGGAGCTCCCTGCAGGATGAGGGGGAGGGGTGGAGGTGTGGGAACCTCTTTGAACAGCCCTGCCTGGGAGTGCTGTGAGCTCCCCGTGCTGGGTGGAAGGGCTCAGTCATTGGGGCAGAGACAGAGAAGTAGGATGGAACCGCAGAGAAAGAACAGTTGATTTTTACTGGCACGGTTGCAAAACTGAGGCTGAGCTGCAGCCCCCAACTCCCAACCCAGAGGGCCCCTCCCCCCATACCCTCCAAGACCGATCACTGCAGAGCCCCAGGGAAATCTGAGCAAACACTGCTGATACTGTCACTGACACTGACAGGGACTGAAACTGAGGGTAGCGAGCATGATTAAATATCTACAAGAAAAAAATTTTAAAGGCATTTTTAACACTTTATATAAAGCAGGGATCCAAGAGGCTCAGACCCCACCTACTGGAAACCAAAAGAAAAGCACCTTCTTTGCAACAAGCTAAAGAGAGATCTTTATATTATAAACCTTTATTTCTGGAAAAACAGCAGAATACACTTCTATTAATGCACAGGTGGAGAAATAGTCCATTAAACACCATGAATAATGAAGGTGACAGTCATCTCAGAAAGAAAGAGAAAAATCTCCAGAAAATGAGCTTACAGACATAGAAATATGCAACTTAAATGACAGAGACTTCAGGATGGTACTTCTGAAAAAACTCAGTGAGCTCCGAACAAGCCATATCAACAATTTCAGGAATTAAAAAAAACTAGATGAGTAGAGCAAGGAGACTGAAACCCTAAAAATAACAATGATCTTCTGGAGATAAAAAAACAAACAAAAACAAAAAAACCTTCAAGAGTTGACAAATGAAATAGCAAGCTTGGGAAATAGAGTCGACCAAATGGAGGAAAGGATCAGTGATACCTAAGACAGGAGTCTAGAAATAAATCAGAAGGAAGAAGAAAGAAACAGAAGAATGAAAAATAATGAAAGAGGAATACAAGAATTAGCTGATACCATCAGGAGAGGAAACGTAAGAATAATGGGCATTATCAAAGGAAAAGAAAAGGAGTAGGAACTAGAAAGCATTTTCAGACAAATAGTGGACAAGAATTTCCCAAATCTAAGTAATAAGCTGGAGTTTGGAATTCAAACAACAAAGAACTCCCAATTATCTCAACTGAAAAAGGCCTTCACCAAGACACATTGTATTAAAATTATCAAAAATCAATGACAAAGATAGAATTCTCAAGGCATCCAGGGAGACGGAAACGGTAACTTATAAAGGAAACCCATTAGATTATCATTGGACTTCTCAGCACAAATCTTACAAGCCAGAAATGAATGGAATCAAATATTTAAACTATTAAGTGAAAGGAACTACCAGCCTAGAATAATGTATCCAGCTAAGCTCTCCTTTAAATATGAAGGAGAAATTAAGATCTTTCCAAACATACAAAAATTGAGGGAATTCTCCAATAAAAGGTCTGCACTACAGGAAATACTGAAAGTGGTCAGCTCACCTAAAACAAAATGAGAACAAAAAAAATACATAATTAGGAATAAAGTGACTACCAGGCAAATAGACACAGAGGAGTGCAACCCTTACTAGGAACAGGGCATTATAACTTAAACGTAAGAGAAGAGAATTGCTATAGCAAGATAGTAATGAACATTCAGCATATATAGGGACAAACTGAGGTACGAATGACTGAAAAGTGGAGGATTCGAAGATCCAATTCGCAAAGGGGAATGGAGATAAGGCACATGAAGAAGAAAAGGGATGACTGTATATATACAACTATCCTTTTCATATTTGTAATGGTAACTATAGGCCGACAATTTAGAACTGAAGTATATAACATAAAACAAGAAGAATCAGAGGGAAAATCCACAAAAGCCAACCAAAATAAAGAAACAGAAACACAAGGACGAGGCAGCAATGGAAACACCAAGCTACCAGAAAGTAAAGATAAAATGGCTGTATAAAGACCTCATATTTCAATAATCACCCTAAATGTGAATGGACTGAACTCACCAATAAAAAGGCACAGAGTTGCAGAATGGATCAAAAAACAAAACCCAACCATATGTTGCCTCCAGAACACATCTCAGCTCCAAAGTCAATTATAGACTCAAAGTGAAAGGGTGGAAAATAATATTTCAAGCAAATGGCATTCAGAGAAAAGCGAGAGTAGCAATACTAATATCAGACAAAATAGACTTTAAGTTAAAAAGGTAAAGAAAGATACTGAGGGACACTTCAATGATAAAGGAATCATGCACCAGAGAAAATAACACTTATTAATAACTATGCTCCTAATCAGGGAGCCAGAAATATGTAAAGCAATTACTAACAGAACTAAAGGGGAAACAGACCAAAACATTATCATAATAGGAGACCTAAATACCCCACTGTCGGATATGGACAGATCATCCAAACAGAAAAACAACAAGGAAATAACATCCTTAAATGAACATTAGTCCAACTGGACATAATTGACATTTGCAGAGCCTTGCATCCCAAAACAGCTGCTTATACATTTCCTCTCTAGTGCATGCACATGGAACATTCTCAAGAATCGACCATATACTGGGATACAGAGATAGCCTCAACAAATAGAAGAAGGTTGAAATCATACCAACCATATTCTCGGATCATAATGCTCTGAAACTAGAGATCAACTGCAAAAAAAAAAAAAAAAATCAGGAAGCACCACAATACATGGAGATTAAACAACATACTACTGAAGAATAACTGGGTCAGAGAAGAAATAAAAGGGATCAAGAGATACAGAAAACAAATAATAATGATAGTAAAACATCAAAATTTTGGGGACATGGCAAAAGCAGTCACAAGAGGAAAGTTCATATCATTATAGGTCTATCTCCAAAAACAAGAATGAGCCCAAATAAACAAACCTAATGCTTTATCTTAAAAACTAGAAAAGGAAGAACAAATGAGGCCTAAAGTCAGCAGAAGGAAAGAAATCATCAAAATTAGAGCAGAATTACATGAAATTGAAAACAAAAAAATAGAAAAATAAATACAAACAAAGAGCTAGTTCTTTGAGAAGGTGAATAAAATTACAAATGCTTTGCTAGACTCACTAAAGGGGGGAAAAAAAGGACACAAATAAAATCAGGGATGAAAGAGGGAAATTACAACTGACATCAAGAAATACAAAGGATCATACAAGAATACTATGAAAAAGTATATAACGCCAAATTTAATAACCTAGAAGAAATGGACCAGTACTTAGAAAAATACAACCTTCCTAGACTGAATCAAGAAGAACTGGAAAAATAAAGACCATCAATCAGCAGTATAATTGAAACAATCAAAACCTACCAAAAAGTAAAAGTCCAGGACCAGATGGCTTCACCAGTGAATTCTACCAAATTCAAAGAAGATTTAATACCTATTCTCCTCAAAATCTTCCAAAAAATCGAAAGGAGGGCAAGACTTCCCAACTCATTTTGTGAGGCCAATATTACTCTGATACCAAAACCTGGTAAGGATAACACAACAAAAGAAAATTAGACCAATATCTCTCATGAATACAGATGTAAAATCCTTAAGATACTAGTGAACCAAATACAGCAACATATTAAAAAGATTATACACCACGATCAAGTGGGCTTCATCCCATGGGCACCAGGATGGTTCAACATACACAAATCAATTAATGTGATACACCACATAAAACAAATTAAAAAAAAGAATCATATGATCACATCAATAGATGCAGAAAAAGCCTTTGACAAGATACAGCATCCATTTGTGATCAAAAACACTTCACAAAATCGGTATCGAAGGAAAGCACCTTAACATAATAAAGGCCATTTATGACAAACCCTCAACCAACATTATATTTAATGGTGAAAAACTAAAAACCTTCTCTCTAAGATCAGGAATAAGGCAAGTCTCTCCAATATCTCCAGTGTTCTTCAAAATAACATTGGAGATCCTAGCGAGTGCAATCAGACAAGAGAAAGATATAGAAGGCATTCAAATAGGAAATAAAGAACTCAAACTGTCACTATTTGGGGATGACATGATTCTCTATATAGAAAACCCTACAGACTTCACAAGAACACTTCTAGAAACAATAAACAAATATAGTAACATTTCTGGATACAAAATCGACATTCAAAAATCCAAAGTATTCCTATACTCTAACAATGAAGTGTCAAAAAAGAAGTGGAAAAAATAATTCCTTTTGCAATTGCAACAGAAAAGAATAAAATACCTAGGATAAATCTAACCAAACATGTGAAGGATCTATATAATGAAAACTGTAAACCCTATTAAAAGAAATAGAAGAAGATACAAAGAAATGGAAAGATAATTCCTGTTCTCGGATTGGAAAAATCAACATAGTTAAGAGCATATTACCTAAAGTATTATACAGACTTAATGCAATCCCCACCAAAATCCCAATCGGCATTTTTTAAAGATATAAGAAAAAATCATCAAATTTGTATGGAAGCACAAAAGACCTGAATTGCCAAATCAACCTGAGAAAAACGAACGAGGCTGGAGGCATCATCACTCTGCCTGACTTCATTATACTACAAAGTGACACTAATCAAAATGGCATGGTTTGGCAGCAAAACATACACACGACCAGTGGAACAGAATCAAGAGTCCAAAAGTAAACCCATCTTTATATGAGCAAATAATTTTTGACAAAAATCAAAAACATACAGTGGAGAAAGGAAAGCTTCTTCAATAAATGGTGCTGGGAAAACTGGAAAACCACCTGCAAAAGAATGAAACTAGACTGTTGTCTATCACCACACCCAAAATTAACTCAAAATGGATAAGGACCCAAATATAAGACCTGAAATTAAAAAATGCATAGAGGATTTTATGAATTTGACCTCAAAGGCAAGGGAAGTGAAAGCAAAAATAAATAAATGGGGCTACATCAAACTAAAAAAGCTTCTGCTCAGCAAAAGAAACTGTCAACAAGGTAAAGAGACAACCATTCAAATGGGAAAATATATTTGCAAGGAACGCTTTCCATAGAGGCCTGATATCCAAAAGATACAAAGATCATATGACTCAATAACGACGAAAAAAAAACAACAAATGATCCAATCAAAAATGGGCAGAGGACCAAACAGACACTTCTCCCTAGAGTGAGAGAGGAGAGGAGCATCTGAAAAATGCAAAGGAAAGGGGCCTGCAGAAGTAACCTACTCAGCCAGTTAAAAACTGCTCTCTCCCCCTATTCTGCCCAGTGCTCTTCAGCTTCGTGTTTCCCCACAGCTACCTCCCCTACCTGAAGGGTCTCCAGATCACATATGTCGATTGATGGCTTGCCAACCAACTAATTTTCTTCCTTATCTCTGTAGTTGCGTAGGAATAACAAGACTGTGTAGGACTGCTTGTTATGTTACAATTAGAGCTCAGCCCTTGGATAGGAATCCGCTGAGCAGGTCATGTCTCTCAGTTCCAGAATCCAATAAAAGTGCTGATAATGCCACGATGGTAGGTTCTACAAACGATCTGTAGACCAGTGGTCTGGAAATTCCTCCCCACTGCAGCCCTCAACCCAAAGCTCCCCCTCCCCTTCCTGAGTAAGGAGGCACATGTGAAACTTCGGACAAAGGAATCACATGCCCCTTTGCATGGACACTGCAGAAATATATAAACTGTAACAAATCTAACTAGAGCAAGCTTGTGCGTGGAGTTGTTAACCCCACAAGCTCCACAGACCTCATAAATTCTCTCCCCTCTCAACAAAGTTGTCTGAGCGTCCAAATTCCTCCATTGGGTGTTGTTTCCGGCAATGAGAGGACATACAAATGGTCAACAAATTTTTGAAAAGATGCTCAACATTGCCATTAAGGAAGTGCAAATCAAAACCACAATGAGATACCATCTCACACCTGTTAGAACGGCTATACTCAACAGATAAAAAATAACAAATGCTGGAGAGGATGTGGAGAACTAGGAATACTTATACACTACTGGTGGGACTGCAAATTGGTACAGCCACTATAGAAAACAGTTCCTCAACAAACTAAGAATTGATCTACCATATGACCCAGCAATCCCTCTACTGGGTATTTACCCCCAAAACTTGAAAACTCACATCCATGATGATATTTGCACACAATGTTCACAGCAGGATTATTCACAGTGGCCAGGACATGGAAGCAACTGAAGTGACCTATGATAGATGATTGGTTAAAGAAGCTGTGGTACATATATACAATGGAATATTACTCAGCCATAAGAAGAGATGAAATACTGCCTTTTGTGACAACATGGATGGACCTCAAGATAGTTATGCTAAGCAAAATAAGCCAGACAGAAAAAGTTGAAAATAACATGATATCACTTATATGTGGGATATAAACCTAAAAGCAACAAATGAACAGGACAAACAGAGACTCATGGACATGGACTATAAACTAGTGGTTACCAGAGGATAGGGGGTGAGAGAGGAGAGGGGAGGTAGATGGTTAAAAGGGATCAAATATAGGGGTAGGGGTAGGGTGAAGTGGGTGAAGGAAATCAAATATATTGTAGCTGAAGGAAACTAGACTTTGAGTGGTAAACACACAACAGAATATACAGATGTCAAATTATAATGTACACCTGAAATTTATATAATTGTATTATTCCATGTTACCCCAATAAACTTAGTTTTTTTAAAAAGAACAGTAACAACTACAGTCCTATTAATAAGTACCTTAAATGGAAAAGAATTAAGTGCTCCAACCAAAAGATAGAGCGGCTGAAATGATAAGAAAACAATATCCCTACATATGAAAAGGAAGGGGATGGAAAAAGATATTGCTTTTATGGACCTAGAAGGTATTTAAGTCAGACAGAGAAAGATAAATACTATATGATTTCATTTACATGTGGAATCTAAGGAATGAAAAGAACAAACTAATCAAAAACAGACTCACAAATATAGTGGACAATTTGGTGACAGACAGAGGGGAGGGGGTTGGGGGGGCTGGGAGATTGCAGTGAAGGGTTAAAGAAGTACTAATTCGTAGCTGATGGATGGTCACCGGGATGGGGAGCATGGCATAGGGAATGCAATAAGCATGAATACATTGGTTAAGTGGAGGGTCAGGGGAGGGAGGGAGCAATTGGGGGGATGGTTTTACGTACTATGTAGATGTCTAACCAATATACTGTATTCGTGAAACTAATTTAAATGAATTTTTTAAAGTAAGGTGCATAAAGTATTATTTTATTCATGTAACAATATATTTAATATGCTTGCAAATACATATAAATTGTATGGACACATATACAGAAAAAAAAAACTAGAGAATTACCTTTGAGGAGTGAGAATGAGAGATTTTTACTTTATATTCCTCTATATTACTGAAAAAATTTTATTTAGAACTTTGTATATTAAAATTTTTATTTTTTCTCAATTCTAAAACTAGTATGTATTTATTATAGGATATTTGGAAAATACAAATAAGCATTAAATTATTTTTAAAGAACATAATTTCAGCACTGAGAAATAGTCTCCTTTTATATTCTTAAATTTTGTATTTTATTTTAACAGGTGATATATTCATGTGGTTCAAAAAAAGGTAAACAATATGAAAAGTACACACTGAGAAGTCTCAGATGAACCATGACACCCTGTCTTCTGTAAGTAACTGCCGGAGCCAACCAGCTAAAGTTGAACAGCACCTGAAAGGGGTAGTGAGGATTAAAGAAAAAAACAGAGAGAAGAGATAGAGTCGGGAGGGCCCCCAGTCAATAAATACCAAGCTCCCGGAGTTTATTTAGCACAGCATATTTATACCCTACAAAGTGTGTAAGAAGCAAAGACCTCTAAGTATACAAACAATCACTGAAACCTTGTAGCTATCTTAACATGCTCTTTCCCATGGTCAAAGAACCTTCAGTTTCTCTCCCCCAAGCCAGGTGCACCTCCTCCCCAGTCAGCAGACTGCACAGCTTGCCAACTCTGCAAAACTCCCAGCTTTACTGGCAGTTTCATACTGCCTTGAAATGGCTCCCGACAAGTAACCACTTCTATTTGTTTTTATATAGGGTATCAGCCACCCCCCGGGCTACTGGCAATCACTGATCACCTTCATGTCTTTATGGATTTACCCATTTGGGGAATTCCATGTAAAAGGATTCATACATATGTGGTCCTTTGTGACTGGCTTTTCCATTTAACATGTTTTCAAGATTCATCCATGCTGTTGCATGTATCAGAACCTTATTCCTATTCATGGCTGAGCAATAATCCATTGTGAAGACATTCTGTTTATCTGTTCATTAGTTGATGAGAATTTAGGTTGTTTCCACTCAGGCTTTGATGAATAGTGCTGCTACGAACATTTGTGTACAAGTTTCTGTGTAAATATATGTTTTAATTTCTCTTGGGAATATATTTTAAGAGCGGATGTGCTGAGTCATACAGTAATCATATGTTTAACCTTTTGAAGAACTGCCAGATTGTTTCCAAACCAATTACACCTTTTTACAATCTCATCAGTATGAGGGTTCCAATTTCTCCACACCCTCACAACACTTAATATATGTCTTTTTATTCTAGCCAGTGGAACTTCACTCTGGTTTTCACTTGTCTTCTCTCATGGCTAATGATGCTAAAACTCTTTTACTGTGCTTTTTGGCCAGTTGCCAGTCTTCTTTATAGAAATATCTGTTTGGATCCTTTGCCATTTAAAAAATTGCTTTGATGAAATATAATTCACATATTACATAATTCATTATTTTAAAGTGTATAAATCAATGTTTTTAGTTCATTTGCAACCATCGCCACAATCTTAAGACATTTTCATCATCCCCCAAAGAAATCCATACCCTTTAGGTTTCACCCCCACTCCCTCCCTCCATCCATCAGCCTGAGGCAACCACTAATCTATTTCTGTTCTTATAGATTTGCCTATTCTGGACATTCCATATAAAAGGGTTCAAATACTACATGGTATTTTGTATCTGGCTTCTTTCACCTAGCATATTGTTTTCAAGGTTCATCCATGTTTCTCTTTTTTTTTTTTCCAGGATTTAGGCATAATTTTTTTCTTTTTCACTATGGTAATAATCTATAACATAAAATTTGTCAATTTTATTGCTTCAAATATACAAGTCAGTGGCAATAATTGCATTCACAATTCTGTACAACCTATTGCCACTATTTATGTCCAGAGCTTTTTCCTCATCCTAAACAGAAACTCAGTAATCATTAAGCAGTACTCCCCATTCCCTTCCCCACTCTGGTAAACTCTGGTAAACTCTTATCTAATTTCTGTCTCCATGAAGTTGCCTATTCTAGATATTTAACCTAAGTAGAATCATACAATATTTGTCCATTTGTGTCTGGCTTAGCATAGTGTTTTCAAAGTTCATCCACATTGTGGCACGTATCAGAACTTTGTTACTTTTATGATAGTATTTCATTATCTGTATATCACATTTGTTTATCCATTCATCTATTGATGGACACTCGGGTTATTTCTACTTTTTGGCTATTGTGAATAATGCTGCAATGAACACTGGTGAACAAGTATATCTGAGTCTCTGTTTCAAGTCTGCTGAGTATATACCTAGGAGGGGAATTGTTGGATTGTATGGTAATTCTATGTTTAGCTTTTAGAGGAAATGCCAAACTGTTTTTCACAACAGCTGCACCATTTAACATTCCCATGAAAACCATATGATCTCTGCTTGCATCTGTTTATATGTTCATGTGTGTCTATATATGTGTTGTATTTGTGTGATATTTTCTACCTCCAGATATTTTCTACCTTGTAAAAGAGCCATGTTTAATTGACTTAAAAAACAAACAAGTGCTTGTAAGGATTGGCTATTCTAAAATTCTCAGAAATATAGAAACTAACCCAAATGCTTTTCAAGTTCATGTGATCTAAGATTAATTTTTAGTAAATAAAAGCTAGTTTAAATTTGTTGGTTTAAGTAAAACAGACATGTCCCTGAGTTATCTAAGGGTTTTAAAAATTCTAATTAAGATAAAAGAAAAATAATATATGTTTTCAGTAAAAAGAGGTATAGGTATGGAAATATATATATTTTTTAAAGAAAAAAAAGACAAAATCTGAATGTTTTAAAAAGTCATAGAAAGTTTGTAAAAATAAATCTTACAAAACAAAATTTTGCGTGGTCAATCTAACTGATAAATTTAAGTATCAAAAGTAAGCTGACACAAAATTAGAGTCTTTTTCTTGATCTAAAATGGCTTTGTGGTGTTCCAGAGGGCCCCTGGAATATCTCAAAAGATTTTTTTCTCTCTCGATAAAAGAAAAATATTAAACTAATTAGGCTTATTTTGTGTGTTGAAATTACATGGAAAGCATTGTCAAATAAAAAATAACATTGAGCCTTCTTTATATTTGTATATGTTATAAATTTTCTAGAAATTATGTGAAATTCCTGAAAAATATGAGATGTACTGGCATATGATGTCTGTCATCAAAATTAAGGCACATACTAAAAGAACTGAGTTTGAGTATCAGATTCCAGCACAGGTAAATAAAGTACATTCTGTTTCTGCAAAAACGGCCCCTCATGGCTAGACTTCTGCCATCCTGATGTCCTATAACATGACAACAGTCTGCTCCTGAATCAGAAAAATTAAGATAGGCAAACATGGTTGTAAATTAAATAGTTAGGGCTATGGGAAAAACCAGGACTGCTGCTTGGTTTTTCCAGGCTCCCTGACAAACCCCATTTTTCAGTTTTTACAATCCTTCATAAACCATAGTACCTTTAAGCTGGACTTCATTCAACTGCCACTTAGTATGGGTTATCAACATGTTCTTGCTGTATGTTGTTTTCTGAATGGGTTGAAGCCTTCCCCAGCAGCAAGGCTGATGCCCTTACAGAAACAAAAGACTGTTAAAAACTGTTTTCTGCTACAGGTACACTTTCCAAGAGTTTTTTCACGGCTATTTACATAGCCCCACCATATGCCATGGGATGGTGGCTTGGGACCTGTCACTGTTTCCCTTCCCGACCTCTAGCGAAATGGGCTCATTACATCAATCACATAATGTTAACTTGTACATATTTGCTTCTGCTACAGAAAACATCATAGGTCTTGCCGAACCACCTAGGTGGGCCATCAATCCACAAAAGATACAAGGCCCAAGCCCCACTATAAAGTTCCCAGGGGCTACCTGGTCTGGTAAGATGCATTGACAAGATATAACATTTTCTCATACCAAATACAAAAACAGTGAAACAGTTACAAAGCTTTTTAGGCCTTTTAAGATACTGGCAGTCTTTCATTCACCATCTGGCCCAATGTTGCAACTATTACATACAGGCTGGTTAAAAAAAAAGAAAGAAAGAAAAAAGAAAGATGCTCATAGTTGTTGGGAAGGTGAGCAAAAAGGGGAATTTGAGAAAACAAAAAGCCTAGTAGCCCAGGCACAGGCCTTGTGTTCCCCGCTTGATGATGTACCCATGGCTTTGGATGTAACTGTAATCCCTAAGGGAACTAGTCAGGCCCTATGACAAGCTCAACAAGGGAAAGCTGTCACCCTTAGGTTCCAGTTCTCATTATAGAAGAGTGCTGAGACCTGCTATCTCTCTATTAAACAATAGGTCTTGGGAGTGGTTAAAACATTGCAACAAATAGAACCCATCACTGCTGCCCTATCAGTGGCAGTGGGGATGGGGATCCCAATAAAGGGTTAGAAAGAAGGGTTATTTTCAAGGCCCACTTCAGCTGTTATCTAAGCCTCCACTCTACAAAAATGGCATGAACGTTTACAACAGCACAGTATCCTTTTCACAAGTCCTTTGGGCAATGAGTTACATGCCATTTGGGAGCCAATGTATTATGAGACTACTTTAGTCCCTATTGTATAGCCCCTTCCCAAATAAAAATGTCCTCATCAGTAAGAAAAGGCATGATTCCCATCCCTAAAAATACATGGTACAGGAACCGTGGTACAGGGGACGGTTCTAGGGGAGGTAATCCTTGTGTATAGACTGAGGTGATCATTCAAAACCATACAACGCTGTATGGTTTGAAACGGGAGTACAACAGAGTTCCCTGTGGACAGAATAAAAGCTGTGTGACTGGTATGAACATACAAGCCATGGCCTACATAGTCACCTGTCTGTACAGGTGAGATATATTGAAGGGTCTCACGACCTAGCTGGCACAATGGACATGAGAGGGCTGGCAAGTACTGAAAAAGCCATTATGGGGGAGGAGGGGGCACCATGAAAAAGATTACAGGAGCCAGCCTCTCGCCTGACAGTCTATCATGTTTCTGCTCAACTGTCTGACTCGCCTCCTGGAAATATGGAGGATGATGGAGGCAAAGATCAGGACACTGACGCCCTTACAAACATCCAAACTAGCAAATTGGGTGCACAAACATAGCGGGCTTCATAGTGTGCAGGTGGAATGGCAAAATAACGAAGGGGGCCGGATTGCCCCTCGGTTATACGATACAGAGGCGGCAGTAAGCAATTGATATGTTCTTGCTTGTGCTCCCACCAAATCCCATACACAGCAGGAAATATGTACAAAGCAGCCATCCCGGTACAAGGCTAACAGGTCTCCACAGCCTGGAGAACTCACCCTGTTTCTCTTTGAAACAGTTTCTAATGGGCCCAAAGCTAGATATCAGGGTCCCAACACTTTTATTATTGCAATTAAGTCACTGGTTTGTGATTCTTTGTATTGCTCTCCTAGCGGTTAGGGATCTGTGTTTTGGCACCTCTAGAGCCTAAAATGATGTCCGCCACTGAGTAGGCGCTGAAAATATTTGACGAGTGATTGATTCACTGCGAGAGTGAATACCAAAACTGTTGAAGATGGCTTCAACAGAACCTTTGCTGCTTCCACTCGGCGGGTCGCGGCTGCTCCTGCACCCGCCCTCCTCTAGTCCTTTATGGTCCTCCCGTAGGTCCCGCCCTAGCTCCGCCCCACACCCTTCACGCCCCTCCCCTTGGTCCCCACCTTCAGCCACGCCCCTCACTGGTCTTCCTCCCTCCCTCCTCTTTTCCGCTCCGCGCACCGCCCTCCACTCGCCTTCCGCGCTGCTCGACTCAGGCTCCGCCTCCAGTCCAGACTAAGAGAGGACGCTGCGCCGCGAAGCGGCCGCTTTGGGCCCCGGGGCTCGCCGTGCGGCTGACGTCAGCACGCTGGGGTCGGGAAAGCGCGCGTCGAAACAGTGGGCTCGCTGGTGCGCGGCGCGCGGGGATAGCTGTCCTACTCCCTGGCGTCTCCGCTGGCTGAATCCTCCGGTCGCTGTCCGCCCGCCGGCCGAAGGACCGCGCCTGCGCAGCACCTCGGGCCCTAGCGGGGCGCGCGGGCGGCCATGGCGCACCGCTGCCTGCTGCTGTGGGGCCGGGGCGGCTGCTGGCCCCGCGGCCTGCCCCCGCTGCTCGTGCCTGGCGGCAGCGTGGGGCCCAGCAAGCGGTCTTGCTTCCAGACGGTGAGTCCCTGGCGCCCAGTGCCCTCTGCCCCCAGCCCGGCCCTCGAGCCCGGTTCCGGGCCCGGAGAGCAGGGCGTCAAGGTCACCGGCCCCTGAGCGCTGTTGCGGATCGCGGGGCGTCCGGGGCGAGGTCCCCTGGTGAATGAGGCCGCGTGCGCTGCCTTTCAATACCAGGACGCCCTGCGTTTCTGATCGTGTATCCGTGGTTCCCATAACTCCTTAGTGGGTGTCAAACCCAGGGTATCGAGTTGGGTTTTTGAAAACATGCATCTCCAATAGAATCATATCTTTGTGCGTCAGGGAATTTAAAAAGATCATCTGGGAGGGTCCTCTGACTTCATTCAGGTTGAACCTGTTTTACAGATATGTAACTGAGATCTAAAAATGTTAAGAAACTTAACCCGACATATCTTCGGCATTGGTTGCCTTCGTTTACCTGTTTTCATAGTATTGGAAAATAGAATGGATGTGTTGTGCTTTAAGAGTCCACGGCATTAGCACGATGTAGTTAAAGCCCAGGTTTTGGAGTTAAGCTTCTTCTCCATTTTCCCATCGTTGAATGGGCTGTTGCTGGCCTTCTGGGTCTAGCACATAGCACATGCCAGTAAATACTAACTATGATTATTAGTAATGCCACCTCTTCAGAGTAGAGATTATGTTTTTTGTTGTATAAGAAGACCTGTCCTCAGTAGGAGGCTATTTCTATGTTGGTAACCAGCAGATACCGAGCTCCACTTGGGTGGGCAATGATAATATATTTTTCTGAAGTGATGATAGTGTGTTGTGACATATGTCTCAAGTAAAGGTTCGTAATGAATAGTGGATATCAGTTATTTCAGTGACACAGTTTCTTGCTATCACTTCTTTGGAGTCCAGTCTTGCACTGGTTTACCTAGAAGTACTACTCATATAGAGTCAAAACAGCATGGTGATTAGAGGCCCTGGACCCAGTCACAGGAATCTGCCACTTACTAGCCAAATGCACTTGAGCAAATTATCTCAGCCTCTCCACTTAAAAGGGGGTATTGATAGTACCTCATTCAGGGTAGGAAATGTCCAAACCTATAGAGTTTTTATAGGTTTATTTGAGCTAAACTGATGACAATGCCAGGAAGCAGGATCTCAAATGCTCAGAAGAATGAGTTTTGCAGTTTCTTTTATACATTTAGAGAGGGAACATAAAGCAGATAAATGAAGGTGAGAGAAAGCAAGGCAAGGATTAGATTACAGGGTAGTTAAGATTACATGGTCTCTTGAAGGTGGTTGTGCTTCCAAGGGATCTGAAAAGGGAACGTTTCAGAGGTATGTTAACCTGGATGCACAGAAGCAATGGAAAGCGCTTGCTTAAGGCAAAGATAAATCTTTTACTAAGGAAGTTAATATGCCTAGGGTGTGGCTACTCACCTGGCCATTTAGGAATGTTTGATCAGACCACCTTGTGACGTTACTTTTAGATTTATTACAGCACCTCTTTTTCATCCATACCTGCATTCATGATTTTTACTCTTTGAAGCTCCCTTGTCAGTCTTGTATTATCTTCATCTCTTTCCAAAATGCCCCAGCACTAGCCCTTTTTTTAGTTCCATGCATTGCATTCATCTCCCCATCTTACCTGGTCTAATTCCTCTCCTTTTACACCTAGTGATTATTGGACTCAGACATAATCAGCAGGTAGGATCTGCCTTATGATTTTGTAGCTTTTATATCAGGAATCTTACCTAAAAGGCCTTTCTTTGGAGTGGCACTGTTGTCCCTATGAATCATCAATGGTGTGGGATAAGGAAGTCCCCTTAGCTGACAGTGATAGCTGATTGAGCGGGGTGGGGTGGTCCATGACATACATTTACTGGTGCTGTTGTAGGGACACCTGGACATTATTGTGCCTCTTGCAGGGGAGTATGACAAAACAGATTTTTCTTTAAGTTTGTGCTGCTATTAAAGGTGAGACAACTACTCTCACAGTGATTCCTAGGGAAAAGATTTTGAGATGTGAGATGTTGGTACTCAGGTATTATGCTTAGAGTAATAAGGCTGATGATAAAGCAACTAAAAAGTTCTCATATTGTCAGAGATAAAAGCTAATCTTATATGAGGCGCTCTAAACTGAAGTTTCGTGAATTGATATCTCTTTATTTTTTGAATGGGCTAGATTAGATAAATAGAGGTTTCATTTATGGTTCCTCTATAGAAAACAACCTTTGTATAAAATGCAGTCTCAGGGATTATTGCTAGAGATATTCCAAGTCAGCAGAATTTGGAAATTGAGTCTAAAGGGGGCTAATTAGTCAACAAACGTTTATAGAGTACCTACCATATGTCCAGTTCTATACCAAGCTTCATGGTGACATGAAGACTTGCTTTATTTAGGCATAAAAGAAGCTTTCCTCTCAAATAGCTTTCAGAATAATTGGAAATGATCATTTAAATCTAGGTGTTGCCATACAATTTTAAGAGTGCTTTTACATGTGTCATTACAGTTGATTTTCACCATAGTATCCCTGGGAGCTGGACAAGCAGAGTTGTTTTCTCCCATTACTAGTGCATACATAACTGAGGCTCCTAATATCATAAGACTTGTTGAAAATCATCATGCAAAAAAGTCAGATTTCCATTTTTAACAAAATTAAAAGTTCTAACTCTGTCTGCCTGGTGAACTATAGGTCCTTCAAACACCAGGCTAGATGTCACTTTTCTTGTCACATCCCTAGATCCCTTAAGCATATAATCACTTCGTCCTCTGTGCTGTCTGTGTTCCTACACTTAGAGGTTTTGTATTTTATGTATTATACCCCTGTAATTGGTTTATCTGCCCACAGGACTTTCTTCCTTACACTTCTGAGTTTCTTACAGGTAGGGGTCTTGTTCTGATCCCCCTCTGGACTCCCCAGTGCTTGGCGGCACCTGCTCAGAGTAGATGCTCAACGAATCAGTGTGACTTGTAGCCTTGTGCAACTTGAATAACAGGTCATTTTAATTTACACCATTAATAGATATATCATTGGAAAAATTATTCACTTATGATACATTTTTATCCATTGTCAGTGATTATTTGTTATACCAAGTGTTCCCAGGGTTAAGGAGGGCCTAATATAACAGAAGCTCCAAATTCTCTCAGACCAATATTGCTGTCAATTCTGAACAGTGTGTGTTTTTGTCCTATTTTGTTGTGTAGAATAGTTTATTAATTTGAAGTTAAATCAGCTCATTCTTTTTTTGTTTTTTTGATTGACATTCACATAGCATAAAATTCATCATTTTAAAGTGTAGAATTCAGAGGTTTTAGGTATATTCACAAGGTTATGCAACCATCACATTGCTAATTCCAGAACATTTTCATCACCCCAAAAAGAAGTCCTGTAATTATTTGCAGTCACTCCCCCTTCCTCCTCAATCATTCC
Organism: Eonycteris spelaea; assembly: GCA_003508835.1. NCBI lineage: Eukaryota > Metazoa > Chordata > Mammalia > Chiroptera > Pteropodidae > Eonycteris > Eonycteris spelaea. Next base: position 337,690 of record PUFA01000380.1, on the reverse strand, counting down.
TCCATCCCAAGGCAGTCACTAATCTACAGTCTTTATGGATTTACCTGTTTTGAACATTTCATATAATTAGAATCATGTAATATGTGACCTTTTGCGTCTGGTTTTTTTAAAACAGCATTAAGTTTTCAAAGTTTATGTGGCAGGATTTATGTTTCCACTTTCGGGTTATTACGAATAATGCTGCTGTAAACATTCATGTACAAGGTTTTGTTGGATTTATGTTTTCAGTTTTCTTGAGCAGGGGTGGAATTGCTGGATCATATAGTAATTCTACATTTAACATTTTGAGAATTCCAAACTTTTCCAAAGTGGCTGCAGCATTTCCCATTCCTACCAGCAGTGCGTGAGGACTCCACTTTTTCCACATCCTCACAAATAACTTGTTTTTATTTGTCTTTTCGATTACAGCCATGCTAGTGGATGTTAAGTGGTTTATATGGTTTTGTGATGTTTTATTTTTCTCAGACTATGAAGTAGGCAAATGATGATGGATGCTATTACAAATGAACTTCACTTTAAACATTCTCATCTGTATTTGAAAGCCTAACCTCCAAGGTTCTCAGTTGGTATGACAGTATATCAGATATCATTAGCAAATGTTACTAGTATAAAGATTATCAGTAATGTAAATTTAGTGTGTTTATAAGCAGCATTGTCCTGTAATTTCAGGTAAATAATCTTGCAGTATTATAGACCCTGCAAATGAGTCAGCATGAAGCAGCAGATTTTCTGTGACAGAGGTTGTCTTTTGAATGCTGCAAATTAAGTAAACAATACCAAAGTGAATGTGTTGGCAGAGACCTGTAGTTGGGCTACAATTTTAACGTATGTGTGATTTTGAAGTACTGTTGTCTCCTATACCAGAATTTTTATTTCATGGTTCTGTTGCTGGATAGAGTGGCACTGTGCCAGACAAACCTAGTTCTCCCTAGAAAGGGTATTTCTGTACTAGTCTGTAACCACCTGTGGAATAGAGAAACAGTTCATCTACTTTTTAAAAATTCTTTATTTTGATATAATTCATGCTTTAATTCTTTGTCATGTTGCAGCTTTATCGATATGTTACAACTCCAGAAAGGACCAGCAGAAATTCTCTTTTGACAGATGTAATTGCTGCTTATCAAAGATTCTGTTCTCGACCTCCAAAAGGTAAACACTTAGATGTGATCATAATTTTCTGTTTTCTTGTTAAAGGGCCATGCCACAGCAGGTGTATACTGAGCAGGCACATAGATGGTCTTTCAGGTTGTATCCTTCAGTCTGATTGCATGGATGAAAATATGTTACCTTCACATGTGGCACTTGTATAGGTAATAAAATCGGCATGCAAATGAGACTTCTTCCTTTTACACCCCCAAGCTGTGAATTATTTAGACTGATTTATTCCTGTTGAGAAATGTTATACTTATAGCGTATGCTTTTGAATGACTTATCAGCTGTTCTAAAAATGAACACACATACACAAAACCTCATGACTTTTGGTTTAAGGATATGTGTTTTTTGTGTTTGTTTGTTTTCTAACAGGATTTGAAAAATACTTTCCTAATGGAAAAAATGGAAAAAAAGCTAGTGAACCTAAAGACGTTATGGGAGGTAAAAAAGGTACCTTTTAAAAAGATTGTTCAAACTTACTTTTTTTCTTTAATATATGTTGGTGATAGTTTTCACTGAATAAAGAAAGTGTTATCTTAAGGCAGTTCTGAAACTTGTAGTTTACAGGTACATATAAAATTCTATAGACCCTATGTCTTATTTCATCTTTAATTTATATTTTCTTGTCATTTTTCAAATTAATTTAAGGTAGAGATACTGACTAATCAATATCAATTATACTTAACTGCATATTTAGTGAATATATTTGACACATAATTTAAACCACTGAGAAAAATCGTAGAAACCTAATTAATACAATTTATTTGACAATGTAGTAGTACAGTGCAGTCTTTCGAGTTGTTTTTCAAATTGTTCCACAGAGCCTTACCTTACTTTAGAGCAAGTTTCTTAGGGCTGGCTGGGGCACCATGTAGGCTCCAAGACTCCTGCCTCCCATTTCATATGTGTAATAGCATTTAGCACAATGCCTGGCACATGTTGGCATTCAATTGCCATCCTTTCTTTTTAGGGAAATGTAAGGAAAAATATAATAAATCCCTTGTTTTTAAAGGAACTTGGATCTAGTTGGAAAGACAAATATGTGCTCAGAGAATTCAAGGAACAAGAACAGGGCCAGGGGATAAGGGAGGGGAGAAGCGCTTGTTGGGCTGACTGAGAATTGGTGGTATAGTTGTGTAGGGCATGGTAGGTAGTCTTTTAATCTTGATTTGGGGACAGATTAATGATATTAGGTCCAACTTTTAAACATAACCTGTTGGGTACTTTTTGTGTATATTACTTTGTCCCAGAGTAGTGTGGACTATTTTCATACGGCTTTAGAAATGTGCTTACCCTGTGTTCCTCAGCCCTGTACCTCATTCCAGGTAGGTTGTATCTCTGTCAGACCTTGCCTCACTTAAGACAGGTATACAAGCTCCTTATATGCCTCATGGTGGGGTGAGCATGTCAGGAAGCCACAGTGTCATGTGGCCACTAGGGGTGACTGGGTGTTGCAGCCTCCCATCTTGCTCAGTAGAGGGGGTGGTTTCACAGTGATTGAAGATGTTAGAATGGCATTTGTGGGTCTTTGAGAGGATAGAAAAGGAAGATGGAAGTGACTGTATTAGTTCCTAGGGCTGTCATAACAAAGTACCACAGATAGGTGTCGTAAGCAACAAAAATGTGTCTTACAGTCCTGGAGGCTGCAAGTCCAAGATCAGTGTGTCATTGGCAGGAATGGTTCCTTCTGAGGGAAGGATCTGTTTCAGGCCTTTCTCCTTGGCTTGTAGATGGCTGTCCTCCCCATGTCTCTGCACAATGCCTTTTTTCTATGCATGTCTGTGTCCAGATTTCCCCTTTTTATAAAATACCTATCATATTGGATTAGGACCCACTGACATGACCTCATTTTAATTTCTGTATAGACCCTATCTCCAAATAAGATCGCTGGGGTTACGACTTTAACATATGAATCAGTGGGGACACGGTTCAACCCGTAACAGTGACTAATTTCAGATTCTTGCAAAATAATTTTTTGTAGGTGAGGTTTTGTTTGTTTGGTTGTTTATTTTTAGCCAGCTATCAAAACCATGTTTTTCCTACAGAAGAAATTATGGGAGTGGGAAAGGGAAGCACTTAACTTTTTAACTTCAATTTGGGAACTCAGGAATTTACCTACCTGCATCACACCCTAACTCTGTCACTTAACACTGTAACGGATTATTCAGCAAGTTACTTAGGCTATAATTTCTTCATCTGTAAAATGGGAATAGTAGTATACTTATTGGGTTATTGGATTTTTGTGTAGATTTCATGAGATAACATATGTAAAGCACTGGCGAGCCTCCTTGAATATTAACTCTTTGTATTGGTCTCATCCTTCCTCATAGTACTTTATTTAGTAATGGATTTGTGCCGTAATGTGTTTTGCAAGGCATCTTTTATTAGCTGTTAATGAAAAAATTGTTGAGAGATGTAAGAATCTGCTGTGCTGTTGTATACGCATTTTGTTTATGAACAGAATCAAAGTCAGCTGCTACGCCACGTCCTTCTGGAGGAGGAGTTGGTGGCGGCGGAAAACGAGGTGGCAAGAAAGACGATTCTCACTGGTGGTCCAGGTTCCAGAAGGTTTGATTCTGAACTGTATGTTAATTTGGAGGCTCTGGGGTGGCCCCAGGAAAGGATGAGAGACATTTATGGCATTGGAAGGGATTCGTGTTCAACATAACATAGATCATGTTGTAACATTTCATTCTTCATAGAAGTTGTCTTTCTTTGCCCAGGGTGACTTTCCATGGGATGACAAGGAATTCAGGATGTACTTTCTCTGGACTGCTCTGTTTTGGGGTGGAGTCATGTTTTACTTCTTGTTCAAGAGCTCTGGAAGAGAGATTACATGGAAGGACTTTGTCAATAACTATCTTTCCAAAGGAGTAGTAAGTATTTTATGGGATTGGTGGCTACTGTGGTTTAAAAGGTGAAATTCAGTAGATTAGACCAATAAAATGACAGTCAACAGGTTAGCCAAGCTGATCTGTCTTAAAGTTACTGTTGGATTTTTTTAATGCTAAAAAGTACTGCCACCAAAAAACCTGTTTGTTTTGACCCAGCAGTCCCCAGATTTGCCACACAATGCTTTTTGTTTTACTTTCTACGAGAACCTAGTTTTGGAATGACCTCTCCTGACTCTTGCTCTAGCAGACCTGTCTGCTTGCATCGTTTTCTCATGTGCCCTCGCCGGCCTCTTCTCCCCACTGTAGTGTGCCAGCCTCTCCCAGCGCCTTTACATCTTTACTGCTTTCATCTCCTGTGGGCTTGGAATGGGATGAGTAAGTCACTCAGAATGTTTAAAGTGAGACCAGATGGGCTTTAAGTGAGGGCCCGCATAGGGCTGCTCAAGAGGTTTTGTTGCTGCCGGCGGGTCTTTACCCAGTAAGACCCTATTTCAGCGTATTTACAATAATGTTAATTGTAAGACATACACTATTTTGTGTATTACTAAGAAAAATATAGTAAGCTTCCAGTAAAACTGAAATACCATCAGTTGTCAAATGTATCATGGTTTCTGAGATGTTAAAATATGAAAAATGTCCATGTTAGAGTTGATGAAATATAAGAAAGAGGATCAGGATTAGATCTGCTATGTAAACTTGGGGAAATTATTTAACCTCTCCATACTGGAATTTTCATCAATGAAATGTATAAAATATAGATAAAATATTAATACTGAGATGGTATAAAGAATCTAAAAGGTTGTACAGTAAGGTGAGGGTGGAAAAAATGGAAATAATTACTCAGATTTTGCAGTGTTTCTCTCATGAAAGTGACGGTATTATATAATTCCCAGATGTTGGGAATCTGCTTTCTAAGAAGTAGCTCCCATCCAAGTGTGGAGACTGCAGCTGTCTCTTTGAGGGTGGTGACAGGCCCTTGGGGAAGGTTCTCTGTAGCTGCATCTCCTTTGACCTGCTGGTTTTGTGGCACAAGTCTGCCATTGCCCCAGCAGGAGCACTTCAGTTGCTTGTTTCCAGACAGACTATGTTTAGGAACAGTTAGTTCCCTATTGCAGCTCCTCCTGGAATTATCTGGGGCTCCCTCACTTTCCAGTTTGACTTGTACTTTCCAGACTTTCTGCCAAGGCAGACTTCATGACAGCAGGAAGTAAGCATCTAAGCATCTCCCAAACGGCTCATCCTCCGAATCAGGCAAAAGCCCTGGGATAAGGTTAAAAGTACTCTTAAGCATCTGATGTAGTTAGGAGGTTACAGAAAAAACAAGTTTCGACCATTTTATATCCATAGAGTGGCAAAAATTAACAAGTTCTCTAATAGCAAGTGAGGATGTAGAGCACTAGAATATTTTGCTGGGGAGTTTGAATAGGAGAGCAGTTTGGCACTATGCAGTAAAATTGAAGATATGTATACCCTGCAGCCCAGCTTCACTCTCTCCATCTACAGGCACATCCCAGATAAAGTTTTGAAGATGTGCCTAACCAGGTTTACAGGAATGTTCATAACAGCATTGTTTGTGATGGTGAACCTTTTGAAACAGCCTAAATGTCTGTTTTTTAACAGAGAATGGGATGTACTCATAGAATGGAATACCCCACAGAACTGACATATCAGCTCTGACATGTTATGTTGATAAACCTCGTAAATATAACGATAGGAAGAAAAAGAACATTGTAGAAGAATATATACCAAATGAGATCATTCTTAAAGTTCAAAACCTGGCAAAACTGATTGTGTGTTTAGGGTTGCTTGTGTGCCTGGCACAAGTGCCAGGACAGGACATGCTTGGGACAGTGTGCACCGAATGCAGAGAGTGGCCCACCTCTGGAGAAAGGGCGAGACTGGTAGCTTCAACAGTGTTGGTGATGTTTTATTTCTCAAGCCAGATAGGGGAACATGGGTCATCATATTCATTATCTATTGTATGTCTGAAATAATCATATACATTTTAAATGAGCTTGAAAGATTATCTCAAGTTTTTTTCTGTAAATTTCTGTTGAATATTTGACTTTTTTATCATTCCAGGTAGACAGACTAGAAGTCGTCAATAAGCGTTTTGTTCGAGTGACTTTTACACCAGGAAAAACTCCTGTTGATGGGGTAAATGACTTTATTAATTGATGTGAATTAGCTATAAACTAACTTGAGGTTTGAAGCTGAAAAGCAAACATCCCCTCACATTGCAGTGGGTATACACTCCAGTCATATCAGAATTGGGCAGTGCAGCATTTGTAATCTTCACCAACATAGGTGAGAATGTGCATAATTGTGATATGAGGATTGGGTCAGTGGTTTTGTTTTGGTCATCATTTTGGCTGTACATTTGGGAAAGTGGGTGAAATCCAGTTTTCAGTATTCCAGTATTGTCTATGATTTTTCAAGACAAAATAGTTTTTTGGTTAGGAAAAATATATTAAGATCTGAATCGTTTTGAGACAGTTTTTTCCAAACCAGTTTAAGAATTATCCTCATATTTCTCCCAACTGTTTCGTGATCTTATATTATTTTAATTTCCATCTCTTCTCCTATTTTTAAAATAATTTGTGTTTCTGTCCAGCCATTTGAACTCTATTTCAGAGACTCCATACTGGGTTGAGGGAAGGGGAGGGGCAGGCGATGTTCTCAGGTGAGTTCCAGCCCTCCCTTGGGCCTGACCCCTGGGCCCATCTCTAGTCCCTTGGTGTTCTGCAGTCTTATCACCCTCCCACAGGGCCAGATATCTCTACCAGGCTGCTTCTCTTCTCTCCTAGGATGGTTTTGTTTAACCATTCCTAGTCATCCTGATTAGTTGGGGCAACATTTTAAGGAAAACTAGAGCTGATGGTGATCCTCTCTCTATGTGATAAACATCAGTAAATATAAGAATATTCATGAAGTTACATGTCTCAGCTTTTTTAGTCATTTTTAGGAAAGTTATTTTAATTATTTACCCCCCCATTCTCTTCACCTTATGATGAAATATTAATTAATAACCATGCTCCTTTTTTCCCTTAGAACTATCCCTCAGACTTTTATTGCTGGGAATTAAATTGACACTTCTTTCAAGGGGACAGTTTGACAGTGTATATACCAGTTTTGAAAGTATGCATGCACAAGTAATTTTGCTTCAGTAATAATCCTAGAGAAATACTTGAGGATGCATGTAAAGATGACTATACAAGGACGTCCTGCAAAACACTGGTTTTAGAGCAAAAAATTAGAAATAGATAAATGTCTATATTAGGCCCCTGGTTAATGTTAGGGCTCCTCATTTCCCTTGAACTTTAACCTCCCTGCTGGAGTGGTGGCTCTCGTTGGGCAGTACTCTTCCCGGAGGGCAATTTTTACATTTAATATTGGCAGGCACAAGCATTTGCACATTGAAATTCATACTACTTTATTATAAATTACTTTCTTTTTATTTCTCCTTTATATTACAGTTAAGGTTTTACATTGATTTCTTTTCAAAATTGTGCATGTGCTTCAAGATTGTAAAGTGAGTATTATATAAATCTTGAAAGAATGACATCAAGATTGCTAATAGTGTTTAACTCTGGTTGCTGACATTGTAGATGCTTTTGTGTTTTTTTGTGTTTGTATAGCCTTAGTTTTCAACAGAGGACATGTATTGCGTGCTTGATAGACTTCATATTGAGACTTTACATTAGTGTCCTACTGCTTATGAAGTAGCAATATTAATTAGTGTGCCATGCTTTATAATTATAAGCACAGGTTTTGGAATCTGACAGACAGCTTCACATCACCTCTTTTATTCACTAGCTGCACTGCCTAACTCCTCTAAGATTTGGTTTCTTTATTTCTAAAATGGGTACAACAGTAATACTGTTTTAGGGCTTAGTGCTTAAATGAGAATCGTGAAAGTCAGTGGTGGTTTTCAAACTTCAGGGTGTATAAGAATCACCTGGAGCGCTGGGACCCATCCCTATAGGGTCTTCTCCAGACTTTGTTCCCAGAATCTGCATGCTGCTGGTCCTTGGTCCACCATGATTCTATGATGTGAGTCATGCATTTAGTATACTGCCCAGTTGATAGTAGGTGCTAAGTTAGGAATTTCCATCACATGTAGTTAATCTGTTGTTGACATGTTTTGAGGCTTGTAACCACAGGAATTTTGTAGCTCTATTGTCAGTGAACAACTTACCAAGAATTATTGTTATATTATAAAACCTACTCTTCATCTTTTGTTTTTAGATACACGGAGAGAGATACCAGAGTGATATTCCCCACTCAATAACACTGGTTGGTGGGAGGAATATGGGATGACATGTTAACTCTCTTTTGTATATACTTCCCAATCATTTGAGTTTTATATCATAGATTAGATTTACTGTCTTGTTTAATAAAATATTTTTTAAAGTGATTGCATGTTAAAGGAGGAACAAAGTCTTTTGTGCTGTAGAATGTGGCTAATGCAACGTGCTGGAACAGGGTCTAGTACATAGTAAAATTCCATAAATGTGAGTTGTTATGATTAGTGTTTTTGTGATTACATAAGAGAGGTAGTATGATCTCTGGATCTAGAGCCAGACTGCTTGGTTTTAGGTCCAGACTCTTACTAGATGTATAATCATGGATAAGTGAAGTCACCCCTATGGTTTTTTCATCTGTGAAATGGGGACAGTAATAGGGCTAAAACTCAGCTGATAAGCACTGACACAATATGAATACTTATGTGCTGGGAGTAAAATAGTCATTGCCTCAGGTTCTTCAGGTGTCCCTCCTTAGAGCCTCAGTAACTCACCAGAGCAAGTGAATAGAAGGATAGCAGGGTAACAGTGCTTTCCTAATGTTTAGATTTGATTATCACCCCTGATGATGGTACCTACACCTTATGGTGTCTCTGAAGATTGAGTTAATTAATGTATATAAAGGGCTTAAAATAGAACACTGCTGACAGTAAGTGCTCAGTAAACTTTGGCTATTATTACTATATCACATTAGGTTTTAGTTTGGAAAGAAGTAGCTGGGAAATGGAGAAGAGGTAAAAGATGCATATTTATTTATGAAAAGGGTTTTATTTTCAAATATATTTATTATTACTATGAGTTTGTAATTTTAGAACCACGGAGTGAAGCTTAATCATCATATAATTAAAACCAGTCTTTTATTATTGTTGGATTTTTAATTTGTAAATTTTCAGTATTTCTGAAAAATTCTTTAGAAGTTGAATCCTTTAATGAATTAAACTCTTTGTCTCCCCTTCGTTCTTAGGGTATTTTGTTTTTCTGTTTTTCTAGCAATACGTCTGGTTTAATATTGGCAGTGTGGACACCTTTGAGCGGAATCTGGAAACTTTACAGCAGGAATTGGGTATAGAAGGGGAGAATCGGGTACCTGTTGTCTACATTGCTGAAAGTGATGGGTAAGAAGCAGTGCAAATACATAAACAGGTTGAAGACTGTTCACTGTGGTCTGCGTGGTTCACTGTTCTGTCACCAGGTGGCAGGTTACACGTTGCATTCTCCAACAGGCCTTTCTTGATGTGGCCGGATTTTTTTAAACCTTTGGCGATTTACTAGTTTTTGCTAGTAGTAACTAATTGATATTCTACACATTTATGTTTATCTTGATTAAGCAGTAGTTTGGGGCATTAATATCCAATGACTGTCTTCTAGTAGGATTTTAGCATAAAGAGCCCTTTATGTCAAAGAGAGGCATTCCAGCTTTTAACTATCACTTACATTTATATTTCAGAATTTTCCAAGATAATTAACTAATTCTTCCTCTATTGTCAGAACTCCTGCTTCTCTTAGGGGTTATTTGTCTTCAGTTGTGCTACTTATAAGTCTGAAGTCTGAGTCTTTTAAGAAGGGCCCATTGATTTCAAGTCATTTGTCTTTGAGCTCCTTGAGAATTACATTGCCTTAGAGTGTTTATTCGGTACATCCAGATAGCTCTCCCAGAGTTATTCCATTTGCATTAAATACAGAAGGTCTGCCTTGCTATAGAGTTACTAGATCAAGAGTAAAAATAGAAATCTTCATTTTTCTGTAAAAAAGCAGAATGGAGAACTAGTGTGTTAATTGAGCTGATATTTTTGCTTAGTTTTAGGGACTTTCTTGAATCTTAGTTTGTGTAAACCTACAATCTACCTGAGGTATTTAGATCCAAATAGCTATTAAAATTGTTTCACATATGATATATCCCTTGGCTCCTGAGGCTATCATGTAATTATTTAACTTTATAGTCTGATGCTGAAACATTACCATTCTTTAAATTTTTATTGTCAGTACGTTTTTTTTTTCCTCCAGAAAATAAACCAAAGGTAATTTTTTCATGGTTCTTGCTGCCTGCTGTAGCACAATTTAAAATACCATAAAAGATGAAAAATTAGTAAATCCTAGTTTTTGTTTTTGACCTAAACTATGTACAGGGCAAGTTAAACTAAATTGTACATATTAACCAATGTAAGTACATATCTATACCCATAGTTGGGTTGAAATTGACTTTATTAAATAAGGCAAAAGACATGTCCAGGCTTTAAGTCATTCCCCAGCAAGTCCCCCTAGAGTAGGCAGGAGGTTGGAGGGCAAACCAGTTCCCCTGCAAGTCTCTCTCAAGCTGCACGAGCTACACGGAGTGGCCTGTGCAGCACTCACTGCCACTGTACGCAGGACTTCTGAAATGATACGTCTTCACTTACAAGGATATGGTATTTGGAAGATATCTCTTCAGAGTAAATTGAGGCATTTCAATAAGAGAACTGGAGTTTCTGCCCAGGCTAATACCAGGGTCATGGTATAATTTTTAAGTAATTCTAAAGAAATTTCTTTGAAACTCAGATATAATGATAGTAAATCACAGTTAGTTCTGTACTATGCATAAATGGTGTTTATTGGGATAGGAATACAATATAAATACGTGTTAAGAATAGTTTTTTCTTTGGTATTATGTGCTTGTTCCTGAGTGATATTGACACTGAGATTCTCCTTGTGCCTCAGACAAAATATTAGAATCTTCAGGTTTTACAAAAAAAAAGAAAATATGCAATTATATCACAACCAATTATCAAAAAGTGTATCTTGCAAAACATTAAAAAGGCCAAAGATTAACAGCCTTAAAAATATGTCACTGTCGTGTGTGGTTCTCTTTTTAGTTCTTTCCTGCTGAGCATGTTGCCCACGGTGCTCATCATTGCTTTCTTACTGTACACCATACGAAGAGGGCCTGCTGGTATTGGTCGAACAGGCCGGGGGATGGGTGGACTCTTCAGTGTTGGAGAAACTACTGCTAAGGTCTTAAAGGATGAGATAGATGTGAAGTTCAAAGATGTGGCTGGCTGCGAGGAGGCCAAGCTAGAGATAATGGAATTTGTAAACTTCTTAAAAAACCCAAAGCAGTATCAAGACCTAGGAGCAAAAATCCCAAAGGTAAAATGAACTTTCATAAGATTATTTTCAATTTATTAACCAAAAATCTTTTGAATTTTTTTTTGATCTTTGAAGTTATAATTTTATGAAGTTTGATTACTTATTATAAAGTAGCTGTTGTTCTCCTTCCTCTATCTTAACTTACTAGTCTCTGCTTACTGGTCTCTGCTTAACTCAACCGCCTTTTTTGGGTCATTCGTTCTGTATGAACGTGTCTTCTTGCATGTAGTGAATATAATTTCCAAAAAGATTTGTGTTCTTCTCTCTTGGAAGCCTTCCTTGATTAGCCTTCCTTCTACCTCCAGTCTGATTTAGACACCCCATCTCTCAGCAGCTCTAGTGCTGCTAGTGTATCTCTTCTTGCAGTCACCAAGTTGTCCCTCCCTCAGCGGGTACGAATGGACCATCTGCCTGGACCTGGCACTTGAGATTCATGGCGCAGAACTCGGTGAAGAGACAGCCAGCACTAATTCCCACTTTCCTTCCATCCAGCAGATATCCCTATGCTCATTGCTAGCGATGGGCCGGCCTTACTGATTTTCGTATTCCCAGGGCCGGCTTCAGTCATAAAGTAAATGAATCAAAATTTTAAATAATTAAAAAATCTATTAATAAAGTTTATTTTAAAGGAATCCTTTGTAAAGGGAATCATCATTTCCTTAATTTCATGTCCTACCTATATGGATAAAAAGTCATATAATTTTATAATTTGCTGTTAGGTACCTGTTCACATCATACTTAGGCATCTCAACAACTTAATTATATTGTAAAGCAAACACTTTTTTTTTCTTTTTAAATTTGCCATTTGTCATTAGATTTTTACTTCATTTGTGAAAATTTAAAGAGAAAAAAATAAGCAAAATGTAAATTGTGAGTATGATAGTTGTGTCTCTTTGAATTACTTAAGTAAACCTCAGCTGGTTTATTAATAGTTTCTTAGCTTAAGTCACCCTTTATATACTGTTAGGTTAAAAAGTAACACTAAAAATCTTATAAAATAAGGGAAATATTTAAGATTTCACATTGTTACCAAATTTTTAAAAACAATAGGCTCTAATAAGCCTTTCGTTATTCTTAATATAAAAGTGTTCTACCATAGTTCATATGTTTAAGGAATATTTAGAGTGTATCACTAAAATTTATAGACAGATCTATACCTAGGAATTATTTATGGATATGCAATTTACTTCTCTGAAATTATAGTTAAATGTTCTTTCTTTTTATATCTGAAGGGTGCCATTCTTACTGGTCCTCCAGGCACTGGGAAAACACTGCCTAGCTAAGGCCCACAGCTGGAGAAGCCAACGTCCCTTTTCATCACCGTTAGCGGATCTGAGTTCTTGGAGATGTTTGTTGGTGTGGGTCCAGCTAGAGTAAGTCTTTCGTTTTATTCTGATGATACAGCTTTCTCCTTCTACCTTGTTTCCCCCAAATGGGGATTAGGTAAATATGGCCATTACTTTAGAGTCCCATAGAGTGACTTCTCACCATACACTACCTTGAACACTCTTCCAAGGCAAAACCTCAGCAAGGCCTATGACTTCTAGCCCACTTTCCCCCACCCTGACCAGGATTGCGATTGCAGTCCATTAATTGAGTTATCTTTTTGTTGTTGAGTTGTAATGCTTTTTTATATATTCTAGATACTAACTTCTAATCAGATATATGACGTAAAATCTTTTCTTCCATTGCATGGATTATCTTTTCACTTTCTTGATAACTGAAGCACAAAAGTTTCAAATTTTGATGAAGTCCAATCTATCTTTTTTTTTCTTTTATTGCTTATACTTTTAATGTCATAACTAAGAATCTGTTGCCAAGTCCAAGGCTATAAATATTTACTCCTATGTTTTCTTTTAAGAGTTTTATAGTTTTAGCTTTTTTATTTAGATCTGTGATCCATTTCAAGTTAATATACGATCCATTTTGAGTTAATCTGGTGTGAGAGAGGGGTCAGACTTTACTCTTTTACATGTCTGTATCCAGTTTCCCCAGCACCATTTGTTGAGACAACTGTACTTTCTTTCCCCTTTGGTCTTGGCACCCTTGAGCATAGATAGATAAATTTCTGGACTCTTAATTTTACTTTATTGACCTATCTCTCTATCTTTATACCAATACCCCAGTGTCTTGATTACTGTTGCTTTGCAATAAGTTGTGAAATCAGGAAGTGTAAATGTGGATTAATTTTTAAAGAAACACTTAAATTTTTGCTCCTGTATATTTTACTATGTCAAAATATTGACTTTTTTTTAAGCACTGTAAAATGCAAAGTACTGTTGTAATTTTTAAACAATACAACTACAGTTAGTAACAATGTTAACAGTTGGCAGCATTTTTCCTTTCTCAGTGGCAGGTATAGTAATGATGGGTCGGTCTTACCATTTGTTATTGGTATTTTAGATTAGATGAACTGATAGGTAGAGTTGGTAGATTCATATCGGTTTTGTACGGTAGATAAGTCTTAGAAAAATAGGTGATCATGGAGGAGTTGAGCGTTTATAATGATGGACTCTAATGAAGGATGGAATTGGAGACCCAAGAGAAGCTAGGGATTGTGAGAAAGCAGTGGGCCTAATGAGCTGGAGAGCTCAGAAGTAGGTGAAGAATTGGTTGCAGGAGGTACTTAAGTACGTGGGCAGGCCAGACTTGCTAGAGGGCAGGCAGTCAGAGAGTAGGCTTCTCGAGGCTAGTTGTTTAGAGGGACCCTGGCAGTGGTGGTCATGTCAGAGTGTAGTGAAAGGTGATTCAAGAGGTGGGTCGGGCAATTGAGATACCAAGATCTATACAGATGTGGAAGTCACTAAATGAATAGTGCCTGTAGGGGAGTGGAGGGCTAGAATGCCTGCCTCATGGCAGGAGCCTCAATGAGCAGGGGTTTTTCAAGCAGAATTGTTTGGGCAGTAGTAAGGGAGTGTGAGGTGGACCCCAACTCCAGCTGGCCTGGAGGGAAAGGTAAAAAGCCTCAAATTGAGAGTTTTCCAGGACAGCCAAATTTCAGTTCAGGCAAGGAGGTGAAGGAAGTATTCCGGGAGGAGCTTGAGGGCGTGGGAGCCTGTTGATCACAGATCTGGAGTTCAGAAGGGGAGGCTGTAGAGGGACATGAGTTATGTTAGGGGATGTGCTCAGCGCAGTATAGATATGAAAACCCCAGAAGTCAAGGCAGGGGAGGATGACGGGAGATTTGGACTTCTGGTGAGTGAAGTAAAAAGGTTATGAGGCTTGGGGAGTTTGTCTCTAAATCTCAGTAGGGGCAGGTGATAGAGTGAGACCCTGAACTCTGTCAGCTGATGGTGAAGCAGAGAGGTAGGTATTCTTCCTTCCACTCACCTAAATTAGTGGCTTAAACATGGAGGGACATGCTGAGTAGGACAGAATACGGGTTCAGGGACCTCACAGCTGCTTCCTGTTGCAGCAGGGCTAAGGGCACCGTTGATCACGCTGGGGTGATCACTGGGTGGACTCGAGTAGGTCTTTTGGAGTATTGCCTAGATCTTTTAGTAAGTCTCTGCTTGTTTATAACTGCCTCAGGCATAAAATGTGAACTGGAGTAGTTTGAATTTTTAAACGAAATATAAAGTTTACAGCACAACTATGTTATCTTTTTGTAGTATTAATTTGTTGATGTTATAAAAATGGCAGATATTGTTAGTATTTATTACATATACAGTAATTTGTGAGATTATAGATTTTATTTGTTCACTTTAAATCAGTTACCTGCCAAGTTACTCATCACTTGCCACTTCTTCACTACTTGTAACTTTTAATATACATACTGTACAGTGTATAACACAAAACGATTGTCTTCCTGTAGGGCAGGAGACTTGATCTTTATTTTTTATTGGGAGGATAAATAATATTCACTTGTTAAGTGACTCTAGTGTTTATATTTTTATCTAGGTCCGAGATTTATTTGCTCTTGCTCGAAAGAATGCCCCTTGCATTCTCTTCATTGATGAAATAGATGCCGTGGGAAGGAAGAGAGGAAGAGGCAACTTTGGGGGCAGAGTGAGCAGGAGAATACACTCAATCAGTTGCTTGTGGAAATGGATGGTGAATATTCAAGTCTTCTGTGTTTTAAACACTAATTATTTTACATTTTGTATCTAAAAGAAGAATCCTTATATTGATATTAAATACCAAAAAAAAAAAAAAAGGCATTCTCTAAAAACAACAGCCCTTTTAAAGGCTCTTTATACCAGTACATAAAATAGCGAAATATTAGTATTGATGTTAAGATGTTAAGATGGTATCTGTACCTGGTGTTGAAAAAGAGAAAAATTGGTGAAATGATTCATGAAAGAATTACAGTCTCATTCTCAAAACTATTTATGATTCTGAAGCATCATGAAAACCCACGTGTAACCAAGTGTGGATTTGGCAGATTTTGAATACTCTTACTAAAAGAATATCAGTCTTTCTACATTCATCAGCATTTTTTTTGTATGTTTTGGAAAGCCAGTTGTTAGGATATGTCAGGTCCTTCCTGCTGTAAGATATGTGGATGCTATTTGATGCTCAGAAAGGGGAGGCACAGTGCCAAGTATTGAGTGGTTTACATTACTGAGTGGATATAGAATCCAGAATCAGAAATTATAACTCCTCCTCCACTCTGTAGTCATCAGTCCAGGTGTAGTGCCACATGTTTAAATCTGAGAACCATATTTGGGGAAAATCAGCACCTAAGCTGTTTTAGTGCCAGGTTCATGAGGGTGAAGGCTCAGTGGCCATGGCCTTGACATTTGAGAATGGCCAATAAAACCAAATAAGTTGAGCCTGGAGAAGAGGTTGGAGGTGGAGGAGATTGATACCTGTCTTTAAATATGCAAATGGTTGTACGTAGCCCAGGGAATTTAGATACATCATTTGCAAATTGCAAATTTAATCTTACTGATTTTAAAACATTTTTAAAATTGACAACATAATCTAAATTTCTAATTAAAAATTAAAATCTTCTGGTAATTCATTTTTAGAAAATTGGTTCTTAAAATTTTAAGTCGTATATGACTAATATTAAGATGAATAGTATGAAAAATTGTTTGTTTGTGACTTAAGCATTAGATAATTGAAAAAAATTTTGAAGTGAACATATCCTCAAGATTTTATTATCTTCATAATAAAACAAAATATGAAGCTTAGAACTAGATCACTTGGCTCTTTCTTTTCTTTTCTCAGTTAAAAATGCTTGTATCTCTTAAGTCGGTATTCTCTTAGATATGCATTTGGGCTCAGCACATTCAAGCCTCAGGACAATTTTATTTGTAATTTTAACTTTTTTGTGGGTTAGTCTGCCCACCATAACTACTCAGCTTCCTGTTATAACACCACTTTCCCTGCACATACAGAGGGTCCTTGCCACACTTCTTACAGAAAGCCCAGCTAGTTTTAGGAGTGGTCACCATGTTTGCGACAGCCCTATTGGCATGGAAAGCAAAAAAAAATTTTAAGTAGCAGTATATCTATAGTATTCATACATTCTTAATAGGCACACTTATTTTCTGCCCTATGTTAATAATGGTTGAGTCTTTATTATTATTTTTTAGGTTTTAACACAACAACGAATGTAGTCATCTTGGCAGGCACCAATCGACCAGATATCCTAGACCCTGCACTGATGAGGCCTGGCCGCTTTGATAGGCAAATCTTTATTGGTAAGATGATTTTCACAGGGTTCAGTCCAGTTTTCATGAGGATATCACTGTTTCACTATGTTTTTTTACCTTAAAAATAATTTCTCAAGGACCACCGGACATAAAAGGAAGAGCCTCTATTTTCAAAGTTCACCTCAGACCCCTGAAACTGGACAGTGCCTTGGAAAAGGAGAAACTGGCAAGAAAACTTGCATCCTTAACTCCGGGGTTTTCAGGTGAGTGCAATGTAACCTGCTGTTCTGTTTATAAGTCCTTTTAATCAATGAAAATTAGTAGATATCAGTTCACTTTGTTGTCACCTCTCACCTTGGGGCTTCCTAAGTGTATATTTTACTTTTTATTATGGGAAATTTCAAATGTACAACAGAAATTGAGAAAATAGTGTAAAGAACCCTTCGCACATATCACCTAGCTTTAGGGACAGCTCGTATCTCATGTCCAACCCTACCTATACCCTCACCCTCTTCCTTCTGTCTCTGGATAATTTGCGACAAATTCCTTGACAGTAGATCATTTTATGCATAAATGTTACAGAAATTATCTGGGTTTTTAAAAAACAACTCTATTAAGATAACATACCATAAAATTTACCTGTGTGTGAAGTATACAATAGATTTTAGTATATTTACTAAACATAGAGTTATGTAACCAATCACTATAATTTAAAAACATTTTCATCACCTCAGAAGAACCTATTAGCAGTCACTCCCTTTACTCCAAGCCCTAGGCAACCCCTAATCTACTTTCTGTCTCTAGATTTTCCTATTCTGGATTTTCATATAGACGGAGTTATATGACAAGTGGTCTTTTCTGCCTGGCTTTTTTCATATAGTCTGATTTTTTTCAGAGTTCCTCCATGTTGTAACATGTGTCAGAACTTCATTTTTTTATGGCTGTATTATAATGCATTGTATAGATATGCCACATTTTATTTATCCATTCTTCAGTTAATGAACATGTGTGTTGTTACTGTCATTTGGTTATTGCGAAATGCTGCTGTTAACATTCTTGTACGGATTTTTGTGTGGTCGTATGTTTTCATTTCTCATGGTTATATACTTAGAAGTGGAATTGCTGGATCACTTTTCTGAGGAACTACCAAATTGTTTTCCGCAGTGGCCGCACCATTTTACATTCCCATGAGCAGTGTATGAGGGTTCCAGTTTCTTCACATCCTTGCCAATGCTTGTTATTGTTTGTCTTTTTGACTATAGCCTACTAGTGTGTGTGAACTGGTGTCTCAGGGTTTTCATTTGCACTTCTCTAATGACCAGTGATGTTGAGCATCCTTTAAGGCGCTTATTCCAAGAGTTTTTAAATGTAAAATGTGATCCTTTCTTTGTGTTCCTTTTCTCCCTCTTCTAAACTTAAAATGAAATAAAAGGAACATTTGAAAAGTATGACATTATATACAATATGGTCAGAGGAAGGTTGGCATCTTAAACATCCCAGGGGTCGTTTTTACTTGTGCTTTTTACTTGTTTTTGTCTTTGAACTTTATAACATTTTAATATTTATTTATTGAGCACCTCTATTGCATTACCATATACTCTGTCTGAAAAGTGAATTCAAAGAGTCTTATAGATCTAGAAAGCATTTGGCACCTTTCATATTTTACTTTTATTGTTTAACTGAACATACTAGGTTATTTTAATGTTTGTATTTTTTATTGTATTTTAGCATATTGTATAATATCTACATAAATCACATTCCAAGCAGAGGTGGAACTAAGTTAATGGAAATTTTTAAATACAATCTTAATTTGCTGTTATATGAGCCATATTATCTATAAAGAGAAATATTTGCCTGTAATTATCTTTTTACTGCTAATACTTGCATCTCAGTTTAAGGGCCAGAATTGTACCAGGCTGTTATTGAATGCTGGAATATCTCAGGGTTATCATGGATCACACTAAATTATATTTACATAAATCTCTTATCCACTTCTGCTGGTTGAGAAATTGACTATGGACTTGGTTGTCCATAACATGTGACTAATTAGTTTGAGTATACATATTTTGTGGGTATACTTACTGTTCTGTATGTTTATTTTGTAGGAGCCGATGTGGCTAATGTCTGTAATGAAGCTGCTTTGATTGCTGCAAGACACCTTTCAGATTCCATAAACCAGAAACACTTTGAACAAGCAATTGAACGAGTGATTGGTGGTAAGGCAACTGGATGTAACTTAAGTCAGAAGGCTGATGAAATGAATTTGAGGCCAGGGGTTTCCCTGTTTTGGCAAGATCTAGAAGCAAAAGTATATATTTTCCCAGCCTTGGGGCTCACCATGTACCTGCTATCTTCCTTTGGTGCTGTGAGCTACCTGTCCTCCTGTGTGGCCTGCATGGCAATGATGGTGTAGGTGCTGGGTGAGTGTGAGATAGCAGCCCATGCACTGCCTCTCTCGCACAGGCAGCGAGCAGCGAGGTGTCTTCCTTTGAATTACACCAATCCAGTTCTGTTGTGAATACTCACAACCTTCCTGTTTCCAAAAATTCTATTGCATAAGTTAAATGTGCTCTGCTCTAGATATAGGTGATGGATAAACAATTGCAATGACTGTTTAACCAGGAAATGCTCACCACACCAGCAGTGTTTTCCTTGCTTTCTAGAGAGTTTTTAGCTTGATACTCATAAAAAGCAAACTAGCAATTCAAGAACTTGGGCATTCTAAAGAGGGGAAAGACTGCTTTTAGAAAGGCTACACAGAAGAGGATTTAAACTGGATTAATAGCTAAATGGAATACTGTGTGAAAGTAGCATGAACAGAAGGTGGTTTGGTGATGGCAGTGTTATACCCTGTGTTTCATGAAGGGAAAGTAAACTGGTCAGGCTCAAGTTCCTGTGGGAAATAAGGCAAAGTTGGAAAAAGATATTTTAGTCTAGATTTTAGAAAGCCTTAGATGTTAAGCTCAAGGAGTTTTTAAGTATCCTGTGCACTATTGAACTAATGTGAGTATTTTCCTGAGCCACTAAGTAATGCAGTAAGTTATCATTTAGGCAGATGAGTCTGACCAAAGAAGAGGGAAGCATCTGGAGGCAAGGAACCTTGTAGTCGTTCACGTGAGAGAGCAAGCAGAAAAAAGGACAGCCCAAAAAGTTGCAAGAAGAATGAGGTGCTCTGAGGCGAACTTGAGATTGTAAGAGTCTGTGTGGAACTCTGGCACACTGCAGTAGCACAGGCTGTGATTCCTGTGGTGCGTGAGAGGGCTCAGGGAGCAGGCACCTGGTGGGGGGAGCAGAGCCCCGCAAAGTGAACATTGCCAAATGTTTATATTTGGTAGCAGAGAGGAGAAAAATCAACAAAGTCACTAAAGCTGTTTATGCTGCGGGCCGAGAAGGTACATCAGCATTTAAGACCGGGAAGACGTGCCATTAAAGGAGACCCAGGAGGTTTCAGGAGAAGGGAGACAAGAGCGAGAGCATGTTTATAAAGGAAGAGTTGTCAGCAGGATCAAGTGATGTGGGGAGAATGACCTTTCGGTTGGGCACTGAGATTGTTCTTGGTGACTTTTGACTTGATAGTTTCAATTAAGTAGAGAGTACAAAGTCAGATTAATGGAAATTCCAGTGAGGATCTAGAGCTAGAACAGCAGTGTGTTCGGCCTCGGTTAGGTGCTAAATAACTATCAAATGAATGTGTAGACCACTTATTTTAGACATTTGTTAAAGGACATCCAGGAGGTAGAGACCCCAAGGAGATACAAGATGGTAGAGTCGTAGGTAGAATTGAACGAAATAAATTACTATAGAGATGTGTAAACTGCATATTTGTGGCTTTTTAGGTCGAGGGGGAAGCTATGAGTGCTTAGTACAAAGTGAGTGTGAAAGAACAGGGTGGCAAGTAGGTACAAGGCCTTCCTCTGAGGTGAGTGGGTGTTTACCTGTTCACAGCTCAACCACAGGCAGCCCTTGTTCTGTAATTATATACAGAAAGTGAAAAATTCCTGTGATAAACTATGGGGAAAATTTTAAAAGTTTTGTTTTCTCAGGTAAGTAAGAACTGTTCATTTTTGAAAAAGAAAGCTTTTCCGAAGGCTTGTTTATACGCACTCAATTTCCTATCCTGGGATATACTTCCCACCTGAGGTATACACTTGTCTTATACTGTATCACTGGGAACATAGTGCTCTTTTTAAATCTTCTAGACTCCTTTATATGTTTTCACTTGAGAAATTCTTTCAGGTGAGTTATCTTGAACACAACAAAACTACTTTTGTCATAGTGTGATGATTTGTATTACAACAAACTGTGTGGTTAGTTTCTACATTAGGAAGGTGCATACAAGGTTCAGTGCCCACGCTTATCCAAGCCAGAGAACAATCACACTTGAATTAGGTGTCCTTCAGCTCTGTAGTTGACACATGAGCCCAGCACATGTTAATCGTCTCTGGTCTACCCTTCTGTTGCTTTGTCTGGCTGTTGGAACACCTTGGGCTGTTCGGTGAGTGTGCTGGGTGCTGCAGCGTTGGCCTGACTAAGTCGGTATTTTCAGATGTTTAGCTCAGTCCTTCTATCATTTACCTTTCATCAGGAACAGAAGGCAGGCAGTGTCTCATCTTTGTTTACCCACTGCTTCATAATTCTTAATATTTGGACTGAGCAGTGAGTTCTTTCCAGACTTCTTTGTTTTCTATGAATTGCATATATTTTAAGTTGACCTAAGTGCTGAATTTTCTTTTGCATATCTGATTATTTCCCCAAACAATATGTGACTCAAAAGAGTGAGAGAGAGGAGAAAAATGGGCCTGGATGTAGGGATAGTAACTGTTTTTGCTTTAGCTGGGCATATTTTGAAGTTTATTTTTGCTTTTATTGTTACCTTGATTGGTAATTTTTAGATCATTGGAAGCATCTTAATCTCTAAATCACCTTTTGGATAAGGCAGTGTGTAGTATTATATTACTGTCTTTTTATGTCATTTTCACTAAAGCAGTGGTTTTGGTTTTCTGTTTTTATTTTGTCAGGCTTAGAGAAAAAAACCCAGGTTCTGCAGCCGGAGGAGAAGAAAACTGTGGCATACCATGAGGCAGGTCACGCGGTCGCTGGCTGGTATCTGGAACATGCAGACCCACTCTTAAAGGTAAAGCAGCTTATGTTGAACAGCAGGCAAGCCAAATGATTGTGTGGGAAATAGCTTGAGGAGACTGCATTCCCATAAAGGATAAATAGATGAGATGTTTCAATTTAAAGAAATTTAGTAAGAATATCTAGCAATAATAGTGGGATAAAGTGGTTACACAAACATTCCCACAGATAAGTTACAAAGTTTTGGAAAGAAAACTAGTATTAAAAGGGACTGAAACGTTTTCAGAAGCAGACCAAGGCTGGAAGAGAGTTTACTTTCAAAAAACAGCAGGTATAATGGATTAAAATTGGGTGCTTCTGGCTTTATTGCTTGAGAGTTTTCCACAGCGAGTGGTGAAGAATGCTGGCCTTACCATATTGAGGAGACAGAAGAAAATTTAGGATTTGAGGAATACTGAAAATTTGACAGGAAAATCCTGGAAACAAAAAAGCTACAGAGGGGCAAGACCCAAATCTAAGTAGAAACTGCCCAAATCTTTGGTTGACCACTAAATTATGTTTATACCAGGAGACCTCAGGGAGCCTGAGCAGAGAGCAAAGAGACAGGGGTGAGATTGTTAAATTTTCTGCTTTTTCAACTGCATGTTGAAAAATACAGCGTGGATGACAGGAAACAGCCTAACTAACTTGCAGTGTTGAGACAGCTGGAAATTGATGGGGATCTCCTGAAGAAAAGGGACCACAGAGAAAATAACGTTAACGTATACATAAAACATCCTAAATAATCTAAAAAGAAGCCACTAGACCTAATAAGTGTAGATAGCAAGGTTGCAGAAATTAGAGTCCATATACAAAGACCAATTATATTTCTGTATATTAGCAGTGAACAATTGGAAGATGAAATTTTAAAATTCAATTTCATTTACAGCAGCATCCAAATACATGAAATACATAGAGATAAATTTATCAAAATATTTGTAGGATCTGTACATTGAATTAAACAAGACCTAAATAAAAGTAGAGGTATACTTGTTCATGGAATATTATGATGTCAGCTCTCTCTAAATTGATCTGTAGTTTCAATGCAGTCTATCATAATTATTGCAGACTTTTTTAATAGAAGTTTACATGATCCTCTAAGATTTGTATGAAAATGCAATATCAACTAGAATAGCCAAAACAATTAAGTTAAAAGGATTACACTAACTGATTTTAGGATTTCATATATAGCTACAGTAGTGAAGACTAGTATTAGTGAAAGGAGTGACACATAGATCTGGTCAGATAGAATAAAGTCTAGAAATAGACCTTAATATGATTGGTTAATTGATTTTCAACAGAGATACCAAGGTAAGTCAAGGTGAGGAGGATTATCTTAACCAACAAATGGTTCTGGCAACTCATTGTTTATATGAAAAAAAGTAAACATCAACACTCATATCATGTAAGTACCGCACACTAACCAATTGTGCTACTGGAGCTCCCAACCCTCATATCCTATGCAAAAAAATAATTTGGAGTAGGTCATAAAAGCTACAACTATAAAACTTCTAGAAGAAAGCCTAGGAAAAGCCTTTGTAACTTTGGGTAGCCAGAAATTTCTTAGGACACAAAAATAGTTGATAAATAGGATCTCATCAGAATTAAAAACTTTTTGTCTTCGAAAGATATCACAAAGATGAAAGGCAAGCCACACACTCTGAAAATACTTGCAGTACACACATGTGAAAAAGGACTTGTATCTAGAACATATAAAGAACTCTTAAAACTCAATAACAAGAAAACAGGTAACCCAGTAATAACCAGTAAAAAAAGTGAATATATATTTTACAAAAGTTGGTATATGAATAGACATTAAGCACATGAAAATTTCAATATTATTAGTCACCAGGGAAATGCAAATTAAGTCGTCAGAAAATAGTGAATGGTTAAAATTTAAAAGCCAGTCCTAAGCGTTGGTAAGGATGTGGAGCAGCTGGAACCCTCACACATTACTGATGGAAATGTGAAATGATACAACCATTTTGAGAAACAGTGTGGCAGTTGCTTATAAAGAGAAATGCTTCTATGTGACCAATGGATCCCACACCTAGATATTTACCTAAGAGAGATGGAAACAATGACTTTTCCTACTTCATTAATAATAATGACAAACTGGAAACAACCCTGCTGTCTCTCTGGGGTGACATGGTTTTTATACAGTGGAGTGCTGCACAGCAGTAAAAGTGAATGAACTTAATACGATCGGAGTAAATCTCAGAAACAGTGAGAGAAATTGGCCATAATAAAGTACATACTCTATGGTTCCATTTACATGCAATTCTAGAAATTGTAACTAATCCACAGAGACGAAAAGCAGATCTGCAGTTGCCTGAGGGTAGGGGCAAGGTTGACTACAAAGAGGGACAAGGGAACTTTTAGGAGATGAAGAGAGTATCTTGGATCTTCATTGTGGTAGGAGGTTATGTTTGTCAAAACTTATTGAACTGTACACTTTAAATGGCTGCATTTTTTTATATATAAATCATCTCACAATAAAGTGGACTTTTTTCCCCTAAGAATTAAAAGAATTTACTCAATTGCAAAAAGAGGTATAGAAAAGAAAATGAAGGCTGCTGAATATCTTGGTCTGCCTTACCCCTTCAGACATGCCCGTAGTTGTATATGACAGTCAAGTTGAATCTAGCCTGCACTGTACGAGCTCACTCACGAGCAGTCTTTTGTCAAGACTGAATAGTTTCAATTGAGTTTCATAAAAAGACAAGAAATACTTTCTAGAACTCTTAATGTGAAGTTATTGCTCTAAGAGAAAATATTCCTCCAGAACAGTCACTCCTGCTAGATCTCAGGTAGCTCAGCTGGTGTATTTATTTTTTTCAGTGAGTTTAGCTGTGGAAAAAAAAAAAAAAAAGTGATCAAGTCTGTATTTGGTGGTAGAATCTCCAACAGTTTGTATGTTTTTTGCTTGCCAGGTGTCCATCATCCCAAGGGGCAAAGGACTGGGTTATGCTCAGTATTTACCCAAAGAACAATACCTGTACACCAAAGAGCAGCTCTTGGATAGGATGTGCATGACTCTGGGGGGCCGGGTGTCAGAAGAAATTTTCTTCGGAAGAATTACAACTGGCGCTCAGGATGACTTGAGAAAAGTGACTCAGAGCGCATATGCCCAAGTAAGTATGAATTAGAGTGCTTCTTCCTCATCTTCTCACATTTGCATGAGAAATGATCATTCACAAATGTCACTGAAACAATACTGTTAGATTTGAGTGGTTTAGACTTTCAGGCAAGAATTTTTTCTTAAATCCTTTTTTAAGTCATCAGAACTTATGAAAAGAAATGACTTTCTTTGGGTATTCCTATGACTCATATGCTAGCTCTTCAGGGTCTGTGACTTTCTCAGTCCTTTTTAATGGCTCATTTAAAAATATATTTTTTTTATTGTCATCTTTACCATCTATTTTTAAGGGCATTATTGTCATTTGCTCTTCTTTTTAGCTTAATCTTTGTTTTTAAAATATTTTTATATGTTTCCTGAATTCTAGCACCTCATCTGAGTTTTTCTGATTTTGATCTGTTATTCTTTCAAATATTTTCTGTGATTTTCCTGATTTCTTTTAGCCTATTTCAAAGTAGTACGTTACAGTTTTCATCTGTTCTATGGACATGTCTTCCCATCGGCTTTATCTGTAGAGATGTTATTCTCCTTTTTTCTCATGACTCCATAAGAGATTTTTCTATTGCCTATTTTTATATGAAATTTGTTTTCCTGACCTCTTAGGAGCTTGCCTGGTTTTCTAGCTTTTGAATTCCTTTTTTCTGTTGTTTTCATGAAGTTTTAAAAAATATGCTTCCTACTCTGAGTTCTCCTGGCTTTGTTCCTGCTCCCTACTTTTATCTGGGCCTTCTCTTTTCCACTCAGTTTGGATTTTACTTCCAGAAGCTTTCTCTTACTGTGGGGCTTATTCTGGTTAGTTTGGGGAGCTCATTGCCCAGACCGAGGCAGCGTCCTCGCATAGTCTCCTGGCCTCCTGGACTTGGGGAATAGGGCATTGCAGACACCCCTTCCAGGTTCACTTGTTCTCAGATTGGCAAAGCACTCTTTGTAGGAAAAGCCTGGAGGGTTTAAGGGTTCTTATTTTCTTGGGGCTCTCAGATGCTTATTGCTTCTACTTCCCCTTGTGCAGAGAGTGATACCATGCAGGTCTCATAGCTGTTGAGATTTGTACCCACTTGTTTCTCACCTGATTTTGTTGTAAAAGTTGTCTATGGCTTCTAGTCTTGTATTCCTAGGAGAGGAATTTCAGACACTATTCATTGCTGCCACCATCTACACAAAACACCCTTATCCAGTCAGCCATCTCAAGGTTGCCATGTAGATTTTGCCAGGTTGAAGAGTAGTATTGTAGTGGAGTGTGGAGAGTTAATGTCATTGTAAAGAAAGACTGATTGGCATTTTATAGAAATATGGTAGCCTGCTAGAAAAGTGGATGTCTCCCACTAATCATGTTTTTTTTTCAGATTGTTCAGTTTGGCATGAACGAAAAAGTTGGGCAAATCTCCTTCGACCTCCACGTCAGGGTGACATGGTATTAGAGAAACCTTACAGTGAGGCCACCGCAAGATTGATAGATGATGAAGTACGAAACTTATTAATGATGCTTATAAAAGAACAGTAGCTCTTTCTCACGGAAAAGAAAGCTGATGTGGAGAAGGTAGGTGCCAGTTTTACGAATAATTCCTATACAGTTTTGTAGAGAAAGATTAAAGCGATGATGAACTTTTGGTTGGCTTATAGATGTCAGCATTCCCTATATCTGGCAAACTCTTGGGTTCCTTTATTCTGATATTTGTCTGCTCTGTCTTTGTGAGGTGGTGGGAATGTGGTGAGCAAAAGCAGGTATGATCCTGGCTCTTGTGGCTCTTAGGGATATGAGTGAGGAATTAATGAAGTCTATTAACAACCACCAAATAAACAATTGAATCTGTACTCTTCCCCACCAAAGTATTTTACCAGTACAGTAAATCCTCACTTAATGTTGTCAGTAGTTTCTGCAACTAAGCGAATGACACAATTAAACCAATTTTACTGTAAGCTAATTGATATAAACAAGGTCCTATGGCCTCTCATCAACATGGTAACAAAACTACGTTATTCAAGGCCCTGCTATACTCCTCAGTTTGGAGCATAGTGGACTGATAGAAATTTACTATTGTCTTTCATCTTTGAAATAAACAGGTGGTGACAGATGAAAGAGCACATAAAAGAATTAGCCAAACTTGGTAAGCAGGAAGTCACCACATGAAAACTACATTTGCTTAATTATGAGCATCCATGAATAAATATGCCTTGGGTTTTTTCAATATTGTGCCTCATTTGATAGCACCTTCAAAAGGGAAAGATCCTTTCTGAAATCAGTGGATTTCTTATATCCAGTTAACTTAAGTATTCAGAATCCATGCAGCCAAAATTGGAATTTTTTATTCTTTGAGCATTTCACACTCATGAATGAGAAAAATGAGAAAAACACAAATGAAAAGCCTTACAAAGAATTGATGCAGATAAAGGAATATTCTAAGGTAGGCTATTCATCAGCAAATCTTCAGAGAAGCTTCCCGTGAGCCTGCCCTGTGCTATAGAACTCTAAAAATCTGTGCCATCTTTTCATAAAAGTATACAGATGTCTGTGGTATCTGTGAAATACTAGAAAGCATGCAGCAGGAGCTCTGAGAAAGGAAAGATCAGAGTAGTCAAAGGCTTCATATAGAAGATAGGGCTTAAATTTTACCTTGAAGGCTAGTCAGGTTATAGTGAATGGGAAAGGAAGGGAGAGGAGGTGCTCTCAGCCTGGAGACCTGGTAAGCAGAGAAGGGAGTGGGGGAGAGGGCAGGACTGAGCCAGCCTGCCTGGAGCAGATAATGGGCTGCAGTACGCAGGTCAAAAGCTAGGTAGAAAATTTAGAAACAATTTTAGGAATAGAAGTGACTTTCAGAATGCTCTAATCCAACCCCTTGTTTTATAGAAGAGAGTCAGAGTCCTTAAAGAGCCTTGAGTGGAAATGATTACATTTCATCATAAAAGGAAGTGTAGCAGCTGTGTGCCAGCTCCAGTGGGGTGACAGAGACTAGAGCAGAGAAAAGCTCAGGTCTAAGAATAAGTCATAAAGTTTTTATTTCTCCAAATCTTACATATACAAACAATATGTTAAAAAGTCATATTGTTTTAGTATTCTGGTTATGTTTTTTAAAGTCTTTATCTCCCAGTGATACAGACAAAAATACATGGATAAAATGATGTATCTGGAATTTTCTTCAAAATAATCCAGGGAGTAGATGAAACAAAAGTGGCTCTAAGTTAATAATTATTGATAATAATTATATTGAGATTAGTTATCCATTTTTTCTACTTTTATATGTATTTGAAATATTCTGTAGTAAAGTTTTTAAGGATTGAATAGATGGAAATTTTTCATTTGGTATTTTTAAAAATATAGTATTTAATGTAAACTACAGACATGTTAAATTTCTAAGTAGGGAGTCACCTACTAAATCTGTTTTATGAGATCAGAGGAGTACTTCATTATCTTTATGGTAGTCAGATGCTCTGATATAACTATTCTCCCCTGCCTTCCTGATGCTGTCACTTACATCCGTGCACGTGGTGGCCAGGTATCTCCTTTTCAGTGGCCTGTTAAAATGTGTAGTGTCAAGTTTGTGGTTCTGCCATACAAATGAATAGACCTTTAAGATACATGTTTTTGTATTAATCTTCCTGGCTTCATTTTATGTATTTGCCCTTGATTGTCATGGTTATTTTTTACTAATTTGAAAATATTCCTGTCCATCCTGTTTCTATCCTTTCCAACTTATCCCCCAACCACTTTCTTACGTATCCTTCTAGATTGCTTTATATATATATACACATAAAGAAATATATTTTTCTTTCCTTTAGAAAGGGAACATAGCATACTATAGACATTGTTCATCTCACTTTTCTCATTGAACATGTCCCTCCGAGATGTATGTAGATGAGAGAGATACTTTACTGCAGGCACATAATTGTTCATTGTGTGGATGTAACAAATGTATTTAGCCGCTCCCTTACTGATGGACATTTGTTTAGCCAGTATTTTGCACATTACTCTAAAGTTACATGGCTATATATATATATATCTTTTTCAGTGGTCTTAAACCTTTTTTGGGGATGGGGTTGGCTATAAATAAAAACATTTGACTTTGACTAGACTTCACTGAGTAACTCTTTAATGGGAATTGTTCATATTTCAGGTTGCTCTTCTATTATTAGAAAAAGAAGTATTAGATAAGAATGATATGGTTGAACTTTTGGGCCCCAGACCATTTGCAGAAAAATCTACCTATGAAGAATTCGTGGAAGGCACTGGCAGTTTGGATGAGGACACTTCACTGCCAGAGGGCCTTAAGGACTGGAACAAAGAGAGGGAAAAGGAGAAAGAGGAGCCCCCAGAAGAGAAAATTGCCAACCAGATCCAAGGAGCCAGGCCATTTTAGCTTGTATTGTGGTTTCAATTTGCCCATTAGTTCAACTCTGGCTTTTTCTCAGAATGAGAACACTGCTAAGTTGATCTTGAGCAGCTGCTGACCAGTTGAAGAGAGGAATACTTAATCCTCAGCCTCGGGGATCCCAGTAGGGGTGGTAGGGTGATTCTCCCAAACCCGAGCTCAAGCCGGAGCTAGGAGAGTGGAGATTGTTGCCTGGCACTCAATCCCTGTCAGTGAATCCAGCTGCATGAGTGTCAGGGAGAGGAATCGGAAAGCTTGCCAATGCGAGAGAGGTCTGTTTTTCACTTTGTCACCCACTCTTCATTCCCATTTCCCTTCAGAGGCTGTGAAATTAAACTGGAGTCCTGATAAGAATATTTTAATTTGACTAATACTTTAAAGATTGAATCCAGACCACATGTTGCTGTTTTAATGGAATGGTTTTCTACAGAACTGTAACATATTTAAAAATATGAATGTATTATGTAAATACAGCTTATTTACATCAAAAATAAAGTGTAAACTGTACTTTTTTTCTTCTGAGCACACAAAAGTCACTGTTTATGCTTGGGATACTTTCTTTGAGAAAACAAAATGTCAGTCTTTCCGGTTCTCATCAGCTCCCACAGGAGAGTGAGAAACTTCTAGATTTGTGTGTCCTAGAATGATGAATTCTGGATACAAAGTATGTTGACACCAAGTCTGTCAGTGCAAGAATCTGTGATAATGACATCAGTTTACATTCTCACTAGACTTGTCATGCCCACAGCTGGTCACACTGTCTAGGTCTGGAAGTCAGTGTGTAACCATAGTGGGTCTTGTCCCAAGCCATCATTTGGCTTTCAGAGAAGGTGACACGAAGCTAGGAAGGCCCTTGTGCCCTGGATCTCCCATGACTTCCCAGATTTTAATTGAAAGCTGTTACTATAACTATTAGCCGGGTATGTGTGGTCCTAAAGGAGCAAGAGGGCTGCAGCATTTCAAGCCCCAGTCAGATGATTACCAAAATACGGCATGAGGAAGATGCACCATGTCTTCAAATGCCACTATTTGGACTTGGAGGTACCAAACATTTTTGATTTATTAATATTTTTTTAGCAGCCTCCTTTAATGTTATTCCAATTTGCCTTCTATGTTCTCGATGTAGTCAAGTATGCTGTGGGAACAGTGACTTCTCAGACTTAAGGTACAGAACCGTGTGGCATTTCTGGAGCAGCACTGGGCTGATGGGGTGGGAGGTGGCCTGGGCAGGCCACTCCATCAAATGACCACTCTTCCAGGAGGGCCAGAGATGCTGGACTCCAGCTTGCCAGCTACAGAGGCAGTTGTCCACTAACAGCAGTGCTCTGTGACCTGCGAAAGCCACACTGATTACATCCTTTCCTCAGAGGATGCTCGTGGGAGATAGGAATTGTTTTAAGGCTGTAGGACTCACTTGACCATCAGGGTGTTTAGCGTGCTGTTCTCCACACAAACAGATGAGATATTCTGTACCCCTTCGACCCACTTGAAGGAGATGCCAGTGTGTGCTGTTTCTGGCAGGTCTCTGCTGCAAGGCCTCCTGGCTGGAATAAAATGAGCTGTGCTAAATGTGACTCTTGTTTGACTCAGTAAGAAAAGTGACAAAGCTGTGTGTGAGAATTGATCAGCTGATAACCCACTTCTCCCTGTGTTCTGAGTTAACCTATGATCAAGCACTGCAGTCAGAGACTGCTGGCCCATTCGGCCTGGAGAAGCTCCTGCAGCCCTCAGCAGGCCTTGTCTGTACAAGAACGGTCACACCTGCACTCCGTGGCACTGTGGTGGTACTGTGTTGGGGCCTAAGTAGAGCGTGGCTCACAGCGGGTTTCTCAGGGCAGTCGTCATCTCTTCCAAGGTCAATCCATCCTAGCATGTTTCCAAGTTAGATGGGGATTCTTATTGTAGCCTCACAGAACAGTTCAGATGTCTGCAAAAAGGAGATCTCACCTCGGTTCAAGGCGTGCTTCCATGTTTAGTGATTCACTTTCTGTCTGCCCAAAGCTGGGGCTTAGCACAAAATAAACATCGCCCCTGGATGTGAACCGCCGCATCACAGCACTGGTGTTCTGCCCAATGGGAAGAGGTCACACTGTGGGTGCCCCTAGACCTCAGTGACTCCAAGATACAAAGGCTTGTTTCTCTTTTGCCCTTTGTCCAACAAATGACAGGGGTCTCTGCTCGAGTTACTCAGGGACCCAGACTGATGGAAATGCTGGGTCATTGTTACAGGAGGAATCCGGGTCCTCAGGAGGCGGAGCAGAGGGCAAAGCACTAACATTTGCTTGCACCTGGAAGTGACATGCCACTCGCATTCTTTTGGCTAAAGCAAAGTCACATGTTCACAGCTAACCCCAAAGGGGCAGGAAGGACAAATAACCAGCGATGAATGGCAGTGTCTGCCAGTGACAAAACTAGCATGCTCCTGTCCTGTGGAATTTGACTTCACAAGATCTCTTACAAAAATGACTAGTTACAGAAACGGTAATGTGATTTGTTACACAAAAGAAGCCATCACCCTGTGCTGGGCCAGGCTGCTAGCCTGGACTCTGGGTCTGAGTGCCTTTCAGTTTCCATGCTGGGCCAGCCACTGGCCTGCACTCGGTCCGAGTGCCCATGGAAAGAAGCTCTGGAGCTCTCGGAGCCCATGCTGCCGTTTCCCCTCACTCGCCAAGAGGTCGAAGGGAAGTCTGTCATTTTCTGTAACCTCCCTGGCAAATCTCTGCCAAGTTGTAAGGGAAGCCTGAGACCCACTAGCCCAGGACATGATGTAGGCAGGTGAAAGTTTCTGTGGGAGGTTTAAGTGCTAGATCAAATAGGGACAATGGCTTTTATGTGTGCACTGCCTTTAGGCTCAGGAGCATTCTGGCTACCACCCTTAAAGCCTGCAATTCAAGAAAAGCTTCTTTCCTCTCAGTTCTTTTAGTGAGCTGGAGGGGCAGTTCACCCAGGAAGGGACCAGAGACCAGAGTGATCATTGCAACTGCAAAGTAACAAATTATCACATAGGCAGAGGCTGGAAGAGACAAGGGAAAAGTTTTATTGTGACTTAATTGTTTCAAAGTTCAATACCGCATATATGACGTCAGGCAAAATACTCGACTTCAGGTTTCGTCACAAAGAATGAAAACTTTCTAACTTCTCTGCTAATGTTCAGTCATGGCTGAACACTTTATAGAAGGTGAGGTTTATTTAGCCCTTGATTGATGGCACATTAGTTCTTCCAAGTGCTCCAGCGGAGAAATCCTAGTCTCATCTGATTGGGTAGGATTGCCAATTCTCTATTTTTAATGTGCTTTATTCCAGATGACCGAGACTATGATTTTATTGCATTTGGGAAGGGCCTGTGCCCATATTTAAACAAGTACACCATTCGGTGGCCATTAGAGTTAAGACACATCAGGGTTAAAGAACGAACATTTGAATTGTATCTGAGACAGGGACGCTCCTCTATTCATTGATTTCCTCTTCATCATCTTCAAAAGCTTCTTCGCCATCATTGGCTGTAGCTTCCTGATACTGCTGGTACTCCGACACCAGGTCATTCATGTTGCTCTCTGCTTCTGTGAACTCCATTTCATCCATGCCCTCTCCGGTAAACCAGTGCAGGAAGGCCTTGCGGCGGAACATGGCAGAAAACTGCTCAGAGATGCGCTTGAACAGCTCCTGGATGGCTGTGCTGTTCCCAATGAAGGTGGAGGCCATCTTGAGGCCCCGAGGAGGGATGTCACACACGGCCACCTTGACATTGTTGGGGATCCACTCCACGAAGTAGCTGCTGTTCTTGTTCTGGATGGCCAGCATCTGCTCATCCACCTCCTTCATGGACATGGGGCCCGGAAAACGGTGGCCACTGTCAGGTAGCGCCCATGTCTTGGATCACAGGCTGCCATCATGTTCTTAGCATCGAACATTTGCTGAGTCAGTTCTGGCACCGTGAGGGCCCGGTATTGCTGACTGCCTCTGGCAGTCAGTGGGGCAAACCCAGGCATGAAGAAGTGTAGGCGAGGGAAAGGGACCATGTTTACAGCGAGCTTGCGGAGGTCAGCATTGAGCTGGCCCGGAAAGCGTAGCGAGGTGGTGACCCCACTCATGGTGGCTGACACCAGATGGTTGAGGTCCCCATAGGTTGGCGTGGTGAGCTTCAGGGTACGGAAGCAGATATCGTACAGGGCCTCATTGTCGATGCAGTACGTCTCATCTGTGTTCTCCACCAGTTGGTGGACTGACAGGGTGGCATTGTAGGGCTCCACCACGGTGTCCGAGACCTTGGGGAGGGCATCACGCTGAAGGTGTTCATGATCCTGTCAGGATACTCCTCTCGGATCTTGCTGATAAGCAGCGTGCCCATGCCTGACCCTGTCCCTCCACCCAGGGAGTGGGTCAGCTGGAAGCCCTGCAGGCAGTCACAGTGCTCACACTCTTTCCTCACCACATCGAGCACTGAATCCACCAGCTCTGCCCCTTCTGTGTAGTGTCCCTTTGCCCAGTTGTTGCCGGCACCAGTTTGTCCTGGAATAAGGAAGAGAGTAGCATGCAATTTAAATAGGGTGAGACAGGAGGGAACCACTCATTAATATTAATACTTTTTAAATGGTGCTGGAAAAGATGTGTTACGAAGCAGTTAGACAACACAGTGTTGGTCAAAGTCAAGCAGTGAACAAACAGGCACCTACCAACACTGCTGGTGAACACATGAATTAGTCCAACCTCTTGAGACAAGTTAAATACCGAACAATTTTTAGGATGGACATGTTTTGACCAGGTAATTCCATTCTTATTTTTAAATAGGTAATTCTCGCACACAGTAAAATTCAAAGGGAGCAAACATATACATTAAAAAACAAGTAACTTTCCCTCTCTTGTAAGTTTTCTAAATTTTGAACTATGTAGCATAATTCTTTTCAAAAGAGTAATACTTTTCACGTGAAGGGAGTCCCTCATTTATCATCCAGAGTTACTGTCACAAAATTTTCCAAGCATCAACTATTTACTTTGAATCTATAAGTGAATACTCACAGGAAGTGATTCCTGCTCTCAAATTGCTGCCAGTCCAGTGGTGGTAAGGAGATTAACATACCCATAAGAGTTTTGTATTTTTATCCAAGGATATCAAGTGGCTAGAAGGAGACTTTCTAGTTTACCTGTTTTCTGCACAGGGGTGCATTTTCCACAATCTACTTGTTTATATCTTACTTTATGGAAGAAATTTTGATTGAAAGGTTAGCTGTGAAAACAAATTTAAATTCTATTTTTCAGTTCTTTTAATTATAGAATTAAAATCTATCAGTAGAAAATGCATCTTTCTCAAGCTGAGTAAATAATACAGCCACGCATGAGTGTATCAGTGGACACACTTAAAAAGAACTGATACAGAGAACTGGCAGGATTTATTTTAGTTTTCGTTTTCCTGGACACCACACATTTCCTATAATGCAGTGCTCTTCAAATATAGCTCTGTAGCCTTAAAAATATTTTAAAACTATATACCCCTCGTACATTTTAAAGTTGACATCTAATTTGTCTTCATAAATCTTAACTGTCATAAAGGACACAACTTTAATTTCTAGAGTACCGTAAACACTCCCTTTTAAAAACAAAACTGTTATGTCATTTTGTTAAATGTATCCAATAGTCTGTATAAAATGAGAAATAAATCCTAAGTTGAAATTGATTGTTGTTAAATTCCTATGATTACAAGGTGCCAAAAATATGTCAGTATAATTGTATTTTTTCAATTAGTTCATTTATCCCAAGGTGAATATTAAATATTGCTGGAATGAAACCAAGTTTGGCATTGATTTTATTCCTCTTTGTTTTTACATATAAATACTGAGAAATCTTGTTCACATAAATATGTAGATGAGAACAAATTGTATTCTAACAACGTCATTCAATTATTTGATCTTCTTCAGAATTATATGCCAAAAATCAAATAGTGATCTAGCATCAAAAAGTCATCTTTCAAACAAAAACTCAATTTTGTGGAAAGCAGAATCGGAAACAATCTGACTTAAATCAATAATTCTTTTCTTCTGTTTCTGAAAGATACCAAAAGATTTTTTCAAGACTTAATCAAATGCTAACTGTTTCAGGCACTTTCATCCAACATACTTAGAAAGAGTTGGGAAAATTGAAAATATTAATTCCCATACAACTTGGCCAATATATTTTTTAATGAACTGTTTTAAATATATTTCTGTCAAAATGTCTAGCGTGCAGATTTAGCTTATTCAGATTATGAAAACTATTGCCCGTATCATTTAATTGGCAAAGACAGTCCTCACTATCAGACCAATCCTCCAAATTGGACTTACTCTCAGAAAAACAGTATTTTTAAATTCAAATGGGTATATTAATATGCATTTTGAGAAATATTAAGAAAACCACTGAGAACTAAATTTTATAGCATACTGTAAATTATGAAAAGCAGTAAAATCAAAGTAAACGATACAGAGATAATATGTCTATTTAATAATAAACTAAAAACAAGGTACTACTGTTTCTCATTATTTTAACTGGTAATAAAATATAGCTAAAATTGTAAGTTATTCAGAAAGCAGGGAAGATTATTAAAAGGCGCTGTACTTCTTTCTTTAGTTAATGGGTATATCAAACTCTGGTTTTGAAAGGAAGAATCACATATAAAAAATTAAAAAAGAAATCCATTAGCACCCGATCAGACTTTCCCTCTATTGAATGAAAGAGACCAGGACACGCTGCTGAAAGCAGGAGCAGGCAGGCGATGTGACTGCGTCAAGTGGACAGAAATGAGAAAAGGCCGAGTTGCCATGACCTGTCCGCCTTCTGCTCAGGGCGAGGGCACTACTGGCACTGCTCTGTACATGTCTCTCCCCTCTTCCTGACGACATCAACTTGATTTTTGTCTACACCTGGCTGGTGGCAACAGTTCACAAACACAGCCCATACGCCAGCTTTTCTGCTCCATGTGGACAGGTCCATATATGATGCTGCGCACCAACGGGGGAAACTGAGGGAAGATGCAGTGAAAACACCAAGGCTGCCTCTTGAGACCAGTCTTGTGCTACATCAGCTAAAACAAATCGATGGAAGGCTCTCATGCACTCTGGGGCGTCGGGGGATTGGGGACCTTACGCTGAGGTCCGCTGACGGGCACCCATGGGTCCTGGGAGAATGAGTTTTATCTCAGATTTCTTTGAATCTTCCATAGCATTTAACAGTGCTAAGCACTGTGGCATTAATGGAAGTCTGTAAAACAAGAAAAACTCAAATGCTATGATTCAGGAATTTTAAAATATATTGACTATTAATGACTCGTATCACGTATAATGGGATACTCTCTTTAAATATCTAACGTCCTACAAATTGGTAAGGAAAACAAAAGCCTTTAGGGAAATAAGCAAAGGATATAAACAGTTTACAGGGAAGGAAATTCAAATAATTTAAATATCTGACATTCTTCATAAGGAAAATACAAACTAAAACAAGGAGATTCAATTTCTCTCCTATGAAATTGACAGGGATCAAGAAGTCTGATAACACTGTTGGTGACAGTCTGGTGAAAGGCTCCTTCTGGAGCTCCTGGATGTTTACGAGGACAAGCCCCTCTACAGAACAATTTAGCAATATCTATCCAAATTAGTCTCATTGGACTCAGCAATTCTACTTCTATAATTTTTCCTAGATAAACCCATGTATGTGCAAAATGACAAATATTCTCTGAAGAGCAGTTTGTAATAGTAAAGAAAAAAGGAAGCAACATAAATAGGATGATACCTATGCAAAGGAATACTATCAGCCACCAACCCTAGGACTCAGTTGGAAAGATTTTCAAAATATATTGCTAAGGGAGAAAAAAACTCAGACTATGAAATGGTGCATGAAGTTAACTTTCATTACATGTGTCATAGGTACGTATCTGATGGGATGTGTACAGAATACGTCTGAAAGGACAGGCAAGAATCTGGGGCGGCTGCCTGGGTGGGCACCAGTTTGGAAGGGAAGGAGATCGTGTTTTCACAGGACACTTTTGTTCCTTTTGAATCCTGGCCATGTGAATGTTTTACCTAGCAAGCTAGCAAAATGAATGTGTTAAACTTTATTAAAACATAAAAAAATGCATTTTGGAAATAAATTGGAGAAATACACACTGAACTAATAACTGATTGTCTCTGAAGGATGGAACTATAGGGAGTTCAGTGTCAACATTTGCTTATAAAAATTTAACTAAACATATGCATTTTATGACAATCAAAAGAAAAATGAAAACACACCTTTAAGGAAAATTTTGACGTGTCATCAGTAAGTGAGGAATTATTAAATGATGACACAAACACACAATGGAAAGGCACTGTGACTATCATGGGAGATGTCTGAGATGTTAGTGACCTTTTCAAAAAGCTGTAAATGGTATGTGCAGCATGATCCTATTTTCCAGAAACAAAATCAGCTGTGTGTGTGTGTGTGTACATGCACAAGGTGCATGTATACACAGAAAGGGTCAGGCAGGACACATCTCCACTGCCTTTGGCACTTAGTTATCGCCTGGGACTAAAATCTCAGGGGCCACCAGTGGAAGAAATGGGAGGTTTTCGTATTTATACTATATACTTGTGTATTGTTTGAAAACAACAAAAAAGCACGTGAAAAGTCTGTTTTAACTTCATGGTGAAAACGTTAAATGTGTTAAGTATTAGACAGTGCTGTTTCCAGAAAGGCAGGACTGCCCGGCTGAAACAGACCACGGCTGGCTCCTGCGCTCATCTGTCTCAACCCCGCCTTGCAAGAGAGCTCAGCGTCACTCCTGCTGTCTTTGCCCCAGTTAGCCAAAGGCCAACTAAAGCTAGTGGCATGGCAGGACTTGTGGCTCAAAGTAAATGATGCAAAGGTAATGTACCTATTTAATAATACACTACACAATCAGACCCTCCATGCTTTCATCGGACCCTGAGGGCACTGGCCACTTTGGCCTCCTCAAGTGGCCATTTCCTTTTCTAGGAGGTGATGGCATTTTCTCTTACAGAGATTCTCCCCTCATCCCACCCCACTGCCCAGCTGAGAAAGTAAAACCTGGCTGGCCGCCTTCTCTTACCAAAATGGGCATTGTTCTTCCTACACCCCCACAAACACCTGTCCACCCACCCTCCACCCAACTTGCAGGCAGCAGTCTGGCCAGACCAGAGCAAAGGCAGTGAGAACAAACTCAGGGTTAGCTTCATACTCAGGGTTAGCTTTATACCTGGGGCTCAGCGTAAAACTATCACACCTGTAGGAAAGACCGAGTACAATTGTCACAAAGAGACTAGAAATTATTTCACTAACATAGAGTAAAAACTACTAACTGAAAATAAACAGGCAGCTTTAGGCACATATACAGCCACAGCAAACCAAACTCGCTCTAGTGTTAAATGTACAGAGATACTGAACTTGACCCTTTCTCCTCCAACCAGCTCACATCATCCACTGGGCTTCCTCAATATTTATAGCATGATTAGCCATGAAATTTTCTCTGCTCTTGACAAAAGGAGGAAGCTGGTGACTTCTGAAAATATTTTGCCACTGTCTCATAGCAACAGACGTTCCCAGTTAAATATTTGGGGATCATGAGCTGAACATCTTCGGTAATGCGATGTTGTCACATTAATCACTGGCTCCAGACTGCAGAATACAACAAGGCTGCAAACTCTAAGCTTTAGCAGTCAGGCTGAAACGGATGCCCAGGGTTTTCTCAGATTCTACCCTCTGGTTTACCTTCCAACTCACAATGGGGGTGGATTAAGTCTTAAGGTTATGTGCTTGCTCCCTGATCCCTCTTCCCAACTCTGAATCTGGAAGAAAAAGGTACAAGTGCAGAAAGAGGCTTAAAAGAAAGTTTCATTTTCTCCTGTAAGATGCTTTCTCACTATCTTATTATACAACCAGAAATTTGTTAACAAGTTTTTTTTTTTAAAGTATATCCATGTTCAAAACTCAAGTGCAGATAACTTTCATTTTTAGAATTATATAGACTTCAAGTCTGTTTTTTAAAACTGTTTCAAACTATATTTTAAAATGGGCTGACATTTGTTTATTATAATTTACCAACTCTGAAACAATGAGCTAGAAAGCCACGGTGGGGTGGGGCGGGGATGAACCATCTCCTATTCATAGACAATTCTGCCTCTTTCACTAACTGGAGAATGACATAAAAACAACTGGTTAGCCAAATAATATGATATGTTTATACATGCTGGATACCCCTCTATTCCATGTAACAAACATGCTATTTTAACAAAGTAATTCTTAATTCAACAGTAACAACTTTTATAAGTTTCTATTAAATAAAGCTACTTCACATCAGTACAAACTGTTAAAAATTTTAAATATTCTTAATCAAAAATAGGGACGCGTGTTCTAGCAAGAAGCAAACATGCAAGAAGTAATCCTAGAGAGAATTTAAATGCCAAA
The DNA here is from genome assembly GCA_003508835.1 of Eonycteris spelaea. Taxonomy (NCBI): domain Eukaryota; kingdom Metazoa; phylum Chordata; class Mammalia; order Chiroptera; family Pteropodidae; genus Eonycteris; species Eonycteris spelaea. The sequence continues at coordinate 297,568 of PUFA01000380.1, read as the reverse complement.
TATCATATCTAACATTTTCCAAGGTTTATAAGGACAGTAAATTAGATAATTAAATGGTTACTATAGGTCCATCTTAATTTGTTCTTAAGCTTTTGGATTCCACTTATTGATACCTAGAGAAACAAGGCCAGACTTTTCTTACACTCCCAATATTCATTTCAAATTTATTAAACCACAGAAAATGTCCACGACTGCTAGAGCTCCTGCTCTGAGAAGCTGGCTTACCATGACTTCTATAGTCTGTGATGATTCAATTATGTAAAAATCAGTTCATGGATCTGACTCTCTTTAAAACCTCAACAAGGCCCGATTATGCAGGAGTGATGGCCAAGGGTGAAGCCTGATTCCTGAGCAGCCATCTCAGCTGGGAAAGCGAGAAAGCAAGGCCGAGGAGGCCTGTGGCCTCTGGTGTCCTACTAGAGAACATCTCCAGAAAGTGCACAAACAGGTGCCACAGCTTCATCACGTAGATATTTCTTATGACAGATTAACACATGTAAAAGGATATGAAAAATAATATAATGAATATCTGCTTACTTGCCACCCATTTTAAGAAATAAAATATGCCAGTGTTACACAAAGCCTAAAATGAGTTTGAACATCTTAAATTTAAACGATGTAGAATTAGATTTTTTATTTTCTCTCAAAAAGCAGTAAGGGGTGTATGTGTGCGGAGGCGGGTGTTCAGCTGACCAACCTTCTCCGAGAGAACAGGATTCACTGAGTTTCATTTAATATTGTCTTTAGGTTTCTTTATGTGTGAGTCCTGTTTATATGTGCATGTAAGTTTCTTTTTTTTATACTGATAATATATACATAGAACAGCAAGATTCAGAATTGTTTTTACATTTCCTCAAGCAGTGTTAGAGTATTGTCAATTATGTTGCTAAGAGTCCCTCTAAATAAGTATTTGGTTGATTCATTTCTTTAAAACTTTCATTTCAGGCAAAAGCAAAGTAAAAACTGCTCTCAGACACTGCTGGTGGCAATATCTGACTAGAAAGACTACAGCAAACTAATAAAGGGTTAAGTACGTTCGCACTCTTTGACCCACTAATTTTACTTCTGAGAATCTATTCTGTGATCAGAGTCAGAAACACAAATTTATGTAAACCAAGATGTGAACATCTATACTCTATATTACTATGTTCTTTATAAGGGCAAAAGTTGTTAAAAAACAATTCCCTGGCTGTTGGCCATTGTTGGTAAATAATTATACATTATGTAGCTATTAAAAATTATTACAGATTTTAGAAACAACATATTAACACGAATCATAACTTATAATGTAATATTCAGTGAGAAATAAGATACAAAGTAACAACTAATGAAAATCAGCAAAGGAAACAAAAGGTGAAAATACACCTCATTGCCAAAAATGATTATGCTAGGTTGAGCATACGGAATAATTCATTCTAGTTTTTAGTTTTTAATAATGTGGCTCTGTAAGTTTTTGCTGTAAAAAGCAAAGTAAAAATAAATGAATACAAATAATTTAAAGAATGCAGGGGTATCTCCCTTTAAGACTGGGTATATCCCTTTACGACATGACAACAACCATGTCCCTTACTGTGCTTCCTTTTTTGAATTTAGTTGCCAGAAACCCAGAGTTTAAGTTAATTATCAGCCACAACTGAATTAACTCTCACGGCTGACTGTGTTTTAAACTGCCAAGTTTCATGGTTGTCTTTACTATATGTGTTGTTTCATATCTTTCTTTAGAAGCAGAAAAGATAATGTATTTTACATAAAGCTTTAAGATATTTTTATACAAACTCACATATTCACTTCTAATGTGGCTCAGGAAGGACACAAAGTCAGCAACAGGACTTGGTCTCCTGGGAGGGGAAGCAGGTGGACAGAGAAGGAGGGACTAACGTCCCACTGAATAACCTGCAGTATTTTTGAATTTTGTACCATATACACACATGCACTGCCTATCAAAAAAAGTGTACTTTTCTTAATGATGAAATATATTCATTGTTTGGTAAAGTTTACTGAGACCAACTGGATTTAGTCAACTGTAATTCAGATTCAAGAAACCTTAAATAACCTCTCTGATTCTTACCAAAAATCCATTGAACCTTCAAAGGAGGAAATTTCGAGCACAATTCTATATGACGGTGTGTTTTTATGGAGATAGGCCCTTCGCTCCAGTCTGCAAAGCTGAAGCAGCCCCGGGAAAGGAACTGATGACGCTAGCAATGGTGGTAGAGCTCAATTAACCAAGTTTCCCTTCTCCCGATTCAGTGATCTCTCTTCTTGGCTTCGCTAACTCAGTAACCCAGCAAGGTGGTCCAGAACGTCTATAGCTGCCAGCAGCCCAAACCCACTTAGTAAGAGAAAGTGAAAGAGTGCTGATCTATAAAAAGAAAGTAGGGAGAGTCATCCTTTTTCTCTCCTCAGCATACAAAATATTAATGTTATCCCAGCCAAGTCCTTATCACAGAATGCAGGGAGGGCAAAGGGGCTGTAGAGTTCCCGGACACCACGGGAGAGCATGCAAATGGGGTTCAGCTCTTTGAGAGACTGATGTGCAATGTCCATGTGGCATGTGCAAGCATTTCTGCAGGCAAATTACCTGAACTGAAACTGCTGAATCAAAATTCTTGATTTGCTGAATCTGTTGTCTTCTGCATGTTTAAAACTGTTATTCCCCCAAATGCCTTCACCAACACTAGCTATTGGCAGTTCTTAAAATACTGGCCAATCTGATAGGAGAAAAATATCATTTCCCTTTAACTGACTCTCCCTGATTCCCAATTACTAATAAATTTTGTCCCTGGATATTGCTATTGTGAATGGAATATTTTCCTATTATATTTTATAATTATTGCCATTCAGGTGATCAATTTGTGCCAGTTTGCCTGGGACTGTACCAATTTGTTTGCAGGGTCCTGGGAAACCCCTCCAGTCCCAGGCTAATCAGGGCAGTTGGTCACCCTATTGCAATAATGTCTGTATAAGTGTTTTTATCTTGCGTCTGGGTGTCTTACTGAGGTCATAAGTGCTAGTCATTATTCCACTGATAGCCCATTTGGAAAATCCAAGAGACTCATTCCATTTACAATAACAACTCTGTCTTTTCCCTTAAATGATTTATAGCTCTTTTCTTTCTCTGGCCTTTGGGCACTGGCCAGAGTCTTTGGAACACGGAAAGATAGAAGAGACAGTAGACATCTTTTTTTATACCTGACTTTGTTGGGAATATTTCCAATGTTTAACCAGTGAATATAGATTAGGTAGATAATCCTTAAATAAAGGAAGTTTCTTTCTAATTCCAGCTTACACAGAAGTTTTTTTTGTCTGCTACAAATCAGGAACATACACTGAATTTTATCAAATACTTTTGGGCATCAAGATGTTGTCTCTCTTTATTAGTTGACTTCTTAATGATGAACCATCATTAATTTCCTAGAATGTTGCTAATATTTACTAAGCATTTACTGTGAATGAGGTATTCCAAATACGTTTTAAATAAAAGAAGTTACACTCGATGAAACCATCTCTACCTGGTGTCTTTTGAAGAGGTTGGAATGTAGATTTTTGATATATTCAATTTCTATGTCACAGTGCCTTTAAGCCAGGAATCAGCCTTAAGATTATCTTACTTCTTTGTCAGACACTTTGCCTTTTAAAGGTATTAAAATTGTGTTTGTTGATTGATTGGGGTATTTCTGTTGATAAGCAATATTTTTTCCCTCTAGGCACATTTCTTAATGGTAATTTTTGAAAAATAATGTAAATGACTATGTGATGACTAACATTAAAATACACTTGTCTGATGGAAAACTTTCAAATCTGCCACCCACCTTAAGATAGAAATGTCTATGAATGGCTATGTATTTGTATAGTGGCTTTTCATTTTCTCTCTCCATTCCTCTAATTTGGTAGAATATCTGTATTAAGGCCCTGAGCAAGGCCTTAGTAACGGAACTAACTGTTCCATATTTACACAGTCCAATATGGTGGGCACTAGGCACACATAACTATGGAGCACTTGAAATATACCTAGTACTACTAAGGAAAGGAATTCATTTTAACTTTAATTAACTTAAATTTAAATAGCCACATGTTGCTATTGGCTACCACATTGGGCAGCAGAGTCTAGATTCATCTTTACCTGGGGCCAATTACAGTCTCTGTTTCAGCAAAAGGTAAAGAATATAAATGTCCCCATTTGTTTACTCTAAAAATATTGGTAATCCAGGTTTTCTGATGTAAGAAAAGGGATACCTGAAAGTGTAGTCCTGGCCTATTTGAACTATCAAAGGTGAAAAAAACCCTTGAACAAATTATCATCAGAAGCTTTACCTGTTCCATTGGTTTGTAAGTTGTCACGGTGATGGGGAAGCAGATGACACCCAGAGGACTCATGAACTCTTTGAGAATGTTCATCTTGCTGAGTCACCTTTCTAACAAGTCACTGCCTGATTCTGCTACAAGTTCATCAATTTATATATCAATAAAATCTCCAAGATTCTGTACCTTCTTGTATACTTTGAAGTAACCTTGATTCTAAAAACCATTACTACATGGTGATGGAGGCTGATAACACTAACGGTGCCACTTCATTTAATTTTATATATAATTTTTTTTTTAGGAGTTTGCTGATGGGCAGGTGCTATTATCATTTTTTTAGGTAGAAGAAGGGAGGGGATGATTTGTCCAATTCTGATAAAACAAAACTCATATGGACCAGTCTTTAAAAAGAAAGCAGAGTAACTGTCTAAAGATAATGAGAAAGAAATATAGGTAGAAACACCTATGAGTAATATAGGAACCAAAAACAAACAATTATTATATTACAATAATTTAAAGTCTAAAATTTTTTTTTTATAAAAACAACTATCAGTATAAGCATTTCAGTGGAAGATACAAAAGTTACTTACCTAAAGAAAAAGTCAAAACTTTAAAGAGATGCCTGTGATGAAGCTGGAACCTGATTTTCATCCTAAGCTTTTCTACGCTGTGTGATGTATTTAATCTTGCACATAAATAATTTAATCTTTAAAGAAAGAAAAAAGCAGGAGGGATGGAACCTACCGAAGATGAAGTTGTCAGGCCGGAAAAGCTGCCCAAAAGGCCCAGACCGCACACTGTCCATGGTGCCTGGCTCCAAATCCACCAGGGCTGCTCTGGGCACATATTTCTGAGCTGGAAGAGAACAAAGTCCACCCACAAGGGTCACTTTCTGGTTTCTAGAGCAATGGACTTCCCTACAGCAAGTCCCACCAGCATGACTACCTGGAATGTATGAAGCAGGGTTTCTTCAGAGAGAGTGACTGGCTTTCTTAGAATCACAGAATCTTAGCACTGGGAGACCATAATCCTACCCTTGAATTGTTCAGATGAGGAAACCAGCTCAGGCATGAATGCGCTGAGAAGTTCCAGGAATAAGCAGAGTGAGAAGTCAGGTCTTCTGACTTCCTGCCTCCTATATTTTCCGGTTTACCCTGACACCTCTTTCCTGTTGGGAAGTTTTACTTTTTCTGCTCAATGGGAATAAACCACTATCTCTTGTGGCCAAATGCCATCCTGCCATGGCATTCTCTCTGTTTTCTGCACCTCCCTCATGCACACGCATGTATGGACCCAAGCTATACCCTGAGTACCTCATTTTAGATACCATTCTGTGGGCTGTTTCCTGGGAGACACTCGCACTTATGAATAGGTGCCACTGTGCAGCATTTTCATTTGTATGCATTCTTCTGTGCCAATTGAGCAAGAGGCTATTCCCAGTGAGGACAGGGCTAATATGACTGCACACAGCAACTGTTCTATAAACTCTTGTCCTGCTACGCACACACCCAGAATGAAAAAAGGATGTTACTAAGCTGGACCTAAGGGTTAACAGGAAGTGCAATGTATACTGGAATTTTCCTTAGTGCTATCTAGAAATTTCATCTTCTTACACTGCTGTTCCAGACCTTTTGTCATAGCTGCATAATGAGTAAATTCCAGTGATTTATGTATCCTGCTCTTCTTAGCTTTTTTGTGGACAAGAAGTATGTGAGTTCAAAAAACTGAAAGTGATTATCTCTGGGAATATATATATCCTGTGTAGAAGGGAAGCATCTATCATTTTCTGGGCATTCTTTTAATGGATTATTTTTTTGTTGTTGACTTGAAGGGCATGTATCATTTTTATAATCAAAATTGTTACAGAGATAATATACACATGTAGCCACAATATTATATGTAGAAATCCAGGAAAGAGGTGATATTATTCTCAAACTTGGATAAACGACACCCTGGATTTTTACTAACGCCCACAAAAGACAATTACCCACAATTGTCTAGTTTCAGCTTCCAGGGACTGTAAAGTATTTTGGGAGGTCAGCAAAGGTCCAAAATTTCGTTTAAGGGAGTGCTTTTCAAATTTTTAGCCTAGAACCTCCATTGAGAAATACATCTTAAACTGGAAAAAGTAAAAAAATAAAGCCGGGTATCACCCACTAAGTTGATTTCACAACACTAACGGGGTGGTCTGGTTCAAAAGCTCAGACGCGCGCAGTTGGGCTATTTGAAATAAACTGACCGCGCATTTCCTGCCCCAACCGGAGTGAGGGTGGAGCCGAGCATCCTGTTATATCCCGGGTGAACTTTTCCTAGAGCAAACTACCCTCGCGTGAAGGCACACCCTGAGCACCAACGCGGGTCCCGGTGAAGACCCGTGAAGGCCGGGGCCCCAGAGCGAGGGCGGGGTCCAGGAGGAGAATGACCGAGGGTCCGGCCGGGGGGGAGGGGGGTTGGTCGGGGCGACGATGCCAGGGTCCAGCGAGGAAGGGCGGGATCCAGAGGGGAAGGGTCGTGGTCCTGGCGGGAACCCGACCGCGCCGCGCTACTCACACGATGACTCATTGTAGTAGACGTTGATTCTCTCCAGCTGCAGCGCCGAATCGCCCACGTAACCTCCGGCCGGGTCGATACCATGCTCGTCGCTGATCACTTCCCAAAACTTGGCGAGGCGAGGGGACACAAGGTCAGAAGCCGAGCCCAGGGCGCCCCCCTCCCGCCCCCGCGGCTCGCCCCCGGCTAGTCCGGGCGGGCCGGGACTGGCGGCCGCCGCGGGCGAATTCCAGGCGCGCCCGAGCCTGCGGCGGCCGCCGGTCCCGCGCCCTCCTCGGCAGCGCCGCCCCTCCAGCGCGCCCCAGGACCGCGGGGCAGAGCCGCGGCGCACCCGGGCGGGCCGACGCTCCAGCCCGCAAGCTGCCCGCCCGCGCCGCGCCCGACGCACCTTGGTGCCTATCTGGTTGCCGCACTGGCCCGCCTGGATGTGCACGATCTCCCTCATGGCCGGCGCCGGCTCTGCGTCCCAGGCACTCACTGTTGGACCGCGCCAGCCCGACTGCGGGTCAGCGGCGCGCTCTGGGGCTCGGCCCTGCGCCCGCCCCCCGCCCTTCGCACCAATAGCGGCGGGCCTCGCCCTTCGCGTCCGCGCCCTCCCCGCCCCGCCCCGCGGCCGGCGCCGCCCTCTGCTCCCCGCCGCCGACCTCGGCTCGCGGTTCCCCCCGCCGCCCCCGGCGGGCCTCCCTGCCCTGGCGTCAGCGCCCTCCAGGCTCGCCGTCCCCCGGGCACCCTCCCTAACCGTGCACGATCCCAGAAAGGAGAACAGACGGGACAGCTGAGGGACCTCTTGCCAGGGGAGTCAGGCAGGGAAATGAGCCGACCCCACGAGCGCCCACCGGTGCGGGTTCTGGGGTGTAGATGGGGTGAGACGGTGGGGACTTTAAAAGTGGGGAGGCAGACGGCAAGGACAAACTGGATCCGGCCCCTCCACCACCCCATTTTGCTGCTTGAGCGGCTGACCCGCCCCGGAGGGGGACTGAAGACCCCTCGGGCTCGAGAGTCAAGGCGCTGTACTGTTGAGAGTTCCCGCTTAGCCGACGTGGGCAGACTGGGTGCCACCGGGAGCCGCCCTGGGTGGGTTCCGGGATCGCGCGGGCCTTGGAGGGTGCGCATGGTCCCCGCCCGCGCTGCGGGTGCAAACTCAGAGGATAGAAGGGCTTTGGTACACGAAAGTGGAATTTTTCAGAGTGACTCTGACCTGCGCGCGCCCCAGACTTCACCGCGGGCACACGTTATGCCCTTGTCCTCCTTCCTCTCCGTCTGTAAATTCAGGTAACGTTCCATTCTGACGACTCCAAATTATTTGTAAAGGTTTAGTTAAAATGAATACGTGGCTGCCCCCTGCAGCGTTGTCTACAGAGACAGGGATGAAAAGCGCTTTGGCCCGGGAGGACGCAGAGGTCCGGACTCTATGCTTGTCATTCCCTTCCCCTGCTCGTGGGTCCTGGGGACCCCATGTTGCTGTTTGCAAGGAGGTGTGTGGGTGTTGTTTGGATGAGTGCAATGCCGAGGACACTAGAAGGATAGCTTAATCCTACAGAGCTTGTCTTGTTTCTCCTTAGGGGGCCGCTGAAAGACTGGGGGGTTCCCTGCAGGGTGAACTAAGCTCTCCCTGGATACTTGCAAAACAAAGCAAAACTTTGGCTCCATATTTCTTTTATGAAATGATATAGCCCTGACCTCTCTTTGAACTCCAGCCCTCCCAGTTCCCAATGTTTGCTGGCCAGGTCTTCCTGGGTACCTAACTTCTCTCCTCAGGCCCTCCAGCAGGTAAACAAAATCGACTTGTTCACCCTTGCTCCCAGGGTCCTGTAGGTTCTGGGTCCCCCACCACTCCTTCCGCACCTACACACCTGAGCCCTGCAGCTGCCAGCCCTCCACAGGCGGCCTCCGCCCCTCTGACGCCTAGAACTCCTATAGGCAACTCCAGCGGGCAAGCCTCACTTGGGCACTTTTGTGGCAAATACTTAATGTTTGCCAGGTGTAAATCAAGGTGACTTCTGGGCAGGAATGGGGTCCTTAGGGACCAGTAATCTATCTTCTGGGAGGTCTTGTGTGGCAGAAAGAAATGACCACTGGATGGTGAGTCAGGGTGACTTGAACTTCAGTTCCAATCTGTTTCCAATTAACTCTGTTAAGTCACTTAAATTCTGTGGGCTTCAGGTTACTCATTTGTAAAATGAAAGGATTATCCTAAAAGACCTGATTCTGTGGCACTTTCAGTCTGAATATGCACCCACGAAAGGCTTTTGCATGAGTTTCCCCATGTGAACACTTCAGGTGAGGAGACTCTGGAAACCTTAGCCTGCACCCGCCTCCCAGGTCAAGTGCTCTATAATTTACACCAGCAGTTTCTTTTTAGATACATGAAAACTTTGGGGAAATCCCAACAAGTGTGTGTGTGGTTGGAAAGAGACAGAGAACTTTAAAAACTTTTTTCTTTTGGAGTTTTTCAAATGTTTCCAATTTTAGGATTCATTCTTTAACCTTTGGATCCCTGCCACTGTTCCCCTTCCACTCCCCCTGCCATGATGTTTCTCTGCTTCACTGTAGGTCCCTACATTTCTCTTTATATACAGAACACTCCCAAGGAAGCAGGTGAGGCCATAGCCTCGCGCTTGCTACCCCGTCAGACTGTGAGCCTGAGATGACCCAGCCACCCTCCTCTGAGTACTCAGCATCGTTATTTAGACTGTTACCATTGCACAACATAATTATTACCTTCAAATACATGCTCCCGTCACCCATCCACTGGTGCAGGGAGTCTGGCAAGTGGAGGGCCTGTGGTTCCTGGAAGAGCCTCCCCTCAGCTGGTCACTCAGTCCCTGTAGAATCAAGCCATGAAGAAGTAGCTTTGTGGTTTGCTGAAATAGCTACCTTTTTGATGCTAGTCCTTTAGGTGGGAATTTGAATCTAAGTTATTACACGTGCCAGAAAATAGGTGTCCATGTGGCCTCAGGAATACTACTGTAACCTGGATTCGATGGGGAAAGTTGATTTCTTGGAGTTTCTGGTGGACACTCCCTGTTGACTGGCGCCCAAGCCTACCATCCATGCCGTGATGGGGAGGTAACTGAGATGACTGAGGCTCATTCCTGGGTGCTTATGCACAAAACGTATAGCGTCATCACAGCAACCCTCCAAGGTAAGTATTACTGCAGATGAGAAAACAGAGGATCAGAGTGGGCCCCTTCACCTTGTGAAAGGTTCCCGTCACCAGTCTGAGGTCTGTGCCTAATATTGATATGGCCAGTGCAAGAGTACACAGATTTCCAGAGATAAGCTAGAATCAAGCTTACAAGAATCATAGAAAGCATCCTGTCCTCCTACCTTAAAGACAGACCTTCCAGTCTGGGAAGCCAGGCTCTGAGTAGCATTCTCAGACTCCCTGGGGAATTTGCATCAGGCTTAGCCTTGGGGAAGGCTGACTTCCAGCCTCAGACCCAGCTTTCAGCTCCCTCCCTTTGTCTCCCCTCCAACTCCATCCCACACTGGGAATGGTCCCCTATGCACACCTATGAACATCCCCGCCCTCAGCCCAAATCATCCTCCCACGTACAACAGCTATCGCTGGCCACCCTTTGGTGCACATTGGTGTCATAGTCAGCTGTGGGAAAGAAGGGTCCTGGAGTCAGGTTTGGGGAGTTTGGAAAGGGAATCCTGAGGTCCCGGGTGCTGAAGCAGTGGTGTGTGGCCCTGAGAGGGCACATCCCAACAGCTCTGCGTCTGGGTCTAAGGGCAGTAATTGAACTCCAAGTCCGTGGCCTTGGAGTTCTCTCTATAAGTCCTGCCTGTCTGCTTGCTTTCTATCTCCTTCAGCCCTCATCTCTTCTCCATGCCTTTGATCACATTTTACTTCTCAGAATATCCTCTCCTGTTTCCTTCACAGTCGCCCACTCCATCTGGAATGAGGACTTTGGGGTCACTGTCCAGGTGTGGATACTGGTGTCGAAAAGCAGAACGAAGAGGTAGGAACCTAGTGCTCATTTCTCTTTGCCACTTTCTCTATTACCATGACAGAAGAGTCAGGGTCCCATACTCTCTTCTCCAAATGTTGCGAAGCCTCTGAGGAGAGACCCTGAGGAACTAGGTAAGGCTCTGGAACTGGGCTGGTGATGGCCACCCATGGTCTTATTTTCACTACATCCCTAATTTTTGACAAATGTAATGACATTGGACCATTGTACTTTCATGTGATCTGATTCTTTGTGGATAGAGGGTGGAGACTTTGGAAGGGAGTGGCCATTCTACCTGTCAGCTTTGGGGGTGGGGGTAGTGGGGAGGCGGCAGGTGCTGGGACAGGACAGGGAGACCTGGAGACACTGTGAGAGGATTGGCAGCTATTCCTTTCTCTGGGTATTGCTGCCTGAACTACAAGGGCTGTGATAGACTTGCCTGGGGTAAGCAGGCTCTGGCCACACAGCCACAACCAGGCAAGAAGGAGTCATCACTAGCCACGGCTCCAAGTTAACTCTTGGGTTAAGTTCCTCTGCCATCTAGCACCTTCAACAAAAGATTGTCAAGCTTTCTCTCTGGAAGTTCTGCAAAGGGAAGCTAAGGTCCTACTAATCTGGCAAGCACCCGGGCCCAATGTCTGTGCTCCCTGAATGTAACTTCAACTCTTTATATGCCCTGGCCGCTCCACCAGAGGGGTCCTATTACAAGTGGCTGCATCAGTTACAAAGGTAGCCTGCAGACCTCTTAAATACTGGCCTGTGTTTAGCGCAGTCCAGGTTAGTATGTTTTCTTGGGTTCTCATTCTTTTGAAAAATTTTATTTCATATATAGTATTTTAAAAAATGTTGACCATCCAAGGCACCATGCTCCTGAACCAAGTGAACGTGAGGGGAACACTTTCTCCCTAGTGTCTGTGGTGTGGCAGTGGCCCGGCACACTGGGAGGAGCTCTGGAAAACCAGCCTGCTTCTGTCCCTCACAAGCTTTAGGATGGGCTCACCTCTTATCTGTAACACTGAGATCAGAAAGCACGTAATGTCTAGGTTGTTATGCAAATTAGACAAGAGAGCCCACACAGTAACCATGCTGTGAACTTTCTGTCTCTACAGCAGGGTGGCTGCACAGTGATCAAGAGGATGAAAGGAGACTTTCCAGGGTTCTACCTAACATCTGCAGGGCCCAGGGTAAGTGTATAAGTTTGTGACTTTATTTAAAAGTTATCACGTATTATCTGCTATATGCTCCAGTTCGTCACTTTGGCATGTATGTACCTTTATGACACTCTGGAAGGCCATGTTTGAATTTAGAATTTTCTGGCGTGATTCTCCAAATTCTCTGCTGGGACATAACAGAACTGGAGAGCTGGCCCCAGCCTCGACCTGACCCTCTTATTTTTGCCTGGCTCTCTGTGCAACCCTGGGAGCTAGGGCCTTCCTACCTTTTCCGCCCTGGACTCCAAGCTTCTGATTCTGTGGGGGAGGGGTAAAAGGGTGGGGGAGGGTTCAGATATGTGCCCCCTGAGGAAGCTCCCAGGGAGTTTCGATGTGCTTCTTTATTTAAGAACCATGGATTTATTTATCCTCTTTTATGAACCACACATTTATTAAGTGTCTATTGTATATCCCATATTGCCCTTGCCTCTTCAGGGCTGAGCCAGACTCTGCCAGAATAAGTGTCCAAAAGTGTCCAAGATAGGGTGCCAGCATCAGGCACAGGACTTGGTGGGCATGAAGTTCCCAACTGAGTTCCAAAGAGTGCAGAACCTTCCTAGGGAAAGGAGGTACTGAGCTTTTCCACTTTTGACTAAGTATGTGGGGAGGGTAGCTCCAGAAAAGTGGTAAGAATCAAGTAGCTAAAATGCTAGCAAGTTCTGTTAACAACTTCTGAGGGCAAGTGTGAGAGTCTAGAGTAGCTGGAAATCCCAGACACAAGACCTGCAGCTCTTTTCCAGGGCCTCCATCAGGTGCCACCTGCCTCCCCAGATCTTTCTTGCTTGAAGCAAAAGTCTTAGGCCATGGGGGAGGAGCAGGACCCCCCACAAGCCCAGAAAGAGTTTGACTGTCTTAGGAGGGAGGGGCTGGACTCTGTGAAATCACCATCCATCATCCCGGAGGCCCAGGTTTCATGGGCCTAACCAAGAATGGGACTAGACGGGGGCATAGGATGTGTCCCCCAGCCCTATCAGAAGGCTAACACAAAATGGCAAGCAAAAGCTTAGAGAGAGACCCTGCCTAGGGCACAGTCATGCAGGGACGTGAAAGCTGAGGAAGGACAGGACATTGAGAAAAACCCTCTGGCATATCACACAATGGAATAGTATGGCTGCAATAAAAAAGAATGAGGTATGATACATGCTGTGGTGTGCGTGAACCCTGCAAAACAGTGTGCTCAGTGAAGGAACCAGACACAAAGACCATGTAGTGTATGATTCATTTATGAAATGTCCAGACAGGACAGAAAGTAGATTAGTGTTGTTGGGTGGGAGATGAGGAGTGAGAGGTGAAGGCTAAGGGGTTCCCTTTTAGAGTGATGAAAATATTCTAAAATGGATTGGGGATGTGCTCAGCTCTATGTGTATATGAATAACCTTTGAATTGAACACTCTAATGGGTGCATTGTATGTTAGGTGAATTATATCTCAACAAAGCCCTTCCCAAAATCCTTCTGGAGAGATTTGAAGCTGTGGTGCCCTGAGGGTAACTATAGCAACAATAAACCCAAACCTAGTTTACCACTGACTAGATTAACAAACTCTATACTAATGTCCTGACAAGAGAAGAGGCATGCCTATTCCAGGCACAAATATTATTTACCTTAATCCCTACTGTTCTCTACAAAAATTATACAAAAAGGTCAAGGGAAAAAAACCCAACTCATTATGAAGAGATAAAGCAATTGGCAGAACCAAACCCAGTCATGGCCCAGATATTGGAACTATTAGATACAGGCTTTAAAATAACTATGATTAATATGTTAAAGATCTAATGAAAAAGATAGATGATATACATGAACAGATGGGGAATTTCAGCCAAGAGAAAAACTGGGAAAAACATGAAACAAATTTTAGAAAGAGGACGGTGGAAGCAGTATGGGGGAGAGAGAGCTATGGGGAGGTTAGGACATTATTGCAGGAGGCAGTATGATGGGGGCTTGACCCACTGCAGGAGAATTCTTAGGCAAGGAGGGTATGGTAATTACTTTGAGTACTGTCATGATGATTATAGAGGCACAAACTACAGAAGTATGTTTAAAATAGAATTAAAAGATTATAATTCGGACACTCCTATTCAGCAGTTGCCTGGTCTGTCTAAAGACACCACATTCTGGTGCATAGCCATTCTACCAGGCATGGCTGTGCTGAGCGTCTGGGCAGGACCAGTCTTATCAATGGGCAAAGGGGTGCTATTGGTAGCTCCCCATAAGCTGCCTGGTTCCGAACTACCTTCCTGCCCTAGTACCTGTTTCCTGGCCTCTGTTGTCAGAGACAGATTTCTATGGGTTAGGAGAATGGATGGAGAAGGGAACCTTCTTTTCTGATCAGATATTCCGCCAGGTGACACAGCTTGTATTAAGAAATGAATAAAAAGAAAATTTCTTTAACTCGATGGGACTGGGGCTGAAAGACTCGGGAAGGTGGAGAGCATGGGGAGACATGGAAGGTTTGGGAAAAGAGGAAAAGACAGTGCTCTTCCAAGAAAATTAGCCTAAATTGGCAGCTTTCAAATATTTTTTGACTTGACTCACAGTAACAATATATTTGTGATTCAGTGCATGTACACACACTCAAAACTGGAATAAAATCTTTTTGAAATACTCTTACTCTAACTGCACACCATGTATGTTCTCTGATATTTTCTCTTTGAGTCTATCCCATTCTTTAAGCAACCTCTGAAATTGATTTCTAACAGCTTTATTCAAGCATCATTTACATACCGTAAAACCTGTCCTTTTGGGTTTTGAGGGAAAGGAAAAGAGAGTGTCTTCAGGCTGGGGGGCTCCCACCCCACTTCCCTGCCTTGCAGATCCCAGAAAACCACCCTCTCTGCCTGCCCTTGACATGCTCGCCTGGGAACAAGAAGTACCTGACTGGCAAGAAGGTCCCTCTGCCTCATGGGGTGTCTGGAAGATGCTCCTGCAGGCCTACAGATCATGAGGTTTTCCATTTTCCCATTTTTAAAAAAGTGTAGGAGTCACTTCTGGTTTTTCTTTAAGATGCATAGCCCTCTTTCACAAATGGGCAAGATGACCCAGAAGGAGCAGCCTGCTGTGGGAGTGGCAGGGGCGGCATCAGAGGCTCCTCTCCCCAGATAACTGATCAGATTGGGAGGCAGAGGCCAGGCCATGGGAGGTCCAGGCAGGGCCATTTCTGCATGCTTCTCTGCTACCACTTATTTTGGTCTTTCTGTGTAAATCTAATTATAGAAGATCTGGAAAACTTGCAGAGAGTTCAGAATAAACCCATTAAGATTGTTCGGGATTTTTTTTAAAAAAACATGAGAGGTGAAAAGAATCATGAGAAAGATGCAGCACCCAGTTCAAGTGTGAACAAACCCTGGCTGGACCCCAATTTGAAAAACCCTCTGACTGGCATTTTGAGGACGATCAGGGACATTAAATGATATCTAATTGATGTTATTTTTTAAAGTGTGATAATGATATTGTGGTCATATAGGAGACACATGCTGAAGTGTTGCAATGCGTGCAGCTTCTTTGCAAATGCTTCATTAAAAAGGATACGTGTGTGTATACAAAGAATGATAGCAAATGTCAAAGAGAGATAATAAAATGTCAACAATAGGTAAATCTAGATGAAGGATATAGTTGTTCGTTTTATTATTGTATTATTCTTTCAACTTTCCTATAGGTTTGAAAACTTCTGACATCAGATGATGGTGGTGGACATGAACTGTGAACGATTCAGCCCAGTGAGTGGAGGACACGGACTGGCAGTAGCCTCCAGGTTCTGCAGGTAAAAAGCTGCTGCTGAGAGCGTGGTGATGGGCTTTCTCCCTTCACCATGGACAGCAGAGAAGAGACAGAGGAGTGCAGAGTGCCCTGCAGCAAGGAGGGTAGCTCTGTCGCCAGGCCAGAGGGCTCGGAGTTCTGGTCTTACGTCATGGGAAAGACTTCAAGGGAGAGACAAAACAGCCAGGAGGAAAGTGCGAGGTTACATAAAGAGCGAGCAAACCTCGTAAGGCTGTCTGGTTTATAAACTTCTGTTTTTGGAGGCAGGGCTGGGAAGCGTGGCACTGACATAGTCTTGTTCAGTTTCCCATTCTTTCTTCCTTATATGTTGCTTCTGGAACTGTCATGGCATCAGGTCCCTGACGGGAGCAGCAGTATTTGCAATGTAGATAAAATTATAATGGTATTATAATTAGCCAAAGATGGAGTCTAGTCTGGGAAAGACCAGTTTTGGATTATACCCCCTTGCCAGGGATAAAACAGGGAGACCTGCAGAAAAGAAAAAATTTCTGGAGCCGTATCCTGGATGGGAAGCGTGTGTCCCTGGGCTGTCTATCCTGCCTCAGCTCCAAGGGAGGAGGAGGACTTATGGGAAGGGCTTCCAAAGGCTGGAGGTCTCTGAAGACAGGGCACACTCTCTTGGCTCCACTATGAGTCAAGGATGAAGAGGGAGGAGGATGTGAATCCCTATGCACTCTTGAGCTCTGAGGTGCTCCCCATGTTTGCTGGGCACTTGGGGCATGGCCTCTCCATCTGATTCAACCCCACCAACATTCATTGGACATCTGTGGTGTGCCAGGCACCATGCTAGTTCGGGAGATAAAGCAGCTGCACTGCCTGACAGGCAGACAGGTAGCCTAACTGAGATGGGGTTCAATTCAGCTCTCCCTGCAGCCCCACCCAACTCTGTCTGAGTTCCCCTGTTTGGACAGTGGTGATGATGGTCAGGTGGCGGGCACACCTACCCCTTCTCCCCCTCCCGCTGCTTTTGCATAGGGCTGGAAACAAAAATAAAGATCCTGTTTTATATGCCTTGCCTAGATAAGAGTCCACACAGTTTGAGGTGTTTGATTAGAAAATGTTTTTGTTTTCATGGATTTGCTAAATCCTGGGAGTGCCAGAGGAAGGCCCAGGCAGAGCGTGACCGCCTACAGCCTGTTTTGCTCCACACGGGAAATGAATCGGAAAGTTAACTGTGACTCTTAACCCTGCATCCTGGAAATTCTAGGTTTAGATAAAGTCAGCTTCCTCATTAGTCAGTGAGTAAGACCAGCTGATCTTTAAATTACCTAGCACCTCTCATGTCCTGTGATAATCAACACCACCCGTCCTAACTTAAATCAAACAGAAACCAGCTGATCTAAAAATGCAGCCTGTCATTCCATTTCCTAAGAAAGTAGTGAGCATATATCCATGAAATACACTAAGAAGAATAAATATTCATGTATTAAACAAAAATTTTAACTTAAAATTTTAAGTCTTTTTTTAAAAAAAACAGAGTTCATTAGGCCATTGCTAGCAGAAAAAGACGACGAATCACGGGGCATGGAGTCTAAACCACCAGCAGCCTGGCTAGGCAGAAAAGACGAGTTCGTCGTCCCTGGATTTTACATGCATTTTTATACGTCAAGTAGGGGGGAGAAGATGCAAGGCGTTCTGAAATGAAATCAAGTAGGGGGGAGAAGATGCAGGCGTTCTGAAATGAAATCAAGTAGGGGGGAGAAGATGCGAGGCGTTCTGAAATGAAATCAAGTAGGGGGAGAAGATGCGAGGCGTTCTGAAATGAAATCAAGTAGCGGGGAGAAGATGCGAGGCGTTCTGAAAGGGTTTTCGTGAGCCACAGACACAGGGGGTGAGAGAAGGCGAAGCAGGGCTCCTTCTGCAACAGGCCAGCAGAGTCTGTGCGGCTCACGTGTGAACAAGAAGCGGAGGTTCCTGGGGTTCAACTGCACTTCGCTTCCCTCTTTTTAGATAACCTCAGGAACAGCCACCTAGAAGTTAATTTAATAATTACATCATTACCTAATGAGGACAAGCGGTCTTTTGTTGGTTTTGCACTTCAGTTGTTAACTGGTTAACCCTTTTGTCTCTTCCTTCTGCCTTCTGGCTGCTGTAGTTTACTTTTGGATGCCTTGGAATTATCTCCTTGCCACACGCATAGAACTGAGTGTAGTAAATCAAATTCGTAACAAATATGATCTGATACCTAAAGAAAGGACACTGCAGAAATCACATAGAAAGGGACAGAGAACACTTTGC
Source organism: Eonycteris spelaea (assembly GCA_003508835.1). Taxonomy (NCBI): domain Eukaryota; kingdom Metazoa; phylum Chordata; class Mammalia; order Chiroptera; family Pteropodidae; genus Eonycteris; species Eonycteris spelaea. Next base: position 279,536 of record PUFA01000380.1, on the reverse strand, counting down.
AAATGAAACTGTCAGGGATGGTCCCCTGTAAGAAAGGGGCAGGTAGAGTGGCCCCGGGGTCCATGTTGTATAGGAACGAGGCAAAAATGGGCAGCATGTCTCTACATAAGTGTAGTCAAATAACCTTTCCCAGCCAAATCTAACTCTTCATGTGTTATTTTCCTAGTCATGGAATCAGTGCCAACACTGACCATTTTCTCTGTTAATGTGCACTGTAATAGTCTAGAGGGAAGGGCTCTGAACGAGGTGACAGAACCCTGGGGTCTAGTCCTCAATGAACCCCTAACAAGCTATGTGACCTCTTAGTCTCAGTTTTGTCCTCTGTAAGACAAGGGGTTGAGTAGACTGGATGTGAGGATCCTCCAGCTCAAAGGTCCACGGCTTCCTCAGAAGCCCTCTGGCCCTGCTCATGGAAACTTCCACCTCCACCTTCCCTCATCCGGCCTGGCTGGGGGCCCAGGCAGCAATTGATGACCAGGAGGAGTGGAGAGATGGGGGCAGAGCGAAGGCCCAGAGGAGAGAGTCACCCAGTGAGAATGGGCTCTAGGAAAGTCCCTGCCAAATACTTAGGTGGGGGGAGGGTAAGTAAGGAGAGGAGCCTTCACCTTCAGATTTTTAAAACCAGCTGAGGCAGGGTAACTTTCAGCACTAGGCTTGAGCAGTTTATATTTTTAAAAATAGTCATTATATTATTTTTCCATTAAAAATAATAGGTGAGTTTTGCAAGATAAGGAATTCTGAAGATCTGCACAACAATATGAATATACTGAACACTACTGAATTGTACACCTAAAAATGGTTAAGATGGTACTTTTTGTTATGTACTTTGAACCACAATTATTAGAAAGGGATGGGGGAATAATAGACAAGCTTCACAAAAGTTGGAAACGACTGAAAAGTAACAAAAGTCAAAATCCCATCCCCAAGCACCATTAATTAACCAATTAATTAACACATTTCCTGCCAGTTTTCTATTCTAGAGGAGTTTTTTTTAAACTTAATTAGGTTCATGTTGTATGTATGCTTTAAAAACAATGAACTTTGTAAATATAACTTCTTTGTATTAGTATGCTGCTTCATACTAAACATTTTTAATGGCTTCCCACCATTTTCTAGTGTATTCTAATTATTCCCTTATATTTGGTCATTTGGGTTGTTTCCTATTTTCCACTATTATCAATAATGCTTTAATACATCCTATGACTAATCAACGCCTCTTTGTGCATAAAATATTATTTGAATTTAGAATTGAAGATTGATTCCTAGAAGTGGAATTACTGGGTCAAATGGTATGCTTGAAAGGATTTTGATATATGCTATCAGTCTCTTTCTAGAAAGGGGACAGAGTATTACTACAAGAGAGAGTTCAGCACAGCTGGAGGATGAGAATCATCTAGTGAGGAAGGCAATCTTCACACGCCCTCCTCAAACCTCCTCCCCTCATCTCAGAATGCCCAGAATTCTTTGAGAGGGAGACAAAGCCTTTGTTCCTCTCTCAGAGAGGAAAGACTTTATAGGTATACCTGGCAAGGAACGGTGAATTCTGGTTTGTGTGGATAAAGGTACAGGATCCTGCTTTAATTAGAGGAGAAGGGATTATAGAAGTGAAAGTAGCTCCTGGGGGACCAGGCATGTCACTGAGGCAGGGAGGGACACTCTCACCAGCTCTGCCAGGGGTCTGCCCATGGCATTGCTCCAGTGTCACAGGAACTCACTGATACTGCACTATGGACCCCGGGGCCACTCTACCTGCCCCTTTCTTACAGGGGACCATCCCTGACAGTTTCATTTGCAAAGTGTTCTCTGTCCCTTTCTATGTGATTTCTGCAGTGTCCTTTCTTTAGGATGATACAGCACGTAACTCTCCTGCTAATAGATGTAGCTGGACTAGTGCCTCATGGAGCTCTGAGGTCAGACAAGTGGGTTTAATTTCCTCTCTGTCACATGGGGAAATGGGAGATAGAACGCCAGCCTTGCAGAGTTGTGGGGCAGATTGTGTGTTGGGTCTGTAAAGCCTTTTCTTTTTGTGTCTGGCACAGAACACACTCAACGCATTTGGCTCAGTGCTTGTACCACATAAATGCACCTCTGAGTCCCAGAGTTGTAGAAGACAACTTTGCTTTCTTGAGGCCATGGGTTATAAAAAAGGGTTACATTAAGCAAAATAGAAACTGTTCTAAGTGATTTGAAATGTGGTTGTTTATGTGTATGTGTGATAGCTAAATTTTGTGGTCCCAGACTCTAGTTGGACATAACATCACCATGCAGGTGTGTCAAAACTGAACTTATTATCTGCCTGTGGATGTCTGCACCAACCACATTATCATGTACTCACTAAGCATCTCCCATGAGCAGATTGTCCAGGTGTGCCACATTTAGGAATCTACCTCCTGGATTAGATTATAAATTCCTAAGGTTAGAGACCTGTATGTTGTCCATAATACTCAGCACATTATTTACTATGCAAGGCACTTAGTAAATGATTGTGAATTAAGAAAATAGAATGACAGAAAAGTTGCAGTGCAGGGGAACTTTCTTTTCTGAAAACAAGATCTAGAATGTTATGATGGGAAATGAAGAAAAACTTTCATAATGCCTCTAAACAAGAGATTTCCACAGAGTTAGGTATAAATTCAGATGGCAGGTTTTTTGTTTTTGTTGTTGTTGTAATTTTTTTAAAAAAAACTACAGTTGACATTCCACATTATATTAGTTTTAGGTGTACAGCATAGTATTTGGATATTTATACAACTTATGAAGTGATCCCCCAATAAGTCTAGTATACACCTGACAATATCTGTAGTTATTACAATATTATTGACTATATTCCCTTTATGCCTTACCTTACATCCCCATGACTATTTGTATACTGCCAATTTGTACTTCTTAATCCCTTCACCTTTTTCACTCAGCCCCCCAGACTTCTTCCCATCAGATGACATTTTTAAATAGTCTGAAATGGTTCACAATTCATGATCAATCAGTTATTTGCCTGAATTCCTTTCCTAGTCATTCCCCACTGGTCTAGTTAGAAACTAGTTTTGTATCTAGCTGTAGTCTTGGCCCTGAATATACCATTGCGGGGCTGGTAGGGCATGCAGGGCAGGCCAGGTAGTGGGTCCAGCCCTGTCTTCCCTTTGACCAGCCTACAGTTTCCCTTATCTGAGGCTCTGGGGTTAGCGGGCTATCTCTCTGCCTAACAAGCGTGCTGGGAAAGCAACTGAGATAATGTAGGTAAAGATGTCTGCAAATTGCAAACTGCCAAACCGAAGTAATGAGAAGCCCTTATTATTTTTTCTCTACAGTAAAACTAAGGCTATTTGGAGAGCTGAACTCAATTCAAGCTGAGAGCCCAGTCCCTCCCAGCTGTCTCAGCTGTTCTCAGGAATTCTGTGGCAGCCGCACCCTCAGTTCACAGCTGGCTCAACTGATTCAAAGAAGAACATCTCTCCCCACCCACCCTAACAGCTCATCCCCCAATCCTTTCACCCTTTCCATCCAAGCATATTTGTGACTAGCTCCCAAATATATGCTACAGGGCTCACTCATTTAATCAGGGAGAATAAAGCGATCTGATGCTGTGTCCACACTGCTCCGGGGAGGGAGCCGCTGCTTTCTCTCAGATTTAATGATCTTTCCAAAGCAGGTATTATTCACACTTTCACAGATGAGGAAACCAAGTCTGAGCGAGGCCAAGTAACTCATCCTGGTGACACATTCAGGCTCTATCTAGCTCCTTCTTCTTTGTACTAATTTTACTGGGTGGCAGTAAGAACACTTAACATGAGATCTACCCTCTTAACAAAGCATGCACTACATTATTGTACTATGGGTACGATGTTGTTAGCAGATCTCTAGAATTTACTTGGCTTACTCAGTTGAAACTCTGTGCCTGCTGATTAGTAACTTGCCATTGCCTAAATAAGAAACAGGGCCCCGAAGCCCTCCGGCTGTATTTATACTGGTGCAGTACAACAGAACTTTTTAGCTTCAACAGAATTGATTGAAAACTGTTGAAACAAGAAGAACCATTTTGTCCAATGCTCATTCCAGGGAGGTTTAGGGGAGGTGCAGGCTTTCCTTATCAGGTGAGATTTTCTCTCTGGCCCCTGCCCTTCCTATGCATCCTCACTGGACAAAAACCTGCATTCACCACCATGGGGACACACTGAGCAACTGGCTTCTGCTCCAAGTCCCTGACAGAAGCCATGCCAGTGCCCAGCTGTTTGACTGCTCCAAGCTGAGCTTCCAGTCAAGGTGGAAGAAGAGACACTCCGGGTCTTATGATTATAAGCCGAAGCCCTAGGCTTCACCCTCTATTCTGGCTTCTGCTCAACAGAACAGCTGGAGAAGTGGTACTTCGAGGGCTCCTTGACTATTTTTATGTGGCCATCTGCCCTCCAGGCCAGGCTTGGCATGCAGCAATAGGCCTGAGGAATGCCATGGCAGGTGGGTGACGCCCAGACAGCTGAGGACACCCAGCCCTGCCCCTGACTGTTGTAGGGACGCTGGAAATGTGGCAGGAGGAGACCAAGGAGAAAAAAAGCCTTTTACATATCACGACTTGTGTGCACCCTTGATTCCTTTTCTATTTTAGAATGAGCTGAGGCCAGCTCCACCCTGCCATTGCCAGAATCTGGGTGGCAGGCTCAGGCAGGGAGCGTAGTTATGCCGGTCAGACTCACTGGGTAGCTGCTGACCTCAGTCCCTCAGGGGAGAGGGCATAGCAAATGGTCGGCAGAGAAAACACCCAAAAGAGGCCTAGGGCTTCAGCTTGTATTAGTCAGACCGGAGCGCTCCTGCTGCCTCCTTGACTGTAAGCTCAGCTTGGAGCAGTCGAGCAGCCAGGTCTAGGCCAGGGCGGTCACCAGATTTTGGTTAGAGGAGAGGCTTGCTTCATTCACAGCGTCGTGTGAGGGAGGAAGCTTTGAAAAGAATCAGTCAGTGGAAACCCCTTTTCATGATAGAAAATTTTAAACATGAACAAATTAGAGACAAGGATAATAAACCCATGGATCCATCATGTAGACGCATTTTCTTAAACAAATATTAACAGTATACCTATTTCCTAATAAAAGATTTTTTTTTTTAAAAAAGGGTGTGTTTGTATAAGAGTTATAGTGCATGTTTTATTTGTCCTCCTCAGGAAGAAATGAGAATATAAGTGGGTCAGATATTTTGAAGGTAGTTTATTGAATTTCTGTCACACCTTTCTTTTTCCTTAGTCAGGGGCATTTACTTCCCAAGCATTGATGGCTGCCTGCCGCATGCACAGCTCCCTTCCAGTCTCCGTGTTGGGATCTGCCAGCTCTTAGGGCCTGAGAAGAGGTAGGTTCAAGGAGGCCAGAACCCTGGGCTGGCACTGGTGGGACTTTGAGAAAAGCACTTAAATTCTAGATTCTAGGCCTCCTCTTGTGTAGAGTAATCATGATAGTGTTCACCTTAACTGTATTTTCTGAAAATCAAATACAACTATCTTTAAATCATAAAAGTATCTTGTGATGATAAAAATATTCAAAAATTTAAAGGAGTTATTTGGAACATGCCTGAACCAACGGGGGTTAGAAACTCTCTTGCTAGCCCCTAAAACCGTCCTCCCTCTAGAGGTTGGAAAACTGAACCTGTGGGTAAGGGTTCTGGATGCAAATGGTGGTCAACCAGTTAGATGCTCTTGGGCCTGGTTAGGAAGCCGGACTCTCCCTCTCACTCTTCCTGCTGCCCGGCGGGACCTCACAGTGCTGGAGGCGCTGCCTCAGTAGCCCCCTCAGACCCAATGGCAACCCTTCTCATGACCATGAACACTTCGTTCCCTGGGCGAAACACTTTTATGCTTGAACTGTGTAGAATGATTGTTCTTCCTTATGTGAATCCTGCCTGAAACGGGCGACTTCGAGAATGAAAGAAAGGCTGCAGTCACAGGGCAGTCACTGGAGCCGAAAGGGCCCTGACCCAACTGGACCTTACCTCTTTCTCCTGTTTCTACTTGGTTTGATCTCTGTGTTTGTCTCTTGGGCTTTTTATGTGGCAGGAGCCATGGATGCTGCTTGGTTGGACCAGCCTGGGTCACATGGTCAGTTTTACATTTGTAGCTCTACCCAATATTGTAGAGTTGGGTACCCAGCTGTCCTATGAAGAAGGGTGTTTGTTTCACCAACAGAACGGGAAGGGATGTTTTGCAGAGAAAAGCAACACATGACACAGAAACTTATAACCAAGACAACCAAGACAAGCTCTGGCCTCTGGCATCTGAGGGCTACATTTGCTATTGCTGAATGATCCTGCACAACCACCCACCCCAAAATGCAGTAGCTTAAAAGACAGCTACTTTTCTCTTGTTCATCTGGCTGCTGCCTGGCTGGTGGGTCTGCTTGGGGCTGCATGCCATCTGGGTGTGACTCCAGGCTGCATGGTGGGTTCAGACCTGCTCCACATGTCTCCCTTTGGAGGCCTGCTGAAAAGTCAGCGGTTACTTGGATATGTTCTTGTCATGACAATCAAGAGAGTGTCCAAGCCACACCAGGAATGCACACTATAGGCTCAGCTCAGGTTTTATCTGCAAATACGCCAAGTCTACCATGACTGGGCTCCAGTGACTTAGACATCTTGAAATTTTCCAAAACTTTGGCTGACTATTCTAAACTTACACTGGCCCTTCTATACAAAATCCAATGGGATTTTCAAATAAATATTTCTTGTTCAAGCCATTTTTTCTTGAGCACCATAAATAAAGCTGCTATATGTCAAATGTTTTTCCAGTTTAGTGAAAGGAAAAAAACCTATAAAACTATATTCAACCAAGAACACAAATCTTGCATTTTAAGTAAAAGATGAACACTTTGATGTGAAATTTTATGTGAAACAGTTGAAGCTTCCTTGATACTAATTCAGCTTTTACTGTCTTGATTTTTAAGTTTTCCAAAAAGTTGTTTTCTCATTGTAAAACAAATACTTAGAAGAAGCAGAACCAAACCATTAATCATGATTTGTATCTCCAACTCATGAAAACCAAATCAAGAAAGCATTTCATTGGTATATCATGTTCCATATGAATATTTTCTTGAAGTTCTATTGAATACCTTCTGTCTGAAAATGCTTGACTTTAAAACACGTTTTATTATGAGAAACATTAAACATGTTAAAAGTAGAGAAAATAGCATAACAAACCCCCATGAGCCCATTGCCTAGCTTTTAACAACGATCAATTCATGAGTAATCTTGTTTCATCTATATTCTCATGCATTTTCCACCCCACTTCAAAATATCTTGAAGCATATCCCAGATATCATTTATTTTGTGTATAAATATTTCAGTTTGTAGATCTAAAAGATAGGGAGTCCTTTTGGAAACACAACCATTATCATACCTAAAAATTAATTTTTAAATATTGTGTTTATTTATTTTAACCACATAATAGACAGTCTTAAGAACTTTCACGTCTTCTAAATGCTCTTCATTTGCTTTATGAACTTTGATTAATTTTGTGAAAGTTTCTTTATTATAAATGACTCGTGGTATAAGTTTTTCCCTTTATTATACATTTATACATTTTATGTCTTTTACTTATGAGCTCTAACCTTAATATGATTGTCTTGCTGATGAAATGCATGTTTTTGTTATTGTCAATCAAAATTTATGTCAGTACCAATAATATGCCAGTCTTCTTTGTTGATTTTGATACATGTTTTTTCTTCTTAAAGAAGTCCCTTCAACATTTCCTGTAATTCTGGCTTGGAGGTGATAAATCCTTTTAGTTTATTTTTGTCTGGGAAGCTCTTTATCTGTCCTTCGACTCTAAATGATAGCTTTGCTGGATAAATTATTCTTGGTTGTAGATCCTGGGTCTTCATTGTTTCAAATATTTTTGCTAAGCCCTTCTGTCCTACACAGTCTCTCTTGAGAAATCAGCTGCGAGTCATACAGGTATTCCCTTATATGTAATTATTTGTTTTTCTCTTGCTGCTGTTAGAATTTTTTATTTGTATTTAAACTTTTACATTTTAATTATGATGTGTCTTGGTGTGGACCTCTTTGGATCCCTGAATTTTGGAATCTTCTGAGCTTCCTGGGGTTTTATATCCATTTCCTTCACCAGGTTAGGGAAGTTTCTATCATTATTTCTTCAAACAACTGTTCAGCATATTGATTTTCTTCAGTTACACCGATCAGACGAATATTTGGAGCCTTAATAGTGTCCCATATGCTCCTTAAATCATCTTTATAGTCTTGGCCTCTTTTTTCTTGCCATTCTGATTGAGTGTCCTGATTGGCTTTCCTGTCCTCTAGATAGGGCATGTGATCCTCTTTATTCACTTTGTTTATTCCTTTGTTTACTCCATTTAATATACTTCTCATCTCAGATCATGTGTTCTCCATTTCAGACTCGTTCCCTCTTATAATCTCCATCTCCATTTTTCTCTCTTTGTTGGTGTGCTTTACATTTCCCAAAAGTTCATTGAGCATCTTTATAACCAGTGTTTTGAACTTTGCATCTGTTAGATTACTTAACTCCATTATATCTGGGTCTCTGTTCTGTCTTCTCATATGGTTTCTGCTTCTTTGTCTTCTTATTTTGGCTGCCTTTCCGAGTCTGTTTGTATGTACTAAGCAAAGCTCCTGAGTCTTTCGGTCTTATTAGTATAGATTTGTGAAGTAAGTGTCCAGTGGCACAGACTTGAGAGGGGTTCAGCTGCAGGTGAAATTTAGCCCTGGCCTGTGCTTCTCTTGGGCCACCTGTCAAGATTCAGCCAGCAATCCACAGATGCTGTGCTTATAGTTGCCTCAAAAGGCCACACCAGAAACCGCGGCCAGCTGCCTCCAATATGAGTCTAGACTCTGCTCAGCAAGGCGCATCTGACTTGATACACCTAAATATGGCTTGGGGTGGGGGGGCCCGGGTTGGGAAAGGCAAGGTTTCAGGGAATCCTCTGGGCAGCGTGACCTCTGTTATCCAGTTTGATGACATCAAAGCTATGGCGGTGCTGATTCCACGCACTGGGAGCTGGGAGGTCTCAATAGGGAACAATGGATACCACTGGCACTTTTGTACAGAACGAGTCGCCTCGGACCTCACTCCAACAGTGTCTCCCTGTAAGTCCCTGGTGCCCCCTGCATGCAGCGGAATCAGCACTAGTGCTCAGAGCGAGCAGGCCTGTCACCGTGAAAATCCGCTTGTAGTCATGGCCCCTTTAAGAAGCCTCTGCTGCTGCAGCCTCCATGTCACTCAGTTGCTTGGAACCCGGCAGTCCTGCGTCCTCACCCGTTTCTACGTTCTGCCATCGCAGTGTGATTTCTTGGATTTCTCCCTCGTGGAATGGTTTGTTCATCTAGATCCCAGGTGATTTTTCCTTGCTGCTGCTCCTTGTTTCCATCGCAACTTTGATTTGGTTGCCAGAGGGACGAACAGAGCCCCTATCATCTACGCCATTTTTTCTCCTCCTCTTTCTTTCTTTTTAAAAAATTACTACCTCTATAGGTAGGGGATCTGTTGGCCAAGAAGGGGAATTTACAAATCTGAGCCATTTGTAATTGAATACATCTTAAAACTTTAAAAAATGTGCTGGTAGAGAAGACCTGAGCTCTGGGCGGGACAGACCCAGGGCAGCGGCTTTGCGGAGGTGCCCTCTTCCTGCAGCCCCATTTCCAGGGCATGCAGCCTATGGAGACACAGCCCTAAGAAGGTCGGTGCTTCTCCCCAAACACAGAACGACCACAGATTCCAAGCTAGGTTTGCTTTCTGTGCCGCCTGAATTCCTAAGATAAAAAATATACAGACCTAAAGGGAGATTTTTCTGTCCAAAGATGAAAAATAGTACCACTACCATTTTTCAGGAGGAGGTTGAGGAAATACAAGAAGAATTTAATAAAAGTAGATATCGACGACATTGGGTATGTCAGTGGCTATGAACTTCAGGACCTATTTTAGGAAGCAAGGCTTCCTCTGCCTGGCTACAAAGTGTGCGAGATCATGGAGAAAGTTCTAGCAGTTGCTGACAACAACAAAAGCCTGATAATAATAACATTAATATAAATTTATTGGAAGGCGAGAGCAAGAAAGAGAGAACTGGATGAATTTTTTTGGAGGGGGTCAATCCATATATTAATCATTTGTACAGTAATCTTGCAGATGGCTTAGTGATCTTTCAGCTCTGTGAAATGATCCTCATGCCAGACAACTGAAGCCATGTGTCAAACCTCCTTTGCGCTTGGAAGGAACATAAAGAAAGATCAAAACTGTAACTATGCAGGGGAACTTGAGAAGAATAAGGCCAAATTCTCCGTGGTTGGCATTGCTGGACAGGACCTAAATGAAGAGAATTCAATGCTTACTCTGGCATTTGCATGGCAGGTGATGAGAAGGTACACATTGAATGTGTTATCAGATCTTGAAGAAAGTGAAAAAGTAAATGATAAAGTGATTATTAAATGAGTCAATCAGACTTTTAAAAGTGCACACAAAAATACTTCTATTTCCAGCTTCATGGACAAATCTATTAGCACTATTTTACCTGCCCTAGATTTATTTAATAGGTGCCATTCCACCAAATGAAGTTCATCAAGAAATGATCAAGAGAGATTTTTCTGATGAAGACAATAAGCTGAACAATGATAAATATTGCCATTTCAGTTGCTCAAAAGATCGATGCCTGGATATGTGCCTTACCTGATGAACTTGGAAAAGTGAAATAAAAAATGGATATGATGGTGTTCACATGCTCCGTGAGAAAAGGACTGAACAGAACAAAACAAACACAATGTGATTTTCTACCACATTAAATACACTGAATGCCTTACAGTTTACAGAATTCTGAAATGTAATTGGTATAAAATCAGAGATTATTTATATGCTCAAAAGAGTTGTATAATTCACTTACTAGTAGATATTGATAATGGAATATGTTCATCAAACTGATATTTCATGATTAAATTATTTTCATTTCCTGAAATTCTCATTAAAATAAGATTAATTCATTCTTTTGCATAGTTCAAAAGAGATCAAAACTTTTTTTTTGCAGGTCCTGCTGTGAAATGTTTTGATGTGTGTGTGTGTGTTAATTTTGATCATAAATGTATTCAGTCATAATCCAGTTTAATCCCTTTGTTCTTTTCCTCCAACTATGTGAAGTGGTCTAAAACTTCAACTTTTTTGTAAGTTTCTGTATTGTCTAAAACTTTTAAGTGACAAGTATTATCCTATTAACATTAAAATATATATATATATTAAACTAAATCTCAAAAAAAAACCCCAAATTCATTCTCTTATATAAGATGCCAGAGCTTTTTATGGAAAACTTAATTTTAACTGCATAGATATTTTACATATGCTAGTTTGGTAATACAGTCTTAACTATGGCAGGCAGCATATAGATATTGGTAGGACATTATTAGAGAAATATGTGTGTGTATATATTTTCTTAAATGGTATGTATAATTGGTCGTCAGCCAGACATTAAGCATTTATTGTGCCCATGCTGTGTATACTTTTCAGTTTATAGATATCTGGATATGCATGCAGTTATTTTCTGACTGACTTCTTCCAAATATTCACAACTAAACATTGGCAAGAGGATCTCAGTACATGTTATGTACATGACACTATAATGTTAGCTTCATATTACAGATGCTAATTTTGATCTGTACTGAAGCCCTAAATAATTTAGAACATGCCCACCAAATATCTTTAGTAGAAAATAACACAAAGCCTATTCAACATAGAATATTTTCACATGTTTTTTTCCACAGCCTCCTACAAGTTAGCAGTGTTTGGTTAATGCTTGTGTTACTTGAGAATAGCTAAGCCTGAGACCTATTTTTGTCCAAGTTTTTAGTAGTGGACAGATTCTTCTGCTAATAATTGAATTCAGAAATCTACTTCCTCCTTCTTCCACTGTCAGTGCCAGTGAGCAAAACTGCTGTGCAAAAATTTGCTGTCACTTTATGTCAGTGTAATGAGTAGTCTAAAGCCCCCTTCTACCATTGATTGAAATATATGTATTGGTAAGAGTGAGACTGCTCATGTGTTTAGAATAGACTTTTTTTTTAACTGAAATCAGCAGGTGGAATTATACAATATATTCTTCTACAAGAGAGATTTCCTTTCCTTTTATAGTTTGGTGGTTGTTTTCTTATATAAAGATTAAGATTTGTTCTTGCTCTTTTTTGAGATTATTTCAATCATGTTTCCTGTTTTGATTTTTTTCACCATTGTTTTTACTAAGTTATCTGTGTATGTAAAATTTTTTTTTAAATGTGCTCATATTCTTTGTGAAGTTTCTTCCTTACAACAAACCTGAGATCTGATCTAGAGTGAGCAGATATTTTATTTTGTTAAATAGATTTCAAAATGCTACTGGGAGGCCGTTCCCTGCCTAGGACAGATCTGGAGGTTGGCCGCCAGGCGGAGGAGAGGATGAGAGTGTTTTGATGTAGGGCCTCACATTGCCATTTCCTCAAAAGCCAAGTGTCTCTCAGTGGACATCTAATTCTCACTCTGAGAACTTTTATGTTATATTTTAATTTAGATGATTACATGTCGTGTGTGTGTGTGTGTATGTGTGTATTTCAGTCCTATGTATTTTTGTACTTAATGCTACTAAGAAAAGAGCAGAGGTGGACTTCCTTTCTTCATTTATTTATTCCATTGATCAACAAGCATTTGTTGAGTACTTTTTATGTGAAGTCGCTAGGTGCTGGCAGATGATGGGATAATGTCAAGTGTAGGCGGCCATATGATAAAAAGTTTTGCAGTAGCCTGAAAAATCAAAGTGGTAGAATTGAGCTCTCATATAGTAGGTCATAGTCTCACTTCAAGAGACAATTTAATTTATTTAACTACATCACTAAATTAATGCTGTTAATTTGGATTGTGTTTTTTCAGTTTTGTTTATATTTATTATTTAAGTTTTAAAAATAGTCATATGGAAGCTATCAGCAGGCCAGGGAGGACCCAGTTCTGAGCAGTGGTGGCATGAAGAATCCATGCAGGAGGGGCAGGGAAGATTCAGTATGACCTTCACAGATTGACCTCCCAGTGGGCATCTTGGGAGAGGCCTTGGGCGGGACATGATCCCTGATGGTCAGGGTATGCCCCCAGTGCCCTGGCATGTTAGTCCATAGAACGCTGCGAGGTGGGGGAGACCACACAGTGGAATGGAAGCTTGGAATAAAAAGTCGTGTACTGAGAATCAGATTTAAAAAGCCACATTTCTTTAAATGTTGTGTATATTTTACCACATACTCATACACACAGCCACACACAAAGATGGAACTCAAGTCCACTTGAGTTTGTGATCTGCAACATAAACCTTCTCTAAAAGTTTGGGGCAGTTGGGCAGCTGGAAGCTATGTGCAGCATGTTTTGAGCTTGGCCTCTCTCTGAGGCTTTAGCAAAGGAGTCTTCTTGGGGCTGTGCTTTTCTCAGGGTGTGACAAAGAGCAAGCCCCCTAAATGAGCCAGGTGTTTGTAATTGTTAGTGTGAGATGATTCCCACTTCTTTATAGAAATTGAGATAATTGTAACAAGGAATAGGAGTCTTGAAAGAAAAAGGTGACAGAGAAGGATGCCCAAAGTTTTCTTTACATATGATTTATTTATCACAGAGGAATGGGAGCAAGAGATAGGAGACCCCCTGAGTGGGAATAGCGCCCCTCAGGTTTGGAGGCAGAGAGTCATCCGTGGCTCAACCCTGGGCTGTGAGCAAGCTGGGCCCAGTTTCCTAGAGAAAGGCCACATTCCCACAGGTCTCGGCACTGAAGGAAAGTAACACCATGTCACTAGGTGGACCAGGCACAGGCAGCGCCAGGCCATAGCTCTCCCTGTGAGGGGGCAGCTCAGAAGGGTGTACATGTCTGCCTTACATCTCTGTGTAGGAAGAAAAGCATCTAGATGCTGTGCCAAGTGAGGAGAAAGAGAACTTCCCTGTGAGGAAATGGATCCCAGTTTTAGGATCCTCATCTGACAGAGCTTACAGCAGTGTTCCTGACTTGGGGCCCAGGGGCAAGCCAGGTAAGAGACGCCTTCTCCAGAGCTGGGCAGAAGAAGAATAGAATTGTGGTGAACTGAAAAGTACCAGGCCGACAAAAGGAGCTCTGTTTACATTTTTTTAAACCTGTGCCAAGAAAACCTGTCTGGGAATGAAATTCCTGAACTGCCTCATTTCGATGCTAATTTTATCGATGAAGGAAGGGACCTTGGCAGGGAAGTCTGTTCACAGCAGGATGATTTTAATCGATCTGTCTGTGGCCATGAGGTAATGGCTTTATAATATTTCATTCTAACACCCTCAGTTCATGCCAGGCCTGTACTCTGTCCCCTGCTCATGGCAGAAAGTGCACCTTGAATCGTGGGTGTGGAGCTAGCAGTGTATGTGCAGCTCAGAAAGGGGGGCACACTGATAAACATCAAGATGCACACTCACACGAGAGGGTCATGAGTGCTGAGCTCATAGGAGCAATTTCCTGTTTTTCTGAGTTACGATTCTAGAAGTAAATGAATTGGAGCTGGGGAACTTGGCCCCATCGAAGGCACACAGAAAGATCCTGAGCCTTTGGGAGGGACACAGGACACGGGAGCAGACTTAATGAATGACTTAGGTACTGTGACACCCAAAGCCCTGGAGCGCCTTCTCGCAGCACTTGCTTGCTGTTGTCTGCCCTGCAGCAGGCAGCGCTGCAGTTTAAGGCAACCCCGTAGCTTCTGCCAACAGCTGGACCAACAGCTGGACCACTCCTTTCTCTGAGTGAGTGGGCTAAAAGTAGGTTAAGGGAGACTAAGATTAGAACAAGAAAGTGTCACCTTTGGAATGCACATTATCTAATCTGGATCAGAGAGGGAGTAGTACCTGTTGAGATGTTTCCTATAAACAGAGCAAGTTTAAATTCTGCTAGTTTCTCCCATCAACAGTCTCACAAAGGGGTCTCCAAAGCCTTTGATGTCAACAGACTCAGGCTTCACAGCCCCCACTCCACTGGCCTTGTGCATTTGTGCACAGAGCCCCATACACCTTCCAGAGGGTTCTGGAGAGGCCTCTTCCTCTTGGGCTGTCCCAATAAGTCACAGGATTGGGGGAAAGTCTCAGCTAGTTCAGAAACACTCAAATTCTAAATAGTTCTTCTTTTGAATTAAGCCCCTTTCCACGATGAGAGGGCGCTTCCATGTTCTCCTTTTGCTTAATCCCTCCTTGAAGCAGGCCCGGGCGCCCTCTGGATCGCGTGAGGAAAAGGACCCACGAGCGAGAGTGAGAGCTGCGCTGAGTCAATGGCATCAGGCACTCAGTGAAAATTCCTTTTTTGGAAGCTAGGCAGTCACTCTCCAAGACTGCCGAATCCTTGGGAAGTGACGCAAGCCCACAGTCAGGGAGAGGCAGGAGAGCGCTCCTCGGAAGGTGCCCTGAGTTCCCGCCTGAGACGCAAGCAGCTTCTGGGGCACTGCCCCATAGCCCGAACTGCATCAGCTGCCAGTGGAGGGAAGGGCTCTCGGTGCAGCGCCTTATATAGCAAACAATTTACGAAGGAGGTTCTTACACACAGCACACACAGGGAGTGCATTTGAGCAGTCTGTGAAACTCCCTCTACCAACAGCGGCTTATCGTTATAGGAGGAGAGCAAAAACAGATGCATTTTCTGCCACAACACATTTTGTTCACTATGTTAGCAGAAGAGGCTGGGTTTTGAGCAATGCTGCAGAGGTTCCTTTACTGTTGCCTCTCCTGCCTGCAGGTTCCAGTGCCTGGCCCCTTCTACAAGTAGGTAGCTCGGACACTGCGAACCCAGAACTGGAGCGGATGCTGGTCACAGTGACTGCAGAGGGAGACTCTGGACTGTGTTTCTGAAGGGAAAGACATCTAGGCCCCCAGGGAAGGTCTGACAATGGGCATGATGGCCGGAATGGTGAGGGCGCAGGAGACCCTTGCTGCTGGGGTTCCTAGACAGCCTGTGGCATCTTTTCATTGTGCCTGAGCTATCAGCCAGGAAAGGAGGAAGCTACATGCAACAAAATTTCTTCATAGGAAACCCACAAATCTGAATAGATTTCTCTCCTAGTACCTGTTACCCCTATTCTAATAACAGCACTCCCATTTTCTTGGGGAGCCATGTCTCCCCACCCAACCCGCATGGTTGGGCTAGCCTTCCCTGTCATGCGGCCCTGAATGTCACACCAGTTTTGGTGACTATGTGAGGGGCCTGTTTCACGGTGCTCTGCCGGGAGGGAGCCCAGGACTTTGGCCTGTGGGGTTGACATTCTTGCTTCCATGTAAGGAGGGCCTGCCTGAAGATGATGCCAACTCAGAGAAAAACAGGACCAGGAGTTGGAAAGATAGATTCCTGGACACTTTCTTTGAGTGCCTGTGTTTGCCGTGCCTTCAGTTAGAGCGCTACTGCTGTCCTTGGCTGCCTCTTAGCTTATGGAAGCCTGGGTCAGAGTTCTGTCACTTGCAACCAAGGGTCTCGAGTGAGAACACAGGCAACAATTAGGAAGTGAAGACATGGTCCACTAGTATTAATGTATCAGGTCTAGGTTTCAAGCAGTTGTTTTGTTTTGTTTTGTTGTTGTTGTTTGTTTTTTTGTTTTGTTTTGGTTTTAAGAAAAAGGTTGAAAATGCTGCTTGGAGACCTTCCATCAGTTTTTGGGTCCCACTTGAGCTCATTTAGGACTTACACATTAAAAAAAAAAAAAACTCAGTCACATTTAACAGCTGCTTAATTCTGCTGAAACATGTACTAGTAAAGACTTAAAAGTGATTATATCTGTTAGCAGAAGATTTCTGGCTGAGTTTTGCTTCTCTATGAAATGTTTTATTTGTTTTTTTTGGAAGATGAAAGAGATACCAGAAATTATTACACATATCAAAAGTAACTCTTGTGATCGATTTATTTCAAGAGGTGAGGAGCCAAAAGGGCCTAATGTATGTGCGTGTTGCTCCTTAGCCACCCAAGACATTCCTGCTCTTGGGTCCCTTCCTCCCCAAATGGGGCCCCTACATGTCTCCTCCCCTCAGGGCTTCCTGCTGCACAGACCTGGTGTTGCATGCCATCAAGCCTCTTTCTTTTCACCCCAGTGTCACTTCTGAGCAGAAGTGACGGACAGCCTACAAGTGCATGTATACATGGTGCATAAGGGAACATAAGCATCTTCAAAATTCGTCATTTGAGAGGGAATGAATGGGTCAAAGCCTACTGAGCCCCTCAAAGTCCAACTCTATCCAACCTTGAATTTCTGCCTGGAGTGTAGCCTGGGAGAAGGCTGTTCCTCTGTGTCCCCTAGCACTCGGAGCATGCTCTTGCCTGTGTAGATGAGAAACTGTCCAGTCACTTGGGCAGCGTGGGACAGGAACCGTAGCAGGCTCCTGCAACAGAGGGGGCAAAGGCACGCGTCAGACTTGCAGTTCTGGGCCAGGAAGCAACAGAGGGCATGAGAATTCTTCACAACTCTCCCCCCGCCAAACACGTGCTGAAGCAGGCCGTGCTTCCATCCCCTGATTCCCACTGCGCTCTCTAACATACAGATGTTGACTGGTGAGGTCTGCCTCAGAGCAGGGATCTGCATTTCTGGTGAGCTCCCAGGTGACACTGATGCCACTGACCGGGACTACCCTTCCACTAGCCACTTCCAAATGGGGCCTGTTGCTCAGTAACTAGAAAGTGCCAAGTTAGCAGACTGTTCTCCTGAGTGTACACACTATGTCCTATCCTTCAGCCACTGGCTTATTCTGGTGCCTTGGTGTGTGGGGTTTGTTACTGAAATCAGTCAAATCAGGCATGAAAGGAGAAGTCAGGCTGAAGAAACGTCTTACAAAAACTGAAATCGTGACCCTATGACCAGTTAGCTTAAGGGGCTGGGACATCCCAACTTGACTCTGTTGTGCCATCTACATTCTAAGGCTGAGTTTGGCAATTGTGTTATTTCAGACTAAGAAAGTGACTCTAACTAAAAATCTTATTCCCTACTGAGTCCAAAGCTAAAGGGTTTTATTTCAGTTTTAAAGGTCGTCACTTCAAAGAAGCCCAGCCAGAACTGGTTGGGACAGCTCTCTGCTCCTGGCATCCCAGAAAGGGCCCTTGGTAGGCAATGGCTTTGATTTGGGAATATTTGTGACTTCTGTGGCTATGTGTGGTGTCATCAGATCTATCAAATAGTAAGAATTAGTGACAAGAAGGCTGAATTTTAGGTGAGGTTTACTTCCTCATCATACTTTTCTAAGTTGTTTGAATTCTCCTGTCTCGCTTTAAAAGTCAAACAATCAAGCTATTTTCTCTCATCTCAGCAAAAAAGAGGGAGCTCTCCTGAGAGTCAATATTTCAACACCAGGACAATGACAGTTGTCTAGGAGTAAGCTGCTGATGATTCTAAGTGGGAAATGGAGGCCACACAGAAGCTTCAGCCAAGCTGACCTAGTGTTGGGGCCTGGAGACCCATTAGAGGAGGGAAGCCTCCTTTCCAAAGCCGTTTCCCTCCTGGGGCTGTGCTCTAGGAAGATCAGAGTAGGCTCCTGGGACAGTGGAGAGAATGAGCCAGTACCCTGAGGGAAGCAGTCAGGCTGCTGCCCAGAGGGGCTATGCACAGAGCTCTGGAGCCAGCAGTTATATACTTTTTAGACCAGCTTCAAAGACCTTCTGCCACTGTCAGTCTCTCCTTCCATCCATCCCTCCACAGAATACTAGTGCTGTAGAGGATCAATGGCAAATTAACTGGAGGGCTAGATACAGATGTATTTGGAGCCTTTGTAATGATGAAGAACTTGGAAGCAAACTTCTCCTTTAAAAGATGATGAAATCAAGCCTCAAAAAATTAACCTGTTAAAGGTCACACAGCTTGTTGCTCAGAAGCAAGGCTGGGAGAGACTGTAGGTATCTCTCTCAGGCCAGGGCTCAGTTGCAAGGTGTCCATCCTGGTTATACAAATGGAGTGTTTCTGGTGGACATACAGAATTCGTTCATACGGGTTGCGGTATGCATTGGGGATCTGTCTTCTATAGGCTTCCCTGTAATGCTGTGCAGCCAGCCCAGCCCCAGCCATGTTCCCATGCCACTTTACCACTAGCTTCAAGTTAGCAGTAATACAGAAATACATGCAAAAGAGTACCCAGGTTTGGGTGGCTACTCTGTTCAAACCAAGTCAGAATCTCCACAGCTCTGGTTTTAGTGTCACTGCTCAGAACTAAGGTTTAAAATTGCACAGCCCTAGTTTTTAAGAGAATTTGGTTCTTCACATTTATTAGATTTTTGTTTCCATTAAGTATTTAATGGTCTTTGGAGGGAAAAAAAAGTATATTTTGGCTCAAGACTTTCTGTTGTCTGAAATACGTCCAGCATAAGAGTCAAACTTCTGTACAAGAATGTGAATTAGAGTGAACAACTATCAGTCACGTCAGTCACGAGCCTCCTCGAGGCTCGGCCCTGGGAATACAGAGGAGCGAGCTGGGAACGGGCCATTGGACCATGCTGTGTGCAGTTACCAGACTCTAAAGACGACCCCGAAGTCTGTTACCTCAGCAAGGCCTTGAGCCCAGTACACCGGAAGTCATAGGACACAGAGTACATCTCATACATGGTGGCCTTCACGTTGAGGCAGCCAATGACATCCTTGGGACTCAGCTTGTACAAGTCGAAGGTGATTCTTGCTATTCCTGATTTCTTTGGCTGCTGGCGAGCAGGAATGTAGTTACTACCCTAGAAGAGTGACAGGAGGAGGAGACTTAGGAAGCGGCCCGCCTATGGCATACGAAACGAATCCTGTAATCCTGGTTTTATGCTAGTTTTGACTATCAGTTTAAAACCTGTTAGTGACTAAGCTACTAATTATTAATGTTTTTTAGCAAACAATATTCTTATACTGCTACCATGTCCAAACCCATAAGAAAGTATCCTTCCTTCACATTCCTTGAGTTTAGTGACTCAGCCTGACCGTGATTCAGCTTTGAGGCCTAGGTTTCAATACCCAGGGATCAATGAATGGTTGTGTTGTTGACACATGGTATTGGGAGACACTCACACTGGTCACTGAGGGCCACCTTGGTTACTAGATTGACATGGGCAGAAAGTTTCAGATTCAATGTCATAGTCTCATGACTATGACACGGTCTGCTTAAAGAGAAGCAGGCAGCATTATTTCCATTTTTATAAGAGGCTTCTGGGCAGAAAGTTTCAGAATCACATGGCTAGAGTAAGGGGCAGTATGAGAACGTTCCCAGGGCTTCCCCGATTTTCTAGTAATTACCTTGGATGAGAGTGGACTTCTTGGAGACACCAAAGCTGTTTGATTACACTATCTACTCTCAGTGTACCTGAAACATCACAGACCCTTTAGGTTGGGAGGAGAAAGTCAAAGACCTTTATAAGTCCCGCAGTTTATAAACAGCACTGGAATATAATCTCCCCCATCAAAATCGTTGAAGGAACAAGATGAAAGCTGTCTCAGGGCACAAATGCCAGGCCGGGGGCTAATCCTCCTGTGGGTTTGCTCCACGAAGGGACCTTGTGACATTCAGGATTCAAATTTACATAAACCAATAGGGTTACTAACTCTCAGGAACCTCTGGGGTTGGGAGTAGTTGAGTTTATGAACGTTAAATTCATAATGACAATGATATTTGCCATTAAAACATAAATTCTTCTAAATGTAACCAATCCCTAGAGCCACTCTTCTTTCCTCTCACATGAAACATAGAGCCAAGAGAGATTCTGGTCGTTGCCTGTTGTTTAATACACAAGAGGTCCTTGACCTCTTTAGAGGGCATAAACTCTCCATCATCTAGAACACATTATTTTTAAAAATCAAAATTACAGAATCAAAAGGGGTTTTCACATATAATCCTGCTACAACCCTTTTCTATTGTCCCGTGTTCCTCTGCTTTATGAAAAATTTATCTTACTTTCTCAAAATGTTTTCCTTAAGTCTGGTCTTAAATCAAAATTAACATGCGCTTACAAAGTTAATCCATTGATGACCTAACACTGGGTGTATGGAGTTCTATAACCCGCTGACTAAGGAAGAAGGAAATGACTGTCTCTGAGCCTTCTTCCAGAAAGTGCTTTAAGAGCTACTTCCTCACAGGTTCTAAGGCATTTAAACTGAAGAAGGGAGACCTCTGGTGGCTATTTCTTGGCCGGACATTCCTCAAGTCAAATAAAATTGGCTTCACTGGTAAAAACACCTCCAAGTTGGGGAGGACCTATAATCAGCTGTGAGGTGCCTATTTCCTATCCAAAGGAAGATAGTTGAAAAGTGGAAGACAAGAGAAGACTCCAATCCCAAATCACATGTTAGGTGGCTACTAGACTGAAATGGCCTTAGGCTCCTCCTTGAACTGTCACATCGCAGACTTATTTGTATCCACTGCACCCTATCACTACCCTATACTTTAGCTGGGTATCCCAGTATCCACCCATTCTGGGGGCTTATACATGTCACATATTAACCAACTCCCCTTAGTAACTGAATGTCTCATACACAAAAACAGACAAACAAACAAACAAACAATATATCTTCCTGTCTGAATTAGTTTCCTGTGGCTGCTATAACAAATTATCACAAACTTAATGGCTTAAAAAAACACCAATCTATTCTCTCATAGGTCTGGAGGTTGGGAGTCCAAAGTGAGACGGCAGGGCTGGTTCCTTATGGAGGCTGCAGGGGGAATTGGTTTCCTTGCCTTTTCTGGCTTCCAGAGCTACTTGCATGCCTTGGCTCGTGGCCCTTCCTCACATCATTCCTTCTCTTTTTCTGCTTCTGACCCTTATTCTGGCCTTTCTTCATCCCTCTTAAAAAGACCCTGTGCTTATCTGGCCACTGGGTAATCCAGGATCATCTCCCCATCTCAAGAGCTTTAACTTAATCACATCAGCCAAATCCTTTTTGTCATGTAAAGTAACATTCACAGCTTCCAAGATTAGGACAAGGACATATTTGGGAGCCATTATTCTGCCCTCAAACAAGAAGCAGTACAGTCCAAGATTGTCTTTTAAAAGATTTACCTAATTGACCCCACGATCTTCCAATCTACTAGCATAATCACTTGCTTTAAAGATATATATATACATATGTATACGTACATATATATGTACGTACACACATACTTACATAAATATGCATATTTAATTTATGCTTTTTATACTGGTTTATAGTTTTTCTTCTAGTTAGAAAATTCTGTTATGAAGTATTTGACATGTATAGAAGTGTACATATATGTAAAAATAAGGAATAATAAGATGATTGATAAACCCACTCCACATAAAACAAAACATTATCACCCCTCTGTGCCTCTCCAAATTATGTTCCTCTACCTCCCAAGAGGAAACCATCTAAGTTGTGCATCATTCCCTTACTTTTTTATATTTAGCCATGTATCTTAAACATTATGTAGCTTATTTTATATATTTTTGAATTATCTATAAATGGTTAAATGCTGAGGTTCTCAAAGTGTGGTTTAGAGGCACCTGGGGGGGGATCTTTCTGGGGATTGAGAGATGAAAACTATTTTTATAAGAAACACTATTATGCAATTTGCCTTTTTGTTCTCATTCGCTATTCTCTCACATGTAGTACATTTGGAAAACCTGCATAACTTAGTGAACCAATATTTTCTAAAGGATCAATGCATGATGTTACAAAATCATCCATTAAAGTGCTAGACTAACCCATGAATTCCAGCATCACAGAGGAGGCAAGCTCCACAGGTATGCCTTCAGGTTCCACACTGCACCAGCCTTTATACAACCAGCATTTGTCAAGTTTCGGTGTAGTATCAGAGGAGAATATTCTCAATGATCTGAAAAGACCATTAAAATAATCTTTCCTTTTCCAACTACATATATATGTGAGATCATATTTTCTTCACATACTTCCATCAAAACAATATATTACAACAGATTGAATACAGAAGCAGATATAAGAATTTAGCTGTCTTCTATTAGATGAGGCATTAAAGAGATTTGTAAAAATGTAAAACAATGTTATGCCTCATTAAATATTTTTTTTTGAAAAATAGTTATTTTTAATAAAAATATATGATTTCTGTTAATTTATATTGGGTTATTATTTTTAATGAAATAACACATTTTTTAAATTCATCAATTTCAACTTTGATTATGTGAAATATATATACCTATGCCTTATACTTTCTCATCCTGGGCACTCTGGCATTTGGGGCCAAATAATTCTTCATCATAGGGGCTGTCCTGTGCATTGTAGAATATTTAGTAGTATCTCTGGTCTCTACCCCCTAGATGCCAGTAGTGTGTCCCTGCCCCAGCTGTCACAACCAAAAAGGTCTTCAGACATTGCCAAATGTTCCCTGATGATCGAAATCACCCCCAGTTGAGAACCTCTGATTGATGAATATCAATAGATTCTATTGATATAATCCACATAAACATAAGCTATTTGGGTCTTTATTAATTTTGAAAAGTATAAAGGAAGATCAAAAAGTTTGAGGACCACTTGTTTACGTATTATTCTGCCATGTTTTCACTCAACATAGTTGATCAGATGTCTGTAGCTGAACTTCATGCATTTTCACAGCAGTTTATAAATATTGAATGTTGTATATTCCATTCAATGTATATACAACAGTGTGTTTATTTATGCATATTTACATAGAAGCATGTGGCTGGGTATCATGTGCTGGGTATATATCTAGAAATGAACTTGCTCAGTTCAACTCTATGGGATAAAGACAAGTTGTTTTACACAGTTAGTTATTAGTAGGAGCATAAGAAAGTTCATTGCTCCATATCTTAAATATGGAAAAAATTTAAAAGCCTAACAATAATGGTGTAAAAGGGTGTCTTATTGTGATCTTAACTTGTTTTCCTAGTCACCAATGAGGTTGAGCATTTTCCTATGATTTATTATCCATTCTACAAATGCCTGTCTATTTTTTTGTTCATTTTAATATTGGCTTGTCTGTTATTGCCATTATTGATTTGCGTGATTTCTTTAAATTTGCAGAATACTAATCCTGTCAGGTTATGTTGAAAACACCTTCTGTCCACTGTGGCTTTTGTTTTACTTCTTTTATAGTATCTTTTGATAAACAATATTCTTAATGGAGTTGAATTTATTGTTTAAAAAAATGGTTAGTATATTGTATCTTGTTTAAAAAGATTAATGCATTAGATCTACTCAGTCACGTCTCCAACTTCCTTCCTGTTTTCCACCTCTCTCTTTTTGTGTTACATTGCAGGTATCATCTTTAGACCTATCTCCTAGGTCTCTCATTAGCTTTAGTCCTGTCCAAGTCTTCATTTATTTTAATTGCTAATTTTTCATTTCCAGAAATTCTATTTGATTCTTCCAAGTCTCTCTCTTTTTAAAATTTTCTCTTGTTCCTTCTTACTTTAGACTGCTTTTCATATTTCTTTGAACATTTTAAATATACTTATTTTACACTGATGATTCAAATCTGAGTTCTTTACAGGCCTGGCTTTGTTAATTCTGCTTACTCTCACATACAGCACCTGAGTCCTTATGTTTTATGTTTTACTGTGAACTCATATTTGTTGGAACTTTAGGAATAAAAATTCTCTGAGGCCTAGGTCAAATTCGTTTGAGCCTATTTGCTCCTACTAGTTATTTGGAGGCACATCAACCCTAGATCACTGGGACTGGAAGGAGAGATCATTTGAATAAAAAGAATTCAATGAGTAACCTCCTTCCACTGAAGTTCCCTCCCTGGGTCTCTGTAAACTGAACTCTCAGCTTGGGTGATTTTGGAATCAACAGTCCCTAAAACATGAGAGCAGCTGTCTCATGGATTCTCAGAAGAGAACTTGCTAAGATTCTTTGCTTTATGTGGGCATCTCTACCCTGACCCCACTTTCTTTTAGCCTAAGACTTTGTCTCCTCTCCTCCCAGCATCCATCAAAACTGAAGACCTTAACTTCCTTAAGAAGAAAATACATATATCAAAAACAGGAATAAAGAATGGTAACAACTACATTCCTATCAATAAGTACCTTAAATGGAAAAGAATTAAGTGCTCCAACCAAAAGACAGAGTGCTGCTCAAAGGATAAGAAAACAAAACACCTACATATGAAAAGGAAGGAGATGGAAAAAGATATTGCTTTGTGGACCTAGAAGGTATTTAAACCAGACAGAGAAAGATAAACATTATATGATTTCACGTATATGTGGAATCTAAGGAATAAAAAGAACAAACTAATCAAAAATATAGTGGACAATTTGGTGACAGATAGAGGGGAGGGGAGTTGGCGGGCTGGGAGAATGGGGTGAAGGGTTAAAGAAGTACAAATTAGTAGCTGATGGATGGTCATGGGGATGGGGAGCACGG
Source organism: Eonycteris spelaea (assembly GCA_003508835.1). NCBI lineage: Eukaryota > Metazoa > Chordata > Mammalia > Chiroptera > Pteropodidae > Eonycteris > Eonycteris spelaea. The sequence goes on along the minus strand of PUFA01000380.1, from coordinate 254,249 downwards.
CATAGGGAATACAGTTAGCATTAATATGTTGGCTTGATGGAGGGTCAGAGGAGGGAGGGACCAATTGGGGGAAATGTTCTACGAACTATATAGACGTCTAACCGATGTACTGTATACTTGAAACTAATTAAAACAAATAAATTTAAAATAAAGTGAGTAAAGCCATGCCTAAAAAAAAACCTTGAAGCCTTTAGTCATTGAGGTCAGTGGATACCTGCAGGTGAGAGGGTCACAGGTGAGACATCAGCTTCAGTGTTTACTTTCCTCTCTGGATTCCAGCTTCCATAAAATCTTTGGCTTCTGAGGATTTCCCTTTCTTAGGCATATAAAAATATGTTTTAATATTTTGCTTTACATTTTTAGTGGGAGGGTTTTCCAAGATATATAATGTATAGTTTCCACAGAAGTAGATGCCTTTATTCTATCTCTTTACTTTTCTAAATCACTGTATTCATGCACAATCCCCTACTTAATTTCCTTGGCTATGTTAGCTTGCCGGACCTCCTAAGACAGAGTCAGTTGAATGGTCAACAGGTCATATCTATAGGCTTTAACAGGATCTACAGCTACTCACTGGCCAAAGCTTGTCCCTCAGAATTCTTTGCTCTAAACCATACAGCTCAAGTTCACAAAGATGCTACATTTCTAAAATACTTATAAGAATCCCTTTGAAGGTGATGGATCCAATTATTAGGTAGATATAAAGGATATATTTAGAAAGTGAGCAAGTCGGCACCAAAGTAGGAAATTCACTTTTGCAGGTGAAAAGTCTACTCAGTAGCTGTTTGCTTACCGGTGTCCATTTCTGTCCTTTTTCCAAGATCATGAAATGTGTGTTGTCTCCTAAGGTCTGAAAGAACTCTTCTGTGTCTACCACGGTGCCATCTTCCTCCAACACCAAAGTGACCAGCCCACTGGTGATAAGTAGGGCATCCAGGGTCTAGGTTGGCAACACATTAGAGACATGGAATGAAACAGAAGATTCCATTTTGACTGCTCACAGCCATTGATTACATTATAGTTTCAGAAGAGCTGGCTGATTTGATAAAATTTTAATGGTCAGGATATACCTTAATTGGTATGATTCAGTCTTGGCTTGGAAAAAGAGAAGTTAAGGTTTTTAAGGGACTTATTTCTTCAGAAATTTCAATGACATGAGATTATATTTAATAATATTTACAGTTTCTAAAATTACCTACTTATTTCAACCAATAAAAATTGAAATCCTACAAAATGATATTTAAGAAGCCTGAGTCTCATGTGGCATATTGTTTCTCTCATTTCAGAGCCTCTGTGTTAGATGCTCACATCTCATTTCTGTGGATGTCTGTGTCTAGGTTATGTCTCCATGAGCTTCTTCCTTCTTTGGTCATCTAGGACACTTTTAGATTAGGGAATATTCTTCCCTGGCCTTTATAACAAAGAACAGATTTCCAAAGTCTGCTGCTTCTCTATATTCTCTCTTATCAAAGAAACAAAGCTACATTATTAACTGATTACTGTTTTTGGTTTTTGTCTCTATACCTAAATTGTTTATGGTACAGAAATGCAATATTGTTTTCTTTTATTCTTTCATTGACCTTTAACCACTTAGAAAGGCCCCCTCAGACTCTCCAAGGCCAAGACATGGACATTTCTGCCTCTACACTGGCTTAGTACTGAAGACCCTGTGTCTTCCGAGGACTGGTGAGAAGCTCTGCAGCCCATGGTACCTTGCTGAGGAGCTCCTTCAGACTGCTTGCCATCACCCCCCTCCGACTGCTTCTGTTGTGGTTGGAGACTCGGAAAGGACGAGCCGAATGCATGAGGGGAGTAAGCAGGACTCTTTTCGTCTGTGATCCCATAAATGTCAGGGGCCTAGAAATGGAGGAGAAAAGTAAAAAATATTTTTGACATTACTTTTTACAAAGAGTCTTTAAGAAGAGGTTTGAAGTACACAGAAATAAAAACAATTTCAATATTTGTATCTAAAAGAAAGAAATTCAATTGTTGGGGGATTATTAAAAATTATCTATTATCTCTCTATCTATCTATCTATCTATCACCTATCTATCTCTATGTCCCAATATCCAAGGAACAAACAATACATAAAATTAAAAACACAACCATCATGATAGCTACTTTACGTGAACATTCAAAGCCTTTGAAGTAACTAGTTGAGAAGGAATGGTAAAAGGCATCAAACTCAAAAAAGAAATAAAAATTATATTCTGCAAACATGGGTTTTATAGCTGAAAAATCTAAGAAAATAGTTTCTAGAGACCATGGAGTAGCTAAGCAAAGCTTAAAAATTAGGCAAGCATGCACCCTCCCACCCCTAGTTCCATATTTGTACAATAAGACTAAGCCAGAAATTGCAAAGCCAGACATTGATCACTACAGCAAAAATCAATTTGAAAAACATTAACTTAAGATACATGAGAAACAATAGAACACCAGAATAACTGTGGAATAACAAGAAGAAAAAGAACTTTGGGCCATATGTCATATGATTCTTCGAAGTAATTTCCACATTTATCAAATAATTAGTTAGAATTTTCTTTATAAAAAAGAACACAGAGAAAGAAAGGAACAATAGCAAAACCAAATGAAGACATAATTTTCTGAGGAAAAAACTCCCCAAACTTTGGTTATTAAATTCTAGTTACCTAGTAATTATAAAAAAGTAAGAAAATGGATAAATGAGAAATAGCTGTTAAGATGCTTACTACTTTATAAGTTATTAAACTAATACACATTTTGCTTTATAAATAATAATTCACTTAATCTTCAGAAAACTGTGACATTCTTAGTTTTCTCAATTTGCAGATGAGAAAACCAGGCCAGTGAGCTAGCTGCCCACAGCTGGTAGGCGCCAGAGCTGGCATTCAGCTCCAGGCATCCATTCTTTGCCTCTTAAAGGTAATCTAGATGGCCACACACTACTAGTTACTAACTAAAGAATGAGAAGAGTTCGCATATTAGTGAACATATGAAGCTTTCAATAGCAATTAAAGAAATGAGAAACCACCTTTGACACACCACTGCTTACTATTCCAGCGATCCGCAGCATTTTTGGCACCAGGGACCAGGGCTCCTATGAGAATCTAATGCCTGATGATCTGAGATGAAGCCTGAGGTAGTGATGCTAGCGCTAGGGAGCGGCTGCAAATACAGATGAAGCTCCACTTGCTTGAAGGCTGCTCACCTCCTGCTGGGGGGCCTGAGCTTCTAACGGGCCAGAGACCAGTACTGGCCCACGGCCCGGGGGGTGAGGACCCCGTTTTAAACTAACATGCAAGAAGTTCTCTAAACATGACTCTGCAAAGGGAAACAGATAGGCCTTGCTGGTGGCACTAGAAGGTGGTTCTTTTGGGGGACCAGGTTAGCAACACGTAAAGAGCTTTCGCCCAGGACTGTGGACTTTTTTATATTTAGGAGTATATCCATAAATAAATAATTCAAAAGAATATAAGCAGAAATTAGCAATGTTTCAGGTAGATCTTGCTTCAGGCTGGGTGCTGTGATAAGTGACTCATGACCTCATTTAATCCCCATAACCCCAGAGGGACTAGCACCTGGTGCTGTACTGTTTCCACACCCACCTATTTCGGGTGCTCGAATAGCTGTTGACAATTTAGACAAATATTTGTACAATGAGATTCCAGAGAATGACCCAAAGGACAACCTTTTAGAAGATATGAAGTGAGTCTATCACTGCTTTCTGACACTTATAACAGTTTGTCTAGATTAACCCAATGAAGGCTAAGATTCTAGAGAACACCCATACTGTTTTCAAACGCCTATCACCTAGGATTTAGCACTTTATTTTCACACACACACACACTGCCATTTATTTATCTATGCTTTATTTCCCAACTATTTCCCATTAGAATTTCCTTATGGACAAAGTCTTCTTTGTTTATCTCCCATAATGCCTACCTTAGTGCTAGGCATGGAACTTTTATATAGTATGTTGTTTAACTTGAAGCTCTATAAATGGACACAAGTGAAAATTCAACAACTTATCAAGTAATTTGCTACATGAACAACTGATAGTATCCTAAAGAACCAGCTCTCAGACATAGGTTAAGTTCATGCTACCAGCAGTTTCAGGAGGTCCCCATAGTAGTGAGTGTCTGTGCCTCATGCTTATGGCGTGAGCAAGAGTCTAGCTTGAAATATATTCAGCCAGCATCACATTGGTGCCTCAGAAGTGCTCACATCTGAGCACTTGCTATGGTCAACAATGTATTCGTTCTTTATATATGTCAACTAATTATCATAACCTTAGAAGGAAAGTATTACTCATTGCTCAGATGAGAAAACTGAGGGTCAGAGTGGTTTCTCAATGGGACTTAGTTAATAAGGAAAAGAGGTAGGGCCTCATCTTTCTGGACCTCAAACCTCAAGCAGCAAACAGCAGTCGGGAGCACCGTGAGGAGGATCCGCTTTACGGCTGAAGGGATGGCAGTGTTCTCTGTTCATACCCTCAGTGCCTTTCCCTTTATGCCGCCACAGTCCCTGCGCACTTTGTTTCCAGGGAGGCAATTGCAAAGGGATTGTGCCAAGTCAGTGGTCTCTACTGCGGGCTCCCCATCAGAATGACAAGAGACCCACGGAGTAAATCAGAGCCTGAACTGACACAGCAGTGGGACTGACATCAGCCTCTAAACTTTGGCCCTGGTTTCAAGCAGTTACACCAAATTCCTCGGTTACACAACGCAACGAACAAGGTGCCCACATTCTGCTGAGCTGCTACTACAGAGAATTCACTCACAGTCTCATCCCTCATGACTTGGTAGACAGGGCAGCGAGGATTACCCATATTGTGCTTTACATTTAAAACCTGACTTTGTTCTCAACTTCGTCATAACATTTGAAACTTAAACTCACTGGTGAAGCTCCTATGAGGAGGAGATAGATATGAGTTCCACTCTGTTTCAGACACTGTATACATTGCGCATTGCCTAATAACTCTACAAGTATTACAGATGAGGAAAACTGAGACTCAGGGCATTAAGAAACTAATAAGGTCAGAGTTAGCAAGTGCTAGAACAGGGGTTTGAGTCCATCTCCTGCTTTTGCACCACAGTATCTGCCCTACCAGGTACAAAACCTCCTATAGTAGAGGGGACCCTGGACCTTCAACGGCGAGAGCCTCACCCTCAGAGGAGGAAGACAGTCCCATTGCCCATGAGACCTTCCAGAATCTATGTCTACTGAGGCCAGAGTCTGTCTGTACATTACTTCCCCCACAGCACCTAGGTCCCTGTTGGCACATGAGCTAGTTACTGAGTAAAAGATAGACTAGGGCAAAATCAGAGAATTGGGAGAACAAAGTTCATGTCTTAGAATCTTAGGTCCAGGCCCTGGTGGTCAGTGGCACACCTCATGGGCACGAACAGCTTCGACCTAGTTAGCTGTAGTCCCGTATCCCTTCACTGGCTGCAAATGCTCACACCTTAGGAAGCACCAATGCTCCAGTGACCTAGCACAGCTGATTATATAAAGTTCTTATTGTCTTTTAACCTCTGACAAGATAAGTACTCGCAGTCATTTTTGGCACTCCCTCTTCACACTGCCCTCAAGATAGTCAACCTTGATTTAAAAAAAAGGACACTGAGTTTATTCTTTTTCTTCCCTTTTATGTTTCTTAACCAAGAACTGATTGTTAGAGAAAAGTCTTATGGAGCATACGTTAAAAAAAATCTTTGAAGACATGAAAATTAAATGTTGCTATTTTTCCCAAGAAACAGGATGAGTAATTTCATGTGTCAAATTATATAAAATCAGAACTATCTTATATACAACATAAAAAGGGGTTAAATGAAATTTTACATGCACTGAACCTATCTAACAAATACTGTATGAGTACTGAATGTGCCCAGCTAAATGAACAGCAGGGTTAAATAGCTAGCTACACGAACAAAGCAACATATTAATCCAACTCACTTTTGGTCTTCTTACCATAATAATTATGTCACTGGCTATTAGCACAATGCCTAAAATGTGTTGCTATCTCTCCCTACCTGCCCCAATTTCTTAATGTATTGATGTTGAAATGGGAGTGCTGAGAAGCCCTTAGAATTCTGCTTTTAGATATACCACTCATCAGTCACCCAGAACTCCTGGGAAAGTGCAGAAGATCATATGAAGCAGGAGGGGAAATAGCTCACTAAAAGGAAGAAAACAAGGAAACAGCTGTTTCAGGAAATAGATTATTTCGGGGAAATCAAGACAATCAGAGAAATCAGACTTCATAGAGTTGAAAACTGTGAAGCGACATACTTCCCAGAAGGGAGGGAAACAGAGAGTCCTTGTATTTTTCCCTGAGGGAACTGAGGAGTCCTCAACTTATAAAAGTGTGTGAAATAAAATAAAAAAACACAGACTGACAGTGGACATAAACTTTACTCCAATAAAACAAAGCTAACCCCACAGGTCATAAGAAGGCATCTTTATAAGGCACCCTATGGACTGATGTTTATTCTGAAAGTGCTGGAGGAAAAGGCAGGCCCAGGAACAAGGAAGGTCTCTCTGAGCCAGAGAGAAACATTTTGGTGTCAGCAGTGATGAGGTGGCTCTATACAGCTGGATAAGATACTACTCAGAAACTATTCAGAGTGAAACGATAACTGAGGGAACCCCACATTTCAAAACTAGATGGAAAGGGAGGAACCCATATGAAATAATTAAGCATAGACAGAGGTAGGATATAAGTCAACTAACTATAGCCAAAACTAAGAGTGACAATGAGCATGTTAGGAAGGGAAGTGGTGATGGCAAATACAGAAATGCAGAGAAATAAGACGGTTTGGGAAGTATTTGTCAGCCCTGGCTATATCCATGAGCCTCAGGGATATAGTTGTAGAAAACTCAATTTGTTGCTTATACTGAAATGGCAGCTAGACAAAACCTAGAGTTCCTTGTTCAAGAAAAGGAAAGACGTAAATAGCTACAAAAATGGTCATTTTGCACAAAATATAATACATCAACTTTATAACAACTTCAGGGCTGGCATGAATGTTATCACTGAGGGGACCACAAAGACAGAGCAGACTTTGTTTGGGACAACACACACAATGGTGGACATCCTTGAAGTCCAGAGTGTGCTAAGAGACCTCAGGCTGCTTTCATTTTGACTAAGGACTCTAGTGATTACAGATGATTAAAAAACTAGCAACTGTTTAAAATTTGATAATTGCTTACACATAGCTGATTGTTAAAAAATGATATGCACACTGATTAAGTTACTTTCTTGGCAAAATGCAGTTATTTACAAATAAAAGACAGAATTAGGACAAGTTCTACCAGGCAGTTTAATTAAGGGGCACTAAGAGGAGAGAGAATTCCCACAAGACCATAATTAACAAATGCACCTTGCCTGTGGCTCACACAGATCTTCACTCTGAACATGGTTTTAAAGAAGGGCAGGGAAGAAAAGTGTGTTCCTTTCAACAAATATTACAGATTGTTTTCTTCCAGTTTAGTTTGGAAACAGGTAGATTCCAAAGAATTATAGCAGCTCAGTTTGGAAGCAGGTAAAATTTTCAAAGAACTAAAACAACAGTGTGTCCCAACAAATAGTCACTCACACCTAGAGCTTGCCGAGCTCAAAAGAAAAGTATTTCAGAAGTTTATACGTTTCCTTATGTTTCGATTTGCCAACATTTATTTCATCAGGGAGTTGCTTCTACCACACGCTTGACCCTGTAGAAACCTTTAAATTTGGGGACAGTGCTGTAGGGGTCAGGTGTAAGGGTAGGGTCAGCCTTTATTCTGCAGGTATTGCCTTCTCCTGCTCCAGGCAAAACCAGAGGAGTAGGTGCCCTTTACCCATCAGCCTACCAGCTCCTTAGTGTTCAGGGGAACTTGGAGAATGGGTTTGTACAGACACGGGAGGAAAGTTTGGAGGATGCACTCCAAACTGTTCAGTTACCGCTGGGAGTGAGAGTGTGGAGTGTGTGGCACTGGAAGGAGAAGAAAAACAGGAAAGAAATCAAGGGCTTTACCTTTATGCATAAACCATGTTAGGAAGATGCGTGAATCAAGTCTGTTTTTCTCCCTGGGTTCCTCTGCTTGACTTAGCTTATGTTTTTGTTTTGAAAAAGAAAACCAGTGCTGTCCAGATTGATCATCTTTACATTTTGGCAGCTATTTTTTTAGCCTCGGGTATTACACATAGTCCCTTTTAAGAACCCAAGTCCAGAAGCCTATATAGGTCACACTAGTTTCATAAAGGATTCTCTCCTTTTCACCCACTCTGTCCCTCCACCCTCCATACAAACGGGATTCGTCACCTGCATTTTAAAGTACTCAAGGGCTTCTCCATCCTCTTTGAAGTATTTTGAAGATCTTCAGAGAAACACGATCCCTCCCTTAAATCTATATAGTTTCTGTTACGCAGGATCTTTAGGCTCTTACCAACAAGGATTGGTTGGTAAATCAGGATGTGAACCACATCGTATCAGGAGGAGCGGGGCAAAGAGGCTGCGGGGTCCGCGAGTCCCTGGTTTTTCCGTGGGCAGAGTCATCGCCTTCGGATGCGGCGAAGATGAGGAGGGCGTCCCCCAAACACTCCCTCAGAAACCCGAGTGGGCTCAGCGAGTAGGGGTCAGGGAGTTTTTCAGTGCCCGAGCGGACCCTCCGGATCAGCCTATCCTCCACTTGGAGCCCGGAGCCCAGAGCCCGAGTTCCCATAAGGGGTATGCTAAGCCGCCCCGAGCCGCCAGAGTCCCGCCAGCGCCGCTCCCTGCGCCCCAGCTCCCGTCGCGATCCGCACGACTCCGCGAAGCCCTGCCTGCTCACGGTGCCCTGAGTTCCCGAGATAGCATTTTTGGCACTCGCGGCTGCAACTAAGGCAAGAGATACGGCTCCTTCCGCACCACCGCCACATTTGTCACGCGGACGCCCGCGCAGCGCGGGCGCGCCACCCTCGGCACCTGCGGCCAGCCGGAGGAGCAGGAGAAAACGCGAGGCTGTGCTGGCCCGTGGCGTGGGCGCCCGGTGCGTGGGCGAGTGCTCCAGGACCCCGGCCTCGGGGAGCGCGGAGATGCGGGGCGCACGCGGAGACTGGGCGCAGGAGGGAAAGGGATGTGGGGCTCACGCGAGTGCGGGGCGCAGGCGGAGGGGGGCGCTCTGGGGCACAGGGTGCGCTGATCCTTCAGGGGCACAGGCGTGGTGGTGAGCCTGGCAAGCGCGCACTCGCCTGATGAGGGCTCCCGCGTAGTCCCGGGCAGTCTCCATGACTCAGATCACCTTGTAAGTGCGGCCTGTGCCCGTGCGCGCGGCCTCTTAAAGCGTCTCTGCCCGCCCCGCCTCGCCCCGCCCCGGCCAGCTGGCCAGCTGCGGCCTGACGGCTAAGGGCAAGGACCTTGGCCATGGGCTCGCCTCTGCCGAAGGTCGCAGCTTAGGGTTCTGAGAGAGCGCCCTTCGGGCCCCCTCGAGGGGAGCTGCAGAAAACAGACAGTGTCCACGACCCTGGAACTCCAGATGCTCTGTGGGTCACTTGATGGTCGCATGTCAGCATGTTTGCCTTGCATTTTCTGAACATTGGGGCAATTGGTGACAACGCTAACCCTGACAATATGGCCTTGGCTGTGGAAAGGCGTTTGTGTAATTATAAACTCAGGCCACAGGTGGAGATATTGAAGCTCAGGATGTGTGCATTAGTGACCCCCAAACTACTCCCAGTCGGTGCTGAGGCTGCAGCCCCTGACGCCCCTTTCCAAGTTCCGCTAACCAGCTGGTTTCTTACAGAGGTGAAGACCTTGCTGCAGACACTTGGGCGCGCGGCCCTTCAGGTTCTCAGAGGCACCTTGGCCTTACCATTAAGCTGCTTCTCGACTGTACCATGGGCGTTTGGGGGCAGTAAGAAAGGCATTCAGAATGGACGCGTAAAGGAACCATTTGGACTTCATTGACAATCTTTTAGCTACAGGTAAGGGACTTTCTCAGAGCAAGGAAGAAGAGAGGGAACCGAGTCATGGCTGAGGGGATTCTATCCACATCATGTTTGCTCAGATGACCATATATGAAGATGCAGTTCAGCATGTTTTATTTATTTATTTAATCGCCTACAGCACCTGGATTCCTAGGTGGTCTCCCATTATGTACTAACCAGGCCCAACCCTGCTTAGCTTCCGAGATCAGACGAAATTGAGGGCGTGGAAGGTGGCATGGCTGTAGACAGACTGTTCAGCATGTTTTAGACCTCTGAAGGAGTGGGGTAACTCTTGTTAGGGGATTCAATAGAGCTCTTAATTACAAAACTGAAGCAAAAGTCTCTTGAGCAAGTTAAGGATTGGAACAGTCTCAATTCCAGCCTTTTAAATGGTAAAACTCTCTGAGATACAGATTTTCTAGTGCATACTCTCCTGCACATATCAGGTGATTGGTTTTACAAATTTTTAGTGACTGCTGACTGCCCTATTGTGAGCCATGTTTCAAACAGCTGTAGCTTGACCTGAAGCTTGCTTCTTCTGATTCAACTTGATGTCAGCGCATTGACTTGATTGCTTAAATCATGCCTCCCTTCTGCCTGCCCTCTTTCTTAGTTGAACTCACAGAAACAAACACAAACACTTCTTCCCTTTCAGGGCTGCTGGTGCCAACAATATTGACTTGCAGGAACATTGAGGCAAATAGCAGTTTTCTTCCAGATTCCTGAACCCCATGGGGCCTACTAGGAACTACCCAGCTCCAGAGCTCACAGAGTGGGTATTTCCTGAGAGGGCCCCTTGGGCTGGACAGAGCCTTCAGAAATCATTTGCTGCCCCTCCACTGAAACCCTGTTGGCCTGAAAGTGTGTTCCTTTGCCCCCACCAATTTGTATATTGAAATCCTAATGCTCAATTTAATAGTATTAGAAGGTGTGGCCTTTTGGAGGTGCTTAAGTTGTGAGCGTGGAGCCCACAGGCATGGGAGTAGCACCTTATAAAAGAGGCTCCAGACAGATACTGCCACATGAGGAGACAGTGAGAAGACAGCCAGCTATGAACCAGGAAGAGCGCCCTCACCACATGATGATGCTGGCACCCTACTCTTGGACTCTCAGCCTCCAGAACTGTGAGCAATAAATTTCTGTTGTTTCATAAACCACTCAATCTGTAGCATCCTGTTAGAGCAGCTGGATCAGACTAAGACACACCCCCAATTTGACAGATGAGAAAATAGGTCCCATCAATTGAAATCAACTCACCTTTTAAAAATTTTTATTGTAAAAATTTCAAATATAAAATCTTAATATGAGCACCCCAGTGTCTGAATTCAACTGCTGTTAACATTTTTACATATTTCCTTGTTATTTATATATATTTTTATTTGAATCCCTTCACATAAATCCTTCAGCTTGCATCTCTGGAGAAACGAGAACATTCTCATATATACTGTAGTGACCTTCTCACTCCTAACAAAATCAAAATTATCTAGTAGCACCGAATATTCAATCTGTAGTCAAGCTCCCTGACCATTCTGATTTACTGACACCCTATGCATAAGGCACTGTATGCATGTCCCAGATACAGGGTGTTGGATATGTTCTGTAGCAGTGAAAGTCAATTGCAAGTGATTCTCTCATGCCAATAACCAATCATGGCAATGGGTGCTATTTATTTACTTATTCCTAGAGCCTAGAGGGGTGTCTGCATTAGAAGGCATTTAGTATAGGCTTGTTAAGGACTGACTAAATGATTGAGGTGCTATGCTAATAGTAATATATGATGGAAATTGCAAAGGGAACAAAGTAATGAATTCTTCCCAAAGGGTATCCAGGAAGGCAGAAGGATGAGTGAGGTGAGTGGTGCATGGGGGTGGTTGTGACTATTCAGTCTTGCTTTTAGGAAGACCAAAGGCACAGAGGGACAGTAATGGTTTGTCTGGCGATGTGGTGTGTGTGTGGAGGGGTGGTGGTTCTAGAGGAGAATGATAGGAACTAGTTGGACAGCCATGTGAGAGCAAATCTGCACAGCTCTGAACGCACAGTGGGCATTGTTCTCAGTAGGGGAACCAACCAGGGTGTCAGGGTGACCTGTTCCAACAGATTCACAAACATTTTGGGGATGGCATGGAGGCCAGACTGGGCCAGGAGAGCCTGTAGGTAGTCCAAATAAATGAGTTCAGGGTCAGACCTGGGCTCTGACAATGGGCGTAGAGGGGAGAGAGAAGCTAAGGAAGATTTATAGGATGTGGTGAAAAACAAGCAGAGGAGTACGCTGAAGATGACTCTGATATTTTTAGTTTGGGTAACTGAAGAGATGGCATGCCCTTAACTGAGATTGAGAACTATAGGAGGGAAAGCAAGTTGTATTTGAGGTTGGGATTATGTTGAAACCCATGGGCCTGTGGCTCACACTGGACAGAGGTGTGCGGACCGGCATCTGGGGAGAGGCCCTATTGGAAGTCAGTGCTAGTCAGCTGCCTGCCTGCTCCTAAGTGGGATCTGTGTCTTATAAGCAGGTGGCCCACCCCAGGAGGGGGTGTCTGGGGAGAGAGAGAGGGCAGGGCATGTTGTGCTTCAAACAGCTTGGCTGTAAAACTTGGCTACTCCAGAAGGCCAAGAAGAAAACGGGTTAAGAGGCAGCACACGCCTAGCTGTGCTGGGAGGAAGGCTTTCCAGCACATTTCCATCTTCCGGCTCTCACACAAATAAGCAAACTCCTTTCTCATTCAAAATCATTTAGTACATCATTATTCAGCACCTACAACCAAATTAAGCATTTAGTGTTTAATTCAGTCATTGATTGTTGACACAGTCCCTACAGAGTATGTGTGCTTGTCCCCCTGACACCATGCCTCAGGGAGGACTTCCAGCATGCTGACCTTCCCAGCTCCCTGCAGCTGTCTCTGGGTTGATGCTACAGTTGGCTCATCTCCCTCTCCAAGGCAGGGCTTCCCCTGAATCCTCCGAGTCCTGACAGGTGATTGACAGAGTGCATACTCTGGAGCACAGAGACCTGGGTTCCTAGCCTGGTTTTACCTCATTCCAGGGAGTGACCTCACCCAAGCCTCAGATTTTTCATCTGTAAAGACACAGGGCTCTTTGTCTCATAGGGTGCGGGGAATCAAATCCTGTGAACGGAGAGCTGACCTGCCCCAGGGCCCATCCCAGAGTGAAGACCACAATGATGCAGGTGATGGACAGCTAGACTTCAGTTCCTAGCCAGGACAGAGTACCTGATACGGGAACAGCTTTTCATGTGGAGGGGCTCATAACAGAGAACATAGATGCCTAAGGTCAAAGAAACTTTAGCACCCATGTAATGTGATATCTATATTTTCTGAACAAAGTGGATAAAACAGTGAATCCTGAGTTCAAACCCTGGCCTTGCTACTTTCAGATTCTGTGACAGTGCAAATTTTCTTTTAATTTTGTTTTTTTGTGAGCTTCAGTTGCTTTATTTCTAATAATCCCTGATGTTCCTTACTAACTCTCAATGGGTTGCAATGAGACAATGATTTTGAAATACATTGTTAACTGTCAAGCACTAGCAAGTGTTACATCTCCCCATCCCCTTCCCCAGGCCAACTTCATTGAAAATAATAGACAATCAGTTGCTGGTATTTACATTGTACATTTCAATGAGTGTTTTCAATTATAGTTAACATACAATAATATACCAGTTTCAGTTGTACAGCATAGTGATCAGAGATCCACATAACTCACAAAGTGGTCACTCCACTAAATATAGTACCCTCTTCCCCTCTTACATATTTATTACAATGTTATTAACCATCTTCCCCATGCCAAACTCTACATCTCCATGACTATTCTGCAACTATCCACTTGTACCTCTTAATCTCTTTGTCTTTTTTGACATTCCCTCTCCCATCTAGTAGTCCTCAAAATATTCTCTGTATCTATGAGGTTTTTTTCTTTTTTGGTGTTGTTTATTTGTTCTTTATATTCCACATGTACGTAAAATCATGTGCTACTTATCTTTCTCTCTTTCCCATTTCATTCAGCGCAATACCCTCTAAGTCTAGCAAGACAATACCTTTCTCCATTCCCTTCCTTTTAGTCTCTGTGTGTCTTTTAATCTGAAGTGAGTCTCTTGTAGGCAGCATATGTAGGGGTCTTGTTTTCTTATCCCTATCTTTTGATTGGAGCATTTAATTCTTTTCCATTTGAGGTACTTGTTGATAGGACTGTAGTTATTATCATTCTTTATTCCTGTTTTCGATACATGTTTTTCTTCTTAAAGAAGTCCCTTCGACATTTCTGTAATACTGGCTTGGAGTTGATGATTCCTTTCGCTTATTTTTGCCTGGGAAGCTCTTTATCTGTCCTTCGACTCTAAATGATAGCTTTGCTGGATAAAGTGTTCTTGGTCGTGGATCCATCTTCATCACGTTGAATATTTTGTGCCAAGCCCTTCTGTCCTGCAAGCTCCTTTTGAGAAATCAGCTGCCAGTCTTATGGGTGCTCCTTGTAGGTAACTAGCTGCTTTTCTCTTGCTGCTTTTAAGATTCTCTCTTTGTCTTTAACCTTTGACATTTTAATTGTGATGTGTCTAGGTGTGGGCCTCTTTGGGTTCCTGGTTTTGGGGACTCTCTGAGCTTCTTGGGTTGTATGTCTATTTCCTTCACCAGGTGAGGGAAGTTTCCATCATTATTTCTTCAAATAGCTCTTCAACGTCTTGTTCCCCCCATACCCTATGCACAGATATTTTTGCCTTTAATAGTGTCATAGGCTCCTTAAATTATTATTATACTCTCGGCTTCTTTTTTCTTGCCATTCTGATTGAGTGTCCTTGGCTTTCCCATGCTCTATGTAGATCATTTGATCCTTCTTTATCCACTCTGTTTATTCCCTCTAATACACTCTTTGTCTCGGGTAATGTGTTCTTCATTTCTGATGGTTCCCTTTTATAATTTCCATTTCCATTTTTATGTTTCTTATCTCTTGTTAACGTTCTCATTGAATTCATCTACATTTGCCCTAAGTTCATTGAACATCTTTATACCAGTGTTTTTGAATTCTGCATTTGTTAGATGGCTTGGCTCCATTATTCCTGGATCCCTGTTCTGGTCTCTCATATGGTTTCTGCTCCTTTGTCTTCCCTTTTGGCTGCCTTTCTGTGTCTGTTTCTATGTACTAAGCAAAGCTCCTAAGTCTCCTGTTCTTATTAGCGTGGCTTTGTGAAGTAGGTGTCCAGCGAGAGGGGTTCAGCTGCAGGCCAAGTTTAGCCCTAGCTTGTTCCCCTCCGGTACCATCAGTTAAGATTCCGCCAGCAATCCACAGATGCTGTGCTTATAGTTGCCTCAAGAAGCCACACCAGAAATCGAGGTCAGCTGCCAACAAGTTGAGTCTTGGCTCTGCTCAGCATGTGACAAATAACTCCTGGAGGACGCACCTGGATGTGGCTGGATGGGGCCCTGAGCTGGAGGAGGCGGTGTTTCAGGGAATCGTCTGGGCAGAGCATCGTCTGTCATCCAGTTTGATGACGTGTCAGCTATGGTGGCGCTGCATCTGCACCCTGGGAGGGGTGGGGGCTCCACAGAGGAGCAATGGATGCCTCCCGCACTTTTGCCTAGGAGAGCGCCTCGCCTCCTGCCCTCACTTCAACAACTCAGTGTCCCTTGTAAGTCCCTGGTGGCCCCCGACCAGCCCACCCAGTACTGGTGCTCAGAGTGAGCAGGTTCGTCATTGGGAAAGTCCACTTCTGGACACGGCTCCTTTAAGAGGCGTCTGCAGCTGCCACAGCCTCTGTCCCACTCAGCCTCTCAGACTTGGCAGTCCCATGTCTTCCCCCTTCCTTTCTACCGTTGCAGGATGATTTCTTATTTCTTTCTCTAGTTGTAGTGCTTCTGTTTGTCTAGATCCCAGGCAACTTTCTTACTATTGGGTCGGTGTTTTCCACAATTTTGATTTGTTCGCAAGAGAGATGAACCAAGCCTCTGTCATCTATGCCATTTGTTCCTGTCTCTCCACAAATTATGTTATTTGTGAAGTATCTGTTCAAGTCTTTTGCCCACTTTATGTTGTATTGTTTTCTCATTATTGAGTTTGAGAGTTCTTCATTTATTCTGGATACAAGCCCTTGATCAAATATGTGATTTGCAAATATTTTCTCCACATTTATAGGTTGTCTTTCATTCTCCTAACAATATTTTTTGAAGAGCAAATGTTTTAATTTTGATGAAGTTCAATTTATCAATTTTTTTTAATGAATCATAACTTTGGTGTTGTAGCTAAGAAATCTCTGCCTAACTCAAGGTCAAAATATTTTCTTCTATTTTGTCTTCTAGAAATTTCATAGTTCTAGACCGTACACTTAGGCCTATGACCCCTCATAACTAACTTTTGTGCACGGTAGAGCACGCATCGCAGCCTTTCACGTGGAAAGCCAACACTCCAGCACCGTTTGTCAAAAGACCATCCTTTTTCGCTGACATATTTTTACACTTTGGTGAAAATCAAGGGACCATATATTTTTGGATCTATTTTTGACTTTTTTATTCTGTTCCATTCTGATCTATGTGTCCATCCTTTCATCAATACCACACGACCCTGACTACTGTATTTTTATAGCAAATCTTGAATTCAGGTTGATTAAGTCTTTCAATTTTGTTCTTTTCAAAATTCTTTTGCGTCCTTTTACTTTCCATATAGAGTTTATAATCATCTTGTTAATTTATAAAGAAAAAAATTCCTGCTATGATTTCAATTGGGATTACATTGAATCTATAGATGAGTTTGGCTACTTTAACAATATTGAACTATATTGAATCCACAAACAAGGTAGGTGTCTGTCTCTATTTATTTATATCTTCCTTGATTTCTCTAATCAGTGTTTCTTGGTTTCAGAATACAGATCTTGTAAATATTTCATTAAATTTCTACCCAAGTGTTTTTTGTTGTTGTTTTCTATTTTTCATTGTAGTAATATATACATATGTAAGATTTTACCATTTAACCATTTTTAAATGTACAGTTCAGTGGCATTAATTACATTCATGATGTTTGCAATCATCACCACTATCCATTTCCAGAATATTTTCATGATCCCAAACAGAAACTCTACCCATTAACAACAATTCCCCTACTCCCCTTTCCTGTCCCTGGTCACCTCTATTCTACTACCTAGAATTTGACTACTCTAGGTTTTCATATAAATGGAATCATACAATAGTTGCCATGTTGTGACAGGTTCCTCTCACATAGCATAATGTCTTCAAGGTTGTTGTAGTATATTGCAGAGCCTGCTTCCTTTAAAGGCTGGATCCCCTTGTGTGTATATGTCATGTTTTGTTTATCCATTTATCTTTTGATGGACATTAGGTTGTTTCTACCTTTTGGCTATGGTGAATAATGATACTATGAGTATGGGCATATAATCTATTCCAAAACCTGCTTTCAATTATTTTTGGGTATATACCCAGAAGTGAAATTGCTGTACCATATAGTGATTCTGTTTAACTTTGAAGAAGTACAAAATTGTCTTCCACAGTGACTGTACTATATTACTTTCCTAGCAACAATGTACAAGGGTTCCAATTTCTCCACATACTCACCAACATTTATTTTATTTTATTTTTGAAAATTTCCATCCCAATGGGTATGAAGTGTATCTCATTATGGTTTTGATTTGCATTTCCCTAATGATTAATGATGCTGAGCACATTTTCATGTGCTTATTTGTATATTTTCTTTGGAAAAATATTCTCAAGTCTTTTGCTCATTTTGAATTAGGTTATTTTGTTGTTGTTGTTCTTGTTGCTGTTGTTGTTGTTGTTGAGTTATAGGAAGTCTTACATATTCTGAATAGTCATCCCTTATCAGATATATGATTTTCAAATATTTCTCCCAGTCTGTGAATTGCCTTTCACTCTCTTGACAGTATTTTATATATCTTAGTGCTATTGTGAATGATGCTTTTAAAAAATTTTATTTTCTAATTTTTCATTGCTATTATATAGAAATAGCATTGATATCTGTATGTTGACCTTATATTTTGTGACTTTGCTGAATTCACTTCTTAGTTCTTTGCTCTTTTTGTAGATCCTTTGAGTTTTCTACATAGACGATCATGTTGTTGCAAATAGAGAATGTCTCGTTTCTTCCCTTCCGATCTGTGTGCCTCTTATTTGTTTTTCTTGCTTACTGCCAGGGCTAGAAACTCCAGTATGATGTAGAATACAAATGATGAGAGTGAGCATCCTTGTCTTGTTCTCAGTCTTGGTGGTGGGGGAGCATTTGATCTTTTTTTATAAGTATGTTAGCTATAGGTTTTGTTTTGTTTTGTTTTGTTTTTAATGGAAATGTAATTCACATACCACAAAAGTCACAATTTAAAATTTTATAGTTCAGTAGTTTTAGTATATTCACAAGGTTGTGCAACCATCACCATTACCTAATCTAGAACTTTTCATCGTCCCACAAAGAAAATCCATAAACATTAGCGGTCACTCCATATCTCCACTCCTCTCACTAATCTATTTTCTGCCTCTGTGGATATACCTATTCTGAACATATCTGGCTCCTTTTATTTAGCATAATGTGTCCAAAGTTGATGCACCTTGCAATATATATCAGCACTTCATTTCTTTTTATGACTAAATAATATTCCATCAGAAGTCTATCCATTCCTCAGTTGATGAATATTTGAGTTATTTCCACTTTTTGCTGTAACGAATAATGCTGCAATGAATATTCATGTACTGACTTATGTATAAACATATGTTTTCAATTTTTTTTAGTATACCTAGAATGGAATTGCTGGGGATGTGGTAACTTTATGGTTAGCTTTTTGAGGAACTACCAAACTGTTTTCCATAGCAACTACACCACTTTACATTACCACCAGCAATGTATGAGGGTCTCAATTTCTTCACATTCTCATCAACACTTATTATTTTCCATTGTTTTTTTTTTGTTTTTCATATTATAGCCACACAAATTGGTGTGAGGGATACTTCACATTGGTTTGCCTTGCAGTTCCCTAATAACTAATTATGTTGAGCATAATTTGTGCTTACTAATCATTTGAACATCTTTTTGCTCATTCTAAGAGATTCGCCTAACACATTAGGAACAGCACCTAAGAATTTTTACATGCTCGATTGAATTCTCTCCTTCCCACTTATGTAGGTAAAGAGAAATGTATGACTGAGTTTTAAGTTTGTACAGAAGGAGAGTGAGAAGCTTTTTTCTGTTTTCTTTTTGGCAATATTTATTGACCAACTCATTAGATCCATATATCAAATGAATATCAGAAATTGTAAATTTAATAGGGAAAAAAGTGGAGGGGCTCAGGAAGGCAATAATAATTAGTATACACATCTTAAAAAGAAAAAAATGCATACTTGTTAATAGTGAATAAAATCTGGAGATAACTTTTATTAGTGGTTCCTGAGTTTTTCCCTCCCTGAAGCAATTATCATCTATTCACAAGATCCTTGGTATTCCACCATTATAAATTGCCTTTAATTATCAAGTGGAAAGGTAGGAACTGCCTGTCTCTAGGTCAACCTGGGGGTTATAAAATAATGAGGTAGTAGAAATTCAGGCTGTATTCACACAATTTCTTTTTTATGAAAGCTACCTTCTCTCTGAAACTTGGCCACTGAATCCAGACACATTATTTAATGAATGTGCTTACTAATTCATAAAGTAAGAGAGCTTGAAACACATGTTCTATTATTGCTCTACTAGAAATCCTCCTTTCACACAAGTTCTTTTTGTTCAGTCTTCTGTGCAGCAGTCAGAGCTTGGCCTGCCCCACCTATTAAAAAAGAATCTGTCCTAAGAACATTACGCATCTCATAAATGTTCTGGGGCCTTGAGCCCTCAGAGCAAGGATGCATTCCTCCTGGCAGGAGACATCCCAAGTGCCAGAGGGAGCTTGGACATGCAGAAGATGAGAGGTGTGCTACCTCCTACCCTGGTCCTGAGGTGACTGCACTCCATCCGCCCCCTAAGACATAAACCACGCCAAGGACGAAGCAAGGGCAGGCTTCCAGTCGAGACCACACAACCCAATAGGCTTACAGGACGGACATTCTTGCAGAGTAGAACAGAGGCATGAGGCCCAGGCTGGAGGCAGTAGAGGGCAAGGCCAGGCCTGGGGACTAAGGCTCAGTCCCACCGGAGGGGAAGAACGGGGGTGGTTGAGAGCAATGAGTGGACATTCAGAGCCATGTGATCCAGTAGCCCGGACTGAATCCTTCTGATGCACCAGTTCCGTATAAGAAACATGGAGTTTATAGATTGAGAAGATGAAACACACAAAAATAATATTAGTATTTTCCAGAATAGCTTCTCTGAAGTAGAGTTAACAGATTAAAGGGAATAATGACCAATTTTCACATGCATGATACACATTCCTAAATTACCTTCCAAAGAAGTGGAACGTTTATGCTCCCACCAGCAATAATAGTATAAATTCCTATTTCATTGTGCCCTCACCAGTGTTGATGGTTTTTTAAAAATCTTTACAAAAGGCTAGGCAAAAGGTGGCATCCAGGTATTGCTTTGATTTCTAGTCCTCTAGACCATTAGTGAGCGTGGACATTTTCTCATAAGACATTTGTTTTTCTATTTTTGAAAACTATTTTTATGACCTTTGAAAAAAGTAAGTGTTAAATAAGTTTGGAAAGAAAGCATAAATAACAGCTATTAAATTATTATTGTGATGGTGACAATTTAAAAGAAGAAGGGAAGAAGGACATTCCAGAGAGATCAGCCAGCTTCATGATCAGTACAGTACAGGGAAAGGGCCTGGGTAGGTACTAAGAAACCTGTATACATGTTAGGGTAAGAATCAAAGTGGTATCTATTAAAAATGTTAAATGTGCATACCTAAGTGCCAACAAGTTTACTTCTTGGTATTATAGTTTAGACCTCAGAGGGACACACATGCACATAGGATTCATTTATGAGAGTGGTTAATACAGCATTCTTATATTCGTGAACAGTTGGAAAGAGCTCAATATTCAGCAAGAGGAGAAAGCTAAATATCATATGTTGTATACATGCTGTGAAATATTATGTAGCAGTTAAAAAGTTTGAGGTAGACTGATATGGACTAAGACAGGAAGAGCTATATATTATTGACTGAAAAAACAAGTTTTGGACCATGCCATGTAATACAATATCATTCATGTAAACAAATCACCCAAAGTAATATTTATATTATATGTGTATGTAATCACATAGAAAAAGGCATGTTAAGTATTCACATAGAGCTGAGAAACTGGCAGGAAAGGAGTCAGAATTGGTAATAGTGGTCTGAGAATATTTTGCCTTATAATGACAAGGTATTTGTGTATTACCTATGAAGTTAAAATTTCATTGAAACCTTTTTAAAAGATTGGCACACTCTATAGGGAGAGTCTGGTGCTGGTTTCTATAGTCATGTTGTTGTTGATGTTGGCACAACTGGTTGCGTAAAACAGTTCTGCTTTGCCCTTCTGCCCAGTTGGGTAAGATCAAGGACCCTGGATTTAGCTCCAAAACACAGGGCTCCTTTGGGCACTTTCTTTGAAAAAAAAAGAAAATCAAATTGAAGTAAGCAGAAAAGAATATCACCTTTGTTCTTACATTTGGAAGGAAAAGGAACATCGACGCCCTGTAACAACCACCAAAATGAGAGCTGGGCAGGAACTGAGGGCCAGTCACCCCAGGTTGCTCACAGTCAAGCACAGCCTGCTCACTGAGGGCTGAGCAGCCTTCCAGCCTGCAGCACATTGACCCCTCAAAATGAGGTGATTGTATGAGCCTTTCTGAAGAAAGGGTTATAGCTTTCATGAGCTATTTAGGGGAACTTGAACCCCAAAAGGTTAAGAACCACTGCTTTGAGAGCCTCATTGACTAGCATAGGTATGTAAGAGCTCAACATTGAGTCTTTAATGCAGACTATACAAGAAATTGTGAAAATCTTAACATCCATTGCAGAATTAAAGGCACTTTTGCTTCTAATCTACATGGAGAAATGGTTGCCTAGACTGAGGCCTCCTTGCACAAGTTTCCTACCCACCCTGGCCTCTCGCAGCCTTGCTCACACTTTCAAACCCATGGCAGTGCCTTTCAATCAGTTAACGCTGAGAAGTGAATTGTCACTAAGCCTCAGGCAGACTGGGTGACTTATCCAGGGTCTCACCCCCAGCAAGTGGCAGGACTGGGTCAAGTCCAGCTCTGCCACACACACCACATGTGCCCTATACTCTTCCCGCATCCTGGTTATTCCATGTGTGGATTTGAGACTACTGGGGTACTAACAAAAGACTGTGCACTGACTTTCTAACTATCCTTTACAAACCATAAGAGCTCATCAGCCTCAGGGACTGTAAAGTATGACTTGGGTAATGCTCCCACCCATGGCCCCGCCCCTCCTGGCTATAAACACATCCACTAAATCCCCCAATTCCTCTTTCCTAATTCTGATCCCCAATCTCATTAGTTAACTCATGAAAAAAGACAGCAGGTAATGCTCCTCAATTTTATGAAAATTCACCTCAAATTTTGTTACCCAGGTCATGACCAAGGCATAGTTCTACGTGTATGTGACTTCATTGCAAAAGCACTGGAAACCAAACCCGCACTGGTGGGAATGCAGATGACCAACTCAGACCTCGTATATAAGCTCTAAATCACACCTACCACCTCTGCTCCTGAGAAATAACGTGTCTCCATCAGAATCGAATTCTTAAGATTTACCGTTTCCCTCTATTCAAATGTGTCCCTTCCCCACATACCCCTCTGTCTCTCTGACTGCTTCACCCTCCATCCAACTCAGTGGCCTCATTTCCTGTTGAGTGCTTCATGCACCTCATGCCCCCATGTCTCTATCTAGGCTTTATGCTTCCCAGATGGCTCTTCACTTTTTTCTGAAAGAAAACTTCCTATACTGTCAAGACTCAGCTCCTATCTGAAATCTTCCCTGCTCTCCCAGAGGGGAAAAGTGGGAGCTTTCCTCCTTTCTCACACAGCACCCAGCATCCAGCACTCTGATTGCTTGTGGACATCTGTGCTCCCTCAGGGTGAGCTCCCTAAGGGAAGGGAGGGCCTCTCACTCATCTTTCAAGGCCAGTTCCAATAATAGAATCTGAAACATAGCAGGTGTGAGAAAATCAAGTGGTGTGCAGTGAAACTGAAAGGATTTAACTGGAGGGAATTTAAAGAAGGGCCTATTGACAGCGGTGAGCAGAGCGAATGGGCTCACAGGGATGATGCGGCCCTGAAAGCATGAGGGACACACACAGGAGGCTATTACCACGCTGTGTTTGAAGAGTCCGGAGGTTGGGGATGTTGTTACTGGAGCTGGAGCCAGAACCAAGGAAAGGCAGGCTTAGTGGAAAATGCCCCAATTCTACTGCCTGCTGCTCTTCCATATCCAATTTCCTGCCAATAATATGTACAAAGCTAAACCTATACCCACTCCATGAACAAATTAGTCTATGCCTGGGTTTTAATCAAGAGAAAGCAGCACAATCGTGCATCAAAACTTATGTAGGACACTGCTCCTAGCAGCCTTGTCTTTTTCTCAATAGCCAAATATCCATCAACAGTAAAACTACAATTATGCAAATGATGTGGATGAATTTCACAGACACAATGCCGAGCAAATGAAGCCAGGCATAAAAGAGAATATCCTGTACGGTTCAATTTATCCGAAGTTCAAGAGTGTGCAAAAATCATCTATGTAGTCAAAATAACATTATCACTGGTGGAGAGTGGAGGATTACTGCCTAGAAGGGGCAAAGGAGCCTACTGAGGTGTTGTATGTATACTTTATTTTTATCTGATTTGCTTGCAAACACAAAATATTCTATGAGTTGTACACTAAATAGCTATGCACTGTACATATAAATGTTATTCTGCAATACAACGGTTTTTTAATAACAATAATAAAGTCTACCAGTGCCTCTGTTTAATGAAGCCAAAGGGTAACATGCCTCTAGTGTGATCCCATGGGCCGAGCAGAGAACGGATTGTGGCTTGGAGTGGGGAATAACTAACGTGATGCTCAATAAATATTTGCAAGTGGGATAGCAATCATTTATACCTTAGTGTGAATAAAATATATGAATTTTTTTAACAGTAAGCTTTGCTGGAAAGCAATAATGGAAATTGCTGGAACTGGGCTATGGAAAACAGTGGAGCAAACTGAAATTTTTTGCCTTATTGACAATTCTGCGGAAGAAGCTCTGGTTATGAATGAGGTCGATAGTACTTGAGTGAGCCCCTTTCTAGGACTCTATTTCTTTATCAGTCTTGTAATAAGACCTAACACTTCAGGGAGAAAATGGTGTAGATGATAGAGGCTCTATTCATCCCTCTTGCAACCAAAGTTGTGACACAAACAAGGAGCAAACAGCAAGGAAAAATTGCCTGGGATCTAGATGCACTACAACTAGAGAGAGAAAATGATTCATCAGCCTGCAATGGTAGAAGGTAGGAGGGGGTGAGGACATGAGGCTGCCCTGTCCTGAACAGCTGAGTGTGACAGAGGCTGTGGTAGTGGCAGCAGCAGATGCCTCTTAAAGGGGCCACGTCCATGAGTGGAATTTCCCAGTGACGGACCTACATGCTCTGAGCACCAGCACCAGTTCAGCTGCACAGGGGCACCAGGAACTTACAAGGGGACACTGAGTTATCGAAGTGAGGGCAGGAGGCGAGGCGCTCTCCCAGGCAGAAGTGCGGGAGGCATCCATTGCTCCTCTGTGGAGCCCCCACCCTCCCAGGGTGCAGATGCAGCGCCACCATAGCTGACACGTCATCAAACTGGATGACAGACGATGCTCTGCCAGACGATTCCCTGAAACACCGCCTCCTCCAGCTCAGGGCCCCATCCAGCCACATCCAGGTGCGTCCTCCAGGAGTTATTTGTCACATGCTGAGCAGAGCCAAGACTCAACTTGTTGGCAGCTGACCTCGCATTTCTGGTGTGGCTTCTTGAGGCAACTATAAGCACAGCAATCTGTGGATTGCTGGCGGAATTCTTAACTGATGGTACCGGAGGGGAACAAGCTAGGGCTAAACTTGGCCTGCAGCTGAACCCCTCTTGCTGGACACCTACTTCACAAAGCCACGCTAATAAGAACAGGAGACTTAGGAGCTTTGCTTAGTACATAGAAAACAGACACAGAAAGGCAGCCAAAAAGGGAGACACAAAGGAGCAGAAACCATATGAGAGACCAGAACAGGGATCCAGGAATAATGGAGCCAAGCCATCTAACAAATGCAGAATTCAAAACACTGGGTATAAAGATGTTCAATGAACTTAGGGCAAATGTAGATGAATTCAGTGAGAACGTTAACAGAGATAAGAAACATAAAAATGGAAATGGAAATTATAAAAGGGAACCAATCAGAAATGAAGAACACATTACCCGAGAAGACAAAGAGTGTATTAGAGGAATAAACAGAGTGGATAAAGAAGGGGATCAAATGATCTACATAGAGCATGGGAAAGCCAAGGACACTCAATCAGAATGGCAAGAAAAAAGAAGCCGAGAGTATAATAATAATTTGAGGAGCCTACGTGACACTATTAAAGGCAAAAATATCTGTGGCATAGGGGTATGGGGGGGGAACAAGACGTTGAAGAGCTATTTGAAGAAATAATGATGGGAAACTTCCCTCACCTGGTGAAGGAAATAGACATACAACCCAAAGAAGCTCAGAGAGTCCCCAAAACCAGGAACCCAAAGAGGCCCACACCTAGACACATCACAATTAAAATGTCAAAGGTTAAAGACAAAGAGAGAATCTTCAAAGCAGCAAGAGAAAAGCAGCTAGTTACCTACAAGGAAGCACCCATAAGACTGGCAGCTGATTTCTCAAAAGGAGCTTCGCAGGACAGAAGGGCTTGGCACAAAATATTCAACGTGATGAAGATGCAGGATCCACGACCAAGAACACTTTATCCAGCAAAGCTATCATTTAGAGTCGAAGGACAGATAAAGAGCTTCCCAGGCAAAAATAAGCGAAAGGAATCCATCAACTCCAAGCCAGTATTACAGAAAATGTTGAAGGGACTTCTTTAAGAAGAAAAACCATGTATCGAAAACAGGAATAAAGAATGATAATAACTACAGTCCTATCAACAAGTACCTCAAATGGAAAAGAATTAAACGCTCCAATCAAAAGATAGGGATAAGAAAACAAGACTCCTACATATGCTGCCTATAAGAGACTCACTTCAGATTAAAAGACACACAGAGACTAAAAGGAAGGAATGGAGAAAGGTATTGTCTTGCTAGACTTAGAGGGTATTGCGCTGAATGAAATGGGAAAGAGAGAAAGACAAGTAGCGCATGATTTTACGTACATGTGGAATATAAAGAACAAAATAAACAACACTAAAAAAAGAAAAAACCTCATAGATACAGAGAATAATTTGAGGGCAACTAGATGGGAGAGGTTTTGGGGGGGGGTGGAAAAGGACAAATGAAATAAGAAGTACAAATAGTTACAAAATTAGAAATGGAGATATAAAGTGTAGCATAAGAAAAATAGTTAATGTAGTAAATATGTAAGGGGGAAGAGGGGTACTAGATTTAGTGGGGTGATCATTTTGTGAGTTATAGAGATCTCTAATCACTGTGCTGTATAACTGAAACTAATATATTATTGTATGTCAACTAATTAAAAAAACTATTGAATTGTACAATGTACAAAAACAAGCAACTAACTATCTATTATATTTCAATGAAGCTGGGGAAAATAGTTTTTAAAACTTTAAATATAAGACAGAAATAAATACATCAAAATGTTAATAGTAAATATATATATAGTATATATATATAATTCATGTGAAAATAAACCCATTAAAAGATGGTAAAAAAACACTCAAAAACTATGGACCTGCGATGAACAAAATTAAAGACAAATGAAGAGAGAAGAATATGAATAACATAAATAGTTATTAGAGAAATACATAATGAGATACCAACTTTTAGGATGTATAAAATTAAAAGAAAAGTGTGACAATACCAAGTGCTGACAAGGATACGGAACAACTGAAATTCATGCATTGCTGGTGGGAATGTAAATTGGACAACAGTTTAGCAGTTTCTTATAAAAGTAAACATTCAGTCACGCAACTCAGCAAACCGCACTTCTAGGTGTTTACTCAAGTGAAACAGAAACTTATGTTCACGCAGAAACCTGTATGTGGGTGTTTATAAAGACCCTAACCTGGAAACAACCCAAACGTTCCTCCACTGGGAGTGGATAAACAACCTGGTACAACCATACGATGGGTTACTATTACTCAACAGTAAAAAGGCACAAACTATTGATACATGCCAAACATGATGAAGCCCCAAATGCATTGCGCTAAGCGAAAGAAGCCAGATTCAAAAGACTATAAGTTATAATTCCATCTATATGACATTTTGGAAAAGGCAAAGAAAAAATTTAATTGGAATGGATCTTTGGAAAAGGGGCTGGACTGGGATTGGCGGGGAGGGTGATTACAAAGTAAACACAAGGGAATTCGGAGGGGGGGATGATGGGCTTATTGAATTCTCGATTGTGGTGGTAGTTACATAACTGTATGCATTTGTCAAAATTTGCAAATATGTACCTTAAAAAGGGTCAACTTTACCATATATAAATCATACTTCAATTAAAAAAAAACTGGTAGGAGTGTAAAATGGTATCACTTTGGAATTCTCTTTGGCAGCTTTCTAATACAGTTAACATACATTTATGCTATTAGCCAGATTCCACCACTCCTAGGTACTTTACCCAAGAGGAATGATATATTTATCTACAAAAATCTAAAAATGTTCATAGCATCCTAATTCATAATAGCCCCAAACTGGAAAATCTCTAATTTCTATGAAAAGAATGGATAAACAAAATATTGGTACAATTATATAATAGAATACTACTCTTTAATAAAAAGGAAATAAAGTATCAATCTACACAGCAACATTAATGAATCTTAAAAACATTCGGCTGAGCAAAAAGAGAAAGACATAAAAGAACACATATTGTGGGGTGAAGTTCAAGAAGAGATGGAATGATCTGTGGGGACAGAAATGAGAATAGTGGCTGCCTTGGGTGGAGAGGTCACAGACTAGAAAGAGATATAGGGAATTTCCTAGAGTTATGGAGAAGATCTAGATCTTGATTAGGGTTTTGGCTAAGTGGTGTAGGCATTTGTCAAAACTCACAAACGATATCCTACAAACTGTATTTTACCTCAGTGAAAAATATACAGTGACAGAAGTCAGAAAGTGATTGCCCGGAGGGGATCACTGACAGGAAGGGAGTGCAAGGGAACTTTCTGGGATGATAGGAATATTTATATCTCGTTTGAGTTAGTCAAAATTCATCAGACCGAACACATAAAAATAATTTAATTTATTTTCTGTAAACTATACCTCAGTATAAAAAATGTAAAAATATAAAATAAGTTAAGTAAATAATGTTACATAAAGAGAACAATAAGACCAATAGGCATAATATTTTTTAGAAATAAAATATTGTAAAATATTTTTAAATGTTGGTAAAGAAACATAAAATTTACCATCCTAACAATGTTAAATGTATAGTTCAGTAGTTGAAATATATTCACACTATTGTGCAACAGATCTCCAGAACCTTTTCATCTTGCAAAGCTGAATCTCCATACCCTTTAAACAATTATCTCCTATTTCTCTTTCCTCTAGCCACTGGCAACCACCATTCTACTTTCTTTCTCTGTGAATTTGACTACTCTAGGTATCCCATGTAAATGGAAGCATACAGTATTTGTGTTTTTTTGTGAGTGGCTTATTTCACTTAGCATAATGTCCCCAAAGTTCATCCATATTGTAGCACATTGTAGAGTTTTCTTCCTTTTCAGGACTGAATAATATTCCATGGTATGGATATACCATATTTGGTTATCCATTCATCCATCAGTAGACACTTGGGTTGCTTGATTATTGTGAATAATGCTACTATGAATATGGGTGTACAAATATGGCATCATGTTTTAAAAAATATACAGCCAGAGTAATACATACTGTTTTATCGTCACCTTTTCCTTCCTTTTTTGCATTGATCTTGCTGATGACCAGAAGTTTGTCAGAGGCCAGTGGAATAACACAGTATGACACCCATGCCAAGATTTGGATAATGACAGTGACCCTGGGTGAGCAAAAGCTCATGTTTTTCTCAAAGGCTGAAATGTGTCCCTGGAGGGGCAATGTAGAAAGAGAGTTGGAGTATTTTCCAAGGCAAATGATAGCAAAGGTCATTTTTTTGTATGCTCCTAGGGACAAGTCTTCCTCTGGACCATCAGAAGTAGTAGCTCTAATTTTCTTACATAACACGTTGACTCCCGGACCCACTTGGCTCCTCACATTCCCCTCCACCCCTATTAGGTCTGCAAGAAGGGAGGAGGTATGTATCTATCACCAGCTAACAGGTGACAGTAAATAGAACACTCCTCTGGGCACTGACAGACCTAGAGAAGGTGTCCGGCTGAAATGAAAGGCCTAGATAACTGCCCTTTTCTCTCTACCCTGCTGTCCTCACCCTTCCCCTCACTGGTCCATCTTCTCACATGCTATGTTTTGCGTAAAGATTTTCCAGCCACAGCTGTCAATAGGTGAGTTAGTGACACCGCTGGAGAAGCACTGAGGTTTATACACACATCTGTTGCTTTGCAAGCTTGTCCATTCCGTAAAGCTCCGGAGAAGATGAAATTGTGGTGGATTGTAGTCCAATCACCTGGGCCTTTCCTGAGCCTGTTATAGCAGTGCTGTCATATTTGCATAGCCTGCATACATGCCCAATGCAGGTACTGCTTCATGTGTTCCTGAACAATACAAGTCCATGGGGGGGGGGCGCAAAACCTGACTCCAGGTACATTTACAAAGAGTTAGGCTGGGAAGCTAGGAATTTGGCTTCCACTGGAAATATGTGATTTGCCTCATTTCTTTTGACAGGAATAGGAAATGCACATCCCTCTAGCCCAGGATGACCCCTTTCTGTCTTAGCCCAGGGGTTACTCTCCTCTTCCCCACTGCCTCAGGTATAAGAGCTTCCACTGAGATGCCCTAGACCTGTTATGTTCAAGCTTTGTGGAGCAGGGTCCTTCACAGAGAGAAACTGCTTCTCTACTTGTTCTCATAGTTTTCATTAATTCTAAAACCAGCCGTGTGTCTTGAACGCTGTCCCTACTCATTCCTTCTAGATATCAACTACATTTGCACTATGCCATTATGAGGATGTCTATTTTATATCTTTTTATAGATGTCTGGGACTTGCCTCCTGATACACTCCTGTTATCACCATCCGGTTCATTTTATTTCAACAAGCATTTACCGAGAGCCTGCTGTGTGTGCCATCCTTCTGTAAATAGGAACCTGCTTAGATATCATTGATGGTGTCTCACTGTCTGTAAGAAAAATCACGCATGACTCATAAAGCCTCACGATCTTTTCCCAGGCTGCTATGACTGGCATTGGGCAAGGTTTCACCAAATGCTAGCTACTGATTATGATAACTTCTTGAGCCTCCATTGCCTGCTGCCCCCAACCCTATCTCCCACCCTTCAGTCATTCTGGCTATACTGTCTGATGCTGAATTTACTACATACTTTTCATTATGACTCTGTGTCACTTTTACGTGATTATGCTGAGAAAACTTATCTTCCTCCATCTAAATTCTAACATCCTTCAAGATATAGTGCAATGTATATAACTTCTTCCCCAAAATCTTCTCCCACTCCCATACAATACATTTCTCCTCTCCATTGTCCCTCCCACCTCAGCTCTTTGTGATTTTTTTGTGGCATTGATCCTTTATAACCTTAGACATCTGTTTGTGTACATGCTTTTCTCCTTTTGTTTCAAATTGTAAGCTTCTTGAGTAACTCCAGCACTGAGCTCACAACCTAACTCTAGTAAATATGAAAATAATAACAAACATATAATCATTTAATACATCCAGTATATCCAAGAATAAAGCTAAGAGCTTTGCATTTATATCTTTACTCTATAAGTAGGTATCATTAGTCTCTATTTTACAGATGATAAACTGAGGCACAGAGAGTATAAGAATCCTACCCAGGGTCTCACACAGTTCGTAAGTGATGTTCTTGGGATATATTAAATAAATGGTTATTAGCATGTTGAATTGAGTTGAATTAAGATTTTTGCTAGTATTCTGGGAAGATGTCAGAAAAATAAAAGTCGTGGTCCCTGTCCTTGAAATATTTGTCAACACTCTTTGCCACCACAAAATTGTACATCTAGGCTCCAGTCTAGTGAGCCCGGCACTATAACTCCAATTACATCTTAAATTTAACTAAAAATCATTAAATAGCTTTTTCTAAGTCATTATTTTAGCCATTAAAAACAAAAACCAAAAAACAAAAAAACAGAAAAACAAGAAACAACCTTTAGTCAAAAACTTGGTTAAACTCTGGATGGGCAATTTCAATTACATTTTTATTTTCTTATTGAACTTAAATTTTACATCATTATCTTTACTTTGGCCATGGGCTATGGTGACATTTTCAGTTATATGCAGATACTATACATTATTGGAATAACGTCATTTACTCCATCATGATTCCTAAATCCTGTGTCCACACAATCATGGATACAAAAGAGCACCGCAGCTAAGTTCTCCTTGCCCTTCAGGGACAATCTCATGTTACATAGGATTTATCCGGATAAACTCTGAACTTAGATGGTTTTTGCAAGGCGCCAACATCTGAGAGCCCTGGTGGCTTCTGGAGCCGCGCAGTTCGCCAACGCGGACAGCAGGGGGCGCGCTGGGGTCCCTTGGGAAAGAAGCGCCTTTGCACAGCACCGGGCTGCCAGGAGCGCTAGACCCGGGCCTAGGGGGTTAGAGAATCACCCACAGGGGCTGAGCCAGTTTTCCCCAGAAGCTAAGCTCCTCTCGGGGAATTTTGTCCAGAACGTTATCTCCGCAGAGGTCACTGTTCGGTGCCTCGGTACAGGAGGCTGAGCCTGCCTGGATCCTCACCGCCCAGGGCTCCATGAAGCTGAAGGCACAGCTACCATCGGCCAGGGCTCACGCCCCTGTAGGACAGGTGGGCAGCCCGGCCGTTGTGCTCCCGGGGAACAGGTGTAGTCGGCTGTTCAAAAGGTTTGGTGGGCCAAGGATTGCAGTGTGACCATAATGTGGAGATGCCCCTTGCATTGGAAGCTGCATGCAACGTTCTTCCAAGCATCATGGGGCTAACCTCGTGGAGTCCCATCCAAAAGTCCTTTTCTCTAGCAGCAAAATGGACCGTCTTGCTCTGGGCAGCCTGGACCTGAGGTAGGACGGTTTTTTTAGTGGGGTGGGGGTGGGGGTGGGGAGGGACAACGTGATATGAGGGACATGGAAAAACTCACCTGCCTCTCTCACATGGGTGCCTTAGTGTTGCCATGATTTAATAAGAGACAGAATCAGAATCCCAAAAGCTCTAAAGGTCACACTGATGAGATGGAATGCTACAGGGAAAAAATTAAAAGCCCTTCCAAGAGGCCTAAAAGCTAACTGTGCAGGGACCTGACTCTATAGGGACCTGACTCCACAGGGACATATCTTCATAGCAACATGTGTTAAGGGCTTTAACTTAATTTTTGTTGTTGAAAACTGAAAAAGAAACAGCTTACTTGCTTTATATGACTTTACGTCATTAATATCTTAGTGAGACTCATTCTTCTCCAAGCCAAGGAGGTCACAGACTTGGTCTTCTGTGCCAAGTGGGTCCTGTAGTGTGGGAAGGATGGGGATCTGCTCCCTGTCAAGGGAAGAGGTTCTGGGGCCACCCTGTGAGGTTTCAAGTGAGAAATAGGAGACTAAAGATGTCAGGACCCAGGCACACTTCCGGTCAGCACAGTTGGAGTGTGAAATCCAAAACAAGGACTAAAGGACTTTTCGTCACCTTGATGCTTCTTGAGATGTTTTTTCATGACTCTGGTCCAGGTGCCGAATGTGTAAAGTGCTTGGCTGGCATGGGGGTGAGAAGTGAGGATGTGCCTTTTGCTGAGTCAGGCCATGTTCCTAATCTGCTGGCCTTCTGGACCCATGGAGGGGATATGAGATTGTACACTATTGACCTGAGCAATTCGCGATCTTGCATGTCCTCCTTCTTCCCCAAGGTTGATGGGGGAATTAAGTGACCAATAATACTATTGCTCTTCTGGTGTTGAACATGTTAGGCACACCTTCAGCCTACCATAAAGTTAGTGACTGGTGGCACCTAGAGAATGTAAAGGTTGACCAGGTGATTCCTAAGCCTCTGCCCTCCAAAATTCCATTGTTCAGTTCAATTAGCCTCCAGGAGACATTGTTAAAGCCCCCAATTACTTTATGCATAAATGTGTCATGTCATTCTACTGCATGATTTATGAACCATACAATGGCTTTGTGGAATCACACTGCACCTAACAGATCCCCCACCCTCACTTAAGCATCATTACAACCAGCTCTCCAGTAGTGTGCTAACACATACTTGTGACAAAAATGCTCCGCAGGTGTTTTCATTACCTTCCCACTCTTCTGCTGAGCAACACCATGCCCCTCTCAGCCATTAGCACTCCAAGTGTTTCCTCCCCAACATCCCTGTGCTCAGTCCTCTCCTACCCTCCCAAACAGATTTGTCATCACTTTCTTTGGGAGGCCTGGCCCCATACTCCTAGGCACTCCTGGTGTCCCATGCCAGCCCCTGCTCCATTCCTCTCTGGCTGACCTCCCTTGTGCCAGGCAACAGATAGGCTGATGTGGCCTTGTAGGGCAGGGGCTTTATGATTATGGCTGTGCATGATAAGATAGGATATATGAAGTCACAAAGAGAAACCCCTGCCCTCCAAGAGCCCGATTAGAATGCCATACTCCAGGGAGCCATGTTGCTTCTTGCACATGAACTTGTGTATTCTGAGTTGCACCTAAAAATCTCCCCATTCCCCGAGGTCAAAATCAGGTCCCACCCGCTGCCCACACTTGGTCTTCCTCCTTTATATTTCTGATTCTTCTGAACTGCAAGTTTAGATTCTTTTGGCTTCTCTAGCCATTTAATGGTGGTGGTCCTGCCCCTCACTTGCTTCCATGGGCCCCGTAGATGCCTAGAACCTGCCTACTTGCTTTTGGAACTGCCACTTTGGATCTCTTGTAATAATCCCTCTTTTGTACACCAGGTCCTCATCTTTCATTTTCTGTCACTTATCCCTCTTTCGCTGTTTGTTTTGATCAATCATGGGGCTGCCACTGATGTGTGTGGTGACTGAGTGGCACCTAGGGGGAAGATCCAGGGTAACACCAGGAAGCCATGTGGCTCACCAGTGTTTTGGGAAATCTGGTCCAGGCAGTCAGCTGATGCTGTACATACCTAAATTTTTGTCTTCTGTGTCCTTTATAGGGACCTTTGTGAGGTGATTGAGCTGCGCTTCACCCTGAGATGTCCACCAGTAGGAAGGAAGCCTAACGCAGCCCGGGGCGGAGAAAGAGGTCGGAAGCAGCCAGATGAGATGACCTTGCCCTTGAGTCCTCAGTTCTGGCGCCTGCAGTCTGCTCTTCCGGCACACTTGTTGGACGCACACATGTGTGCACCCTGTTTCATTCACTCTGCCTGACCCTAGGAGCAATGCAGTCTGATTTTTCAGAGGCCCGGAGAAGTTCTGCGGGTTCAGGCCCACCCAGCTGGTAAGTGGCACCCATGTGCACAGCCCCTGCACTTGCCACACCTACTGAGAACCCAAAACATTGGTTTAAAGGGCTTAGTGTTTCTGGAAATCATTCAAGCTGTGATTTAGTTCTTTGCTTACCCCTTTAAAAATCTGTTCTATTTAAACCTCCATGGAAAAGAGCATGATGATTTAGTATGTTGCAGACTTGGATGTGGTTACTATTAAGGAAAGCTATGGGAGGTATTTTTTTAGGATTGCCTAAAGTTTTGGGTGCAGAATAATTATAGAACTGATAGTAAATGGTTTAATAAATCAGTCAAAGCTTGTCTAAGCTGTGGTACAATCTGACCAAATATTTCTAATTATGTCCAGTAGTAGAACCATCCCATTTGACTATAAAAGATACCATGATTTTTTCACTCTTGAATAACTAATTGTAGGGGAAAAAATGACCCAACATTTCAGAGCTCTTGATACTTCGCGTATTATCTTGTACACCTTCGCAATGGTCCTGGAAGGGGTTGGACAGGTTCCACAATAACATGTTTCAGAGACTGACAGACATGAAGTGACTTCCTCAAGGTCAATGGCTACTTTAACTTGGGACCAGCCTCCTTATTTCCTGACTTTTGGTCTGTTTGGATAGTGACATTTAGTGATGTACTGGGCCAAGTGTTTTACCTTTTATTTGAGGTTCGATTATAAGGGAGCAGATACATTTGTCAACTGTGGTCCAGAAGATGCTTTGAATAAAGCTGTTGAAATAAAGGGGGGAAAATGGGGCAAAAACAAAGTATTTGGTAGTCTTAAAGGGGAATTTCAACAAAAAGTAGGTGAGCATTATTTTGCAAGGGAGTCAAAATGATATGGCAAGCAGTTAGCTGACTTTGAAGGTCACAAAGGTGAGCAGCCCATTTGGTCCCTGGGAGGCTCGTCTCAGGCCGGGCACCTGGGCCCCCAGGTTGAGCAGCAGGCTGTGCCCTCTGCTCTGGCCTATCCTCCAACCTCAAGGGCTCAGACACACCCCCGTGCTTCAGAGGTTCTCTGCTTTTCCTGAAGGGGCAGTGGTAATGCTCAGGCCAAAAGCTTACCAAAGTCAGCTTCGGAGTATCAGCAACCGAGCGAAATCAAGCATTTATTTTGTCTGGGTACTCCTGGGCCTCTGCTGCTTGCAGGGCCCACTGAGGGGTTTTTCCTGTGGGGTGTTATTTCTTTGAAGAAAATCTCCAGAAAACATTTAAGAACTAAAAGACATTACGTGATTAATGAACATTATACCTCAAAATGCATGTTTAAGAATGTAAGGAATTTCTTATGTGATTGCACATATACTCAGAAGAGCTGTTTGAGTATATTCTGAGAAAATAAAAACTTAAAACTCTAAGCCTAAGAGAACAGTTAGCAATTTGGTGAATCTTGAGCATAAATTTTTAAACTCTCATTAAAAAAATTCATACCATTTATGAAAAAGTCCATTAAATAAAATTAATGTAGACAAAGCAACAAAATGACAAATGAAGCTATTATTTCTAGAGACGAAAGAAAACTTGTCTCCTCAAAGACGGCTGTAACTTGCTTTTGGAACTAGTCAGAAGCATGGAAAGACCAGGGTACTTGGCCCATGAGGACAGGGTACTGGAACGGTTTCTCCAGGTTGTCGGTCATACACTAGGCAAACTCTATTTCTTCAAAGACAAAACTGTTACAGATTGTGATAAGACACAGAGTGCACTCTAGAGAGAAGTACGCAAAACACCCAGAGCTGATTAAAAACAAAATGTATTGGGGGGGGGGTCACATATATGGCTAACAGAAGGAAATTTAACTTTGGGTGGTAAACACACAATACAATATATATATGATGTATTACTGAATTGCATACTTGAAACCTATGTAATTTTATTAACCAATGTTACCTCAATAAATTTCATTAAAAAATAAGAAAAGTTGGGAAAACAAAACAAAAAAACCCCACAAAATTTATTTACTATTACAGCTGGTAAACCTACACCTCCTCTCTCTTCCTGCCAGAAACTTTGGTGAGGCATGGTACTTGCTAGGTCCACAGGCTGAGGGAACAGAATCTGGAAAGACCCCCCACAGAGCTCTATTTCCCTAAATGATTTGCCCAAGGTCATATGGCTAATTAGTAGAGTCAGAATTTGAACAGAGAACCAGAATTCTGATCCTTGTCCTATGTGCTACCCACACTTCTGTACATTTCCCCTTGAATCTTCAAGCATTAAAAATTTATGCCTGATAATCCACATCAATGTTTTTTTTAAAGTTACAAACGTATGCCTAAAAAATATGAATTTATGTTCAAAATGACATGACTCTTATATTTTGGTATTGCTTTTAAGTTTTTCTTTTTTCCTTCCAATACACCTGGCTTTCACAGAAGGCTCCCGTACACTTCATTTAATGGTATCTTCATATGAGAAGTACGTTCCCTCAAGGTAGTATATAAAATGGCTAAAGACCGTATATGTATGCATGTAAATATAGGCTACATATCAGGGGAGTGATATTTAAAATAATTTTTTAAAGATTAGCATTGCCAAGGTACCAGACAATCTCTTTCAGCACCATCCTCACTGCGCCCAGATGATAAACTAGCAGTGTGTACACCAGGCTGTTCCCCCTGCCCAGCAGTATTTCAGAAAGCTTGGAGAATCCAGAGGGTAGATGTGTTCTGCTTGCTTTTATTAACCACAGCCCTTACATATATTTAGCATGGACACAATCACTGCAAGGACAGTGAGTGAGACACCCATATTTTGAGCATGACTCATAAAATATTAACATCACTTTTTTATCCCCGACATTTTTGTATAAAGAATGATCTCACATACATATCTAGGGTCTACTGAGGTATAAGGCTTTCTCTGGGTTCCTTATTAAGGCAATAGAAAAACATCCCCATTCTTTTACAACCCCCAAAGCTCATATCTTTGGAATTTCACACCCAAGTTATTGTCTACTTAACTACATCCAGCACTTGAAAAGAAAAGCTCTTCACTGTGAAGATAGTAGGGGAAGCTCAGTAAGGCAAAGTAAATTTTAGGAAGGGGACTCACTAAAGCAATTTAAAAAAAGTGATTGTAATCTCCTATGGAAAACTTAGTAATTTAAGTTATAAAACTACATGACTTAGAGAATTAAATTTATGGTGTCTCATTTGCTCACATAACTATTTTAAATATGAATGTGAAGCTTTCCTCTTGGTCAGTTATTCCATCAGTCTGAGCCCTGAAACCTCCCTGAACCCTATCTTGCTTGTTCTTCCACCAGGAACCTACATGGCTCACTCCCCTCAGGTGGAATTTTTTTCACTTATATTCAAAATTTAAAAGCTCATTCAGAAAACCTTAGCAAAGTGCTTACAAATTTCAGTTGCCCCAAATTAATTTGAAGATGGCTTGTAATATATAACATATGCATTTATTACAGACATATATACCTACCCACCCATAAACAATTTTGTTTCAAGGATGAATAAAATATCAGGTGTTTTTCACATTTAGACAAAACTCCAAGACTACCAAGGGTACAGATTGTCTTCTCTGTGACTCAAGAGCCTCCTGGAACAGTAACACGTGAAACTGTCCCCTTAGCATAAGGCAGGTATTTGAAAGAATCTCCTCAGGCTCCTTGAAATGTCTAAAGCATCGATGGCACCACTGGTTCCAATGGTTCCCCCAGCAAGTCACTCCTCACTAGGCAGAATGTGGCCCAATTCAAACAAAGTCTCAGAGGCAGAACTGCCAAAGCTGATGTACTTTCTATGTGATTGATAAGCAGGATAAAACTGGGAAGGAGCAGGTATAGACCATTGGGATTAATGGGGAAACAAAACATTCTTTTAATGTTGTCATAATATTATTTTCACATAAACAAAATTCAGAAAAAATTGTTTGCTAATCTCTAGTTGGTCAAATTGGTTCTATTCATTAAGCAGTTTTTGAGCATCCATTTAAAAAAGTATCCAGAATGTGTACTGAATTTGGAGCCAGGACTTGCTGCCATGCAAGTGATCCTGGCTCTCAAAGTCATCCAAGGGAAGCTCTGAGATGGAAGGTTCTGGATGCTGGTGATGAGCTAGCATGTAGTGAGTGAGCATCACTGGCAGGGCTCTTTGCATGCACCTCAGGCAGTCCCCTCAACAGCTGTGGGAGGGAGGCAGCATCTGCAGTTTTCAGGGTGGCTTCCAAGACTAGGAAGATGGAAGCGAGCGTGAGCATCAGGTCTGCTGACCCCAGAGCCAGACCTCTTCCATAGCAGTCGGCGGGCCTCCGGGTGGTGGTGAGGGGCATGGTGGTGGTGAGGGACAGAGAAGCTGCCCCTACGAGAACAGACAGACCTTCCAGCCTTCTTCTAAAAAAGATCTGAGGCTACCATGCAAGCATCCAACTCACAGCTGCTCTCCCTCCCTTGCTTCCACCAGAACTGAGGCACAATCACCCCCGCCTCTCCTTTTTTTGTGGTTTTCCCTTTAAGGCTGCCTTTACCTCAGAATTCTGTGTGATTCTAGGATTCTAATCTGGTTTGACCTTTGTAATCACATGGCTTGTAACTTACCTTGCTCCAGCCCTGCGCTGGCCTTGGGTTAGCATCCTGATCCACACGCCCCAAGCACATTACACAGAGGTAAGGCGGGAGCCACCCTGCAGGCAAGGCTGCTACAGGGAACCTTGAAGACTGAGACTGACATGTATTGATCTTATTTCCAAAAATCAGGAAGAATGTAAATTCCACAGAGGTTGGAGTGCTCTATGTAAATCCAGACTAAATCTATCCAGGATAGATTATTAGACTGTCATTCTATGCAATGCTGTCCAATAGAACTTTCTGGAATGATGGAACTATCTGCACTTTATCTGCACTGATGGTGGCTACTAACCACAAGTGGGTACTGAGTATTTGAAATGTGGCAAGTGTGACCGAGAAACAGCTTTAAATTTAATCTAATTTTAATTAACTTTAATAGCCACGTGTTAGTGGCTAATGTATATAGACAGTACAGCTCTATTTACCTAGATTTCAGCAAGATGCTTGGCAAGATCTTATGCTATCCTTTGTACAGTGGAGAGGAAACATGTGCTAGCTGCTACTAGTTTGATGTACTCAAAACTGGTTTGAATGGCCATTCCCAGAGTGATTAACGGATTCCTGAGAACCTGAACGAGGTCTTGAGTGAGGTGCTGAAGGGGTCCATCCTTATCTTGACCTCAGTTAACATTTCCCCTGATGATCTGAATGACTTCTTAATGGTAAACTAAGCAAACGTGGAGATGAAAAGCTTCCAGAGACTGCGACCACACAGAGAGAATCAGAATCCCCTAAATTCTGACAGGCTGCAGCTATGGGCCGAAGGTGTTAAGGTGAAATGTGGCATGGCCAAAACAATGTCCTGCATATGCTTTTACAATCCAGCGGTGCTAGGACGGCATGCAGGAGGGTGTCTTAGCAGCTGTGCACATTGGGGTTCTGATACCTCACAGGATACCCAGAGGGTGGTGTGCATGACCAAGCAGATGGGAATTTGGATTAGTTGATCAGAGTAGGGGCTATTTTACTCTATACAGTGATGACTGAATCAAACCTGAAGTCTAGAAGACACATTTAGGTGAAGGGATCAACTTAAGTGCTTATGAAGAAAATCAGAGCTCCCTGACCCAGAAATAAGGAAAAGGATGAGACATGTATTTATGTTCAAACACCATCACACAGAAGACTCACTTGGTTATTCTTGGACCTACAGGTGAAAATAAGTGGAAATGGAAGTTACAAGGGACATTATTTGGCTCATGTAGGTAGGACATTATGGGTGGGTGGACTCTGGAGGAACAGTGTGCCTCGACTGGGGGTCGAGAGGAGACTCAAAGCTCCAAGGGGTGGTAGGAACAGCAAGTGGCCACTAATATTCCCCAACCTTGAAGTCCTGTGGCTCTGCACGTGCCCCCTTCCTGTAGGTATAAAAAGCAGGGGCCCACAGTGGGCATTAGACTCCTTAGTCCCCAAGGAGACCCTAGTCCTTACCCGTGACCTGTAAGCCTTTTGGGGATTCACTTGGTTACACCCCATTCAGATCAGAATAGGAAACTCCTTCCTTTAGATAGCAAATTTATCCATTAATAACCCACGGGGAACTGGCAGTAAGGCATTTGGATAATTTACTCTTGAAAGGAATAATTCTCTGGAGCGTGCCCCTCTGGACACTACCATCTGCAGTGAGAGGGCCCTTGCATGCACCTTGCCCTGTGAGAGATGGATGGCATGGGGGAGTTAACTGTGAAGGGATTCTGAGGCCACCAGTGTCCCAGGAGAGATGTTGAGGGTCAGCGCGGGCTTGCTGAAGACTCTCCCAGGTTACAGTCTGGTGAAAGTGACTGGGGTTATTGTATAGGCCAACCTCTCAATTTTAAGAGCCAGAAACAGCAAATGTTAAGGGAGGCTCCCAAATACTCTATTTGTTGTTGTTGATGGCAAATTAGGAATATGAGAGATAAAATTAAGAGAAGGTTGGAATTTTCTGTTTTAAGACTTTCTGAATTCTTAAACTTCAGAAAAGTTATCTGGCCAGTCAGTGAATGTCCTCCATAATTATATATAATTTCGCCTCCCACAGAGGAAAAAAATAAGGCCCAGAGAATACTTTACAATTTCTGTTCATTAAATAAATGGATCACAAAACAACTTATTTTGGAGGTTTATTTTTGAGCTATTAGGTTTTCTTCAGTCTGGCCCACGTCTTGGATTTTAAATACTAAACAAGGAAGCTACTAGACTGAGGTGGCTCTAATGCCACAGCACCTGTGTAAGGAAACCAAAGTCTAAATCTGTAAATACCTCAGGGTTATGCAAATGAAAGCTAAAGACAGCCAAACACAAGCAGCCAATTAGGTTTTAAGCTATAGCAAATTGATAATTTCGTTACTTTGCGTCTGCCTTTTCTGTATAAAAGTTTTTCCCCAACTCCCATGGACGAGCTCTTCTAATCACTTCCAGTTTGGTGCGGCCTGATCCAAATAGATTTTTGCTCAAATAAAGTCCTAAAATTTAATTACATGTAAGTTTATCTTTTAACAGTTCTGGTGTCAGAAGTGGGATATGAAGATGCCCCTCCCCCCCCACAATGGCTCCAGGAGCAATGAGCTACCAGGCAAAGATACCCACTGAGCCCATTAAGCTCACTGCTTTCTCACTGCTACTGGAGGCCATAGGTAAGTACCTCTCAGATCTAACCTCTGCAGTTTTTGTGTATAAAAGAGCTCTCCAAATTCAATTGAGCATTTCTTTCTCTGGACTGGGTCCAGGGCTGGCTGACTTAAAAACACACACACACACACACACACACAGCGCGCGCTGAGTGATGCAGTGTGAGGCCTCAGGTAATGAGAGCAAGAGAGTGTGAGAAACAGGTTCCTCTGAGTCAAATCTGATACTGATCCATCCAGAACTGTGGTTATTTTCTATAAAATTATGGGCCCAGAACTTGTTTTTCTGAACCAGCAGGTTAACTTTACCAAAGATAATTTTGAGTTACAGTGGCCACAGTGGGGAACTTTTAACCTAGATAAGCTTACAGGCGCTTTAGAGAAACAAGGGTCCTGAATTCCCCCTAAACAATGGGATGCATTTTTTTACTGGTATGCGGAAGCTTCTTAGAAACTATGAATCAAAAGTTGCTTCTTTAAAAGATATTTTACAAAAGGAAAATGAAAAGCTTAAGCAACAAGCTCATGGTACATCTAAAAGGAAGCATACACTAACTTGATTGTGACTGCTCTGAACCCACCAATCCCTTTACTCAATCGCTTTTTCACTCTGAAAATGAGCTAGAGGTTAAAAAAGTGTCTTTAAAAGTGAGGCCCTCCACTGAGCCTGGAATACCAGATGTAACCCATCTCTCCATCATGAAAGATTTTCCAAACCCTAAGGAGAATTCTCAGAAAATTTTATGAGGAATTTAGAATTCTAATTGGAGCTTACAATCTAGGACTCCCAGATCTCTACCAATTTATTCATATGCTATAAGGACCTGTTGTTACCCCAAAATGGATGGCTGAAGCCAAATGGGAAGATCCTGAGAGCGATACTAAAGACCCACATAATCACTGCTCTGTCAGGGATTGCCCAAAAGGCACAAGAAAAATAGCCCAAAACCTACTT
Organism: Eonycteris spelaea; assembly: GCA_003508835.1. Taxonomy (NCBI): domain Eukaryota; kingdom Metazoa; phylum Chordata; class Mammalia; order Chiroptera; family Pteropodidae; genus Eonycteris; species Eonycteris spelaea. Next base: position 211,499 of record PUFA01000380.1, on the reverse strand, counting down.
GAAAGTATTGGTAAGGTATTTCTTCAAAAGCCTATCATTCAGTCTTGCAAACAATAAAAAAAGATGAACAAGTCTCAGTCTATAAGACAAGACTGGAAATTTTTTTTTTTTTTTTTGGTGAAACATATTGGGTTTTCTTTATTAAGTGAAGGCACCAAAATGCCCTGACCTCCTTATTCATTAGTGGGCTCCAGCCCAAACTAAGCAGCCAATAAAGAGACACAAGGTGGGCTGGGAAGCCACCCCTGTTGCAGAATTAACAGCCCTAGCTGAGCATCTTGAAAAAATCTTAAAGCAAGATATGATTCAAAAAGCCAATAAAACTATGGTCCTGCAATTAGAACAGCCCCAAGGGCTGAGAGGACTTCCACATAGGAATACTGTGCCCCAAAATGTCTGCTTCAACTGTACACTATCAGAGAACTAGAAAAAGGAAGGACCCTTCCTGAACCTATTGTTTAAGAGACCTCCACTCATTAATCCAGACTGGTCTTCCATCAGGGGAAGTCTTCAAAAATCTGAATACCAAAATAATAAGTATTGATAGGGTTCTGAGAAACCCTCTAGTAAATTGCTTCCCATGATACCCCTAAATGGTCAAGGGGAAATTGAAACAAAGATTAGTGGAGAATCCTGTACAGTCTGTGGATATCAGAGCCACTTTATCTACATTAAACTCTACTTTCATAAAACAGTGAATCTCTTGAGGTAAAGAGAATATTTCCATAGTGACTGTTTCTAACCAAATTTAAAGGGTACCTATGTCTAAACTAGTCTAGATGATACCAGGGCCATTTTCCTTCTGTGTGACACTGCCCCAGTAAATCTGTTAGGATGAGGTTTGCTTTCTAAATTGAGGGGTCATAAAAAATTTAACTCAGAAGGACAAATGATCTTGGAATTTCCTGATCCTGAGCTGCTCTGCTTTTTGCAAGCAGGAATTGAAGTTGAGGCTAAAGTATGAAAGCCCTTCTCTCTCAGAAGTGCCTGATACCTACAGGCTCCTTCCTCAACTGACATAGGTAAAATTAAGAGTGTTGAACCCATAAAAATCCAAATAGATCATCCCAAACCCCTGCCTTAATTGTCTCAATATCCACTAAAACCAGGAGCTACCCTAGGGCTCTCGCCAACTGTAGACGACTTAATTAAGCAAGGACTTATAAGTTCATGCACTACTTCTTATAACACTCTGATCTTACCCATCAAAAAACCAAATGTATAAGGTTGGAGATTTGTCCAATATCTGGGTGCAAATAAATTGTGATGCCAAGGTTTTCTGTAATTCCAAATTCCAATACCTTGTTTTTTTATGAACCTATGGACTCAGAATGGTTCACAGTGGTAGATCTTTGCTCTGCTTTCTTTTGTATCATAGTTGACGTGGAGAATCAATTTTTATTTGCCTTCACTTGGAAAAATTAGTAATATACCTGGATTGTAATCCCTCAAGGGTTCACCGAAGCCCCATCCTCTTTTTCAGTGGTTTTACAAGACTTGGCAAACTTATAGTTCCCTACTCTACATTCATTCAGTATGTAGATGACATTGTTATGTTTCCCTACCAGGGAGGACTCAGAAAGATTTATCTATTATAGTAATTAGTTTGTAAAGAACATAAAGACTCTAAAAGAAAACTCCAATTCTTAAAACAGAAAGTCCACCCAAAACTTCCCCAGACCTACAACTAAACAACTAAGGAGTTTCCTTAGATTTGCAGGATATTTTAGGTTCTTGGGCTCCAAATTTTCCTCTGGTCACCTCTACCCTGTATAAGCTTACAAAGAACTCATTTTGGAGCAAGATTTTAGCCAACTAAAATTTGTCCTGCAACATGGGTAGGAAGAATTGACATCATTAAAATGGCCATACTGCCCAAAGTGATCTATAGATTCAACATAATCCCTATCAAAACACCAATGGCATTTTTCAGAGAGCTACAACAAACAATTCTAAAATTTATATGAAACCAGAAAATATCCTAAATAGCCATGGTTAACTTGAAAAAGTAGAACAAAGTTAGAGATATCACACTACTTGATATCAAACTGTACTATAAGGCTAAAGTAATCAAAACAGCATGGTACTAGCATAAAAACAGTACCATGGATCAGTGGAACAGAACAGAGAGCCTAGAAATAAATCCACACCTATATGCTCATTTAATAAATGACAAAGGAGGCAAGAATATACAACGGGGTAAAGACAGTCTCTTCAATAAATGGTGCTGGGAAAATTGGGCAGATACATAGATACATAAAAAAAAAGAAAAGAAAGAAAAAAAAACTGAACCACCTTCTTATACTATATACAAGAACAGACTCAAAATAGATTAAAGAAATATAAGACCTGAAGCCATAAGAATTTTAGAAGAAAACATAGGCAGTAATCTCTTTGATATTGCTATTAGTAATTAATTTCTTTTTGGATATATCTTCTTGGGCAAGGAAAACAAAATAAAAATAAACAAATGAGACTACAACAAACTAAAAAGTTTTTGCTTCCTTTTCAGAAAGGAAACCATCAACGAAACGAAAAGACAAAAGGGAAGTTTTGAATGAGAGAAGATATTCACTTATAATACATATCTAAGGGGTTAATATCCAAAATATCTAAAAAATTCATACAACTCAGCAACAAAAAAGCAAACAATCCAATTAAAAAATGGGTAGAGACTTGAATAGATATTGCTCCCAAGAGGAAATACAGACACATGAAAAGATGCTCAAGATCGCTAATCAACAGACAAATGCAACTAAAAACTACAATGAGATATCATCTCACACTTGTCAGAATGGCTATCATCAATAAATCAAAGAACAATAAGTTTTACAAACTATATAAATTTCTAACCAATGTACTGTATACTTAAAACTAATAAAGTGCTAAAAAATAAAAATAATCTCATGCTATATATTAATAAAATTCTTTTTACTTAAAAAAAAAAAATTAGCCCTGCAACAAACTCCAGCTGTAGGGCTCCCAAATTATACTAGACCTTTCACCTTATTGTCCATGAGTGTGATAACCAGGCTCTAGGAGTTCTAACATAAGAGCACGAAGGAAAACACAGATCTGTTGCTGTAGCTCACAATCAGACCCGGTAGCCAGAGCACATCCAAACCATTTGAAAGCAGTAGCTGCAGCAGCTGACTTGGTAGAAGCCTCAGCTGAATTGCTATTAGAATATGACTTGCACTTACAAGTACCTCACGTTGTTGAACAGTCTATTAAACTCTGATCAGACTCTACATTTTTCAGCAAGTAAACTAACATCTTATGAGATCCTCCTTTCACCTGTAACCTGTCTTAAGCGCTTGCTCAGCCCTGCTGCTACCCTATTTTGTCTGATGATGGTAGAGATTGCCATCAATGTGTAGATATGATGTCACGGTTATTGACCCCTTGCACTGACTTATGGGACACGCCATTAGAAAACTCAGATTTGATAAGCTTCACTGATGGGTCCTATCCTAAGAATGCAGAAGAGAAATATCAAGGAGGATATGTTTGCTGTAACAATTCAATATGAACTATCAGAAGAAGGAACACTTCCCCAATTTGTCTGCTCAACCAGAGAACTACACGGCCTCACTCATGCTTGTCACCTATCCAGAGGAAAATAGGTAAACATTTATACCAATAGCAGATATTTGGGGTGGTGCATGATTTTGGTATGTTAGAGAGACAGAGAGGGAGTTCCTCACTTCTCCTGAAAACCCAATCAAAAATGGACTCTGAGTAAATGCTGCTCTCTGCCTATTCTGTTGCCTAATGAAGTGCAATTATTAAAATTGAAGTTCATACAAGAAAAACAGAACCTGAGTATCCAGGAAATGTTCTAGCAGACTTTCATGCTGAATCAGCCAGCACTCAAATATGCAACTTGAATGCATTCCGTAATATTGATGCTAGCCAAATTATTAATAATTTATATGAAAGACAAAATCAGGCACCTGAGGTGGAACAACAATGTTGGAACCAACAAGGGTGCAAATTTAATATTAAACTAGGACTCACTGAGGGCCTGATGGCCTCCTGATTCTTCCTGAGTCCTTAAAAATGCCATTACTAAAAGCTCTACATTCTGTAATTCATCATGGTACAGATAAAAATGATCCGAATTATGAAGATGTATTGGTGGGGTGACTGCTCCAAGCTTAAAATTGGTTTATGACCAATGTCTGATTTTGTCAAACCCATAAAGCTGGAAAGACCATTAATACTTTAGATGGGGCCTTCCCACCACCTACTAGGCCCTCTGAACACTTATGAATGGATTTCCTTCAATTGCCTCCACAATGGGTTATCAATATGCTCTTAATATTGTTTATATGTTCTCAGGATGGACTGAAGCTCTCTCATGCAGAAAGGCTGATGCTAAAATCATGGCTAAGAAACTTTTAGAAAATGTATTTTTTTTATGGTGTATCCCTAGAGAAATCTCAGTGAGGGAAACTCGTTTCGCCAAATAATTAAACAATTAAGGTGCTGCTGACACAATAGCATTACCACTGTCCTTATCGTCCTTAGTCATCTGGTAAAGTTAATCAAACAAATGGCAACTTAAAACTAAAACTAGCTAGATTAATGGAATCAACTGGACTGCCCTGGCTGAAAGTTCTACCATTAATTTTTATGGCAATTAGATCAACACCTATGGCAAGCATAAATTACCACCTTACAAAATAGTTAACAGGAAGACCTATGCCTTTGATGCTAGAACCAGACATGTCTCCTGTACCCATCCATTCTGATATGAGTCAATACTGTAAAGTTTTAATGCATTATATAAAAGTGTCTTTCCATCAGGTAAATGAAGCTTTCTATGATCCTCCTACAGAAGGCTGAACCTTCCTCAACTTAGAGCCTGGAGGATGGGTCTTCTGGAAACCACATCTAAGAAAGACTGCCCTTGAATCTCATTGAAAGAAACAATACCAGGTGCTCCTCCCGCCCAGGTGGCAGCCACGCTTCAGGGACTTGAGCCTAGGGTCCACGGCTCCCAGTTGAAAAGGGCTCCTCCAGACTCTTGAACTGCGTACCAGCCAAAGATTTCAAGTTAGAATCAACCCAGGAGGTTCCTCCCCAGAAGCAGAAGATATCTTGGACAGCTCTTCTAAGATCACCGACCAAGATCTTCATCTCCAATATGAACCTTTAATTCCTTTTTCCTACTTGCTATCTGCTTTTTCTCTCTATTAATGTATGAGAAGGCAACACCATAATTAGAATTTCACAAACAATAATTACTGTAGGAAACTTAACTGCTGGATTTGTCATGCTAAACCAAAAATGAAGAGAAACCACTTATTCACTTATTCACTCTTTAAGTGATTTCACTGGAATCCCGAATGCCACTGTATGCCTCAATTGTTTCACAGGTCCCTTTTAAATGTTAAAATACTAAATTCACATATACCTGGTTCCTTGCCTCAGTTTAATCCAGCCCTGGGATGGGAAAACAAGATCCACTGAATACGTATGTAAAAAACACTGTTAATACATGTGTAAAAGAGCGGCCGGTGCATCAACCATTTGCAGGCTTGCTTTCAGGCCCGTATATTTAGATGGTCTTTCAATATGTGATAATACAATATTTGGGTCTTCATTGAATGATACTAAGAGTGACCAGTGGGTCCATAAATGCTAATACTTACAAGGGGGCCTTGTGTACACCTCCTGACTGCACCTTTATATGTGCAAGTTTTGGCAATGGCCTCTATAATTCATTGTCTTGACAGCTGGTGGCTGAAGGGACAATGTGCTCTTGTTGCATTTACTGTTCCATTGTCCCTTCATAATGCTTCAGAAACTCAACACTGGTCCACTTCCTTGAATTTATAGTAGTGACCAAAAAGAAGTTTACCAGCAGATGCCAAAACCTCTGGATGGGTGTCATTTGGATGGTCTCTTCTTCCTTGCCTTAGAGTTTGTACAAACGAATATGTGATCAGAAACTTATCCCTAACTCTGATAACCATTGCTGAGCCTACGACTAAAGCCACAGCTGCACAACAAAAGTCCCTAGGCTCTCTTGCTAAGGTGGTTTTAGATAACAGAACTGCTTTAGATTACTTGCTGGCTGAACAAGGAGTCGTCTACCTGGATCAACACCTTTGGTACTGTGGACGCTCAAATATAAGATATTAACAAACAAGCTACTGGCTAAAACAGGTTGATACCTCATCAGACACATTCTCTGATTTCTTTGATACCACTGGTTTGGTTCATGGGGGCCCTGGCTAAGGAGAAAACTTCCATCTCTTGGTATTATTCTAATAGTCATCATCAAGTCTTAAATGCATCTACAGCTGTTGATTTTGTGCATTGTTTGGGGAAACAGGTGACACACTTATGGAGGGAGAAGATAAGCAGAGTGCCATTATTTTGATTTATTACAGTCTGAAGAACCATGGGTGAGGGCCTGAGAACAAGTCTGCTTTATCAGCAGTTCTAAAGCATTATTAACCTGAGATTTGTATTCTGGGAAAAAAAATCGAGACTGAATTATCAGTATGTACATCATGAGATTTGGGTTTTGGCCCTGATAGAAGAAACTGTACTAATCTGAAAAAGGCTACGTGAGATTAAAGACAGAAACCAGCTAAACACCAGGAAGATGTGGATTGAACCAGAGCCACATACTTTAGCAGGACACCTCCCTTTGGGGTAGTTAGGAATGCAGGACACACTTGATAAGAGTGCAGGCTGCTAAGGCAGCTTCCTCCCCAGGACACTGGCAGCCGGCTTCAGCACTCCCAGAAAAAACCAGTCCTGCGGTTGCATTTCTCTTTTCCTCTGCTCCCTTTCACTTCTCATCATCCCGTCCATAGTTGATCGTTTGTAAGGCCTGAGCTATGAGCATCGCCATTTCTCGGGTGCCAGCAGCAACCACTCTGCAAGACATGAGGTCGAAAGGTCCACCTGAGGACAGAGAGGGAGGAGAGGCACCTGGGTTACTGGAGATGCCAGAGCAGTCCCAGATAACAACGCAGCACGCATACATTCCAAGGAACACAGCTCCAGGATCATGCTTGTGGCCGCGCCAAACAGTGTGGTCTAGATGTGAGCCTGGTCAGAGAGGAGGGACTTTTCAGCATCCCCTCTGCCCTGATATGAGTGCACTGAAGGTGCCCCAGACCAACACCGCCCTGGAGGCTGTGCTGGGAGAATGTACTATGAGGTCCAACATTCAGCACTAAAGATTGAAATGATTGGTTAGACCACGACAAGGGAGATCAGTTCTCAACCTCTCCTCTGCATGGGTGGCACTGGAGACCCCATGAGTCGGCCTTTCTGACTGGCAGCCCGATGCAGCTTCTCTGGAGACCTGGCAGCTGGAGTGGACGATGAAGCAGTGTGTCCTTCGGGGGGCAAGAACGACGAATGGCCTTGCTGAAGCCCTCCGTGCACACATGCACGGTCGCATGGTTAAATCCGGTGACAGATTCGTTTTCAATCTGAAACTGGCCTGCCAGGCCTTGCTACTACCTAAGGCTGATACCTCTTCATTTTTATGAATTTCCAGTGCCTCAATTAAGGCCTTTCAGAGGAAAAAGGCAAAAAGTAGAAATCAAATGACAAAACACTCCTGTATATACCCTGTACTTAAAAGGGAGCTCCAGTATTTCTGCTTGGAACTAAAAAGCTACAAGGGATTGGCTCAGAAAGGACTCACTCAGCCTCTGAATGGTTGTTTCTAAACATTAGATGAGCAGTCTGCCTGCAGCTAAGTGGACGTAACAGGGGCAGAGATGCTAAGGGGTTCTCCCCCATGGGGTCAGTCACTGGGACTTGAGAACCTTGAAGCAGAAGGAACAGGTCACCTTTCGGATCCATTCTAAAGCCTTTAGGGGCACCCACGCTGTACACTGTGTTGACTCAACACTGAGCTACAGAGCCATAGGGCACCAGCCTCCTCTTCACCGGCTATGGAACACCATGTTTACTCTGCTAGTCTCATGGGGTTGTGGGGCTGGGATGTGTGTGCTCAGAAAACTGTCAGATATGATAGACAGTGGCTGTGCTGTCCCCGTCCAGCCACTTATCCTGACCCTGGAGTCTATCTTCCTGACTAGAGGCACAGAGAAGGAAGGTAAGAAGGGTGGGAAACTGTTGGCCCACTGCTTTTCCCATGCCCTTGCCTGGTTTCTTATAAGTAGCAACTCGGAAAAAGTGGGAGAACATTCAGTCTGGAGGCGTTACTCAGTCTAGTCTCTACTGTCATACCCCTGGGAACCAAGGACGGGCCAAGGGTCAGAGGGGCTCACCTGAGGTATCCATCACGATGCCACCTGCTTCTCTGATGATGACAGTGGCGGCAGCCAGGTCCCAGCAGTGCAGGCCAAACTGGTAATAGGCGTTGCAGCCCCCGAGGCCAAGTGGCAGAGTGCCAAAGTGGAGCTCCCAATTACTCGGACCCTGGAGGACAGGGAAGAGAACAATGCACGTGTGAGTGGCACTGTGCACAAGTTGGATTGCTCTTAGTGTGCACACTGACTTCGTCCAAAGTTGCCCCCTCTGCTGGTCATTCCTAATTATTAAAAGTGAGCCACAGGGCTTCTACAAATAAGCTTTAGATTCAAAATCTGGAGCCCAGGACAGCGCTATCCAATAGAACTTTCTGTGATGATGGAACCACTCTGCACTGTGGAAGCTACTAGCCAACTGTGGCTGCTGGGCACTTGAAATGTGGCTAGCATAACTAAAGAAGTCATTTTTTAAAACACAATTGAACTTTAACTTAAATTTAAATCACCTAATGTGGCTAGTAGCTGTAGCACAGACCTACAAAGAGGATGAGAGATGGAAAGGATTCACTTGGACTTGGATTTATCTTCCTAAATGTTTGCTGGAGTAAGGTCATTTAGGGAGGGCTCTAAGCACGAACAGCATATGCTGGTTGAGTGGCGTGAGATCATTTCCTTGGCTTTTCAAAACTGCTCAGAAAGGAACAAAGCTCCCCTGTCTGATTTCTAACAGACTGGCTGCATGAGCTCCCTCCCATACTGGACGACGTGGCTCCACGTGGCTTCCCTGGGCCTCAGCACGGGCTGCATGTGCTCTTGCTCCTATCACGGGGACCTTTTCCTCTTTCAGTCCCTGGGGAGTTTCTAGCACGATTGTGTTTGGCACTTTTCCCCTTGGCTCCAGGGTGTTCCAGGAACTAAAGTGTCATACCCATGAGCTTTGGCGTGGAGTAACCTCTCCATGTTGCTCAGGAACAATTTCAGAGTAGCAGGGTCACGTTTGGGACCGATTTCTGTCAGAACCAAGGCCTTTGAGAGATCTGCAATAGAAAGAGTGTCCCTTAAACAGAAAAATCAAGTCTCAGTTCTAACTGAATAGTTGGGGTTTTTCCCTGAAGCAAACTTAAACCTTCCAGAGGAAGTATCTTTTGAGTGGTTTGCTATAAAGTTTTTTTCTGATAGCTATATTGAAAAGTAGGGACATACTAAGAGAAAAAAAAGAAATTCACACCCAACTATTTCATCATTACTTTACATGTTACTTTAAAGTGCTTTCTGATTTAGATTTCAGAGGGAACTGATTTTTCAGTTCTCTTTTCAGGAACAGTCAGCATGAAAAACGTGGAAGAGTTTGGTGTCTTATGAAAATTATCATCATTCAACATAAATACAAACAAAATGACTCCAAAGTGGGACTGCCCAATGTCTAAAGAAAAAAATTGCCCCATCAGATAAAAATGTCTGTAAAAATCTTTCTTTAACTGCTGCGATCACAATGATAGAAATAGCAACCCTGTGGAGAAAGCAACTTTCAAGTCACGCCTCTAGAAAGGGCGGCATCAGGAGTCACCCCTGAAGCATGAAGGCCAATGCTGTAGCTGTGTGGCCTCAGCACACAGTGGTGAGATGCTCGCACCAAGCCCACAGTTCTTATGATGGGAGTGGTGAGCTGCCTGTGCCAGGAAGTCAGCCTGTGGGCATGGAGGGACGTGACTAGGTTCCCTTCCTGTGCCTGACTCACTGGTGGGGATCACAGTGACTTGTCCTTGGTTTGCCACATACCCAAACACAACCAAATTTAGTCTGTCAGGTCTTATCAGGCCCGTTGCTCAGGCACAAGCAGCCACACCAGGTGTGTTCAGATAACAGAACATTCTGTGAAACGTAACACACACCCCACAAATTATTTCACTCAGTGGTCCCAATCCAATGTCAACATCTGCAAAGTTATCTCTCACTGAAGGGCCAGATGACCATGAGAAGGCAATTTCCTCTCAGACAGAATCTATACCCATTTCCCCACTTTCTTCTATCAGAGGCTCTCGTTTTATACTTTAAACACTTTCTGAAAGTGACGTAGCTCCGCATCCAAGCTACTTGCCTTCAGGAAGTCTGAATCATTCCTCCAGGCACACCCAGCACCAAACCTGAGCTGATGCGCCTACGTCTTTGGTGTGGGTGCACTGGGCACTGCCCACAAGAAATGCGGGGGTAGGGTGGCTCCAGGGTCTCCATGGCCAGGACCCAGTTAACCCCGGCAGAGCTTACCACCAAACCCTACCCTCCCTGGGCTGAAAACTGAGATGGCACTTTCCTGGGAAAAAAATGACTTCTTTTGAAGAAAGACATAACTGGGCCAGGCACAGTACACACTCAACATAGTTATTCGAGGAATGAATGCTTTCCCTCAAACACTGGGATTAAGGAAACACTGATGAGTCTTCTTGTTTGGGTTGGCTTGTTAAATTGCCAGTATTTTAAAATTTATGGAAAGAATTTTTGAGTTAAGTAGAATTTTGTTGGCTTGCCTAAGAGTCTAATCCCTATATACGACACTATTTTGCGGGGGAAATGAATTCTGAATTATAAATATTTAGTTACAAACACTCTTTTGAATAACATATGGTAATTTGGGGAGCGCCCATTAAATGAAAATTTTTTAAAAATCGTATGGTCTGCATGTTATATTCAGCAGGGAAAACAAGGAAGCAGGAGGGGTTGCTTCAGAGGTGGCCGTGGAAGAAAATGGAGTGAAGCAGCAGTGGCCTCTCGCCTCACCGTCCATCGAATCTCCTTACCTAACTTCAAATCTTCCATACACCCACATGTGTATGTGAACGCTGTAGTCTTAAAAAGTTTTTCAGGTTATTCTGCTGCTTGCTCTTTTGATGCAACAATATACTGAGTACAGTTTTTATCACTGTTCCATACTCGTAAGAACTGAACATCACTCCACTCAGTGGAAGAACTGGTTTAACCAACCCCCTCTAGAGGAACATTTTCAATTATTATTATAAACAATGCTCTCTCTTTTCCTACATAGGTTTGTGCAGTCACGTTCATATATCTTCAGGATAAACAGAAGTGGGATTTCTGAGTGAAAGAGTGTACATATTTTAGAATTTGATAATTAAGGAAGACATTGATGATTTCCCCCAGAACTAGAAAGCTGGTTGGTCATTCAATGACCACAGGGAGACAAAGCATCTACTTTTATTAAAGTTCATAAGATGTGACTACTCCTTCAAGCCAAGACCTAGTCCAGTTGGCCCTTATCAGAGGGAGGCGCTGGCTGTCATGTAAGTAGAGAGGAAAGTCCCTAGAGTGCCAGCTTAGACAAGCAGACACCCCCACAACAGGGCTGGTGCAGGAAGAGCAGGGATTTTCCAACTAACTGCCCTCAGCTTGTTTCATAAGGGAAATTAAGCCAAGTGTGGAAACAGCAATTGCTCACATTTACCAAGTCCTTACTCTCTTCCAGAACTTCCATGTATGCTGTCATTCTTCTATCATGTTCACTATTTCACTGCCCTCGTTTCACAGCTAGGGAGACCAAGCTTAGAGAAGTGACGCATGAGGTCATGTAGCCCGTAAGTGGTGAGGTCCAGACTTAAACTCCAGCTTATCTAGTGATTATGTGAAAGAAAGGGTTTTAAATTTATGAAAAGATATCTCCAGGTCCTGCATCTTCCTCTTCCTAGCTGCATGTATCTATTCTTTCTCTTGCTAATATATTTTTTTCCCAAATGAAATTAAGAAGTTAAAAGGAAGTCTGAGTGCTGCCACCTACCGGCAAAATGCTTTGTTTTATTTTACCCCAGATAAGGAAAAAGTAAACATTACAACCCTTTCTACTTAATATCTTCTTATGATTATTTCTGGCTAGTTATCCACAATTACTATGATTTCTGCATTTCATTAACATTTATCCTATATTTAACATAACATTTTAGTTTTAATCAAATGCTAATTTTTTAATTTAAATAGATGTGTGTATGGGGAATGGGGAGCTAATGGGTACAGAGATAAAAGTTTTGGAAATAGAGGTGATGGCTGCACAACATTGTGAATGTAATTAACACCACTAAATTATACACTTAAAATGGCTACAATGGCAAATTTTGTTACACATATTACAATAAAAAAAAACCTAACAGATTTCAAAGTAAAGTATCTCTGATACTCTTTCAATAAACAGACTTTAGAGTAAAAAGGGTCATTTCCAACAGTCTGAAAATCCCTTTTCTCGCTGAGTAAAGTTAAAATACAGTATCAAAGACTACTGTTATCTTCAGAGAAATTTTACAACTGAACGGCAAGAGAAGCAAGTCGTGTGTACGCACTGAAATATGTGCTTTAAAGTCTGGAAAATATCCTCTCTGGGCACCAGCTGGCTTTGCTGGAGGCTCCCTCCCAGTGCCAATGCTTCCACAAGTATTTTTACACACACATCCTAATTCTTTCAGACTTCTTATAGACCAATAAGAGCTATTCATATGAAAATAAAAGTTAACTTTACTTAAATTAGAAACATAAGTACTAAGAACAAAGAATGGTGATTGGGGGTGGGGAGAGGGGGAGCAGAGAAGAGAGGGCTTCGTTGGTATATGGTTTACATTGGAGGGTGCAAATATGCAATCTTGTGAATCTTATAACTGCCACGGAATTGTTTGGTTTTATATTATTTGACATTCACTTCAATAAATTATTTTTGAAAAAGAAACATGTAATTTGGAAAAAAAGTATTGTTTAGAATCCTGAAAATGACAGAATTAGACACCTATGTAACAACCACATAGATTTTAATCTCTCCAACCCCCTGGTAAAAACGGACAGAACTAGGAGAGCAACAAATAAAACTATAGACATCATTGATTAAAAAAACTACACTGTCTATGGCCATGCCACCCTGAACAAGCTGGAATGTCTGACCTCGGAAGCTAAGCAGGGTCGGGCCTAGTTGGTGCTAGGATGGGACACCACCTAGGAATAGCAGGTGCTATGGGCATTAAAAACAAACAAACAAACAACAACAAAAAAACCCTATACCAACAATGCATATCTAAACCCCAAAACACAACGGGTGGAACAAACTTCTAACAGCTACCAGACCATATGGCATTATGGCATCAGGGGGAAGAGAGAAGCATGGAGCATCTACTGGACCTGAGAGCAAGAGAATCTCAAAATCACCAACAGCCACTCACTGGAAGCCAGTTTGGGCCAATGTGAGAGGAGCTCTGCACACATTAATTCATAGGTCCCTGGTACAGGGTGTGGGGTAAGGTCTGAAGGTAGGAAGCTGGTCAGCCCTGTAAACCTCTTGTAAGTGACTTACCAGGGCCTCTTATGGCAGGTCCCAGCACTGGATAGAAATGTACGGAAGTGAATTCCAAATTCACTAGACAGAAGTAATAGGGGCAAAGAAAAAGAAGGTCCAGATAACAGTGAATGAAGGGAACAGAGCAAAAACAAAAAACTAAGGATAAGGCCAATTTTTTAAACATGTCACAAAAGCAGAAGAGGGAGCTCTAGAGCTATGAAACTACAAAAACTGTCCACTACCACTACACTAACCAACCTCGCTGCCTTCAAAGTTCAGTAATAGATTCCCAGTAGAAATAAGTAAAAGAAAAGAATCATGGTTCAATCTCACAAACAATTATCGTAAAGAAAAAGAACCAGGAGCAGAATAACATCTCTCCAGTCAATCAAAGAATGCAAGAAAGATTTGTCCACAAAACAGAAGTAACTTTACGTAAAGGAAACAAAGAATACATGAAAAAACAGTGTTATTCAAAAGTAGAGGGGACAGAACTTAGGAAAGAGTCAGAAAACATTTCAGACAAGATTAAACTAAAGTAATACAGAATGAATAAACAACACATCATGCTTTATGAAAAATGGAGATTAAAAAAAGAGATTTTTAAAAATTAAAAGAAATTGGTGGAAAAGGTGAAAAGTATTCAAAAGAAAGTGAGATATAGACAAGGTGAGCAGAGAAGACCCAACATACATATAATAGGAGACCCAGAAGACCAAAAAAAGCTAAGCAACAGAATTTGAAAATAAATACTAAAAACTATAAATCAGGAAAACTTCCGAATTTTTTTTAAAAAGGACTTGAAATTACATATTTAAAGAGGATGCCACATACCTAGGAAAACTTACTCAGAAGAAACAATACTTTGTTAAAATTACTGTACTCCAAAGAAAAAATTTCTTTGGGCATTCAAGCAAAAACATTAAAGTCCCTTTTCAGGGGGAAAAAAACTGTTTTAAGACTTCTCAATAATGTGTTTATGCTGGAAGATAATGGAGACCATTTGTGACATTTAACACCATAAAATGTGAGCCATGTGTTTTACTACCAGAAAAATGGTTTTTCAAGTATAAATGCCACTGATAAACTTAGGGACACGAAAGGACTCAGGGAATATTGTTCCCATGAGCTCTTCCTGAGACATCAACTAGAGTAGTGCTCAAAGAGTGGTCCCTTTTAGGGATCTCTGAAGTTAAAACAAATTTCGTAACAATATTATAATTTGCCTTTCTACCATGTTAACATCTGTTCGATGTATAGACAGCAAGGCAAGGTCCCACCTGTTCTAGAAGTGATTACAGTCTTCTCTGCTATATATACTGGGGGGAAAATGTCAGTTTTACTTAAGAATGATAAATCTATAAAAATTATTAATTGTACTGATCTTGAACTCTAAGTATATATGTCTTTTGAATATTCTATGTGATGAGATGGAAAGTACACACAGAGAGCTTAGATAAACTATAGTTACTCAGAGCTGTGTATTTGGAAGGCATTTTTTTTTTGAAAATGAAAGAAATGAGCCCATCACTTGAATTGCCAAAGTTGCCACTGATCAAATTCAAGCTTTTAAGTGGAAATTAGAATTTAGGGAGACTTCTTCTGTCCACCATTGTAAGCTTGACACCTTCCCAACACCTAAAGATTTCTCATGAGAAGAGTGGTGATACTAATGAATATGACTTTTTAAATATTTTTAAATGAAATACATTAACATTTGGAAAAGCTGAAAATCTCAGGGAATCTATATTTTCCAGTGCATGATGTTACAAAATCATCTATGAGCAAAAAAGAGCATTTGAAGTAGGAGATGGCCCAATGGATTTCAATGTAACTGAGTACAAAAAAAATTCATTGATATGTCATTAAATTTGATATGCGACTAATCTTTAAGAAACCACTATTTCTTGAGTTTTGTTGTAGCATCAAAAATGAATATCATGAATTATCTGTTATAAGTCTATTAAAGTGTTTCTCATGCCCCCCTTTTCAAATTATCTGTTTAAGGGCAGATTTTCTTCACACATCAAAACAATATACGAAAACAGAAGCATATAAGAGAATCTAGTTGTCTTCTACTAAGCCAAATGTTAAAGAGATTTGGAAAAGATGTAAAACAATGCCACTCCTCACAAAATTTTTTGTTTTGGAAAATATGGTTATTTCCCATAAAAATATATCATTTTTGTTAACATGTGATGAGTTCTTTATTTTCAAAGATAAGTTAATAAGTATTTTTAAAATTTGTTCAAATTTCCAATATATAAATATAGATATGTTATTTAACTGGAAACTCTTTGGGAGTTTTAAATAATTTTTTCGGGCATATAAATGGGTTGGTTCTAAAATCAAAAAGTATGAGAAATGCTGCACTAGTGAACGAGCTTCACACCAACAAAATGGCTGGTGAAACAGCAACGTGAAGGACGAGTGGTGGGTACTAAATCTACATTTATCTGTGGAGCCAAGACTAAATACTAAATAATATTTTTAGGGTAGAAGCATGGCATGTCTGGCTGGTTGCTCTGCCAATGCATCCACAGCATAACCATCTCAAACTGGAAAGATAATGGGGGAGGATGTGACAGGCAGAATATGCTCACCAACTGTGTTGTAGCTACTGAGAATAAAAGGATATAATTTTTAAATGATATAATGGGAGTATATGAAGAGTGGGGAGTGGGGTGAAGAGGTTACAAGCTAAGTTTAGAATTACCAATAGATAACACAGAATCATAGACAATAACCCAAAAGAGAGAGGACTAGGGATATATCAAATTTTTAATATAAAGAGAATTATTTGAATAAAAATGTAAACCTTTCTAAATACCAAAAATTATACTGAACAGAGAATAAAAGCAAACAAAACAGCTACTTATTTTTTAAAAACATACCAAAATAAACAGTTGAAAAATAAACTTATATTTTTAAGGGTTACTTATAGGGTAAAAAGGACAAGGAAGGACAGAAGCTAAACTTCTTTGAAAACACTTCGTTTCATAGATTTGACTTTGGAACTACATACTTTTTTTTTTACATAATTACAAAATAAAATCAATTTTAAAAAAGCAATCCTTCTAAATTAAATTAAAACAAATGGATCTAAGTGATTAGCCTCAGTTGGCAGCAAAACCAAAGGGAACAAAAAACCACTACAGAGACTATCACAGCAATGTGACCCCAGACCCTAGTTGGATATTCATGAAGGACAAAAATTCCCCAAAGACAAAACAAAACACTATCCAAAAATCCTACAAACCACTTTCAACAATCAATTGTTGATAGTAGGACTAGTATTGTTATTCTGAAACTGATATGTGTGTGTTATGGGACAAAGTGAACAAGGATTGCATAACATGATTAAATTTATCATTCCCAGTGTCACTGTGCACTAAGGTTTTCAACATGGGGCAGAGGAGATATACATAGAAGAGTTAAGTAGACAAACTTATAGTCATGAATTTGAATGGAGAACACCAGTATGAACTCGTGATGAATTTCACATTTTAATACAACTCATTTCTTAGCTCCACCCACTGAAAAGGCCTAGTAACAAAGACAGAACCAGGAACCACAAGGACCCCTAGAACCCAGATGTGACCTTGAAAGGCCATTTTCCACAAGACGTGGAAATTTGAACACTGACTGGATACTTAATGATTTTAGAATGACTGTTAATTTTTGAAGGGGTGTGATATTGGTATTGTGATTATGTTTTTCAAAGAATTATCTGTATGTTTTGGAGATCCATATTGAAATACTGGCTAGAAGGCTAGAAATGGTATCTTATCTGGGATTTGTATTGGGGAGTTGTTTGGGGTGCTGGGTGTGAGAAGGAGATGTGGATGAAGGATTGGCCAAGAGTTGGCAATACTGGAGCTAGTGATGGGTCATATGGGTTTACTGTATTTATTTTTTGTCTGCTTTATACATGCTTGAAATTTTGCCTGGCAGAATTGGAAGAAAAGGTGACTAATGAAATTCTGGCCTCATCTAATTCTTTACCCCTATACAGTGTGAGTGAGTGAATGAGTGTGTGTGAGTGTGAGATAGTGTGAGAGTGTGAGAGAGAGAGTGTGTGTGTGTTAAGACATTCCAGAAGGGTATAATAGGAATCAGAAAAGAGAAGGAAAAGAAAGCACGAAGAGAAAGATTAATGGTGGTTATTTTAATGCTTGTTTCCTCCAGAAATGCCTCTTGATTTTAATAATGGGCTGTAATTGATCTTGTGCAAAGACTCACGTTTCTTCTTTGATGACAACTCTCATTTTGGGTACTATGTGCCAAGGACTCTGCTGAGTGATTTCCCTATTTAATTTTATTTAACCTTCAAAGTTATCATTGTCATCCCACTTTACAAATGAGGACTGAGATTCGGAGAGGTTAACTGACAAATCTCAGCCTTAGAAGGTGGCAGAATCAGGATGTGAAATGACATCTAAAGATTGTGCTGCTAAAGAATACGCTCCACTTCCCATCAAAATCTATCACCCATCAAATAGGAAAAAACCCCAAAAAAAAAAAACGAAAAACAGGGTGAAAACAACACACTGGACTTTATAAGACAGCTTTTTTTTTTTTTTTTTTAAATCACAAAAGAGCTTTGGGACACGAGCAATGTCAAGAGAAGTATGAACCACAACTGTGTTGCCAAAGGGGGTTTATGACAGTGTTTGAAGCAATGAACACTCCAGGACAGGAGGGCCTACAAAGATAGGCCAAATACAGTGGTGACCCAAAGTCCCTGCCCACATGGGCGGGATGAGCCAGTGCTGGGCGAGGGGTCTGAGAGCCCTACTGAGGATCTAAGGCATGATGGAGCAAAACAGGCAGCCAACCAGGAAGCTGAGTGTGTATGAATAGAGTTGAATGTTATAATCAAATGAAATATAGAGCAAAGTTCACATAAGCGTGTTTAATAACACGCTTCCTCACTACTGAGTTACACAATTCAGCCTGAGTGGTTGCCTCTTGGCATGTGTAGCTGTAATTAACACCACTTTTTACATGGCCAAACAAAACATTTCTGAGAGAGAGAGAAACTGGGGCAGGGAGGGGACTCAGAATCAGTAACTGGTCAGTACGTCCTGCTGTTCCCACCCCTGTCTGGTGACCGTCCCCTCACCCTGGCCGTGCTCGTGACTCTCATGGCCTCCAAGGGAGCCTCTTCAATCTCCAGTGGGCAGTCCTGTCTCGCCAACCTGTCCTTCACATAACAGCAGGTCACCTCTGTGAAAGGCTGTTCATGGGGTCACAGCACTACAAGGAAGAGTCTGTGCCAGAGCAAAACCGTCCTGCTGTACCTAGATCAGCATCTCTGGTGTTGTAGAAACTCAAATATAAGTAATTAACAATGAAAGCAGGGCCCCTGGACAACCCTGCTCCCCAATGGATCACTGCGGAGCACAGGTGGCGAGTCCGACTTCCTCACTAGCTGAGGGGCTGTTGGAGAGCAGGGCACACCTTAGTCCTCTCATTGCCCCTGATGCCACCTAGGTACACAGGTGTCACCCAGGGAGAAAGAAAAGGCAGAATAAACAGAGACAATGGAGAAAGGGCACTAGGAAATATAATTTTTAAATGAGTAGAGAAGAGAGGTATGAGGAAGGCAGAGGAAGCTCAGAGGACAAATGCTGACACCACAGACGGAAGCCATGATGGGTAAATGAAATAACAGGGGTGGGGGGTGGGGGAGGGAACATGCAAGTGAGAATTATGCTTTCTACCTTTTCAGACCCAAACATGGATGTCACAGACCTTTTAAAGGCTCCTAATACCTCCTCATAGTCTGGGGCGCCTCTCTTGATTTTTGTCTTGAATTTTCTCTACAGTATTGTCCCACAAAGCGATGAAATATCACCAGGTAATCAGTGTGACAGGCCAAAGAGAGTCGGTGAAAACGCCGACACCAGCTATCGGTATTGACAGATAGCTACACGCAGATTAGATGCAACACAGTCAGTTCCTTTACAAAAACTACTGGGCGCCCCTGGGGTTCTGCTTTAGGAACAACAATAACAACAGAACATCTGCGGTGCCTGAAAACATCACTTACTGAACAACTTCCCACAGAGACTGAAGTCTCCTGCAGTTAGTCCACATCCAGGAAACCAGATTTCACCAGGGGGATATCACCCAGGTGACATCAGGATGACTGACACCACCTGGACACACTGAGGGCCAGAGCATGCTTCGGACTCTGCCCTTGGCTTTGGACTGCTAGAGACCAAATCATAACTAGTGACTGGATTTCTTTTAGCGTTCAAGATGAAAGAAAGATGTGAGTGCAAAATAGAATGGGACTATTTAAAGCTCCTGGCCACATTTGCAAAAACATTAAGATACAGAATGGGCTCAACTTCCAGCTCATCAGGGACACGGTGTCCCTAAAAGGAGGCTGACTCTCAGCAGATTTCCCCCACCATCTCATGAAAGGGTGACTTTTGGCATTTTCCATTCACATTTTTCCATCTGAAGTGAACAGAACTAAGCCGCATGAAGCCCCACCTGTCTCCCCGGAGACCTGGAGCCGCTGGCCGTTGCAGAAGGCACCCCGGCCCCTCTGGCCGGTGTATACAGCCGCTCCTCTGTGCAGTGGTAAATCACTCCAAATTCAAGCTGTGGGGAGCAGAGGCAGAACAGAAAACAAATGCTGTTCACTTACTGGACACAGAAAATAACAGTAATTCAAAGGTGGAGGTGTTCTAAGCGTTCTAACGCAATGAAAATGTGATACACAATCTCTTTCAAAAGAGAATTTAAAAAATCAGCATCTAGATTTAAAATCAGACCTGGATATAAAAGCAAACTTTTAAAAAAAATTGTATTTAAGAATATATGAAAACTAATAAAACTATATTAAAAATCATCATAATCAAGCATTAGTAACTGAAAATTATTGAAAAAGCTTAATCCTTTAGACATTTTTTTTTCCTTGGGAGGAAAAAAGTCTACTTATATTTTAATCAAACTCCACAAAAACCCCTCAAAATGCTGCCAGCGAGCAAGTTCATTAGTTGGGTCTGGTGTTTGTGACTGTACAATGGTGGCCTGGCCATGTAGGGGAGGACACCTGATCAAGGGGAGGTCGTCCCACTGTTGCTTCAGGCCAGCAAAGGCCTCGGGGCCGCCTGCTCACCCCAGGGGCACAGGCTGCCCACAGGTTCTAGGACAGACCTGGATTTTGAAAGCCCTTTAAAGCCAGGGGTGCACAGGGGAGAATGGTTAAGTTTAATGGAAGGTTATAGGCTCTCCGTGAGTGCCGACTGAATGGTCTTCCTCAGAAATAAACCCTATTCCTGCAGCGTGGAGAGACCCTTCCACTGTGGTCGAGCTTGGCCCCGGCTGGCCGAGACTTTAATAAGGCATTTAGCCTGCACCTTCCTTCATTTTCCAGAGAGAGGAATACTTGGCTGACCCCCAGACCAAGCATACTTGCTGCTGTTAACCCCGAATAGTGAGAAGTCAGTAGAGGAAAGGCACAAAAACACATGGGTGTCAGGTAGCATTTTTTTCATGCTCATCTCTTCTTTTTATTGTCCCTTATTGGGAGGCTGTGGTCCAAGGCCTCCTCAATGATTTATGACAGCGTGGCTCCTGGTCAGTGCTCGCCTGCTCAGAGATGAGCCCCCTTTGGTGAACCACATTTGTCTTCCTGGGGCTGCCCTTGGGTTCTGTGATTCAGCTGACAATTACAGATGCAGTTTTCATTCTTCACACATCAGCAATTTTGAGAGGTTTTGGTGAAGTTTGATTAAAATCACATGTAGCCTTTTTTCCCAAGGGGGGGAAGTCTTTCTAAAGAATTAAACTCAACCCCCGACTCAATTTAATGGCAACATTTAACAGAGAAATAACTCCTTATCCAAATTTCAATATTAAAATTCTTGCTTATCTTCAACTTAAGTACTTTAATACAATTTCCATGCTAGGTATCTATGCTAACACTGAGGATTACGACGAAAAATGGTATGCTAAAGGAAGACTGCTTTGGAAAGGCACTGAACCCCCAGTCCTATTTAACTATAATCATAGTTACTACAAGGAAATTACGGCTTTTCTAAGTGCCATTGCTTATATTGATTAATAAAGTTTAAGCCCCGATCTCATGCCTTTGTTGCAGGCCTTCCGATGTTGCTTAGTTCCAAGGTTCTATGGGAATCCTGAAACAGCCATGTTCTCACACTAATAACCAGAGGAAGATGAAGAAGAATTAATAGAATATTGGGATTAAAAATGTCCTCCAAAATAGTTCTTTTTGTGTGTGACTAGATCACACGCTCCAGAGGTCAGATGGAGACTAACTTGGACAATATGCTCAGAACATCCCCTTTCCAAAAAAACCAGAGTGGAAACACGGGCCGGCCCCAAGCCTACATACCCCAAACCGGTTTGAATTTGTTTACTTTCTCGGATTTGAAAAACGCATACTTGGATTTACTAATCATGATTAAGGCACACCACAGAGAGAGAAAAACAGGAGTGCAGAGGTTGAAACCACAAAGGACAATGTCTAAACGAAACCTGAACTGGAGCCCTGGGGACGCAAGGGGTTTGGGAACCCAGCTCAGGGGCCCGCCCCCCATGTACCTCTTGGTTCACAGCAAATCCAATGCTTACTGCCACCGTCGGAAATCTGCAAAGGAAAACAGAATGGTTTGCACTCTAAAACATAAATGGCCTCATGCAAACCAACATGCAAACTCTTAGGAGCCTCTGTGTGGCTGTGTAGCATCGTCACTTGGAGCACAGAAGGACTTTTCTACAGTGAGGGTGAGTTTGTTTTTAAAAAACTACTTCCCACAATTTCACTAACTCTTTCCAAGACAGACAGGCTTAGCTGACCATGTTGTAAGACAGCTGACCTTGAAAGAAAGCAGTATTCTGAAAGTCATGTTAAGATTGATATAGTTCAACAATGGCCAAGTAACCAACTGAGAAGGATTGTAATAATCAGCTTTCTGGTTCTCAGAGACCAAAAGGGGACACTGAGACCTCTAAAAAGGACGGGCTCATGTCCAGGCAGGGTGAGGAAGGGTCCCTAGGAAGTGACAGCACAGGTACCTGGCACAGCCTCCACTCAAAGACTGGGTCTAGGCGACAACATCTCTCCTTACCTGGTCTCCAGCATGAGCACCCAAACTGCCAACACGAGGCGTGGGCCACAGCAGTTGAAGGCCAGCTGTGATGCTGCCGTTTGCCTGCAGTTTTATTTTGTAATTTTGTTGTTGCTGTCTGCATCTTAGAAATAATCTCTGCTTTATGTGAAGATCACTTAACAAGTGGGAAAGGGCTGAGTACTGCTAACCTACAGGAGAACTACGAAATCAGTCACACGTGGGTCTGAACCCTGAAAGCCGAGGTGCAGCTACGTGGCGCGTCATCATCGGTGGCTGGCTCGCTGAGCAAGCGCCCTACGCACCAGGCTTGGCATCAGTCCCCAGTTCCAACTCTCAGAAGAGCTTTCTTCCACTTGCTTTAGTCCCAGCACTGCCACTGTTGGACTTCAGGATGAACCGTTCTCGTCTGAGCTGGAGAAGCCAAAGGCTTCGGGATGTCTTTAGGCCTTGAGAATGGCTGCAGCTGCGGCCCTTGGCAGTGTTCTGGACTGTAAGGGTCAGCACCGCCGGTGGTGGTCTTCTCCAAGTCGTCTCTCTGGCCCACATTACCCTTGGCCCTGGGGCTACCAGGGCCCATGAAACACCCTCAGGTGGACATGTGGCCTTTCCACAGGTCAGTCCACCCTGTCCCCATTACCAGCACACTAGAAGGGCAAGTGAGACAGAAATAACGGGTGCTCCACTCAGCAAACACACCTGAGAGGGGAGACCTTTGATTCCTCATTAACTCCCCACGGGAGTGTCAAAGTTTAAATTATAGTCTGGTGACACACTGTTGCTGTCTCTGGATAGCTATGCAGCTGCTGCGAAAGGGTCACCTATATTGGTAAGACTTAATTCTTAACATGATCTATGTGATTAACATATATCAGAATTACTTTCCCTATTTACATATAAACTTACCATTTGAGGCAGCACATAGAGGACAGCATCAAGAGTGAGAACTCTGTCACCTGTACTTACATTTTCTCCCTTTAAGTAAGGAAATGAAGCATTTCCTCCTCATCTATGGCAGGGGCTCTCAAAATGTGGTCTAGGAATGCAGATCCATGGGCCACCCAACACACTGAAGGGGGACTCGGGGATGAGCCAGGAACCTGTGCCAACCAGCAACCTGGGTATTCTATGTGTGCTCCCATCAGAGAACCACCCTCTGTGGAAACCACTTTCGGTGCCCTCAGTTCCAGACAAGTGGGTATAGTTCCAATGCCTGCCCCACTGGTCAGAGCTTCTGGGGCCATGCCCCATTACCTCCCCAGGCTCTGCAGCTCACTTCCCTTCCCCTCCTGCCTATGGCCCATCTGACCTCCCTACAACCTACTGTTTTTTGGTTGTCATTAGCCCAGTCAAATTAGGCCTGGCCAGCTTCTAGTGGGTTCCTCTTCCTGCCTCATGGTGACATGAGGTTTGCTCCCACCTCTGAAGGTGGCTCTGGAACATCCCTCACATGCCCCTGTCTACACCCATACTCTGGCAGCTGCTGGGCTGCACTAACTCACTTTCTAACATTGCTTGCTTCTCTAGCAATCCTTCTCAATTCAACCCAACATTTTAAACATAACAAACACAATGGCTTTTAAACAAGTGAAGATTTCCTACATGCTCTGAGAGTCTTTCACAAATGGAGAACCTTATTTTAAAAATATCAAGATTTGATCACCTTTTTAAAGAAACTACAAACCTACTAGAGCTTTACTTATATATGCTTACCTCCAAAAATGCTACTTTGGAAAAGACAAGATCTTAAAGGATAGTTTAGGCATTAGAATGGAGTGATGCGTGCTTATAGAGCGACCAATGCTCACCTATGCACAAAGTTGCAGGTGCCGTCAATAGGATCGACAATCCAGGTGGGGCTGGGGGTGAGTACGCACTTGGCCCCAGCGGCCGCAGCCTCTTCTGCAATGAACCTGTGGTGGGCAGGAGCTCAGCCTGAGAAAATGCACCAAGAACTCAAGACAAAGTGCTTCAAACTGCTTCTGGTCCCATCAAAGACAAAGCAGACACAGTAAAGAGATTTCATCATGGTTTCTTCGGGTCAGAGACAGTCTATAGTATAATAGGCCATCTGTGTTTCCATCTGTCTGCCGGTCGACTTGGCATAATTTAGAAAATGCAGTGATACCTCAATGTAGGAGTTCTGGAAAAGCATCAGGGTGTGAGCTGGCCACACAATACAAGAAATACAAGAATGAAAAAACCTGGGAAGCAGATCTTATAAAGCGATACTTAACTCTGAACTTCAGTCTGCAGGCAAGATGGTGAGGACACACTAGAAGGAAGAGCATGAGGAACAATGGCTTAGGTTCAGATTCTCCTGCCAGCAGTGCTGTAGCCTGGGGCAGATGGCTTCCCTGGACCAAGGGCATTAAGTGTCACCTACAGCTTACACCTCCCAGGTATGTTCTCAGCCTGGTCTGTCCTGAACTGCAGACAAGGTAACAATGCATCTGTGCCCACCTGCCCCCACCACATGGGCTTGATGGGAGCTGGCAATTCTCCACAGAGGCCTTATCCACTTTGGCCTCTAGCCCAGGAACCTGGGGTGGGTAGCCCCACAGGGTACTCCTGCCCCCTGGGGACATGAGGGGAAGGAGAAAGCGGGAGAGTGAGGTTAAGATATTCCCCTGCTCCCTCTCTTTGAATGGTCCCCATCCACCAGTGAAAGCCTTTATTCCTCCCTTCTCCTTTAGGCTCTGGTGCCTCCCCATCCCCCAATTCCAGCAGTCCCCACAGGAGCATAGCCAGCCTGCTCCCAGCCTCAGGCCCATGCACCACCCTACACCAGCTATAGTGGGGGCCCCTGTCCTGGCTCCCTCCTTTGTAATTACTCTTCTGTAGTCCAAGCTCTATTCCAAGCTCGCCTGGAACCATCCTTACTCGAACGGACCATGTATTTCCTGTTACGATCCTGAATAGGACAACTAACATCTCAAAATTAACCTGCACAAAAGGGAGGTCCTGGTTGTCTTCACTCCCATCTATCTCTGCCAAAGGGCACTGCCAAGGACCTAGTTGCTCATGCTAAAAACTAAGAAGTCATCCTCGGTTTTTCCCCTTGTCCTCCTCCCTCCTCCAACCCTCCACACAGGCTCAGCAGAGCACGATGAGAGTCACTGGTATGTGCATCACAGCCACCACCTAAAAGCTGGTGTCCCCCGCAAAGCTGGCCTCTGTTTAAACCTCCTGAAGCTGTTCTCGGGAGTAGTCTACCCACAGCAGATAGGACAGTGCTTGGTACATGTTCCCAACTGTCAGAGGCAGGTTCACCAAGGGTGGGCCCTCTGCCCCTGCACTGCCTTGTCACCAGGGGGGCATGGCACACACGGAGCAAACATTTGTTTTATGTGTGAAAACAAGGTCCTGCTGAGAGGTTTTCCATTAGTGTCTCATGTCTTGTTCACATCTGTACTAGAGAAAAAGGAGACCTGAAGGCAATACGTTCTTACTAAGAAGGAAACATAAGTGGAAAACAAAAAGCACTTTATGTCTTACTGCTGGCATTTGGTGTATTGTCATCGTGGTCATCAGGCAGCTGCTTAGCCCCTCATGTCAAAGGATAAGAGGTCAGAGCACTGGGCAGGCTGCTCCTGCTCAGCCTCAAGATGCTCCTGGAAACCACTTTCCCCAGAGGAACCATGTGTCCTAAGATTAAACATCAATGAACTTGCAGATGAGATCAACATCACATCATAAATGAAAAGACTGAAATGGAAATGTCTGTAACTGCTCTGTCCAATACAATAGCCACTAGCTACCTGTGGCTGTTTATATTTAAATAATTCAAATAAAATTTAAAAACTAACTCAGTTCCTTAATCTCACTGGCCACATTTCAAGTGCTCACTAGTCACACGGGCTAGAGGCTATCTCAGTAGACAGTGCAGGCAGAACATTTGTTTTCGCAGGAAGTTCTGTGGGTCAGTGTTGTCTTGTCTGTAATACTGTGAAATAAGATTTGCATTCTGATGTCACTTTTCAGTCAATTATGGTGCTATCAAACGCACTGTAACTCATCTGGTCCCCAACTCTGGGACCACTATCTCCGTTTCATAGATTATGAAATTCATGCTCTATATGCACACAGTCATCTTGCCCCTCCATCTCATAAATTATGTGGAAATGCATCAGTATATATTATGAGGGTACATATATCATTTTCAGGTTGCTGATTCTACCTTTTCCACCCTGTGGTCTGTAGAGAAACCCATGCAGGAACAGGCAAAGCACTGAGTTTGGGGAGACACCTGAGAAATTCACACCCTGAAAAACAACAGCTGTGCAGGGAAGCTCCATGAGCCCCATCTGCCCCCAGAAGCTTATAATCTAGAGTGTGACCAGACGGAGTGAGTGCTGGTTCCTTGCTTTTGTCTGCTCTATGTTGCCTCCTCCTGCTGGGAACTGCCTCCCTACCATCACTTCCCTCCATGCGCCGTTGGATCCTTTGGATCACATAATCCAGGCAGGCAAGTCTAGCTGGAACAAATGGCATGGTGAAAGACACGGAGCAGCGAGAGGAGCCAAGCTGGGCAGGGCGCGGCCAGGCTATGAAGCCCGAACTCCTAACCGCAGCAGAAACGCAGGTGAGCTACACAAAGAATCACTCCACTCAGCCGAGGATTAAACATGGCAATGGCTCTGCTGGTTTCTAAGCCAAAGATTTAAGGACTTAAATCTGTTTTCAATGTCTTCTTCTGTAGCTACATGATTTCTCCCTGAAATGGCTTGTGATTATATTCTCAAAGAAAATGGTCCACACCCTGAAGTGCACACATATAAGCACCAAGTGCCAAAGCCTAAATGTGGCACAAGTTCAGGAAAACAGTGAGAAGACATTCCTGAGGTCAAGATGGGGATGGAAATGACTCCCATGCAAAGATCAGCTCCTAGGAAACTGAGGAGAAATGTAGAATTTTTTTCCTTTTTAAATTAAACCTGATTTGAAGTGGGAAGCTGACACCTATCAACGCTGGAGGGGACCTTGCTGTGGTCTCCCGGAGGGTGGAAGGGAAAGCCTCTTGCAGGACTGACATGTATTGTGACATCAGAGAGCATGGCCTGTAGTGTGAGCCCATGCACTCAGCACACTGACAGGGTTCTCAGCACACGCAGGGCCAAGAGGTCTGTTAGTTCATTAGCAAAATGTGTGGGACGCAGTGTCAGGGTTCACCTGCCACTTATCTGCAGCAGCACCCATAACGCTCCTGTTAACGCAGCTTGGGCTGTACCCAGCGTTTCTGATGGGAGCAGCTCAAAGCACTTGTACTGAGTCCTAAATTTTTTCAGCAACTGGTTATTCACGCCCAAGAATTCTCCTCCTCTTGACCCAGCTGCCCGAGTGAAAGGACATGGAAGGCACACTGATCACCCCGCTGCTTCATGCCTGTGGGCGGCACTCCGGGGCAGGGCCTTCCAGAGGCCAACTGGGACATGGACTCTGTCTACTCTTGAGGCACTAAAAATACCTCACTGGTAAGTGGAGAGGGTATAGAGTTTTTATTCACTTAAACCTGATTATCCTTGTGTAGGAAGCTAGCACCCATGGAATGGGAGAGAATATTCTTCAGCTCTCCATGGAGGGAGTGTGGATATCAACCTGGACACAGGGAACTGAGAAAAGAAAAAGCGAGACCTTAATAAGAGCACTGGAACATCTACATAAACTCTGTAACACAAATAGAAACAATGCACGTGACTAAATATGGGGAGCTCAAGGGCCATTTCATCACCCTATCTAATGTACAAGAGGAAATAGCAACCCAGGCAAGGTTCAAAGTTTGGTGACAGATTAGAGTGATACATTCTAATTTAATTTAATTTACTTGCCTTTTTTTCTAATAGTTGTAACTTATAATTTTGATGGCCAAGTATATCTGGAACTTTCCTTCCTGGCTAGTTTATTTACTCTGTGACAAGGTCAGGGTCACGCTTCAGGCCACTAGGGAGCCAATTCAGTTCCTTAGCCTCTTCTCTCAGGCCGCAGCCCGCCCCCACCCCTGCCCCAGGGGCTCTGTTGCCCTGGACATGCATGCCCTGCGTGGAGCACAGTGGGAATGTGAAGGGAAGCGAGTGTCTAGCTGGCAGTGGCCAAGAATGTATTTTTTCCAAGTCTAGGACTGTGCTAGACATATTGCAGGGCACAGGGGCCACAATGGACAGGCCTCGTCCCACCAAGGAGGGCCCAGACTGAGGCAGGGCAGGTGGCTGTGGATATCGAGCAGCTCAAGCTGCTGTTCTCCTCCCTTTGCCTGCGTCAACTGAGACAAAAGGGACAAGGACAGGTGTACTATATGTACACAATTCGGTGATGCTACTGAATATTTTCAAAGTTGCAAAACTTGGATCTAATTCAAAATCAACTGATAACAGGTTTAAGCATCCAACAAAGGCCAAGCTGGATGGAGACTGTTAAACTCTCAACCTTGACATGTTAGTTTGCCTTGTGTCAGCATTACCATATAATATCAGTGCAGAAACCGCAGAGATGACATTGGTTGGGTCCTTCCCTTCTAGGTGAAGAGTTTGAGATCCTGAGAAGTGGGGTAACTGCCAAAGCTGGGGGCAGAAGCAAGTTTAAACCTTACTATTCTTTGATTTGGTCTATACCTGTCTTTCAGATCAGAGACCCAGACTTTGGATTTCATGAATGAATAAAATGAAATAATAAACCAGGGAGCCTATATCAGGTTCTTATTTTGTTAAAAACAAAACAGTTACAATCTATATTTAAAATTCTTTCAAGAAAGACTAAAAATGAGGAAGGACATAAGCTGAGAATGAAAGTCCTTCCTAAGAAAGGGTGAGGCAACCTTCTGCTAACAATGTGTAAGGGATATATGAAAATGTTCTGAATGCAAAAAATTATACTATTTTATTTTATAATATGAATGCAATTTTTTTCTCATCATAAATTTATCAATTTTTTAATACCTAAAACAATTTAAAGCCCCAAATTCTGGTACTTTCTTTTAAATCTTAGTCACTGGCAAAAAACAAACTTTACTATAGATATGTTGAAAAATGTTTTCATCTAATTTGAATTTTCCAGGCACACTGAGCAGAGAATAGGAGCAGTGACATCTAGCCTTGAGCTTTGCCCCAGCATTGCCCTCAGGACCAAGAAGGAAGTGGCGGTAAAGGGTGGAGGCATCTCTGCCCTCACACCTAGCTGGTATGAGCTTTCAGACTCAGTTTGGGGACTGCTGCTCTAAATCACCGATTCTTGGTCAGGTGTGTGCATCTTCATCTTCCAGGGCTTTTCAGAAATGGAGGCCCGGCATCAGCAAGTTGGAGATGCTCCCAGATAAGCCTGACACACACCCTAGGTCAGGTCCACTGCTCTGCACAGCTTTCCAAAGGGGCTTTGGAGCCTGTTTACCCCCTGATGACCCTGAGACTACCAGGCGGAGGTGGGTAAAGCCACATTTACCCATGTAATGTTTATTCTGACTTTTTTTTTCCACACTGACTTTTATCCTGTGATATGCAGCAATGAATAAATTTACCTTGTAAAAATGGAACCCATACCTCATAGCAACACAATAGTGGATCCAAACCATTAGCAATTGCTGCCAACATATACCATAAGAGCATATAATTTCAGAGTTCAGTTTGTCGAGACTACAATGTAATCTGATGGAAAAACTCCAGAGCCCGGATAATGCCTTTATGTCTAGCCTGCAGTGACCTCAAGGTCTTTACCAGGACCCCATACAGCCAACCCCGCCCTCGTTTCTGCATTTCTGTAGTAGGCACCTGGACCAATTCCACCAAAACCTTGAGAACCGAAATAGTTCCTCAACCAGAAACAGCTGGCTACAGCTTTTCTCCTCTCAAAGAGTAAAAGCAACTACATCATTCTTTTGACATTGCCTTCTAATTTAGATTTCTAAAAGCTAAAAAATTATAAACACTTTAGAACTTATAAAAATTATAACATGCAACTTCATAGAGAAGAAGGAAATATGAAATAACAAATATTGAAACACAAAGTTTGTCAACAAAACAAATCTGAACCACTGACAAAATTTTGAAGGGAGTTTGAGACCCTGAGATAACCTAACAAGTTAAAAGGAAAGAACAGGGAAAAAAGGAGGTAAGTTTGAACATGGGCTTGTCCTTTCCTTCAATTAATTATGGACAGGGAAAAAAGTCTACTATGCCTACCCTGCGTTAGAAGGATGCTGAAGATATTTCTGTTGCATAAGTACACAGAATCTGACTGTTACAGTGATCAATAGCCAGAAATCCTGGTATTCCAGTTTCAGCATTCTCCATAAAAAAAGGAGAAACCCCTCACACCTAAAACAATGGTTTCCAAATACTGTGTGAATCTTTGAATTTTTCTGAGGAAAAAATTTATAACTTGCATTGGATTCTCCACATAGTGACCCTTCCCCACCCCCGCAAAAAAACATTAAGAACTGCTGCTCCAGAGAAGAGGGTGGGGTCCTCATAAAGACCTAGGGGAGGATGGCAGCCATCCCTGTCCCATGCTTTGGCCTGGCAAGGGGAGAGTGCATCCCTGAATACCAGCATTGGCACACCATCAGGCAGTGCACCTGGGCCCACACAGCTGACGGCGCCATTTGGGGTCAAATCCTTTCTGGAAAATCTGCATGGCACCACCAAGAAGACACAGGCTGCCAGGGAACATCACTGCTCCACATCCCTCCAGAAATACACTAAGTAGCTTAGCAGAGGGGAGCAGTCTCTTCTCTGGAGCATGCGTTGTGGAAAGTGAAGCCTTTTCCGTTTTGAAGGTAATATTAACGTGAGAGTTGTCAAGATGGTAGTAAAAAGAATGAAAACGAGGTCTGTTTGTCTACCATGCAATCGAAATGTCGGGGGGGCAGACAGTGAGACTTTTTGTTTGTGGTCTGCCCCCAACGACCAGAGGCGCGGCCTCCCAAGTTAGACCCTGGCCTTCTTTACGAACGTGCCAACGTGTTCCTGGGTGTTCTACCTGAGAAATACACACACCTGTGCGAAGGAAACCTTTTTGCAGCTCAGAGATAATTAAATCTTCCACAAGGTGATCCGTTTCTGTGACAAGATCTGCAGCTGATGTTTTTGTTGAGACGCGCTTTTCCTCAGAAAGGGCTTTCCTGATGATCTGAAATAAAAGTCCAGGAAGGTAGGTTAAGTTGACAAGCATCCTCTTTCCCCAGAAAAATGGGGTTCTCCTCCGCAAAGGGGCCAGTGAGACATTGGTGAGCACTGGGGAGAGACGGTGGGCATAGGCCTAAGGACCACTTACTTCTGTCATCACTGACAGGCCTTCAGGGCTTAATGCTTAACCCAAGATTTTCTGCCTGGATTTCTAGTGAGCCTTAATTACCCACTACCCTTTTTACGAGAATGACAGACTCACTTCTTCAAGTTATTTTGTTCTACAAAGAACAACTTTTCTTTGAAGAAAAAGAAAAACATAGTGGTTTTGAAGAACACAGAAACTTCATCCAGGTGGATGCTATGTAACACCTTTGCCTCATAAAGTCCCATGAATCTGAATGTATGAGATTTCAGTGTAAGAACCTCTCTTCCCCAATTCAGTTTATGAATCACATAAAATGAAATATGCTCTTACATGCAGATCACAAATGTTCAGACAGAGAAGCCTGGAAAAGCTGAAACATACTTCAAGAACAGGAAGGTGCTCTCCCTGCTGCTCTGTGTCAGGGCATCACTGACCATCCATGGATGACACGCACATGAACTGGCTTTGGTGCCAAGAGCTTCACTGAGTCCTCAGGACTGAGCTCACAGGCAGGCTCTGCAGATGTGCAGGCTGCCAGCATATCCCATCTCAACCCACTCTGGCTAAATATAGGGTGAGGAATGGAGGGCACTCAACTTCCAGCACCTCCTGCCTGGCTGAATCCCTGGGAGACCCAAACAAGAAGGTATGTGGAATAGTTAATCAGTCACAGGACACTTCAGGA
Organism: Eonycteris spelaea; assembly: GCA_003508835.1. Lineage (NCBI taxonomy): Eukaryota > Metazoa > Chordata > Mammalia > Chiroptera > Pteropodidae > Eonycteris > Eonycteris spelaea. The sequence continues at coordinate 178,862 of PUFA01000380.1, read as the reverse complement.
AGGTTCGTTCTATTTTGTGAAATAAAAAGCACCCCTATTCCAGCTCAGGCCTTTCTTGTAATTTCTGTCATTTCTTACCATGACACCTTGTTAGGACACCTAGAAACATCGTCAGGCATTTCCTCCAAAATCGGAATCCACCCTAAGATCCTGCATTTCTTCCCAAAGCACCTCAATTGCTTAGTTACCCACACTTGACATCCTTTATCCATCGTGACACTCATTTTCAACTCTTAGATAAGCATTTCCTGAGTAGCTTTTTCATGTCCAGTCTGTGCTATGTACTAACAAAGCTCAAAAGGAGGCAGGAAGAGATAAATCTGGTAGCCTACAAAGAGGAGATATGTGGAATTTTACAGAATAAGCAGGAAAACCTCCGAGATATCGAACAGTCCCCACCTTTTAGGTTCCTCATAGCCACCCCCTACTCCCATCCTAGTGCTGACCCAAACAATACTGAGCCTGGGCAAGTTTTGCATGTGTTTTTCATCTTGATGTAAAGATAACAGACACAAATTATAGAAAGTTTGGAGTGTAGTGTATTTTGTTAAATAATATAAAGACAAAGCATGTAGTAGTCATATGTAACTTAACAACTAAAGAGAGTCCCATTCATATTTCGGTGCCAGCCCCCAGACTGCCTGCCACCTGGGGTCTTCCTGCTCATCACTATCAGGTTCATCTCCTTAAAACACCAATTTGCACATAGCAAGCTCCTGTCAAATAATCTCCATGGTTTCCTTGTTTATAAATTTTAAACTCCTCAAATCAAGCTCATATAGCACCTGCCCTACCCTCTAGGAATCACTAAGTTTTGAGCTAGTCCAGACCTCCTGTCCATAGGTCGCCTGGTAGTTCAGTATGGTGTGTGTGGGTGGAAAGAAGATATTATGAGGTGTGTGTGTGTGTGTGTGTGTGGGAGATATAAGGTGTATATGTGATGTGTCGGGGGTTATATGGTATGTGTGGGGACTGTGTGGTGTGTATATGTTGTATTGTGTGGTATGTATGCATATAGTTAGAAGAGAGAAAGGCACCCTAACCAGAAGACATACCACCAGAGCTTCTCAAATTTTAATGTGCATGAGTCACTTGGGGTCTTGTTAAAGTGAAGATTGCAGGTGTGGGTTTTGTATCTAAGATTTGCATTTCTGACAAGTTCTGTGGTGACACTGATGCTGCAGGCCACAACTGAGTAGCAGGGGCTGGACAGGGTCTTGACCCTATTATGAGGAAGGATCCTCAGGAAGCTGGGACGTTCTAGGACTGCACGTTGAGTCCTGGAGTTTCCACAGTGAGAGGACGCAGGCTTCGTTTTCACTTGCTCTTACCCCACATGTGCTAAGCATTCATACAATCCAAGGTCATGATTCCAACTATTCACCCTGTAGTCTCTATGCAGAAGTTGGATTGATGATTTTTAAACAGAAATCAGCTCGTATCATTTTAATGCTTAGAGTTATCCAATGGCTTCCTACCATTCTTAGAACAAAGCCCCAGATCCCACAGGACTAGGCCTTCGCCACCTACCAATCTTGCCTCCCACAGGCCACCCCCACGCTCGCTCTCCTTCTGCCACTTTGGTTTTCTGGTCCATCCTAACCAAATTTGTTTCTGTCCAGCAACTTTATACTATCTGGTCCTTCTGTCTGTACTTCTTGCCATCTGAAATCATCTTGTTTATTTCATGGTTGCTGAAATGTCTCTCCTCACTGCACATGAGCTCCAAGATAACAGTTTGTTCTCTTTTGTTCACTGCCACACCCCTAGCATCTAGAATTGTATCTGACACAGTAGCTGCACAAAATTCTTTGAATCATGAATAAAATACACATCAGACTGCTTGAATAGATTCTGCACCATTGGATCTACCTGGACAACTAGTGTTTGTGTGAATACTGACCACCTCGGTCTTTCTGTTTTGTACTCAATGGCTTCCTATTGCTCCAAGGATAAATTAAAGTCAAAGGCCCTGAAGGTTGCATGCAACAGCTTTTGAGGGCTGGCTTTCTAGCAGAGACAAATTAGCTAGTCTCCCCTTCTTCCTATTAGGAGCAGAAGTCCCGAGTTTAGCGAGGTGCACAGCCACCTTGACAGTCTGCACCTCTCTGCCTCTCATGCAGGCAGATGCGGCCTATGACCAACTTCTGCCCAAGAGGATATGTGCAACTTCTGAATCACAACTTCAGAAAGCCACTGTTTGCACTCCACTTCCTCTTATTTTTTTCCCTTTTGCCATCAGGTGTGACGTGGTCAGCTGTGGTCACATGAAAAAAAAAAAAAACCCACCTCCTTAGAGCAACAATTGAAAAGAAACCTGACTTCCTGAGCAAAACCCTTGCTCCCCCAGACCTCTAAATAGACTTCTATGAGAAAGAGAAAGAAATCTGCCTTGCTTCTGTCACTGGTGTCTGTGAGGGAAACCAAACCATCAACCTAACAAGTACAGGCCTCTCCTAACCTTTGTATTCTTATCTCCCCTTCCTGCTCCTTCTTGCTCCATAACTGTTATGCTCCAGCCAAACTGTATCATTCACCCTCAAGTCTCCTTTTGACAGAATTGCCAGCCTTCTTCTGGCCCATGTGTTGCTTCCTTTGTGACTCAGTTCAAATGTCACCTCCTTAATGAAGCATCTCCAACTTCTATGAGCAGAGCGGGGCATCCAACCCTTTAAGTGTGCTCCTCGGGCACTTATACAGACCATAAAACTGGCTCCTTAGGATTCCAAGGCAGTCCACTCCTGATTAAGGATTCTCATCTGTCGTCTCTGTATCCACCTCCCACAGGTGGATTTTGCAGCCTGTACAGTGGGGTCTCGGTGAACAAGTGCTGAATGAATGACTATTTCTTGGTTGCTGCATACTGACCTCACAGGTTACTAATGTCTGGAAGACTTTTTAACAAGTGTTCTTGTGAAGAAGCTGTATCTAGCCCCACTGATATTTAAGTACTTGGTCTTCCAGATCCAAAATATACACAACTCTACTACTCTGAGGAGATACACATTCAGGGGCCTGTGTGGGCAGTTTGGAAAATGTCTGATGTCATCTGGCACAACTTTCCAGAGGAAACAGGCCCTTACCGACAAATCATACAAAGGAGGGTAGATTTACGGATTCAGAAGGAGCATGCTGCATTATGCTCTTTTTTAAAGTACTTCGATTCTATTTTTATTAGTATTGTTGTTGTGCTATAATCATTTTGTTGTGGCATATATCACAAGAAAAGCCACGAGCTTGAATGTTCCTGTGTCATTAAACAGCAGGGGAGGCCACACTGCACTCACGTTCACTAGCACCGTGCAGTGCAGTGCCGTGGCCAGGCCTCTCTCACCTGCTGCTGCTCCTTCAGGCCCTGCCTCACCATCCACTCGGATACCTGAGGAGAAACTGCAGCTTATTCTTGGCTCTCCCCTCTCATCCAGTTACATACCCAGATATTTAGATTGCATTTCTGAATTATTTTCCCAAAATACACTGCTTTTCTCACATTGCCTAACTTCACTTGCCTGCACTGCTAAAACAGCCTCCAAACATCCTTTTGTTTTGTTCCTCTAAAACACCATCCACCCTGTGCAGAGTGGCCTCTCTGGAAAGCAGATCTATCTCCTGCCACTCTCTATGGCCTGTTCGGCTCACAAAGGGGATGGTGGGCCTGTGTCTGGTGTGAGGCCCCCCATGACCAGCCCTGGCAGCACTCAGGACTGCAGCACTCTGGGCCCTGTCCCCTCCTTGCCATGCTTAAAGACTCTTGGGTGTTCTTCCACCTGCACCTTTATGTCTTTGGACTTGATGTTCTTTGTGCCTGCAATGGTTGTCCTGGCTATCCCCTGTCCATTTGTCCTTGAGGATTCAACTCAAGCCCATCTCCTCAGGAAGCTGTCAGTGTAGCCTTTCACCCACTCATCATGGGTGAAGCCCCTTCTCTTGGGTTAGTGGTTCCTATAGCACTGAATGCACATCTCAGTTACTGCACAGACTCTAGGATTTCATCACTGTCAGCCAGGGGCCTGCACTTCCACTAGACTTTAAGCTTCCTGAGGGCAAGAGCTCTGTTTTACATCTTGGTAGCTCCAGACCACCCTTCCCTACAACACAAAGTAGGTTCTACTACCTCGCTCCTGGACCAAGACCTATTAGGGCAATATGCATTGTAATAGGACCTCACTAAACTTAGCTGGTGGATTTTCATACATGAGAAAGCTATAAAAATTAGCTTCCTTTCAGTCACCAAAGAGTTAATGGCAGTAAGTCAATCTAAAAAAACTAGCCAAAGTAATATAGAGGTTCAATGCAAACCCTATCAAAATTCCAATGACATTTTTCACAGAAATAAAAGACTAATCCTGAAATTTGTATGGAATCATCAAAGATCCCAATAGCCAAAGCAATCTTGGAAAAAGACTCTTCTCTGATTAAGAGAATTCTCCAGCATCTGTCTTTGAACTTCATCACACTCCCTAATTTCAAACTATATTACAAAGCTATAGTAATTAAAACAGTACAGGACTGGCTTCAGTACAGACACAGAAATCAATGGAACATAATAGAGAGCCCAGAAATAAACCTACACATACATGGTCAATTAATTTACCGCAAAGGAGCCAAGAGTATATAATGGGGAGAGTCTCTTCAATAAATGATGTTGGGAAAACTAGACAGCCACACATGCAAAAGAATAAAACTGGACCACTATCTTACATCATATACAAAAATTAACTCAAAATGGATGAAAGACTTGACCATAAGACTTGAAACTATAAAACTCCCAGAAGAAAACGTACGCGGTAAGCTCCTTGACACAGGTATGGACAATGATTTTTTTTGGAATCTAACACCATAAGCAAAAGCAACAAAAGCTAAAAATCAACAAGTGGGACTACATCAAACTAAAAAGCTTCTGCACAGCAAAGGAAACCAACAAAATGAAAAGGCAACCTACCAAATGGGAGAAAATAATTGCAAATCATGTATCTGACAAGAGGTTAATATCCAAAATATATAAAGAACTCACACAACTCAGTAGCAAAGAAATAAACAATCCAGTTAAAAAATGGGCAGAAGATATGAATTGGCATTTTTCCAAAAAAGACATACAGATTGCCAACAGGTATATGCAAGGGTGCTCAGCATCACTAATCAATAGGGAAATACAAATAAAAACCACAATGAGATATCACCTCATACCTGTTAGAATGACTATTATCAAAAAGACAAGGAATAACAAGTCTTGAGAGGATGTGGAGAAAAGGAAACTCTGTACACTGTTGGTGGGAATGTAAATTGGTACAGCCACTACAGAAAACAGTATGGAGGTTCCTCAAAAAGTTAAAAATAGAACTACCAGATGAACCAGCAATTCCACTCCTGGGTATTTATCTGAAGTAAACAAAAGCACTAATTCAGAAAGATATATGTAGCCCATGTTCACTGAAGCATCACTTATGATAGCCAAGATATGGAAGTAACTTAAGTGTCCATCAATGGATGAATGGATAAAGTTCACAGATACAGAGAACAGACTGGTGGTTGTAAGGTGTAGGGGTGGGAAATGGGTGAACTTGTTTTTTTTTTTTAATTTAAATGAATAAAATTTATTTTAAAAAAAGAAATGACAGAGTGGCTCAAGCTACAGAGCTGGATTGCTGGGTTCAAAAATAGTGACAATAATAATAAACATTTTAAAACTTAGAAATTGTAGTTCTTCATGAAGAAAATGAACATAAAAAATTCTCATCTAGAATGTAATTCTTGATTCCACCCATTTCATAACATCAATAGGGAGTACAGAAGATAAATCTACAGTTTAGCATCGGCCAGATCTGAACTCAAACTCCACTTGGGAGACCTTGAGGGAACTAACTGAACTCCTCAGAACCCTGGTTTCCACATAGGTGAGCACTGTTAAGAGTTAAATATGTACATACACACACAGACTTTCATCACTCCAAATAGTTATTGGTGAGAATATATATCTGACAAAATTTAATGACTGATAACCAAAAAATAAAAAATAAATAAAACCTAACATATACATAATACACAAATCTCAAATGGGGTGCTAAAATACTAAGTTAAGAAAAGTTTAATTTCTAAATTTTCCTACATAGAGAGGAAAGGTGGTGACAAGGTTGTATTTTTCAAATAAACAAGTATTAGACTCAAATGGCCCTGCCCTTTAGACACAGTCTCATCCACAGGGGAATGGCCTGTGGGGCTGCCAGGTGAATTAACTGCTAAAAGCCCTTTACCATGGCTGGTTTACTCAGTCTTAGAGATTTTAAACATTCTCTTTCTGCTGGTAATAAGTCAATACATGCTGGTTTTTAATTGATGTTTTCCAGCTACTCACTGTGCATGCACTTCACAGACCTCCTGACCTGGGTTTCTCCCTTCAAATAACATTCCGTTATATGTCTAATATATAAAACATGGCCTTCAGTCATTCAAATCTTAATTTCATATCTAAAAGGACACAATCAGCTCTGGCATCAGAGGCCTCATTCATAGACATGTCCAAATGTCCCTTTTTTGTTTCTACACCAGCTTAGCTCTGTGTTACTGTCCCCAAGTCAACCATATAATTTTCATCCATCACTATAGAGCAACTTGTGTGTGCACCAGAACCCATGGAACACCTTGTCCAAAAGGACTCTGCCAGAAGTAGGGTTCCTAACAGGGAACATGTCTTTCCTTTTCAGATCAGGAAAACATCACTACCAGAGGTATCACTACCAGACGTATGGTACTGATGGTACTGCCACATCTCAGGTTCTAGACTTACTGAACACAAATGAGTGATGGGATGGTTAATTTTATGTGTCAACTAGACTGAGCCATGGGGTACCCAGATATATCACCAAACATTATTCTGGATGTTTCTATAACTGTGTTTTTGGATGAGATTAAGATTTTTATCAGCAGTAAAGCAGATCACCCTCAATAATGTGGGTGGGCATCATCCAATCAGTTGAAGATCTGAATAGATGAAAAAGACTCTTCTCTGATTAAGAGAATTCTCCAGCATCTGTCTTTGAACTTCAACTGCAACCTCAAATCTTACTGCCTTCAGCTTTCACACTGGGGCAGTGGCTCTCCCAGGGTCTCCAGCCTGCGGATTGGACCTGATAGCCTCCAAATGGTTCTGTTTCTCTGGAGAACCCTAACACATGTAACAATCAATAAAACCTACAAAGTAAATCAGATACCCTGGTAATAATGTGGCTATCACATGGCGCAGTGGTCAACAGTTTACATCTGTTAAATAGGAGGAGCAGTTAGTTAAAACAGAGGCGGGTCAAGGACACCAGATTCTCCTGGCGCACATGCCAGTGAGTCTCAAGGTTCTCCAATGTAACTGCCTCCCTCTTCAGCTTCATGGTTAAGTTTCCACAAACCTGGCACATCTACTTTCTAAACTCAATCACCCCTCAGCCCATTGTCTTCCCTTGCACCCCAGCACTCCTCTAAACCAACCCTGCCGGGCACCCAGCCACCTCCCATGCCAAATTCAGGGACACTCTACATTTACATCTCAACTGTATTCTTTGTGTCATCTATCCCTCTCTGCCAGGGTGTCTGAGACCACTGTCCTCTGGTGCTTATCCCTCAGACCATTTCTTACAAGAGGTTTCTCCAAGAACTTGGGCTGGGCCCCACCCTCAGAAGCCGTGCTCCCTGGAGACCCCACCTGCTCCACTACCATGGCTGCATCACAACAGTGTTGGTCCTCACACTTAGTGAGGGTTTACTCTGTCCCAGACACCATTCTAAGCAGTTCATGAGTACCAACTTATCTAATCCTCACAATAATTCTGAGGTAATAATGATTATTATCTTTGTGTTAAAGATGAAGAAACTGAGGCGCAAAGAAATTAGGAAAGCTGCCCAAGGTCATACAACTGTAAGTGCAGGAAAAAGGATTCCAACACAGGTGCTCCAAACCTTCCATCACTAAACGGGCCCAACCCTCCTGGGCTCTGGCTCTGGTCATGAATGATGATTTCCCATCCCTCTCTGGTTCAGAGTTTTCTCTAAAGCAATGAAATCCACCCAGTTTTCCAAGTCCTCCCAACATGCAGTTAATCAATCATCAAAATTCACCTCAGTATGACACCTACCCACAACTCCGCTCTTCAGTGAAGGCCTCCTCATGACCCCCAAACTCCTCCCACCCAGTGGCCCAACCCTCCTCTCCCACCTTAGTCTTCAGCCAGGTTCATTTCTTGCAGTTCCTGGGTGCTGCCTTCATTTTCACCCCTTGCAATGTCTATCTTCTTTGCCTTGACCCCTTTCCTGCCCCTCTACCCTTCCCAAGCACAATGCCCAGCTTTTCCATGTGACTCTTGCTTTTCCTTACAAAGAAACAGTTCAGGCATATTTTTCCAGAAAGCTGTCCACAGCTCCCAGGGCCTGAGATCACCCTCGGCACAGCAGAGCAGACACAGACTTCAGTTCTAGGGAAGCCCATGGAGGATACCCTGCAATGCCTGCTCAGTGCTGAATATACTGCCCAGGTGGCTAAGGTACTGCCCTGGCCCCTGGGGTTGGGAGCTGGGACAATGGACACAGGACACTGAGATTGGATTAGCTACACAGGCATGACATTGCCCTGCAGATGAATTCTTCCCTCATCTCCCATGGGAGAAAAGACGTGAGCCAGGCTTGCCTTAGGTTCTGGCCCAAAGAGGCTGCGGGACAGGGAGGATCCTGAACTCAAAACTCTCTTTTTTTTCTCCAAACTGCAGGTTCCTGTGCCTGATCTCTCCTACCCAGCCCCAGACTCCTAGGGGTGGGGGTGGATAGGGCCTGAAACCCAAGTTTGCATTTTCTGGCTAAGTGGTAAGAGTTTAGCATCCTCCCTGCCCCCCACCTCCACCTCCAAAGACAGAACTGTCCACTACTGAGTGTTTCATTTGGACTAGCCAGTAAAGATCTCTGTAAATACCCACAGAGGGCAATTCACGTCCACGTAGAGGTGACACCAGCCTTTCCTTCAATACCTTTAGTGAGATGAAGGTGGCATTCTGCTGACTCACTCCTGCACGGCTGGGCTGACGGAAGGACTTTGGGTGCAAACACCCCTGAAAAAAACACTCCTCATTTTTCTCGAACAGCTTTTAACAAAATGGACACAAGAAACATGCCACTTTCCTTACAATGATGTAAAAGAAAAATGATGGTTGGCCTTGCACACAGGCCCTGGACACTTGGACCCAAAAAGAAGCAGCTGCTACTCTGCACCTGCCAACCGTTTTCTCATGGGGGTTCTGCCTTGGCCAAAGTTTTGAATGTCAAAAGTTTTAAAATTGTTAATGCAGGCTGACCTCCACCTTATGGAGCTAAGTGAAAACTGGAGACCTGGGGCCATGGTGAGGCAGGGCACTGAAGGCGAGAAACAGTGAAACATTACCTGCCATCTCCTTTCCTCCAGCGGTGGGCTCCTTTGGCCCAGGGAAGAGGGTAGAGGAGTCTTTTGGAAGGAATGAGAGACCCAAGACCTCAACATATCGACATCTGGGAATCTCTCAGAGGAAAAACTGAGAGCTTGACTTGGGATCACCCTGTGGCAGAGCCCATGGATGGATAAGCCTGCTCTCTTTCTGTTCGGGGTCTGGCCTTAATATCATCTCAGGCAAATGGCTCCCAAATTGAAGCCTCCACCCTTAACCTCTTCTCTGACTTCTGGATCCAAATGCAACACCTCCACTTAGAATAATCCACTGACAATTCAAGCTAAACATGCTGGAAACACAATACTGGACTTCCACCTCCAAACCTGTTTCTCCTAGTTTCGCCATTTCAGGAAACTGCAAATCCATTCAACCAGTTTTTCAGGCCTGAACCCTTGAAGGCATCCTTGGTTCCTCTTTCTCTCACACCCTGATTCCAATCTAAAAGCAAAGCTTGAACTTCACCTTTTGACATACATTTTTTACCACCTTCTTCGCTACATCCCAGTCAAATCCACTCTCATTCCTCACCTAGCTTCCTATCAGATATATGATTCTGGTCCCCCATTGCATTGTAGGGCCCCATGCCGCCCAGGGGTTTCCCTATCACCCAGCAGGGCCCCACATGAGACTCTGCCCAAAACCTCACATCACACTCAGAGTAAACGCTAAAGTTCTTTCCAGGGTTACTCTATAAATATTTACTGAGTGAATGAATAAATTGCTAATCAGCGTTTTAGTACCACCATTTTAAAAACAGAGGATATCAAGGAGGCCAATAAACAGACACTTAAGTGCATTAGTTATATGAAACATGCAAATTAAAACTACAACAAAATACCAACTCGAACCCATTAGAATGGCTAAAATGGAAAAGACTGACAATACCAGGTGTTGTCCAAGAGGTGGAGCAACAGGAACCCTCACTTACTGCTGACAGGGTATAACTTGGCATATCCGCTCAAAAAAGCCACCTGGCAGAGTTTCATAACTGATGACACAGCAATTTCACTCCTATTATTAAGTATATCCCCAGCAGAAATATATACATACATAACCAAGACACATGCAAGCATGTCCATAGAAACATTACTCATAAGAACTCCAAACTGGCCATTACCCAGAGTTCAATGAGCAAACTGTCATATACTCACATAAGAAAATCCTATACAACTGTGATTCTCAAAGTGTTTTGAAAATGTAGATCAGATTGGACAATAGGCTGGTCTTGAGATCAGCAGCGTCAGGATCAGCTGGGAATTGGGTGGAAATGCTAATTCACTTCTGACTTAGGGAATCAGAAACTGGGGATGGGACTCCGCTTGCCCTGAAAAGCATTGTAAAGGCTTCTGATGCAGGCAAAAGTGTGGGGACCACTTCTCTACAGCAACAAGACTGATGAGTTTGACCACACTGAGATCAGTAAAAATTCTGTTAGGAAATTGGAAGATGACCACCTACAGGTACATAGAAAACTAGCAAATGAAAAAACTTTTATTTATTTATTTACTTACTTAAAGAAAAATACAGGTTGCATAAGAAAGAAAATAATATGTAATACAACTATACTGCCTGGCTCAACTGTGCATTACAACTGTATGATCATCAGAATGAGATATGGATACCAATGAAACCAAACAGGTAACACAGCCACACAACATAATTGTGTCTAAAACGGATGACTTAAGAAAGAGCAGTAGAATCCTTTTTTATTTAGAAAATGGGTAACTCAGAAAATTGAAAACAGTGACCTTTGGGGAAAAGGATGAGGATAACATGGACCAGAGCACTGTTGTTTTCATGATAGTCCTGTTAGCAGTACTTCACTTATTAAATTTCCTGTGTGACTAATTGATAAAAATTACAATCACACATCAAAAACAATACTGTGTTGGCAAAGCAAACCAGACAAGTGGGTGATACTGGGTCAGAGCCCGGCAACGTGTACTCTCTGCTCTGGGGAGCCAGAGGTGAACTGAAGAGCTCCACATTCAGAGCCCACCATGAGGAAAGCACACCAACCAGACCAGGGACAAACAAAGTGGTTGGCAGGACAGGGGAGAAGCACAGGGCAGATGAGGAAGGTAACCGGTAATGTCATTGAAGGCAGGGGCACAGGATCCCAACCTAGGAGGGAGAGTATGGTTTCCAATACACACAGGCAAGGAGGGGAGGAAAATGCAGTGTGTGTTTTGAAAATGCAGAGTAGTTTGCTCTAGCTGAACAAAGGTCTGTTTTACCAAGGGAATGTTGAGATAATGGACCCACTTCTCAAGACTGGGCCTTGGGAAGCATAACCTGCATGGGTAGTTAAGGCCAACTATAGAGGTGATAAGTCTGAGGTACTGAGGGTAGAGTCCTGGGTTTTTGTTTTTCTGCTTTGTCCTGAGATTCTGTCACCAGTAAACAAAGAAGAATTTACTGTGAAGTTAATGACACTGAGGCTTCAAGGTCCTTTATTTGAGTGAGGCTCTGCTAGGGACCATAGCAAAGTGTTGACATGGAGACACGTAAACACCTTTTTTTAAGTTTGTAAAAGTCAGCTCCTCTGATTGTAGATATAACCGCTCTTTACAATATGACCTCCCCTCCAGCATATTTCATGTCAGGTGGCACTGAGGTGGATACTGGCATTTCTGGCTGAATTTGAGCAGAGATGCATTTACTTTGGGTTAGCTGGGCTGTATCTGTGGGGTTTGCAGTCACACCTGTAAGTTACTGTTAGCCATCCTGTGCAGTACGCACACCAGCTGACCTGGAATGGTGATATATAATGGCAGGACCAGAGGAGCGGGTGGGCAGTGGCAGCCAGCACAAGGAATCACGGAAAGAAACAAGGCTTCAACCGTGCAGAGATAAAATTTTCTATGGAAAATTCTCCCACATCTCACAACTAATAATAAAAGTTGACAGAATTCTAAAATTTGATGGCAATGTTAAAAATTTATATGACCTTACCTGGTCGAAGCTTAAATAAAATTTTCTAAACTATCAGTAATCAATTTTAACCAGCCATGCTATAGCAAAGCCTACATTTACCTTTCTATTCTCTCCAGAGAAAATATTGCAAAATCATTGTCCTTTGAAAATGCAGAGTATGAAGCCAAAAAATGTGGAAAAAATATTACAGAAGGTGGAGAAGTATTTTTATGTATTTTGTTATATTGTTAGCATCTTAAAATTTATACTGATTTTTCTTATTCTAAATAATTTTTATATCCAATTTTAAATTTGTAATTTTGTATTTTTTTCTTAAAGAGGGCCCCTAACTTGTCTAAGCTTCAGTCCCAACAAAACCTGGATCTACTCCTGCATAACAATTAAAAAGCATAGTTTTCCAAGATACTCTTGTTTACCCAGCACCTAAAAAATGACACCCATTTCAGTGAATACAGCTATTTATATTTGTGGTGGTGATGGGGTGGGGCTGAAGTCAAACACACACCCCTACAAAGCCCATAAGCCAGGGAGGGGCTCCTGCAGTGGTGTGGGTGGTTGGGCCTGGACAAAGAGGGATGACTCCAAGAGGCACTACAGGAATGTGTGGTGTAGAGGAAAGGAGGAAGGGAGAACAGGGCAGGCCATCTGTCAAGCAGGGGCAGCACTTTGGGGTAGGGAGGCCTTGCTTTTGTGGAGATCTCTCAGGATTGAGCAAACTGTCTAAGGCTGCCCTGACCAGAACCAATGTCTGCTGAAGGTACAGAGGAAAGATCAAGGGCAGAGAAGTTAATCTCTTAGGAGGTCCCTCCCTCTACTTTATCTACCTTTCAGCAAATAGAATCCAGACATGAGAATTCAGCACACAGAACTGTCTCAGGAATGGCTAAGCGTAGCAAACTCAATAAAATAGCAGAACACTGGGTGCCGGTGAGGGGGTGGGCACGCTGGGCCACAAACGCCACGGTAACTGCGCCAACCACTGCCTTAGCTAAGCAAGACCCAGAAAAGGATCACCACTACCTTTTCACCCCTCTCTTGACTATATGACTAAAGGCCAGATTTTCTCCAATGAGCACCCCATTACTGTGAGAACATTATTAAGACAATTTCTCCCTATATACAGGTTACAACGACCTTGTGTGGCTTCTGATTGTTCTAGCCACAGACCATTTCGGCCATGTTCCCCCTCACTGCCCAGCAGGCAGGAAGCCTCAGCATAATGCCCAAGAGGGAGCCCGGAGTCCTGGGCTCCCTGACCAGACTCTTAATGGCAGAATCTTTATTTCACCCCTCCCCCTCTCTTAAAAAAAAAGCTTTTTTGTTGTTGCTGGCAAGCTGCAAACACTTATCTCCTAAATAAGTTAAAATTCCTAAGACTCTTAAATGGGGCCTGCCATACTGCAAGCTCTATATATTTGTTAAAATATTTTTTAAAACTCTCTGTATCTTCAAGGATCTAAATTTGAAAAAAACCACCAAAACCCATAACAACTCACCAGGATTTACATAGTAATGTCTGACTGGCTTCTCACAGCTTCAAGGAAAAAGTTTTATGGTAGAACCTAAAAGTTACTAAATATTCTGGTGATAGTTACTCTGGAAAGGAAGTGAAGTGAGGGGGTTGGAGGGAGAGAGGGGCAGAAAAACAAATGCTCCTCCACAGTGGTTCTGCTTTCTAGGAAGAATGTTCATTCACCCTGCAAGCTATGAGCTTCAGCACACTAGCTCATAAGATTTGGGGTCTCCTTTTCCTACAGGAGGGAAAGGCAAAGGAACCAAAGGAAAGCTTCACAACATTCCTTTAAGTCATGCATTCTTCATAGGCTGACTTGGGTCCTTAGGGCCCTCCAACACTGTATGTGTCCACCTGGTGCTGAAGATTAACTTTTAAAGGGGATTAGAGGATTTATACCAAAGTAAAGCACTACCTACTATGCACGTGATGACTCACTTCAAATTTAGATGAAGGCAGCCAGATTTTAACACTGCAGGAAAACTTGTAAAGCATTTTCAGACTGCTAGACCTGAAAAAAAAAAATGCTGTTTGCATAAGTCAATCAATCTCCTCTCACAGCTCCTTCTCCTGTCCGTCTTTGTCCTCCCGAAAAACAAAACACAATCACGTACCTTACAAACAAAGCAGGAGGAGTAAGCTATCTTTCTACTCAATCTAACTCTGCCCTGACAGTCCCGGGAGAACCAACACCCACTCATTTATCCCACTATGTGGACTGCATGCCTACTATGTGTCAGGCGCTGCTGAAGGTACTGAGGAACACTTGGAGAACAAAACACACAAAAATGAAAATGAGAAGAGAGAGGAGCTGTGTTTTCAAATTCGAGCACAGGTTTTAAGCGCTGCTGCTCCATTTTCACCCTGCGGATCAGTGTTAACAAGTTCCTCCAATCACTGAGTGGAACCACTTTGATTGAGGCTGTGGGTCAGAGTAAGTTTGCATTCAGGATGCTTGAGGAAAGATAAACAGCAAGCCTGCCAGGTCTCCAGGCAGATGGGGTTTAACCTGGGGGCAAACCACTCTCAGGCCCTGGCCAGTGGATCAATTCAAACGTCTTTTAAAAACAAACAGCTGTGGCATTTATGCCTAGGTCAAAATATTCTAACTTGCATAGTCAATATATTCTAACTTGCTCTTTCCTACGCAAAGTTCAAGTCGCCTACGGCCGTTCAACTGCAAACGGAGACCTGCTTAATGGGTGGCTACCACTGCCACGGAAGAAAGAGGTGTTCACCTCCCCGGCTCCTGGGGTGAAGC
The DNA here is from genome assembly GCA_003508835.1 of Eonycteris spelaea. Classification (NCBI taxonomy): domain Eukaryota; kingdom Metazoa; phylum Chordata; class Mammalia; order Chiroptera; family Pteropodidae; genus Eonycteris; species Eonycteris spelaea. Next base: position 163,696 of record PUFA01000380.1, on the reverse strand, counting down.
AGGTAAAGGGAAGGTCTGTGCAGGAAACGAACACAAAGACTTCTTTCACAGCATTAAGCCTCAGTCCGCCGTCACCAGACGCCCACCACACTGCCCGGCCGCGCCAGTCCGGCTCCGTACTCCAGGACCCCGAACCCAGACCCGGCCCCGGTCGGCCGACTCCGCGGCCGCACGCGGTCCTGGGACCGGTTTCCCCAAGCCCCAAAGGAGCCCCTGCGGTCCGACTTCTCGGACTTTTCTAAGTCCGAGTAGGTGTGAGGCGGGCAGAGTGCCCGCCCAACCCGGCGGGGCTGCGCTCATCGAGACCGGGCCGTGGCGGGGTGCGAGGGCCGCGGCGCTCACCTGTCCCGCCCGCAAGGCCAGCTGCACCGCCGCTTCGAAGCACTCCTCCCAGGGGCCCCCAGCGGGCGCCGCCTGGTCCTCGCGGCTTGGCTTCATCGCGGCCTCGCCGGGCCCCGCTGCCTCCAGCCCTCCACGCCGGTCCTCCACCAGTCCCCACGACCCCGAAATCAGGCTCCGCACTCCCTCCTCTTACTCCCGCCACTTGCGCCTCGGCCTCCTCCTGCCCCACAGCTGTGTTCGCAGCAAGGGCAAGGAGCGGGCCGCAGCCCCGGAGGCCGCGCGGAGACGGCCGGGCCCCGCCCCGGGCCCCGCCCCTCCCGCCGAGCCCCGCCCCGCCCGGGCCCGAGTGCCGCTTTACGCCCCACCCAAACCCCGCCCCTCCTCGCCGCAGTCCGGCTTTCCACTCCTCCCGGCCCCGCCCTCCCCGCTAAGCCCCGCCCCCGTGGCGCGCTCGGCAGAGTCACAGCCCCACAGCCCCGCCCTGAGCCACGCCCCGCGCTCTGTCTAGCCTGCAGAACACAGCTGCTGGCAGGCGTGGCGAGAGGTGGGAGGGTGCTGGGGACGGTGGGCTGGGGCAGAACCCCTCTTTCTTGGCGGGAACCGCGTCCAGAATAAGGCTGCCGCCGGGATGGGAGTGCACAGCGGAAGCCATGACTCCGGCGTAGCACAGATGTGCTGTGGGCGCCAGCGGGTCGGCTCCAGCTGGGGGGCCAGCAGCCCTTTCGCGGGGTCTGGTGGCCCGCGCACACACGTGGCCGGGGGAGCGGCCAGGTCCTAAAGGAATTTTCTTCAACTCCAACGGGTCGCTCTCAGCGGAAGGCCTCTGGACGCCCAGTGCCATTCTCAGCGGGTTCAGTCGGCAGCGGGCGTTCGTCTGGCAGCAGAGAGCACAAAATTCCTGTGTTCCCTAATGTTTGGATGCAAACAAGAAGCTTTCACCCCAGATAAAAACCAAGCACTACGATGACAGTCACTGGATTGTATATTGTCTGAACTCAGAACTTCGAGGTGTAGCCTGAACTGTGGGACTAGCCCCACTCTGGAGTGAGAAATGACCTTTTTGACCTTGATCCTTTAACGCTGCTGAACACTGGCACCATATAAACATAAATAAATACAAGTCTTTTCCCAAGAGAGAGACTCTGTGGCTTCCAGGAGTTAATTTCATAAGCTGCTCTGCCTACTAACCTTTTATAAAAGATGCTGACTCATATAAAATTATTCTGGAGCGCCACCTCTCAGAGCCTGGGAGAACAATGGGAGTTTGTACAAGAACCTTGATGGGACCTTTTTTTACACAACTAACCTAATGATGGGATTAAAAGTTTTTAGTTTTTTTCTGTGAGCACTTTATTTTGAATAAAGTTTCACAACACTCATTCTAGAGAAACTCTAGGTGTATGGTATAAGAGACACATAAAAATTACAAAGAACAAGGAGAAATTAGGAAGCCAGAGCTGGCTAGGGCTTTCATATCTACTCTAGCCTTGCCCAGTCTCCTCATCCTGCAGCTCAGAAAACTAGACCTAGAATTGCCCCTGCTCCTACTAGCAGCAGCTAAGGGCATGCTCTGCTCCATCGTTTTTCTTCATATTTTTCATGATTTTCAAGATAGGGAACTGGAATTCTAAAAATACTTAAGACTGCTCTAAATGCTACATTTTAAAATTAAATGCATTTAGTCATTGATTTTCATGACAGTTTTTCGTTAGAGATTGCCTAGCAAAATTAAGAAGGAATAAAATTTCTCTTTGGCCTCTTCTTGGCTTGCTTTCTGAACACCCTCCCCTCCTATTACCTATCTGGACCAATCTGGGAGCTCAGTTGTATCTTTAAACTCATACAGATCTCAGCCTATCTAAACAGAGAGAAAGACTTTATAACTTCATTGCCTAACTTCCAAATATCTTGTCAGAATCATGTGGTTTTTACTAGTATGAAGTTTGGACCCAAATAGATTTTCCTAAGTTAAAATATTGGCTTCAGTTCTTCCTTGCTGTGTGGGTTTGAGCAAGTTACAAATAACCTCTTTGCTTTAGTTTCAACTGTAAAAAAAAAAAGGGTGTGTGTGTGTGTTATATGGCTTAATATACATGTGCTTGGCACTTGTGTGTTTGTTAATATTACTAAGAATTAACTCACCAGTGTAGCCTCCAGTGATCAGTATATGGCTTGGCACATAATAAGTACTTAACGAATATCTGTTAATTATTGAATGCAGCTTTTTCTAATAAATCATCCAAGTTTCTCAAGTTTTAATGATGCTTCTCTGTGGCAGCATAAAATAGTTCTTCACTACCAGGCCCTGTATGCCAGTCTGTACATTACTGCTTTATTTATTTATTATTCTTTTTTTCCATGTTGCCTCTTTAATGTGGGAAATCACATTATCTTTGGCAAGCCCCTAGAGTACCATGCTCTGCCTCAAAAGATTTTTCCTGGCTGCCTGTTCACACTCTTCACTCCAAGGATGTAGCCTTTGTGGGCACTCTAATCACCAAGAAGAGGTATGCAAGGTTTCTGAACAGGAGCCAGAGGCAAGGGGGTAGCAGTGAGAGGGTGAGAGAACACTCAAAACTGAGTTTGTCTCCTGCATCTTGCCCTTTATGTTCTTTAATCTGGCAGTCACCTCCCTTCACGTCCTTCTGGAACAAAGCAAAGTCTAAATAAAATGTCAAATGAAGTTTTTCTTTACCTACTTCTCTAGCTTCCTAGTTACTTTCAAATCTAATGTTATTCTCAAAGGCCAAGATGTGCTGATTTGGACATTTGATAGATGTCTCTTTGTTTCCATCTCATCTAAATTCCTAAAAATGGGCCCAGGATAATATCTAACCATTCTTAACCATGTGTGGAAAGTTGGTATTATGGGCTGAATTGTGTCTCCCCAACATTAAGATTTTGAATCCTCACACCCAGGACCTCAGAATGTGACTGTTTTTGGAGACAGGGCCTTTAAAGAGGTAACCAAGTTAAAATGTGGTAACATGGTTGGGCCCTAATCCTGTTTGATTGGTGTCCTGATAAGAAAATAGAATTGGACACAGACACAGAGGGAGAAGGTCATCTATAAGACAAGCAGAGAGGCCTCAGGAGAAACCAAAGCTGAGGACAACTTGATCTTGGATTTCCAGCCTTCAGAACTGTGAGAAAATACATTTCTGTTGTTGAGCCACCCAGAGTATAGTACTGTGTCACGGCAGCTCTAACAAACTGATACAGTTGGGAGTTAAAGAGGTTTGCCTCGTGCATCACACACTTGGGGTTATCAGGACCTCTTTTCAGCCAAGAGGCTTTGTAAAGGGCGGTAGGCAGCATAGCTCTTCAGAAAAGAACAGCAGAGGGGACCCTTCTGCCCACAAATGCAGCGTCATTTATGCAGTAGTGTTAGCCAGCACACTTCTCACTAAACAAAGTCAGGTGATTATCAACAAATGCTCTGTATTTAAATATCACCCAATACTCTATGCGCGACCCTGCAACAAAGAACAATTTTAGAAGTCCTTGTAAAAAGCTCTGCTCCAGCAGAATTGTCTGTAAAAAAACTTTCTCTGCAGGCTTATTTCCCCTTAGCATTTATTTCCACTGTAAAACTGGAGATGCTTTTTCCGACTTTGGAGGAAAGGGTTAATGTGATGGTCATTACCCACTCTGCACCCCTCCACCCCTGCTGAGTGTGATGTGCCAGATATGTCCTGGGAGTTCACATGGTATGCTGGCTTTCAGAACACTGCAAGGCTTTTCTGGGATTCCTATGTTTTCTTTGCTATGCCCTCCACTCACTCCTACAATAATTTTATGCCCGTGGATCACACAGTCATATAGTCCTAAAAACAACAAAATTGGTGTCACCTTCATTCTGATAAACTCTAACCTACAAGGACTCAGTTCTGTAAAATAATTTTTTGGTGTTGTTTATAATAAATAGATCTCATCAAGAAGGGGCCCAGGCTTCCTAAACATTTATCATTTAAAATAAATATTTCTAATATTTCCAATTCCATGCATCTGAAACTCTTCATGATGATGTTTATGAAATTAACGATCCTCACAGAACAGATATTTCATAATCTCTAGACTCAGATGTACAATATGTAACTCTCTTTATTTCCCCATAACTGAATTCTCTTTCTAGCTTCTGCTCCTGCCTGATAGCAGAAAACTGAATCTACTTACTTCCAGGACAACTCAGACATGTTAATGATTTTTCAAACACTTCAAGTTTAAAGTTCAATCAACTCACTTTGAGCTATCCTTCTTTCTTTGCGGGGGCTGGGGGGGGGCGGGGCGGTCTTTGCAAAGGGGGCTTGGCCTTGGGAAAGGATGCTGCTGCTTTGACCTTGCTCTCTCTCCTGCACTGGCAGATGCTCCCTTTGGCCAGCCCTGCTCTCCTGTACTGAGTAGCCCTGGCCATCCTAGTCGGGGTATTGACTGAGACGCATGCTAATTTCTTCCTCAACCCCTAGCTCGGTTTGGTTTACAGACACGCCCTTTTAGCCCCAACATGACTTTGGGAGGCTCCCCTCTGGGGGCCCCAGCTTGGTACTGTCGGTCATCTTGGACATTTTCTACTTGGCTTGCGCGCAGGTCCCCAAGCTGGTGTCGTGTGGAAGGAAACCGGGACGGTACGTGCTTCCCAGGTCCCACAGGGAAGGAGCTCCCTTCCTAAAATTTTCCAGGAAAGATCTTTTCCCACTGCTCCCAGTTCCACCCTTCTGCGAGAGGGGGCGGGGTGCCTGACCTTCTCCGCCCATCCGCACCCCACTGTAGCCGCGCACCCCATCTTCTGGGGCAGGAGGGACACGCGCTCTGTCTCATCATATCTTTTTCAAAATGTGTAATTTCTTTGTCAGCATTAACCAAAGGGGCAATGCTTTGTTGTGACTTCTTCCAGTGATAGATGGCCCCACCCCCTTAGGGTAATCCACCCTCATATCTCACTAGTTGAACAGGGAAAGTTTTGGGGTTGAATGGAAGTGGGAATATAGTAATAAATTCTTCCACTTTTATTTTAAAACTAGATAGTTTTCAAGAAAATGTTTCTCTGCCTTTTTGTTGAAACCTTACATTCAGTTTGCAAAGTTTTCCTTTTTTTTTTTAACCTAAAAAGGCATTACTACGTTGCTCTGGAGAAAGTTTGTATGTTGATACATGCAAAAATGCTGCAAAGCTATTAATAATATTTGAAAGGAGTACACAATAAGACTGCTACATTTGATTCAATTTTCAAAACACATGACATTTTGAAGTGGATAAAACAACACTGAGCCAAGGAAATTCATCTCCTTTTTGAAAGTGTTGATACATATACTTTTTTTCCTTATGAAAGTATGTTTTAATAAGTTGATATATTTCCATGTAGTTAACATAGAAAGCCCAACACTGTATCAAAGTAGCAAACGTGAAGATTCCTGGTATTTTTTATATAAGCACTATGAATGACAGTACAGTTGCATTCAACTTTATAAGAATTATCTTCAAGTTCATGAAGATTCTTTAAGAGTGACAACACTTTCAAACAGTGAAGACATATATGTATTGATTGAGTAGGCAATAAAAGTCTAATGGAGCTGTGCTCAGAAACCACACAGAAAGAGAATATAGCATGTACCAAAGTACAAAGTATCTTATAGAAATGGAGCCATAAGAAGACACACAAGTTAGAACCCTGAAGTCATGCACGCTCTTTTTCAGGTGGTTTTGGTAACCGCAGAAAGAGGGAAATGCATAAATGTGCTCACTCCTGCTAGGCCTCTTTCTTCACCTGACAGTCTGCATTTTTCAAATATTTTCTTCTCCATCTATACTTTCACATACCCTTACTCCCTCTCTAGTAATAGCCTGCTTTCCCCCCTCCCTAAATTACTGTTAACCCCACACCCGCCCCCACCTCCTGCTCTCTGGCTCACCCTGCCCCCACCAGGAAGGCATCAGTCCTGCGCCTGCAAATTATATCTCCATGCCCTAATTTATACTAATTGACTTTAGTTGTCGAACAAAACATGAACTTGGTATATATAAGTGGGGTTATCAATACACATCATTTCCTGAACCTGTTATTAGAAATTTAAGTATAGCTTTACTTTAGTACACCTCATCCTGTTTGCTCTTTTTGGGGCCATAATAAACTCACAACTTTTTACAGAATAATTATTTTCTTTTTAATGCTCAAATTGTCACAATTTAGCCCATGGAAGCCCCTTGTTAAAGCTGACTCTTTGGTAGTCTGGAAATATATCTTTTACAATGGCAAGTTGTGTCAGGATGATTTTTATTTTCCTTCTCCTAAGACAAAGAATTAGCTATGAATAAGAGCAGGGGCCCCCGGGAAGTGTCAGTGATTTAGGCCACTTTAGTAAGTATTATGAGTTCACATTTATGTATCTAATTTACTGGAGGCATCTTTACTGAGTACTATTTTTGTTAAGAGCAATCTTGACCTAAAATAAGATTTCAAAATATTTCCCTCCCTTTTCTGACTACCAGCTTGTCTTATCTGACACACTTGTATCTTCTCCCCGACTTTAATGAGCCACACTCCATGTTATTCTCACAGCCATGTGATTAAATCACATATCTAACCTTTCTGTTACACAAACGTATTCCTACTTAGACCTTGGAACCCTCACCTGCGCTGCAGTTATGTTCCCTGCTCTTTTAAAATCCTTATATGTCTCATCGGCCATTGTTCTATATTCATTTAACCAACTACCACATCCTATTAGGAACCAGAGCTTATGGAATTAGAAATGGAAAATTATCAATGTAAATAGCTTTAAGTATCTCTCATAACATTAAAATGAATAAGATGATTTATGACTATCAGATATAAATAGTAAACTATTTACAAATGATAGCAATTAATGCTACTTTACATACCAAACTATGCTCTAATTTTTGTCTTTGCACTTTGATACCCTAGCGTCTATGCTTGAGGTGGCGGAAAAGAGAAGGGACATTATAGTCCCAGCCCTTTCAGTCACTTTTGGCTCAGTTCATTCGAAAATATTAATCCAGCATGTGAGTCCCTATCATGTACCAGGCTCTGTTCTAGGCCCTGGGATGGCTGCCCTCATGGGATTACATTCTAGTGCAGCAAATACCTCTACACCGAGTAAAGCATGTTTGCTTCCAGGACTGACATAGGCATTCTATAACTCTTGTGGAAATCGTTGGATCAGAAAAAGGCCCGTTACTCCTATGTATAATCTTCCCGGATGGAAGTGGTATAACATGGAATACTTTTAACAGACGATGCCTTCCAATGAAAAGGCAGGAATCTGGGACACAGTATTGAGTCACTATTTGAATCGGTGTGAGTGATTTCCTTCGAAATATGAATGTTAACATTCCAGGCTTTGCTGGCTTCATGGAGGGATTAGAAGTAGGAATGAAGTGAGACTGTACCAAGGGACTCTAAGCTTGGGAGAAAGAAGGCAACAGAAAAGAGGGGCAAAGGATGCCTGGAGCTGGTCTGTTTGCATCAGCACATCAGATGGCTTCCCAATCACGCACATGTGTGCAGGACAGTTGTAGCCTGGGCTCTGCTCCTTGCTCACAAGTTTTATTTTATTTTTAAAACTTTTATGGGAGTAGGTAATAACATCAGAAAAGTACCTATAACCTAAATATAGAACTCTTAATTTCCACAACTGAACATACCTATGTTACCAGCCAGCTTAAAAAGCAAGGTTTTATTTTAATAATATGAATAATTTTGTATAATGACATGAAATCCCAAAGGTCAAAAAGGGTATGTGTGAAGTAAATCTCCCTCCACTCCATTTTCCAGTTACCCAATTATCCTTCCAAGAGAAATAAAAACATTTTTAGTCGGTGGAATGTGGGGGGGGGCGGGGTGGAGGGGGTGCTGGTGAAGCGGAAGTGCTGGCCATCCTGGGCTACCTAGGGCAGAGACTGGAAAGGCCTAGGGCCACATTCCAAGCCTGCAGCTGACACCTAGGGCCCCAAGGTGGGTGACAGGTTGGGGTAGAGTTAGCACAGCACGGGAGTGGAGGGAACCTAGCACACACACAGGCTTTTGGGCCCTTAGCCACTGCCTCCAGGTGGATCCAGCTCAAAGGAAGGCACCTGACCACTGTCAGTCCCGAGAAAGGGGATCCTAAGGGGCCCGAGAAGAGAGCGGTAGCCTTTTTCTAGGAGAGCGTGGAAAGGAGGCAGCCAGAGCCAGGCCTGGGAGGAAGAGTGCAAGAGAGCTAGACCGGGGGGAGCCTGCCCTCCTGGGCGTCTGGGATGGATGTGGTGGCGGGGTGAGAGCGCTCCTCGAGGTCATTTTTTGCAAACAAATTGCCTGGTGTCTGGGGATGGTCCTCTCCCGGCCAGGTCACAGAGCAGTGGGGGCAGGCAGGAAGCCGGGCTGCGGTGGCCTACCCTGGGATACTTTTATTTTGAGGATCTCCAGTAGGGAGATTTAAAAATAGCCTGGCTGATGTGGAGAGAGATACAAAGTACTGCTTTTTATGGCAAGTGATGCGGGCCTGTTTACGCGCAGGTCTGAGGACTGAGTGCAGAGGCTACAAAGAGACTCCTGAGGCACTGACCGTCCAAGGGCCGCCTAAACTGGGGCAAAGGTGGCCAGTGAGAACCACTCCGAGGCCCGCCAGCGCTGGTGTGCGTTCTTGCCCCAGAAGCTCAGTGAAGGCATTTCGTTTACAAAATAATAGGGAAAACAGAACTTCTAGTAAAAGGATTTTTTTTTTTCCTTGAAGAGTGTACATTTTTACTGTGGTCATCTTTTGACATTCCCCTTGTTAATAAATAAAAAAATTCAAAGAATGATTTCTTTCATATATTCATGTGTTACCTGGTGTCAAATGAGCTATTCTGATGCATCAGCTTTGCAGTTAATTTTGAAGCTGATCATCCAGATAACAGATATTTATGGATATCTAAGTTGTCCTGAGCTGTGTCATTTTGGGGGTATAAAATAATAAGATTGAGTTTCTGGTCCTCCAGTTTATCGTCTAGTTAGGAAGACAAAACTAGCACTAGCTCATGATGTAATAAAACGACTCTGCAAGATTACAGCTCAGCGTTAATTGTGAAATTAACGACCATTTCTCTGACTTCAGAGGAGGAAGAAAGAGATCAATGGAGCAAAAAAAAAAAAAAAAAAAAAATCGGGGAAGTATTCCAAGAAGAGGTCTATCTTCAAGTTTAGATAAGATTTCAGTAAGTGCTGGCTGGGTTACACTGAATCAAACCTCTTGGAATTTTGTGTTGCCTTTTGTAACGGGAAGTTTGGGTCTTAACCTCAGGCTACGTCTATGCCTTGCGTCAGTATACCTGTTATCCAGGTAAACGCACACAGTGTCACCAAAACCGGAGCTACCTTTATGCCCTCACCTCCTCCCGATGTAACAACTTTCCACATATTAACACCATGGATTCATCTTGTTCGCTTTTGAACATGACATATTTGCCCTCTGTGCCAGCTATCAAGCTATGGCCTCTCGGCTCCAAACCCACCCTTCTAGTCTCTACCTGACGGTGTGAGTAGGGCTCCGCCAGCTCCATTTCTATCAGCTGCTCCCCTAAACTCAGCCAGGAAAAGGGAGGGATTTGCTCCTTCCTGCTAGCTTCCTGTTGGCTCCCTTTCCTCCCAATATCATTCTAGCTATGCTTCTCCCTCCCACCCCAACTAGTGACAGTGCCTTCCCGCAGCAGTAGATGAGTTGAATTTGTAATTTTTGTAATTTTCCAAGTCTTGCAGAACCGACCTCAGCGACCCCCAGGATGTCGGGGTGGGGGGCACCAAGAGAGGCTGGGCCCAGGAATCAGGGAAGTACTCCAAGAGGCCCCCTCTAAGCTTCTAAATTTCAGGAATTCTAGATTTTTTTTTCTTTGTTCCCAAGACCGAGGGCAGCAGCTACCTTCCAAATAACTTTTTGACTTTTACACATCTAGTTAACATCTTTATACTTAGGTAACAATTCTTTATTTTAAATTCTCTATTGGAAATACCTGGTGTGGTTCCTCTTCCTTACTGAGTCCTGCTGAAATACTTATTCAGGGTTAATTCTTTTGTGTCTGGCTTCTTTCACTCATCATAAGTTAGCTGTGGTGTTACATGCAGCTATAGTTCATGAATTTCGTTTCTGTTTAGCACTCCGTTGTGTGGACATGCCACATTTCATTTATCAACTACTTTTAGGTAGATTTTCAGGTTTGGCCTATTACATACGATGCTGCCGTGAATATTCTTGCACGTGAATTTTGATGCATATTGTATGCATGACTGTAGGTGTCCTAGAAGTGGAATTTTTATGTTATAGGGTATATAGATGATATTCAGCTTTAGTAGATTATACCACGTGTTTTTCTAGAATGGTTGTACCAGCAGTGTAATGAGAGTTCCAATGGTTCACACAGTGACCAGTTCTTGATGATGCAAATTTGTAAACTTTAGCTATTTCAGCGCATGTGTGGAACTATCTCATTGTATAAGTTATTTATATCTGTATAACAGATTATCCCCACATTTGGTGGCTGTAAACTTCGTTATCTCCTAGTTTCTGGGAGTCATCATTTCTTTGGAGTGATTTAGTAGGGCGGTTCTGCTCAGGGTCTTTCACTCAGCTCTTGGCAAGAGGCCTCAGTTCCTCACCTCCTAGGTCCCCACAGGCTGCTTGAACAGTGGCAGGACATGGCAGTGGCTTCAAGCTGTGTGAATGATCTAGGAGAGGAGCCAGGGGAGGCTGCAGGCCCTTGTCTTCCATCTGCTTTATTCTCTCTGTTGGAAGCCAGTGTTGACTCCTAGACTACTCTGGGGAGTGGGGGAGGGTGGAATTAGGCCCCATGTTTGAAGGAAGATGTAAAATAGTCCCCCGATGTCCATGAGGGACATGCCTCCAAGACTCCCTGTGGATGCCTGAAACTGCAGTAGTAATGAACCCTATATATCTGTACTGTTTTTCCTATGCATACATACACACATACATACCTATGATAAATTTTAATTAATAAATTATGCAAAGAGATTAATAACAATAATAATACAATAGAACAATTATAATAATACACTGTAATAAAAGTCATGTGAATGTGGTCTCTCAAAATGCTGTACTGTACTTACTTTCATTAAAGAATGCACATTACGGTTTCTCTTTGAGCATAGTCTAAATTGCCAAGCATCACCCACTGCTTGTGCTTTGGGGTCATTAAGTAAAATAAGAGTTCTTAAACATAAGCACTATGACACAGAGACAGTCGATCTAATAATAGGCTACTAAGCAACTAATGGGCAAAGAGCATGTACAGTGTGAAGACTCTGGGCAATGAGCTGAGTCGCATTCCAGGTAGGACAGAGCTAGATTTCATTGCACTACTTAAAACGATGTGCAATTTAAACTTATGAATTGTTTACTTCTGGACTTTCCCACTTAATGCTTTCAGAATGTGGTTGATCATGGATAACAGAAACTAAGGAAAGTGAAATTGCAGATCAGGAACACTACTGTATCAAAGAATTTGTGACACAGCTCTTGTTAGAATTCTGTGTCACCATTATCTACTCAATCAGGGGTGATTTCTCTTTATGCCTTTCAGTGTTTTCCAATGTTTTTTGCAGTTAACATATTACTTTATATTTTAAAATATCTTTAGCAAATAAAGTTTTTGTGGCAGGCTGACAGTAAAAGCAGACTTTAGAGAGTTAAAATATCAACGGATGTGAGGGAAGGCAGTAGGTGCTGGCAGGACAGCTATTCACTGGAAATTAGTCACTGACCTGAACATTCCAAACTTGTTTCTTTGGAGACTTGTGAGGGCAGACGTTTAAGAAGCCTTAATTAATCAAGTTTCTACTTTCTGTCCTAGATTGTGAAGATGATTCCAAAGATAACATATATTATGTTCCCTGCCTTCCCAAAGGGTTACTTCTTGCCCAGAGATGTAATTGTTTTCAGTTCTACTGTTTGCTTACTCATAAAAAATGCATAACCTCGAGCTCAAAGTATGAGCTGGAACACTATTTGTAAGCAGCTAAGCAGCAGAAACAACAATTGGCTGATCTCAGTAATCTCTAATCAACATCCCCTTTCCCATGGTTTTTCAGAAGTGCTTTATCTTTGTTATGGGAAAACTTTCTGCATTGAAAGCCTTTCACCATATCCTACCAGGTAATAAAAAATATTTAGAGATATCCCGATTCTGGTACTTTGTTGTCCTTTGGGACTTAATCTAAAATTCTGTTAGATTAACTTTTTCAGAATTCTTAACTTTTTCAGAGTCCCAAATGATGTAAATGAAACAATAGTATTGGTGAAGTCATGCATATTTTTAAACAGTTTAACATGAGAAAGAAATTTAAAAAGCCTCCAGATTTTGTCTTTCCTACTTAGTGTCTTCTGGAATCCCGCTGAAGGATTTCTTAACCCAACCCCTGGCCAAGATGTAGTTTCAATCATTAATATGAAGAGGAAAACTATAATTTTTAAATTTTTTAAAAAAATTAAGTTTATTGGGGTAACATTGGTTAACACAATTATATAATTTTCAGGTGTACATTATAATTTGACATCTATAATATCTATTGTGTGTTTACCACCAAAATCCAGTTGAGGAAACTTATTTTGATACTAAATGGATCACAGGATGAGAAGTCTCATTACAGCAAAGGGCATCTTGCGCCATCTGCTGGCGACATTAATAGTCCTTCCTTTCATGAAGTAATCAGCTTGAGTTAAATTCACAAACTGATCACCTTTATTAATTCTGAGTGGCAATTATTTGCCTTGAGACATTCTATCTCTTAGATTGTGTTTCAGAGAAAAACAGAGTAATTTTACCCAGAGAAAAAATAATTTTTCTTTTTTAACTATGAGAGACTTTATTTTTACCTGCCGTGGTCAGACCACGATTCCTTCCTGTCTAGAAGGGACAGAGCTGTTCTAGAATGGGTTTTCTCTTCTTTTTTGTATGAGGAAATGAACGAGCCCATGGATGAGACCTGGGCAAAAGTCCCAGTCCAGTCTCCAGTCACTTTGTTCCATGTAGATTGCAATCTTTAATGGCATGGGGTACTTCTTCTGAAGTATAAGCAATCTTTGGGTATCTTACAGCACTTTGAGATAAAAATAATTTTAACCAAAAATATGCAGTTATTCCAGCCATAATATGCTCTTATCCCAAATGATCTCCTAATGAGGGGTTAAGATAAGAAGTGTAATTAAAAAAATAGCTAATTTCTTTAGGGATGATCACAGTGGGGTGTGTGTGTGCGTGTGTGTGTGTGGTGCGTGCGTGTGTGGTGTGCATGTGCATTTCCACCAGACTGGTCTCCCTCCTTCCCTCCCTCCTTTCTTCCTCTCTCCCTTCTTCCATTCATCTCCCCCCACCCCACCCCACCACCACAGTTAACGAAAATAATTTAAGAATCTTGTATGCATCCAGAATAAAACTTGAGTTAAATAGTCCTATGTATATTCTTCTCTTGGCAAACTTCCCAGGCTTCAAAATAATGTCAGAAGACTGTGGTATGCACTGAGGAAAGATAACTGGTAAGTAACTCAGTGTTCTTATGGCTCTTGGATGCTGGGCTCAGAAAACGTTGTTACTAGCCGGGCTATTGGGGCCTCTGCTCCCTAAAGAGACAGAAAGGGTCAATCAAGGATCTGGGTTGGTGGTTCAAAACTTGGCCCTCACAACTTATCAACAATATCAATTGTTTCTTTGACCGCGATCTAGCTGAATTTAGATGCTGAGCCCCTGAACTCTCTGTTAGCTGGATTCTTGCTGCTCCCTAACCCCAGCCCTTTACTTCACGCTTGCACTTCTCTCTGCCCCCACCCTTGCCCTGGGAGATCCCCACTGTGTGATGGTCTGGACTGCTCCTACTTTTGGACCCTAGCCAGACCCTGCCACAGACGGACTCCATTAGTTCTGTGCTCCTCACAGAAGGATTTAACAAGTGGATTCCCTGTGAACACCTGGTCCACCGCTTACTTTGGTTAAACTGGTTGTTATTCCAGGCTCAATCTAGCTGCTCCAACTGTGAGTACTTTAAATTCTTATTTTTCCCTGGATGTGATGGCAGTGTTTCACATTGATGTTTCAGCAAATTTTACTTGCAGGGATTTAAGAAAGGCTTTGTCTAATGTGGACTGAAATCCCAATGAACTGATTCCAAAACACACTGAGTCTGCTTCTTTACAGGAATGCAGTAGAAGGACTCATTGGGAAGATGGCCATTTGGGGTCACAAATAGGACTTATTGTACTTGTTTTGCTCACGGGGCAGTCTAAAAGCCATATTACTTTCTTCCTATTGTTTTCTAAATATAGGGGGAATGTGAGTGTGTCTACTCTCGACACGTGTTTGAGATAATTAGTAATTTGAACATCTCTATGTTAGAATAAAAAGCAGTCTCTTTTCTCTTGTATTTCTTTTATGAAGTTATGAAAATAATTTGAATACTATCTTCTGAGACTATTATGTCTTCACAGGAAATTGCTCAGATTTTCTTGAAGGTCTCTTTATTCTCTGCCCATCTTTCAAAATGATACCCACTCTTGTGCAAGCCAAGGGTTTCAGAAGACAGTTTTTGCTCATTTCTTTTGGGAAGGTGTAGGTGGCACCAGCGCTGAAGTTCATTTCACTAGATTTCAAAAATTATAATATCACAACAAATTAATAAACTAAAGCTTTAAAAGTGGCACAACACAATAGAATACTTTCTTATGAACTGGTGATGATAGTGAGGAAAACAAGAAATCTTGGGTGTTTCAAATTTAGCTAATGGGATTTCATTGGTTGACATAGTCAACAATACACAATGAAGCAAAGACTGGTTAACGTTTTTGGTGAAAAATCAGAAGTTACCAGCTCTCACCTTACTAGTTGTGTGACCTTGGGTAGGTTACTTTACCTTTCTGAGCTTTAGTTTCTCAACTGTAAAAAGGGGATGATAATAATAGGGATAATCTCAGGATCATTGTTCTTATTTAATTCTCTTGAATGAGTTATTAGTGTTTTATGGGGCAGAGCATATAGTAGTGCTCAATAAATGTTACCTAAAAAGCAAACTAGCTTCAGGTCCCTTTTTATAATATGTGGTAACTAACTTCTCTGTAACCATCATGAATGATCCCCACCTCCTATTATTCATGCCGTTGTGAGTCCCTTCTCATATCGTACCAGAGTTAGTCTGTGTGACCAATAGAACATGACAGAAGTCATGGTGTGTAAATTCTGAAATTAGGTTATAAAGGCTGTGGCTTCTACCATTTTGGTCTCTCCTCACTTTAGGGTAGACATTCAGGCTGCCGACAGTTGGCCTACTTGGCAAGGAACTGGGATATCTGGCCAACAGCTGAGAGGAGCTAGAGCCTACCAACAACCATGTGAATGAGCCTGGAAGTGGTCTCTCCAGCTTCAGGTGACGGCAGTGCTGGCTGACAGCTTAACTTCGGCCTCATGAGTGACTCTGTATGAGATCTCCTGGCACGGAAAATAGTGCTGTATCTTATAGTTAGTGGTGTCTGAGATTTGAAGAGAAATGTTCATTTCCCAAAATCACACCATAGTTATGAAATTAATCTTTTTTCCTTATGAACCACACTTCTAGAACTGCCATGATCTTTATCTTGTGGAATAAATGACTGAATATCTGAAACAAGGATGCATAGGCACATTTGCCATCTAGAGGGATTTCAACAATTATTGACCAACTGTGAAGCTAATTGTCACTGTGCACTTTTTTGCATCGGAAGGTGCTAACTAGAGGATGTTGATAGTGGTTAAGAGTGACTGACGACTTTTAAAACCTAGAAAAGTTTTCTTAGCAGGCACAGAGAGAGAGACTGTTATTGTGAAATCACCTGGTGGTGCCAGGACTTTATTCTTGTGGCTTAGAAAATCTCATCCGCAAACCACTGATAGGTTGGTCACTTAAATTATGGGATGGATGCAGCTTGGGGAAGGGTGTCTCTTTCTGAGCCCCCTCCCACATCCCGCATCCTATGTCAGCCAGTGTTGGAAGTAGTTCGAGGTGAGAGGGAGGAGGAGGAAAGAAAGAAATAAAATGAAAGGCTTCAGAATTTCTCCATGGTAACAGGTAGTTTGTCAGCAGAGAAAATTGGGTCTCTAGAATTAGCTCTTGCATGTTTATTTAGAACTAACACAGATCACCAGCATTCTAGTAATGCATTTTTTAGGTTATCAGAGAACTAATGTATTAATTTATGATCTAACAGGACTTTTATGAGCTCCATATTGATTATATAATTGTTACTTCTGCTTTGTTATTGGCTTGTAGACTCTTCCCTTTCTATTTCTCTCTATCACCCTAACACAGTACTTCAGCTGCAGTCTTCTGACTGACCCTCCAATCTGTGCCCCATAATGCTAAAGCCAACAACGAGCTTCCTAAACCAGTACCTTCACTGCTCACAAATTGCAACAGATTCTGTGGTTAGCAAAATAAGATCCCTACCTCCTTCTCCCAGGATGTCCATTTCTAATCCTCAGAACTGTGAATGTGTTAGCTTTACATGGCAAAGGGAAATTAGGGTTGTAAGATGGAATTAGAGTTGCTGTGGTATAATGAGAAAGTATTCGGTCTTTGGTCCCCATTTTCTGTCACAGGGCTCCTAAAACTCTTGGAATTTTAATACATTATAAATACTTTGTTTTCTGTCAGAAACTGCTACATGACTGTGTTTTCCTTTTTTTCCCAGTGTTTTCTATAACCTGCATCAATATCCAAGGGTGATAGGAGTGTCTTTTGTTGTAATGAGGTGACCCTTGGTGGATTCTTAGCATCATAGATAGTAGCTGATCACCAGAAAGGCCAAGGCCTTGATTAGAAGCTTGAAAATTTCAGTCTCCATTTCCCCAACCTCTGGGAGAAAGGAGATTAGTAATGTCCACTCATGCCACATTATGAAACTTCTATAAAAACCCTTAAGATGATAGGATTTGGGCAACTTTCTGCATTGGTAAACACATCCCTGGTGCTGGGAGGGTGGCAACACCCCAACTCCACGGGGACAGAGGCCCCTCACTTGGACACATTATACGTTGGCCTATGTACCTCTTCATCTGTTGTATTTGTATGTTTATAAATAACTATAATAGTAAGTATAGCATTTTTCTGAGTTCTGTGAATAATTCTAGCAATTATTGAAACACTATGGTGGTGGGGCTGTGGGAACCCCTGACTTTGAAGCCAAGTGGACAGAATTGAGGCTAACCCAGGGATCTGATATTTTGCAAGTGTATCTGAAGTGAGGTGAGTCTTGTGGGATAAACCTTTGAATCTGTGTAGTCCGATGCTGACTATGGGTAGTTAGTATCAGAATTGAATTGTAGGGCACCCAGTTGGTGCTGGAGAGCTGGAGAAGTAGTCTTCACTGTGTATCAGGATGGAAAAACTGCTCAATTGCTAATCAGTTTGACTTTTAAAAGGGAAGCATCCTGGATTACCCAGGTGGGCCAATATAAATATATAAAATCCTTGAAAGTAGAGGAGGAGGTGGAAGAGAAGGTCAAAGAAGGTCAAAGTAGTAGCATGTGAAGAGGCTCTGACCTACCATTGCTGGCTTTGAAGATGGAAGAAGTGACCATTAGCCAAGGAATGTAGGTGTCCTCCAAATGCTGAAAATGCTGGAAATAGATTCTCCCCTAGAGCCTCTAGAAGGAATGTAGTCTTGCAGACATCTTAATTTTAGCCCGGGAGACTTATGTAGGACTTATAATCTACAGAAATGTAAGATGATAAATTTGTGAATTTTCAAGCCTCTATATTTGTTGCTAATTTGTTATAGCAGTAATAAGAAACTAATACAGATAACATTTTAATCTCGGTCTTATCTCATGCTAGATAGCACCCTACTTTCTCTTCTAACTGATCCAAAGCCTACCTACCTTAACACTTAAATTGTCTCATTTGTTTTGCCTTGTTTTCCAGCTAGAGTTAACATTTCTTGACATGTACGTACAATTTATTCTCATATCCATGGATTCTGTACTTGTGAATTCACCTACTTGCTGAAATTCATCTGTAACCCCAAAACCATTCACAGAGACAGAAGAGTGTCGTTTCCTGACATGCATGTTTCTAGTCAGGCTAAACAGGCCATGCTCTGCTTTCTTGTTTCAGCTCTCATTTTGTAAACAAGTATCCTTTAGTGCCATGTTCTGTTTTTGCATTTTTGTACTTTCATTTGGTGATTTTGATATTTTAAATGGCCCCAAGCATAGAGCTGAAAGGCTGTCAAGTGTTCCTAAGCACAAGAAAGCTGTACATTATGAAGAATAATGTATGTTAGATAAGCTTCATTTGGGCATGCATCATAGTGCTATAGGCTGTGAGTTCAATAATCATGAGTCAAAAAATTTATTAAATAAGATGCCTTTAAACAGAAACACACATAAAATAAGGTTATGTATTGATTTGCTGAAAAAAATGTGACCAATGGTTCACAGGAACTAAACCTGTATTTCCCCTAGGAGCAATGGTTCAGTATTCACTAATGCAGTGAATACCTCAAATAAAGAGAAATGATTATATTTTTTATTCACTAATATAAGCTAACATAATGTTGGCACATAGAAACTACTTAATAACTGCTTCTGATTGATTGGGGGTTGGAGCAGATACATTTTATGTAGTGAAGTATGTGCCATGCGTTTTGTAGTTTGCATAGTATATAATGAGTTTTATTTGTTCTATGTAAATATCTTCTCATGCCTGGTTCAATTAAGACTAAAAATGAAGTGCTCCCAAATATATTGTTTGTTTCTCTAATAGCGATATAGTTTATCTGTATTTGTGTGAAAAAACTAGAACATGTGTATATTAAAAGAGCAAGGGCTCCATCTTCTCATTTTAGAGAGAAGGTGAGAATAATCTCATGGGGAGAATGTTTCCCCTCATCTAGCTCTAAATTTCAACTTTCCATTTATATAACCTTAAGGAACTTTGAAAAACCAGGTACCCCCTCACCCATTTTAAGTTGTCCTCTAATATTTTCTTCATAAGTTTAGAGAGTTGCAAAGGATTCAATTGCTAGTCTAAGGTAAATACAGACACACCTCAGAGATAACATGGGTTCGGTTCCAGATTATTGTGATAAGCGAGTCACACAGTCTTATTGTTTCCCAGTGCATACAAAAGTTATGTTGACACTATACTGTAGTCTATTAAAGATGTAATAGCATTATGTCTAAAAAATATACATAGCTTAATTAAAATATACTTTATTGCTAAAAAAGGTTAACCATCACCTGAGCCTTCAGCAGCCTCAATGTTGGTGGCTGCTGACTGATCTGGATGGTGGTTGCTATAGGCTGAGGTGGCTGTGGCAATTTCTTTAATGATGAAGTTTACCACATAAGTTGATTCTTCCTTTCACTTAAACACTTAGAGGCCACTGTAGGGTTGTTAATTGACTTAATTTCAACACTGCTGTCTCAGGAAATAGGGAGACCTGAGGAAAGGGAGAGAGACAGGGGATGGCTGGTAGGTGGAGCAGTCAGAACACATGTACATTTATCAATTAAGTTCTCCATCTTATATAGTTGTAGTTTGTGATGCCTCAAAACAATTACAATAAAGACATCAAAGATTACTGATCACAGATCACCACAACAAATATGATAATAATAAGAAAAGTTCAAAATATTACAGAGAATCACCAAAATGTGACAGAGACATGAAGTAAGCAAATGATTTTGGAAAAATGATGTCTATTGACTTGCTAGATGCAGGGTTACCACAAACCTTCAATTTGTATAAAACACAAATATCTGAGAAGTACAATAAAGTGAGGTACAATAAAATGAGGTATGCCTTAACCAACACATTTAAATTAAGCTGTTATGTTTGTCTTTTAAGGTATCCAAGGGAATATAAATACCATAGTGATTTGATACCATCTCTATACTTAAAAAACAGTGCACAAGCTTTTTTTAATAATCAGAAATCTTACTTTTCTTCTCATTTTGAAGTCATATTTTCATCATATATGCTTAATATTTGAAAGTCTTTTATTGATCTCTGCATGAGAGATATGTATATAAATGAAAATTAAAACTGGAAAGTTTCCTGTAAACACAAAGCTTAGGCATTTAATTATTTCATTTGTATTAATCCAGAATAAGGTTAATGAGAAGTGTTTTCTGTCCTTAAGGAAAATACATTCTTCATGGCAAGTCAAGACCCCTGTGCAGACAACATTAAGATGCCTGTTGACCTATTTACAGACTTGATGCATAGGATTTTAGAAAGAAGATGGTTCCCAGGAGCTGGAGTACCTCAGCCACCAAGCTGGAGTTCCATGAGTGGAGAATTCCATATCAAGAGAAGTTGCTAACTTTTAATTTTTTGCTTGAAATTTCTATGTCCAGTTAGTTATGGGTGACTCAGGTAAGTTCTATTTAAGGCATTGTGCTAAGTGCTGGGATACAATGGCAAATAAAGGACTTAATATACTCATATGGACTGTTTCTTTTCTTCTGGTCTTGTGGTGGGGACAGGAATATATCTGGAAAGAGACCATCATTCAAGGAGAAAGCAGAGAAAGGTGGTGAGAATAGCAAACAGAACAAGAAGATAATATTAAAAATAAAAGTAACTAATTACAATACTGGAAGTAGTAATATATTTTTTTCTTCTGATTTGTTTACTGCCATTGAACTGCATTTATTTTCTTTTGAAACTCTGGCTGAGTTTACAAAAAAAAACCCCTAAACTATGACATGGTCTATAACTAATTTAAATCATTTTAATTACTCTATATTGCTGCAGGGGTTAATAATGATTAACACAGTCCCAAAGACCAGGTTATATGTCATAATGCAATTTGGGACATTGTATTTATGTTTATAAAACCCAGGATTTAAATGAATTAGTATTTTTTTTATGAGTTTAGTTTGCTGAGGACATACTTTTGCAGACTGTATACTGACAAGTTTAGACCAACATATCAAGGGTAATATTCATGGAGCCTTCATTTTAGAGTGAACATCAAAGACAAGAAAAGGAACTTGAATTCCAAAAGGAAAGTGGAACATATCCATACAATAATTGTCAAGTTGATGGGTTCCAGGGTACAATGAGACACTTACTAACAAAAAGAAATTGTTTTATTCTAAGCCTTTGAAATCCTCTCAGTGAGGTGGACATGTGGAATTTAAAATGAAAGTGATTCTTTAACCCAGGATACTGAGGAATATGATTTTTGGGTTTCATAATTTGATAGACATTTTCCTAGAGTCCCAGGAGAAGTCCTGACAATGAATCTATGACTTGGATATTGATCCAGAGTTATAGAAAACACTGGAGAAAAAAAGAAACACAGTCGTGTAGCAGTTTCTGACAGAAAACAAAGTATTTGTAATGTATTAAAATTCACAGAATTACTAAGATAACAATTAAAAATAGTCATAAACATTTCAAAATTTGGAGATTGGATTAAACATAGCAGCATGAGAGACCTTTCCAGATCTCTCCCTTGAAACAATAAGCTGAACGCCTAAAACTCAACAAAAAACACCCAAACTGCACACCAGCATGTCTGAACATGGGATCTGCACATAAGAGCTACCACAGATCAGAACCCACAGGTCAGAACCATGGCAGTGGACTGGGAGGAAAAAGAAGCTGACTCTCCAGAGCTCCCTGTAGGAGGAGGGGGAGGGGAGAAGGAGTAGCGAGTTCCCTGAACAGCCATGCCTGAGAGTGCTGTGAGCTCCATGCGGCTGGCGGCAGTGCCCAGTCATCAGGGCAGAAGGCAGAGAAACAGAGACAGCAGAAAAGCAGGGATGGCAGAGAAACAACAGTTGATTTCTACCAGCTGTGGTTGCAAAACTGAGGCTGAGCCACAGCCTCCAACCCCAACCCAGAGGGTCCCTACCCCCATACTCTCTGAGACGGAATGCCGCAGAGCCCCAGGGGAATCTGAGCAAACGCTAACAAAACTGTCACTAACACTGACAGGGACTGAGACTGAGGGTAGCGAGCATGATTAAACATCTATAAGGGGAAAAAAGGCATTTTTAACACTTTATGTAAAGCAGAGATCCAAAAGGATTAGATGCCACCTACTGGAAAACAAAAGAAAAACACCTTATTTGCACCGGGTTAGGGACCATTATATAATAAATCTTCTTTCTGGAAAAACAAAACAAAACAAAACAAAACAGAAACACATTTCCATTAATGCCAGGTAGAGAAAGAGTCTATTAAACACCATGAACAACCAAGGTGACAAGGCATCTCAGAAAGAAAGATAGAAATGTCCAGAAAATGAAGCTTACAGACATAGAAATATGTGACTTAAATCACAGAGAATTCAAGATGGTACTTCTGAAAAAACTCAGTGAGATCTGAAATGAATCATATCAACAATTTCAGGAACTTGAAAAAACAACTAGATGAGCAGAATTAGTTCTTTAGCGAGGAGATTGAAACCCTCAAAAAGAACTAAAATAGACCTTCTGGAAGATAAAGAACACACAGCAAGAGTTGAAAAATGAAATAATAAGCTTGGGAAATAGAGTCAACCAAATGGAGGAAAAAATCAGTGATATCAAAGACAGAAATCTAGAAATAAATCAGAAGTAAGAAGAGAGAAACTGAAGAATGAAAAATAATGAAGAAATAAAGAACTGATACCATCAGGAGAGGAAAACATAAAGAATAATGGGAATTCTTGAAGGAAAGGAAAAAGGAGCAGGGATTAGAAAGCATTTTCAGACAAATAGTTGATGAGAATTTCACAATCTAAGAATGAGCTGAGCTTTGGAATTCAAGAAGTCAATAGAACACCCAATTATCTCAACCCAAAGGCCTTCACCAAGACACATTGTATTAAAATTATCAAAAATCAGCGACAAAGACAGAATTCTCAGGGCAGCCAGGGAAAAAGAAGATATAACTATAAAGGAAAACCCATTAGATTATTGTCAGATTCTCAGCACAAACCTTTACAAGCCAGAAAGGAGGGAATAAATATTTAAACTATTAAATGAAAGAACTACCAGCCAAGAATAATGTATCCAGCTAAGCTCTCCTTTAGATATGAAGGAGAAATAAGACCTTTCCAGACATACAAAAATTGAGGGAATTCTCCACTCGAGGCCTGCACTAAGGAAATACTGAAAAGGTCAGCTCACCTAAACAAAATGACAAAAAAAACAAAACAAAACAAAACAAAAAAACCCACAAATAATTAGAGTAAGGTGACTAGCAGGCTGATAAAAAAGTAGAGGAGTGTGACCTTTACTATGAACAGGGCATTATAACCTTAAAATAAGAAAGAGATTTGCTTGTAGCAAGATGTTCAGCATAGATAGGAACAAAATGTGACAACAATGACTGAAAAGGGGAGAATTCAAAGATTGAATTCACAAAGGGAAATGGAGATAAGGCACACACAGAAGAAAAGGACATTGTATATATACAACTATCTTTTTCATATTTGTTATGGTAACCACAGGCCAAAGACTTAGAACTGAAACAATATAAAATAAAACAAGAAGGATCAGAGGGAAAACTCACAAAAAGCCAACTTAAAATAAAAAATCTCAAAAAACACAAGGACAAGGAAGCAATGGAAACACTAAGCTACCAGAAAGCAAAAGATAAAATGGCTATAAGAAGACCTCAATTTCAATAATAACCCCCTAAATGTAAATGGACTGAACTCACCAATAAAAAGGCACAGAGTTGCAGAATGGATCAAAAAAACAAAACCCAACCATATGCTGCCTCCAGGAGACACATCTCAGCTCCAAAGACAAATATAGACTCAAAGTGAAAGGGTGGAAAATGATTTTCAAGCAAATGGCATTCAGAGAAAAGCGGGAGTAGTGTACTAATAACAGATAAATATACTTCAAAATAAAAAAGGTAAAAAAAGATACTGAGGACACTTCATAATGATAAAGGGAATCAAGAAAGACATAACACTTATTAATATCTATGCTCCCAATCAGGGAACCCCGAAATATGTAAAGCAATTACTAACAGAACTAAAGGGAGAAACAGACCAAAACACTATCATAGTAGGGGACCTAAATACCCACTGTCAGATATGGACAGATCATCAAACAGAAAATCAATAAGGAAATAACATCCTTAAATGACACATTAGACCAACTGGACATAATTGACATTTACAGAGCCTTCCATCCCAAAACAGCTGCTTATACATTCTTTCTAGTGCACATGGAACATTCTCAAGAATTGACCACATACTGGGACACAGAGATAGCCTCAACAAATATAAGAGGGTTGAAATCATACCAACCATATTCTCTGATCATAATGCTTTGAAACTAGAGATCAACTGCAAAAGAAATGGAAGAACCACAAATACATGGAGATTAAACAACATGCTACTGAAGAATAACTGGGTCAGAGAAAATAAAAAGAGAGATCAAGAGATACATAGAAAAATGATAATGATAGTACAACATATCAAAACTTTTGGGAACATGGCAAAAGCAGTCATAAGAGGAAAGTTCATATCATTACAGGCTACTCCAAAAACAAGAACAAGCCCAAATAAACACCTAATGCTTCATCTTAAAAAATAGAAAAGGAAGAAAAATGAAGCCTAAAGTCAGCAGAAGGAAAGAAATCATCAAAATTAGAGCAGAAATAAATGAAATTGAAAACAAAAAAAAAGAAAAATAAATGCAACAAAGAGCTGGTTCTTTGAGAAGGTTAATAAAATTGACAAACTGGCTAGACTCACTAAAAAAAAAAGAGAAAGGACACAAATAAACAAAATCAGGGATGAAAGAGGGAAATTACACTGACATGCAGAAATACAAAGGATCATACAAGAATACTATGAAAAAGTATATAACCCAAATTTAATAACCTAGAAGAAATGGACCAGTACTTAGAAAAATACAACTTCCTAGACTGAATCAAAGAACTGGAAAATCTAAATAGACTGATCAGCAGTATGGAAATTGAAACAATCATCAAAAACCTACCAAAAAGTAAAAGTCCAGGACCAGATGGCTTCACCAGTGAATTCTACCAAACATTCAAAGAAGATTTAATACCTATTCTCCTCAAACTCTTCCAAAAAATTGAAGAGGAGGCAATACTTCCCAACTCATTTTATGAGGCCAATATCACCCTAACACTGAAACCTGATAAAGATAACACAAAAAAAGAAAACTATAGACCAATATCGCTCATGAACACAGATATAAAAATCCTAAATAAGATACTAGTGAACCGAATACAGCAACATATTATAAAGGTTATACACCACAATCAAGGGGGTTCATCCAGGGGCAAAGGGATGGTTAAATACACAAAAATCAATTAATGTGATACACTGCATAAACAAGTTAAAAAATAAGAATCATACGATCATATCAATAGATGCAGAAAAAGCCTTCAATAAGATACAGCATCAATTTATTATCAAAATGCTTAACAAAATTGGCATAGAAGGAAAATACCTAAACATAATAAAGACCATATATGACAAACCCTCAGCTAACATTATACTTAATGGTGAAAACTAAAAACCTTCCCTCTAAGATCATGAACAAGGCAAGGCTGTCCACTATCACCACTATTATTCAATATAACATTGGAGGTCTTAGCAAGTGCATCAGACATGAGAAGATATAAAAGGCATCCAAATAGGAAACAAAGTTAAACTGTCACTATTTGAGGATGACATGATTCTCTATATAGAAAACCCCAGAGATTCCACAAGAACATTACTAGAAACAATAAGCAAATACAGTAAAGTCTCTGAATACAAAATCAACATTCAAAAATCCATAGCATTCCTTTAATTATAAAGCATCAAAAATGAAGTGGAAACAATAATTCTTTTTGCAATTGCAACAAAATGAATAAAATACCTAGGAATAAATCTAACAAAACATGAAGTTTTATAATAAAAACTATAAGACTTTATTAAAAGAAATTGAAGAAGATACAAAGAAATGGAAAGATATTCTGTGCTCTTGATCAGAATATAGTTAAAATGACCATATTACCTAAAACATTATACAGATTTAATGCAATCCCCATCAAAATCCCATCGTCATTTTTAAAGAAATAGAAAAAAAGTCATCGGATTTGTTTGGAAGCACAAAAGACCCTGAATTGCCAAAGCCATCCTGAGAAAAAAGAATGAGGCTTGAGGCATCTCTCTGCCCAACTTCAAATTATATTACAAAGCAACAGTAATCAAAATGACATGGTATTGGCAGAAAAATAGACACACAAACAAGTGGAACAGAATCAAGAATCCAGAAATAAACCCATATTTATATGGGCAAATAATTTTTGACAAAAATGCCAAAAATACAGTGGAGAAAGGAAAGTCTCTTCAATAAATGTTGCTAGGAAAGTTGAAAGCCACCTGCTAAAAAATGAAACTAGACTGTTGTCTATCACCACACAATTAACTCAAACTATCACCAAAATTAACTCAGAATGGGTTAAGGACCTGAATATAAGACCAGGAACAATAAAATACATAGAAGAAAACATAGGAACTAAATCAAGGACCTTGGGCTTAAAGAGAATTTTATGAATTTGACCTCAAAGGCAAGGGAAATAAGAGCAAAGATAATAAATGGAACCATATCAAACTAAAAAGCTTCTGCTCAGCAGAAGAAACATCAACAAGGTAAAGAGACAACCATCTGATTGGGGAAATATATTTGCTAGCAACACCTCCAATAAGGACTTAATATGAAAATATACAGAGAACTCATATGACTCAATAACAACAACAACAACAAAAACAAAACACAAATGATCCAATCAAAAAATGGAAAGATACTTCTCCCCAGAGGATATACAAATGGTCAACAAATTTTTAAAAGATGCTCACCATCGCTAGCTATTAGAGAAATGCAAATCAAAACCACAATGAGTTACTATCTCACACCTGTTAGAATGGCTATACTCAACAGGACAAGTAATAACAAATGTTGGAGAGGATGTGGAGAAATAAGAACCCCCTACAGTGTTGGTGGGAATGCAAATTGGTACAGCCACCACGGAAAGCGGTATGGGAGTTCCTCAAAAAACTAAGAATTGACCTACCTTATGATCCAGCAATCACTCTACTAGGTTTTTACCCCCAAAGACTTGAAAATTCATATTCGAAAGCTATTTGCACACCGATGTCCATAGCAGCATTATTCACAGTGGCCAGGACATGGAAGCAACCGAAATGTCCTACAATAGATGATTGGCTAAAGAATCTGTGGTATATATATACAATGGAATATTACTCAGCCATAAGAAGATATGAATACTGCCATTTGTGACAAAATGGATGGACCTTGAAATAATCATACTAAGCAAAAATAAGCCAGACAGAAAAGGTGAAAATCACAAGATATCACACATGTAGGATATACACCTAAAAGCAACAAATGAACAAGACAGACAGAGACTCATGGACATGGACAATGGACTAGTGGTTACCAGAAGGCAGGAGGGAGGGGGGAAATAAAAAAATAAAATGTTAAAAATTATGTATATATAGTATGAAAAAAAAATAAACTAGCATTTAAAATAAATAAATAAATAACACTTCAAATTTAAGTAAAAACAAAATAGAAATCATGTTTCTACATTGTGGGTTTAGAAAAGTATGTGGGAATTTTATTGTTTAGTGTAACATGTTTAGCACTTGCAACTGTAATACACATTTTTGTTTTCTATTTTACTTAAATTCCCAACCTCAGAACAGAATATTGGGATGTGTTAGAGTACAGAGTAAGGGCTTATGAGGATTTTTGAAAGGATGTACCCAGTGGAATGTATGTGTGTGTGTGTGTGTGTGTGTGTGTGTGTGTGTGTGTGTGTGTGTGTTTGTTGAACATGGTGTTAGGGAGACACTTGCTAGAAGCTGAGTGGGGCTGATAGGAGTAGAGAGGCGAGGGCCACAGTCATGATAAGAAATGCTCATGTTAGTTGACTGCTACAACTTCCTGCTCCCCATTCCTATTTGCTCTCTAGCTCTGATAATAGAGACACGAGCACACAAATAGGCCCCATGCCATTGTTTGCATAGGGTGGGACAGCTACCCCAGTTTATGGTTATCTCTCTGGCTGGCCAACATAATAATAATGGTAATAGCTTATCTTTACTGAGCACTAAGTGTGTGCCAGACACTATTCTAATTTGTACTATCTAGTGAAGTGTTTAATCTTTGCAGTAGCGTTATGAAGTAGATACTGCTATTATTCTCACTTTGCAGATACAGAACGAAGAGGTTCAGTAACCTGTCCAAGGCCACAAAGTTAATAAGTGGTAGAGTTGGGACTTAAATCCAGGAAGTTAGTCCCATAGTCTAAGTGCCTAACTGTTACACTAAACCGAATCTGTAGATTCACAGAGATACACTGGTTATAGCTAGTTACAGCTAGTTCCAAGTTGTCAGGTGGCACCATTTACAGGTCATTTCAAGAACTTTGTAAGTTCCAGGCTTATTTCAATTAAAGGTCTCATTGCACATTATATTAAACATTAAAATGCACCCACATCCACATTAAAAACTATATATGGATTTTGTAGTTTCGTTGTAATACATTTGAAAGAATTTTAAAAAGACGAATTTTGCTCTTGAAGTGATTTAAGCTTGAATAACAGTTTATATTTGACTCTGATTTCTTGGTAATCATTAGGCGTACTCAGGAGTGTGATCAAAATAAGAAAAAATGTTTTCAAATGCAATAACATTTTATAAATATTCAATTTTATGATGAAATTTACTACATTTTATAGAGTGTTAATAAAACATATTAACTTTAACTTCATAGTTACCCTTTTTATATTTTGGAAAAATTTTTTTTAATTCTAAAATAAAATACAAAGAAAACCATACAGACCAAATGTGTGGATTAATGAATTATTCTGAGGCAAGCACTCTTGTAATTGCCACCAAGATCAAAGAATGTAACTTTGCCAGACCCCCAGAAGACCCTGCACAAGAGCCTGTCTCAATCACATCACCTGCTTTTGTGCAGTACCATGCTGTTTTGATTATTATAGCTTTGTAGTATAATTTGATATCATGTAGCATTATACCTCCAACTTTGTCCTTCTTTCTCAAGATTGCATTGGCTATTCAGCATCTTTCGTGGTTCCATATAAAGCTTAAAATTATTTGTTTTAGTTCTGTGAAGAATTTCATTGATATTTTCATAAGTATTGCATTGTATTTGTGGATTTCTTTGGGTAATATGAACATTTTAGTGATATTAATTCTTCCAATCCCTGAGCATGGTATAACCCTCTTTTTGTGCACGTCATCTTCAGTTCCTTTCTACAATGTCTTATGGTTTTTAGAGTACAGGTATTTTACTTCCTTGGTTAAATTTATTCCTATGTATTTTATTCTTTTTGAGGCAATTGTAAAGGGGATTGTTTCCTTAATTTCTCTTTCTAATAGTTGGTTGTTAGTGTATAAAATGCCACAGATTTCTGAATATTAATTTTGTATCATACAAGTTTACTGAATTCTAACAGAGGTTTTTTTGTTTTTCTTTGTTTGTTTGTTTGTTTGTTTTTGTTTTTTTTTTGTTTTTTTTTGCGTGTGGAATCTTTAGGATTTTCTTTATATAGTATCATGTCATCTGCAAATAGTGACAGTTTTACTTCTTCCTTTCCACTTTGGATGATCTTATTTCTTTTTCTTGTCTGATTGCTGTGGTCAGGACTTCCAGTGCTATGTTGAATAAAAGTGATGATAGTAGGCAAACTTGTCTTATTCCTGATCTTAGAGAGTTTTCAGCTTTTCATCATTGAGTATGATGTGAACTATGGGTTTGTCATATATAAACCTTTATCATATTGAGATATGCTACCTATATGCCCATTTTGCTAAGAGTTTTAAAATAATTTTCCTGCATTTATTGATATGATCATATGATCTTTATCCTTCATTTTATTTATGTGGTATTTCATATTGATCAATTTGTGAATATTGACCAATCGTGCATCCTTGGAATAAATCCCACTTGATCATGGTGTGTGATCTTTTTAATGTATTGCTAAATTCAGTCTGCTTATATTTTGTTGAGGATTTTTGCATCTGTATTTGACAGGGATATTGCTTTTTTTTTTTTTTTTTTTTTTTTTTTTGGTGATGTCTTTGCCTGGTTTTGGTATCAAGGGAATCCTGGCCTTGTAAAATGAATTTGGAAGCTTTCCCTCCTCTTCAGTGTTTTGGAACAATTTGAGAAGGATACATATTAATTCTTTAAATGTTTGGTAAAATTCACCTGTGAAGCCAGGACTTTTGTTTGTTGGGAGTTTTTTGGTTACCATTTCAATTTTGTTGCTAGTAATTTGTCCTTTCAGATTTTCTATATTTTCTTGATTTAGTCTTCATCCACTTCTTCTAGGTTGTCCAATTTGTTGGCATATAATTTTTTGTAGTTTTTCTTGATAATGTTTTGTGTTTCTGTGATGTTGGTCATCACTTCTCTTTCAAATTTGATTTTATTTATTTGGGCTCTCTTTTTTTCTTGATGAGTGTATCTAAAGTTTTATCAACTTTGTTCATCTTTATGAAGAAATATTGAACCATAGTTTATTGATCTTTATTTTTTCTTTATTTCATTCATGTCTACTCTGATCTTTATTATTTCCTTCTTAATATTCCTGTTGGGCTGTTTGTTGTTCTTTTTCTAGCTTCTTTAAGTGTAAGGTTAGAGTGTTTATTTGAGAATTTTCTTGTTTCTTAAAGTAGGCCTGTATTGCTATGAATTTTCTTCTTAGAATCACTTTTGCTGTGCAAGTATATTTTGGGTCATTGTGTTTCTGTTTTCATTTATTCCAGATTATCTCTTGATTTCCTTGTTAACCCATTGACTGTTTAGTAGCATATTTTGTATCCTTCACATGTTGTTTTCCCCCAGTTTTCTTCTTTAATTGATTTCTACTTTCCTACTATTGTGACCAGAGAAGAAGTTTGATATAATTTCAATTTTCTTAAATTTATTGAGACTTGTTTTGTGGCCTAACATTTGATCTATCTTGGAAAATGTTCCACATGTATTTTTTTTAAGATGTGTATTCCGCTGTTTTGGGGTGAAATGTTCTGTAAATATTTATTAAGTCTATATGGTATAAAATATCATTCAAGGCCACTGATCCCTTGTTGATTTTGTCTTCTGGATGATCTATCTATTGATGTAAGTAGAGTACCACAGTCCCTATTGTTGTATTACTGTTGATCTTTCCCTTTATGTCTTTCAATATTTGCTTTACATATTTAGTTGTTCCTATGTTGGATATATAGATGTTTATGACAGTTAGTTATATCCTCTTGTTGGATCCCTTTACCATTATATAATGGCTTTCTTTGTCTCTTGTTACAGCCTTTATTTTGAAGTTTATTTTATCTGATCTAAGTATTGCTACCCCAGTTTTTTAAAATTTTCATTTGCATAAAATATTGTTTTTAATCCCTTCACTTTTAGTCTCTGTGTGTCCTTCCACCTGAAGTGACACTCTTGTAGGCAGTGTATGTACAGGGTGTGTGTGTGTGTGTTTTTAATCTATTCAACCACACTTTATCTTTTCATTGGAGCCCATTTACATGTAGTCCATTTACTTTTAAATAGTTATTGATAAACTATGTATTTATTGCTACTTTATTGTTTTCTGGTTCTTCTCTGTTCCTTACTTTTTGTCTTATAATCTTTTCTTGTACACTGATGAATTTCTACAGTTATTTGTTTGAATTTTTTTCTTTATTTCATATATCTATTATAGCTTTTTTGGTTTGTGGTTACTGAGATTCATATAACCAAGTCACAATTATAGCAGTCTATTTTAAGTTTGTGGTCCCTTAAATTTAAACATATTCTAAAAGCACTATATTTTTACTCACTCCCCTCCTATATTTATGTTTTTGTCATTATATTTTACACATTGTGTGTATATCCCTTAATTTATTATTATGTCTAGACACTATCTTACTACTTTTATCTTTTGATCTCATACTAGCTTTGTAATTGGTTGATCCACTATGTTTACTAAGTGTTCACCTCTATAAGTGAGGTTCATTCCTCCCTCCATATATTTTCTTATTTTTAGTTTTGGTCTTTCCATTTTCAAAAAAAAGTCTCTTTAACACTTTTGCAATGCTAGGTTAGTAGTGATGAACTCCTCTAGCTTTTGCTCATCAGTGAAACTCTATCTCTCCAATTCTGAATGATAAGCTTGCTGGGTAGAATATTTTTGGTTGTAGGTTTTTTTTTACTTTCATCACTTTGAATACATTGTACCATTCCCTTCTGGCCTGCAAAATTTTTGTTGAAAATTTATCTAGACTGGGCAAAATGTGTATATGATAGAAGCTTCACTCAACTCCACTTGTGACCACATCAAAGTTGAGATAGAAACATGGATCAAACAGTGATCAGAGTCACCTGGGGGTCTAGATGAACAGAAGCCGTACAACTAAGGAGAAAAATAAGAAATCACTCTGCAATGGGTGAAGGTAGGAGCGGGGAAAGAGACAAGGCTGCCCGGTCCCCAGCAACTGAGTGGGACAGAGGCTATTGGTAGTGGTAGCCGGCAGCTGCAGATGCCTCTTAAAAGGGCCGTGTCCACAACTGGACTTTTGTTGTGACAAACCTGGTCACTCAGAGCACCAGCACCAGGTCAGCTGCTCGGGATCACCAGGGACTTATAGGAGGACACTAAGTTATTGGGAGCAAGGGCCGGAAGCGAGGCTTTCTCCTGGGCAGAAGTGCTGGCAGTATCCATTGCTCCTCTATTGAGCCCTCCCCACTCCCAGTGTGCAGAGGCAGTGCTATCATAGCTGAGACATCTTCAAACTGGGTAACAGAGGTCGCTCTGCCCAGAAGATTCCCTGAAACTCTGCCTCCCCCAACTTATAGCCCCACCCAAGCCACATTCAGTTGTGTCTTCAGTGAGTCTTGTGCCACTTACTAAGCATACCAAGATTCACATTGATGGCACCTGCCCCAGTTTCTGGCGTGGCTTCTTGAGGCAAATATAAGCACAGCATCTGAGGATTGTTTGCTGAATCTTAACAGGTGGCCCCGGAGAAACATGGGCTGGGCTAAACTTGGCCTGCAGATAAACTCCTCTTAGAACTGTGCCATTGGACACTTACTACACAAAGCACACTAACAAGACTGAGAAACTTAGAAGCTTTGATTAGTAGAGAAACAGACACAGAAAGGCAGCCAAAATGGGAAGACAAAGAAGCAGAAACCATATGAAAGAACCAAGTAAAAATGGAGTCAAACAATCTCACAGATGCAGAGTTTGAAACACTGGTTATAAAGATGCTCAGTGTAATTAAGGGAAGTGTAGATGAACTCAATGAGAACTTTAGCAAAGATATAAAAACATAAAAATGGAGATGGAAGTTATGAAAGAGGACAGTCAGAAGTGAAGAATACTTTATCTGAGATGATGAGTTTATTAGAGGGAATAAACAGAGTGGAGGAAATTAAGGATTGAAACTCTGATATAGAGGATGGGGAAGCCAAGGACACTCAATTAGAATGGCAAGAAAAAGAAGCTCAGAATATAATAATAATTTAAGGACTCTATGGGACATTATTACATGTAAAAATATCCATGTCATAGGGGTACCTGAAGGAAAACAAATGTTGAAGAGCTATTTGAAGAAGTAATGATGGAAAACTTCCCTCACCTGGTGAAGGATATAGACATAAACCCCAGGAAGCTCAGAGCGTCCCAAGAAAAGGGACCCAAAAGGCCCACACCTAGACACATCACAATTAAAATGCCAAAGGTTAAATACAAAGAGAGCTTCTTAAAAGCAGCAAGAAAAAACAATTAGTTATTTACAAGGGAACACCCATAAGACTGGCAGCCGATTTCACAAAAGAAACTTTGCAGGACAGAAGGGCTTGACACAAAATATTCAAAGTGTTGAAAAGTCAGGATCTACAACAAGAATACTTTATCCAGCAAAGCTATAATTTAGAGTCGAAGGACAGATAAAAGCTTCCCAGACAAAAATAAGCTAAAGTAATTTAATTCATCAACGCCAAGCTAGTATTACAGGAAATTATTAGAGGACTTTTGAAAAAAGAAAAAAATGTATCAAAAACA
The DNA here is from genome assembly GCA_003508835.1 of Eonycteris spelaea. Classification (NCBI taxonomy): domain Eukaryota; kingdom Metazoa; phylum Chordata; class Mammalia; order Chiroptera; family Pteropodidae; genus Eonycteris; species Eonycteris spelaea. The sequence continues at coordinate 129,254 of PUFA01000380.1, read as the reverse complement.
TGAATAAAGAATGGTAATAACTACATATTTATCAACAAGTACCTCAAATGGAAAAGAATTAAGTGCTCCAACCAAAAAATAAAGATCTGAATGGATAAGAAAACAAGACCCCTGCATATGCTGCCACAAGAGACTCACTTCAGATTAAAAGACACACATAGACTAAAAGGAAGGGGATGGAAAAAGATATTGCCTTGAAGGACCTAGAGCATATTGCGCTGAATGAAGTAAGTCAGATAGAGAAAGATAAATATCACACCATTTCACGTACATGTGGAATCTAAAGCCCTTAACTATCTAAAATTTAGATAGAGGATCTGCTCCAGGGAGGAAGCTATCATCATAACTATAGTTTAATAGAAACTAGAGTGTAATTGACAGGGAGGAACATAGCAAGGCTCATTTTGATCTACATCTTCTCTGTGTCCCATCATTAAAGATGGTCCAGTAAACATTTATTTACCAATAATTTGCATTTCCTTCTCCATGTGGAATGCCTTCCTCCCTTTTGGATCCCAAACCACAACCTCTCTTTCTCCTTAGCTCAAGGTGCCATGCCATATAAAACTCAATTGCTGATTTGTCCTCGGGTCCTATATTTTATAGAGTCTCCGTGTGCACATGTGTAATTAAATTTGGTTATTATTTTCTGTTAATCTGTCTCATATCAATTTGATTATTAGAACAGACAGAAAGAATTTAGAATGGTAGAAAGGAAATTATTTTTCTCCATTATGGCATAAAGCATGTTGTCACAGTCTGATGGTAATCTAAATTTTATTTCCTCATAAGTCACTGCTCTTATTGTCTACATGTCCAATGATATTTTCATTTTTCTCTAAAATCTGATAATTTTACTGAATATGTCTTGGTGCAAAACATTGTGAATAGATATTCTCAGATACTTAGCGTATTATTTCAATATGTTTCCAATATGTATATTTTTTTATTTCAGAAAAGTTTTTTTGAATTACAGGTTTTAGAATTTTCTCCCATGTTACTTGGCATCTTTAGGACTCCTATTATCTTTTGATATTCTTGGCTATCATCAGTATTTGTCATATTTTCTTAAATTTATTTTCTCTTTCTTCCTTTTGATTTATAAAAATTTCCTCCTTTTCATTTTTTATTTCTCTTAAGGTGTTGTTCATTATGTTTATTTTCTCTCATGTTACTTTTAGTTTAGTTGTTATTTCTTAGTTTTTTTTTTCTTTTATTTTAAATTATCTTCTGATTTGTCACCTTATTTCTTTTTCTTAATTCTGGTTTATGTTATTATCTCACATCTTCTAGCATTTTGATAATGTCTTTAGTTTGTTTTAAAATAAACAGGAAAAAAGCAAATCAAAGACCTTTATGATATTGTAAAGTTCTGTACTGTGGGCATGTCTTTGAAACATGCTTTTTCTAAAATTTATTTTTAAATTTTTTTATTTTTTTTGCATCATGTGATTTATTTTTTTAAAACTTTAATTAGTTTCAAGTATACAGTACATTGGTTAGCCACCTATATAGTTCATAGAACAATCTCCCCAATTGCTCCCTCCCTCTCCTGATCCTCCACCTAGCCAACATATTCATGCTGACTGCATTCCCTATGCTGTGCTCCCCATCCCTGTGGCCATCCATAAGCTACTAATTTGTACTCTTTAGCTCATTTTCCCAGTCCTCCAAGCTACCCTCCCTTCTGTCTGACACCAAATGGTCCACTATATTTGTGAGTCTGTTTTTGATTAGTTTGTTCTTTTTATTCCTTAGATTCCACATATAAGTGAAATCATATTGTGTTTATCTTTCTCTGTCTGACTTAAATATCTTCTAGTTCCATCAAAGCAATATCTTTTTCTATCCTCTTCCTTTTCATATGTAGGGTCTTGATTTCTTATCCTTTCAGTTTCCCTATCTTTTGGTTGGAGCACTTAATTCTTTTCCATTTAAGGTACTTATGATAGGAATGTAGTTGTTACCATTCTTCATTCCTGTTTTTGATACATGTTTTTTCTTCTTAAAGAACTCTCTCCAGTAATTCCTGTAATACCGGCTTGATGGTGATAAATTCCTTCAGCTTATTTTTGTCTGGGAAGTTTTTTATCTGTCTTTCAACTCTAAATGATAGCTTTGCTGGATATATTATTCTTGGTTGTAGATCCTGGGTCTTCACCCTGTTGAATATTTTTTTGCCAAGCCCTTCTGTCTTGCATAGTTTCTTTTGAGAAATCAGCTGCCAGTCTTATGGGTGTTCTCTTATAAGTAATTAACTGTTTTTCTCTTGTGGCTTTTAATATTCTTTCTTTGTATTTAACCTTTGGCATTTTAATTATGTATCTTGGTGTGGGCCTCTTTGGATCCCTGATTTTTGGAATTCTCTGAGCTTCCCAGGGTTTTATGTCCATATCCTTCACCAAGTTAAGGACGTTTTCCATCATTATTTCTTTAAACAGCTGTTTAACATCTTGATTTTCTTTAGTTACGCCGATCAGATGGATATTTGGACCCTTAATGGTGTTCCATATCCTCATTAAATTATTTTTTTAGACTTGGCATTTTTTTTTTCCATTCTGATAGAGTGTCCTTGGCTTTCCTGTCCTCTAGATAGGGTATGTGATCCTCTTCTTTATTCACTTTGTTTATTCCATTTAATATACTTCTCATCTCAGATGATGTGTTCTTCATTTCAGACTGGTTCCCTTTTATAATTTCCATTTCCATTTTTATGTTTTTTTTCTTTGTTGAAGTTCTCTACACTTCCCAGAAGTTCATTAAACATCTTTATAACTAGTGTTTTGAACTCTGCATCTATTAGATTACCTGACTCCATTACATCTGGGTCTCTGTTCTATTCTCTCATATGGCTTCTGCTTATTTATCTTCCCATTTTGGCAGTCTTTCCATGTCTGTTTCTATGTACTAAGCAAAGCTCCTAAGTCTCCCAGTCTTATTAGAGTAGATTTGTGAAGTAGGTAACCAGTGGCATAATCATGAGAGGGGTGCAGCTGCAGGCCAAATTTAGCCCAAGCCTATGCCTCTCCAGGGCCACCAGTTAAGATTCAGCAAGCAATCCACAGATGCTGGGCTTACAGTTGCCTCAAAAGGCCATACCAGAAACCAAGACCAGCTGCCTTGTGTGAGTCTCAGCAAGGAACACCTGACTCGCTGAGGCTATACCTTGGATGTGGCTTGGGTGGAGCCATGAGTTAGGGTAGGCAGAGTTTCAGGGAATCTTCTGGGCAGAGTAACCTTTGTTATCCCATTTGATGACATCACAGCTATGGCGGTGCTTTGTCCAGACACTGGGAGCGGGTGAGGGCTCAAAAAAGAACAATGGATACTGCTGGCACTTCTGTACCAAGCAAATCTCGCTTAAGCCCTCACTCCAACAATGTTTCTCTGTAATCCCTGGTGCCCCTGTGGGCAGCTGAATTGGTACTTGTGCTCAGAGTGAGCAGGTCTGTCAGAGTAAAAATCCGCTTGTGGACAGGGCCCCTTTAAAAGGTGTCTGCCGCTGCCACTACTGCTGCCACAGCCTCCATCTCTCTCAGCTGCTTGGGACTGGGCAGCCCGGTGTCCTCACCCCGTCCTCCCTTCTGCTGTTGCAGGGTGATTTCTTGGCTTTCTCCCTGGTTGTATGGCTTGGTCATCTAGATCCCAGGCGATTTTTCCTTGCTGCTGCTCCTTGTGTCCATCACAACTTTGATTTGGTCACCAGAGGGATGAACAGAGCCTCTATCATCTATACCATATTTTTGTTGACTTTGTGGCATGCTTTTCTTGTTTGTAGAAATGTCATCCTACTTCTTATTCTTTTTTTTTTCTGAAAATAACTTTGTTGGCTTTCAACCTCATTTCTTTTCTAATGCTCATTGTTTTGTGAATTTACATCTCTTGAATGTCTAAAAGAAGCAGGGTTCAGGAGAGCTTATACAACTTCATTCAGCAAGCCTTCTGTGTCTTTACTATTGTGTAAAGGTTGTTTTCAGAATTTCCCCTTTCCCACTTTTATCTTCACTTTTCTCCTTCTTACATTTTTCTTGTCCATGTCCTGCAGAATTTTATTTCATCCTGGGAATTTCCCCTCCATGTGTGCTCTTGTACTGCAAGGAAGGATGGCTCTAGCCCTTCAGCTCTATACATGGGCCCTTTGCACTTACTACTGGGTGGGGAAAATCCTCATTTTTAACTGCTGTTCTCTCCATGCATTCCTTGGGAAATCTGATGCTATTTTGGTTTCCCATGTCTTCAGATCCATCAGATGCTTTATTTCCACTCCCTGTTTCTACTTCTACTATGCTTTTATCACCATGTCTTGCAGCTATCTGTGGTTCATCATTACTCTCCTTACCTTTTGGAGTTTGGGGAAATACCTTGTTAACTAGTTTTGTCCCAAGCATTGTCCACGGGTTTTGGTTTTGCTGTCTAGTTACTCAGTCTATAGTACCTAATGGATAATTCACACTTGATCCATGTTTAAAAGAAGAGAAAAAATAAAGGAAACATTTTAGTGAGTTATTCTCAATAATTTGCACTTTTGACTCTGACTTAAACACATCAACACAGAGCAAATCAAAGTAACGCTCTCAGGAAAGCCCTAACGACCAAGCTGCTTAAAAGTAATTATCCTTAAAAGTAATTACAGTTCCCTAAAGCAGAATCTCTGAAAACTACTTAACATATCTGAATGTTTTTAATTCATCCAATATATTTTTATTGGGAATCAATTATTTGTTGTGTATTCTAGTAAATGCTATTCTGGATATAAATAAGTATAAAGTATAGTCTCTCTCCTCAAGGAGTTTCCAATCTAGCTGGAATTACATCAAATACATGAAGTAGGAAGATAACTTGTAAATGTCAGTGATATAAAATATATTAATTATTTAACCCCTCGTTGCAGATTGATAATGTGACAACTCCCCTTTTCCATATTTCTCTGTAATTTATTAAGATCACATTGCATGCACTACCTGGAGGAAAGGAAAATGGATGGAGTAGGTATATTTTTGACCTTAGGTATCATAATCTAAAACATAATAGAGGATGTTTACCTTAACAAAAAAATTGCAAAGGTCTAAGAACCAAAACTAAATTCCATATGCATAATTTAAGTTCTTTCACCACCTTAAGCAAGAATTCAATGTGTCCAATCAAGATTTATAAAACAGATAAATTAGAAATAATAATTTACATTAAAATGGTTCTTCAATTTATAAAATTGTTAGTGAGCTCTCATTCTACATTTGTATTTGATTTCCTTTTTTCCTGTTTGCATAAAGTTACGTCTCCCCTACCCCTTTACAGCTTGGTTTTGGTGTCTTGTTTGACTTTCTGGTGATTTTCTATGAAGACTTTAGTACAGTGTATGACCAGGTCAGGAGTCAGCTGTCAGAGATCTGGGGACTAGACAGAATTCTAAATTGTCTCCCAGGTGTCCCTCCGAGTATGCACTCTGTTGAATCCTCCCCTTGAGTGAAGGTGGAACCTGTGAATGTGATGGGATATAGCAAGGTGAAGGGATATTGTAAAGGTAATTAAGATGCCTAATGAACTGACATTAATTTAATCAAAACAGATTATTTTAGGTGGGCCTGATTTATCATATGGATATTTTAAGAGGGTCTAGAGAAGAAACAGAAGAAGTCAGAGAGATTAGAAGCAGCAGCAGCAGCAGCAGCAGCAGCAGCAGCAGCCACTCTCCTGTTGTCTTTGAATAAGCAACTGCCATGTTGTGGAGAGGGCTACAAGGCAGGGCATAAGTGAGAATACTTTCGAAGTGATGCTGCACGATTCCTCTTGGATATCAGTGTGCATAGCTTGTCCTAGTTTTTGGTGATGTTAAAATAGTTCATCTGGACCTATTTGATATATTACAATATTCCTAATTAATAATAATTACCATTTACTGCTTACTTACCATATGCTAGGCATTTTGCTGGTTGCTTTTGATCTGATTTTCTCACATTACATCTCAGTACATTAACTATACTCATAGATTTGCAAAAACATACCAGGCTTGGTTGGTTGGAAGCCTGAACTATTTGGTCTGATCTTCAGTTTACCTCTTCTAACACGGGGTAATAATTCCTGCTCTAATTTACAGGCTCATTTTGAGGGTTATTTCAAATAATGGAAGTGAAAGCACTTTGAGAAGTACAACAGGCTATGCTACACTGTTACAACTAGTAACATGAGTTTAAAAAAGAAAGAAAACCCATAATAAATAGTCACTCTAACCGTCTCATTTATTCATCTCACATTTCTTGAAGGAACTTTGCCAGGCTCTGGAGAAGACGAAGATGAAAGACAGTGTCACTTCTCCAGGAATGCGATCGGGTGAGGGGGAAAAGCAGAAAGAAGAAGCAAGCAGTCATAGTGCCAGGGACAAACGCAGCAGAGAGCAACTTGTCTTCCTTGACCCAGCAGCTTCCCGCGGACTGGCTCGCTCTCCGCGGGGTGCGCCCGGGGCTGGGGACAGCTCTCCCGGTGCGGAGCCGGCCCAGCGTGGCTCTGCGGGGCGCACTCTGGGGGCTGCGGGGGCGCACTGCCCGCGGGAAGCCCGCCTCTCCCTCCCGAGCCGCGGCGGCGCGCTGAAGCAGCGAGCACTCAGGCCGCCACGGCGGCTGTCTGCGACGAAGCGGCGCTATGGTCGGGGGACCCAGCGCGTGGCTGCCCCGAGCCCTAGGTTCCTCGGCCCGGCTGCCGGCGTCCTTGAGTCCTAACGGCCTTTCGGTCCATATCGAAGCGACTTCTCTTCCGAGCGCTCCGCACGCCTTTCTGGGGTGCCGTTCTTGTCCCCGGCCTCCATCCTTTGCAGCGACTTCCCAGGGATGAGGATGAGTGACAGTACTCAGGACTCGGGCCCATAGAAAAATCTATGAGATGTTTAAGGATGGCACAAAGGACCGAGCCGTTGAGGAAGATGTAGCCGCACGTCTGTGTTTACTTTTCTTAGAACCTATTGTTTCGAGTTGACCGGCGGGGCTCCCTTCCTGGGGCGCGGGCCAGCAGGCTGCCGGCACAGCGCGCCGGCGCCGGGCGGGGCGGAGGCGGGCCTCTCCGGGATGACTAGGGGTTATTCCACCAGCCTGAGGACGCCGGGGCGGGGTTCCAGGGCACCGTAACCCGCCCAGCGGAGCCGCGGAAGCAGGAAGCTGCGAGCAACTCGGTGGGACTCGCAGGGCAGGTGAGTCAGAGGACGGGTGAAGTGATGGGGTTTGGCTCGCTGAGCTTGCTTTGCTTCCGGATCTGCCTTGTGTCCCGCTGAGCGCCCAGTGCAAGCAGGATTTTACGTGAGTTCTTGTACCGTGTTATAATACTTAAGCTTCTGGGTGAATTGCTATTTCATGTCAATGCAAACTGGAACCTCCTTGCCCTTTTAGGATTGCAAATTAACCTGTTGAAAAAACAGATTATAGAGATTAGTTATTTATTTGCTGGAAAACCACTATTACTCAAGGCCCATGTATTAAGTCTTAGGGGCTTCCACTTCCTAGTTTACTGATGTAGATTTAAAATAATCTCTTATCTTAAAATACTATTTAAGATGGACAATTCAACATGCAAATAGCCATTGACGACGTTGTGGTAATAATATATTTAAGATAATGGGCAAGTAATAAAAAATTATAGGTCAGTGCATAGTAAACATTTTTTTAATGCTTTTTGGGAGAGGGAATTTAGATATTTAATGATAACTTTGAAGTTAAAAGCCAACGGCGAAAATATTTTGCTCCCTATTGTGGACTGCAGCTAATATTCTTATGTGTTGGGCAATAATAGGACAATGTTGTATACATGTCTTATATATAAATGTACTATAATTTTAAAAACCTATTCTTGAACAATAACATAATGTCAGTCATTTCCTTTAGCTGTGTGGTTCTCAGCTTTTATTTTTATTGTTTTGCTTTTAATTGGTTAGGTTCCTTGTCTGTATGTCCCATGTGCCCTGCAAGAAGTGGTGCATTTTTCCATTTTAATAATAGTTAACTGAATGAAAGGTTATTCAGCAACAAAACTCTCATTTTCTGTTTATTTCAGGTAAAAGTGCTCTCTGATTTGGGGGAGCACAAGCCAACTTAGAACTTTCATACTGCATACAGTCTCATCTACCAGCTGCATTCTTTAAAAGGTGAGGTGACTTCGCGATACTCCCCTAAACCCAGGCTTCTAAGACTTTTTTAAATATAAAAGTAGTGGATTTAGTCCTGAAAGGAAGCCTTTGTTACAGGATATTGTTAGCTTGTTGGGTTCTGTGTGTGTTTTCCTGTTTAAAAAAAAAAATTGTGGCAAAACCTACATAACAAAATTTAGTATTTTAACCATTTTTAAGTGTGCAGTTCAGTGGCATTAAGTACATTTGCATTGTTCTGCAACCATCACCAGGATCCATTTCCATAACTTTTTCACCTTTCCAAATTGAAACGCCACATCCATTAAATAATAACTCCCACCGACCCTCCTTCAGCCCCTGGTACCCACCATTTTACACTACTTTAGGTTCCTTTTATAATTGGAATCATATAGTGTTTGTCATCCTGTGACTGGCTTATTTCAGTTAGCATAGTGTCCTCAAGGTTATCTGTGCTATAGCGTATATTAGAATTTCATTATTCTAAATTTAAAAAATATCAATTATGGTAAAATACACATAAAATTTACCATTTTGCCAATTTTTAATGACTATTCTTTTAGAGCAGTTTTAGGTTCACAGCAAAATTGAGCAGAAAGTTGAATTCCGATATACCCCTGCCTCCACATAGTACAACCTCCCCCATTATCAACATCCTCTACCAGAGTGATACATTTGTTACAGTTGATGAATCTACCTTGATACATCATAATCACCCAGAGTCCAGAGTTTACATTACGTCTACTCTTGGTGTACATTCCATGTTTTTTTTTTTTTTAACAATGTATGACAACACAGATCCACTATTAATAGTATAATTCAGAGTATTGCCCTAAAATTCTCTGTGTTTCACCTGTTTATGCCTCCCTTCTGCTCCACCCCAGTCCTGGCAACTGCTGATCTTTTTACTGTCTCCATAGTTTTGCTTTTTCCAGAATGTCATATAGGAGGAATCATATGGTATGTAGCCTTTTCAGTTTGGTATCTTTCACTTACTAATGTGCATTTAAGGTCCTTCAATGTTTTTCATGGCTTGATAGTTCATTCTTTTTAGCACTGAATAATATTTCATTGTCTAGATGTTACATAGTGTATCCATTCATCTACTGACATCTTGGTTGCTTCCAAGTTTTGGCAATTCTAAATAAAACTGTTATAAATATCTAAGTGCAGGTTTTTGTGAGGACATAAATTTTAAACTCTTTTTGGTAAAATACCAAGCATCACAGTTGTTGGATCATAGGGTAAGAGTATGTTTAGTTTTATAAGAAATTGCCAAACTTTCTTCCAAAGCGAACATACCACTGCATTCTCACCAACAATAAGTGAGAGCTCCTGTTGCTCCACAGCCTCATCAAGCATTTGATGTTGTCACTGTTCTGGATTTTGGCTATTCTAACAGGTGTGTAGTGACATCTTATTTTAATTTGCATTTCCCTGGTGACATATGATGTGGAGCATCTTTACATATGCTTTTTGCCAATATTCTTCAGTGAGATGTCTGTGACGGTCTTTGTTCCATTTTAAATCTATTTTTAATTCTTAAGTTTTATTTTTTACCTGGCTATATTGAGGTACAATTGACAAATAAAATTGTATATATTTAAAATGTACAACGTGATGATTTGAAGTATGTGAGATTATTACCACAGTCAAGTTCATTAATATGTCTATTGTCTCACCTTTTTTTGTGGGTGATGGTAACGCTTAAGATTTGTTTTCTTATTTTTATCCATTTTTAAATCAGGTTGGTTGTTTTCTTATTGAGTTTCAATATTTCTTTGTATATGTTGAATAACAGTCCTTTATTAGATTTGTCTTTTGTAAATATTTTTCTCCCAGTCTGGGACTTGTCCTCATTCTCTTGAACCATCTTACCCACTTTTAAGTGTATATTTCAGTAGTGTTGAGTATATTCACATTGGTTGTCTAATGAATCTCTAGAATTTTTCCATCTTGCAAACATGAAATTCTATATCCATGAAACAGTAATTCCCCATTTTCCCTCCCCCAGCCCCTGGCAACTACCATTCCACTTTCTGTTTCTATGAATTTGACTACTTTAGGTACCTCATGTAAATTGAATCATATAATATTTGTCTTTTTGTGACTGTCTAATTTCATTTAGCGTAATGTCCTCAAGGTTCATCCATTTTGTAGTATGTGTCAAAATTTTTTTTCTTCCTAAAGAGCTGAATAATATTCCATTGCATGTAGATGGATAGATACTACATCTTGTTTATCATTCATCCACTGATGGACATTTGTTTTGTTCCCACCTTTTGGCTATTGTGAATAATGCTGCTAATGAACATGGGTATACTAATATCTGAGTTCCTGGTTTCAATTCTTTTAAGTGTATATCTAGAAGTGAGATTGCTGGATCATATAGTAATTCTATTTTTAATGTTTTAAGGAACCACCATACTGTTTTCTCCAGTGGCTGCACCATTTTACATTCCCACCAGCAATGCACAAGAGTTCCAGTTTCTCCAAGTCTTTGCCCAATGCTTGTTATATTTATTCTGTTTTGTTTGTTCATAACCATCCTGTCTCCACCTTCTCCCTGCCTTTTTGTGAGTAAATTTCCTGAGATCACACACTTCTTAGGCTGCCTGGATTACATAGCCTGGGGCCTAGAGGAGGACCTAGGAGCTACCAAACATTTCTGTGTACTTCCCTTTTAGAAGAAAGCTGTTTTATACAAAGAGACTCAGAGAAGATTGTCATTACTTCCCTGTTTACCAGAGAGCTTACTAGGGTATTTCATTTGTAGAGTTCCTCACAGGGACTGCTGAGACTTTTCCATGTACCTATTTGCCAGTCTTTAAAATTCTGCCTCACCCTTTGATCAAAAGGAACAGGAACAATGTCTATATATTTTCCTCCTGTTTCTATGACTGAAGACTGTTAAGCATTTAAAGGCAGATCATGGACCAAAAGAGCGATAATATGTATGTTTGTAATTCTAAAATGTTTGGGGAAATAAGACTAAATATAAGCCATTTAATGCAGCAGACATTTATTGAGCACCTACTGTTTTGTAGGTACCATGCTAGGCCACAAGAAGAGGGGGGATATGAAAATAAACAAGGCAACACCTCTTGTTTTAGAGAGTTTACAGCCTAGTGTACTACACATAATCACACATGGATACATCTATATAAAAATGGAAACAAAAGTTTTGTGAAAGAAACTTTGCTATGCCTTGCCTTTGCTATGTGCAGTATAGGCTAGTATTTTCTATTTTTTTTTTTTTTTTTTAAATTCTGGTCACAAACCACCAAATTGAGTTCATAAACCAGTGATAGGTCAATTTTAGCTTCCTGAAAAGCTCTGGTATAGCAGGTGTTACTAAGCTGTTTTAGCACTTTAGTTCTTACCAAGACCTTTCAGAGCCTTTAATATTGAGCATAGCTCCCTTTCAGACAAGGAGAGGTCCTGAGAGGCATGCATCTGCCTTTTGTTCCTAGGCTAGACTGAACCGTGTTTGGGAGGCCTGTATAGTTTTCCTGTTGGATTATCATTTGATGAATTTATGAAAACTGACAAATTGAACTTGGAGAGTGAAAACAATAGCATTTTAGTAATTTTGCTTTTTGAACCCAAACCTGCAAAGGAAAGCTTTTAATATGGACAGAATTATCACTTACAGGAAAGCAAAACACAGAATGTAGACTTTATTCAAATCTCTCATTTCCTAATTTTATAGTCTGGTGGTAAAAGATGAATAAACACATTTTTTTCCACATTATTTATTGATCTGATGAAGGACCAGACCCTCTTTTCATTTAGTCTAGGAAAGAACACATTTTCTCTCCCTTTGGCTTATAAGAGCCTAGACATGGAAGGGATGGTAGTGTTTATTTAGGCTGTGTGGCTGTGGAGATTTTAAATTGTTGGCCTGCTTATTATGCTTGAGATAAAATTTAAGGTTTACTTTTAGAGAGGGACTTCAGATGTGAAGCATTAGACAGTGCAACTCAATAAATAAGTAAACGGTTTCAGACCCTGATGGCCATAGCTTTTAGATTCTCTCCAATTATTGGCCTTTGTTCTCCCTAACCTGATTATAGCTATTTGAATTGAGTACTGTTGCACTGAGCCTGTTGGCATCCTTCAGATTATGAACTTTACCCTGTAATCTAATCCTAACATACGTGCCTCAGAGAAAAATTTACTTTTTAAAAACACTTTCATGAACATCATTTCTATCAATCAGCACGGCATCAGCGGAGGTAGGTACTGTGATCCCCACTATGATGCTCAGAAAGGGCCTGTGGCTTGCCCAAGGTCTCAGAGCAGAACTGCGGCATTCTAAGTCCCCTAACGAATAGCTCTGTGTAGGATATTTTTTATTCCTCTGTGGGAAAAAAGAACATGGAAGTTTGAGGGAAGGGCCAGGGCTCTCCTAACCTTTAGCCTGGAGTCACAGGGCCCAGCTGGGTGGGCACAGTAGGATCAATCTTACTTGGGCGTCAGGTTAGGGAGAGCTGTGTTGCCTGTGAGTGCAAACCCATGGCTTCTCTCTTGGTGTCATCTGTCCTATTCTTTTTGGTCCAGGGAAGCTGGAGGACTGCAGTTTTGTTTCCTTCTGGTCCCTGAATCCCACTGTGGCCTCACTTGTGAGGGCAGCATCGCCTTTCTTGTTCTAGGCTCTCATCTTTCCTTGCTGTGTTCTAAGATCTTAGCTTACTACCAAAACACTGTTGTCTCAGAAGTGGGTGTAGAAGAGCAGTTATAAAGTTATCATCTTGGGAAACTCAGAGCCTTTAAAGAGCAAAGATTTGCATACTGGAAGAATTCTAAACCGAATTCTGGAAGATTTGGGTCCTGTCCCTGTCGGCTTATCCTCTGTGGTCTGAAAAAACATTAAAGTTTTAGGAAGTTTAAACTGCTGTTTTGGTCTTGGCTTCTAGGATCTAGGAGATTCTAGGCTCTTTGAAAGAAACAAGATAGTAAGATCAAATGGTTGCTTTTCATATATTTGATTGAATCAAAACAAAGGAAATTAGATGGTATTAAGGATTATATTCATTATTCTTTAGAGTCTTTCCTTTTTCTCTTTTATGAATATCATCCAAATAGAGAATCCATGCCCTTAGTCACATTGGTGAATGGTTACTAACAACATTGGTACAATCATTCTAACATTTGATTGCAGACAAATGGATGACAGCAAAAAAGAGTTGTTACTTTCTCTTCATCTGCATCAGATCAGGCACTAGCTTTATAAGGTGAAATTACCCACAGGGTGACTACATATCCTGAGCTGCCTGTAACAGCCCTGGGTTATGCCGGGTCCTGTTTTTATTATGATTAATACCACATTTCACTCTCAAAGGTGTTCCCAGTTGGAATATAAAGTATATGGTGACTCTAGTTATGTGGCATGTGTGGTTCAACCTTAGAGAAAACAGAGGTGGAAACCCTAAGTAGGACAAGCTATGGTGTGTGATCACCGGTGGTCTGGACCCTGTTGAATTCTGCTTAGAATTCCGGTAAGACAGTTGATCGTAGATTACGTGCACAATTTCCTCTGATCTCTCCAAGAGGACATATTTAAAATCTAGCACCTGCGTGCTGTTCTCTCTTTAATCAAGTACAGTACTTAATAAAAATAATAAAAAATATTTTGAGTGCAGGCAGAAGAATGTTGAAGACTTGAGATACAGAGGTCTTTATTTTACTCCTATCCTGTCATTTCATCTGTTTTGAAAAGCCACAAATAGAGTGAGTCCTTCCTAGTACAGAACAACTGTCAGTGCCTCATTTGAATAATCATGAAGACATTTCCTTACTTTATCAATTTCTGAAGGTATTTTCAGTTCCAGGGTTTTCCATTTTTGGTAATGGCTCAAAATACATGTTTGCCCCTGTTTACTTGTCTTTAGGTAAGTCTTTAAAATTTTCCAAACATAGTGGTCACATATTATAGAACACCAATGTGAAATAAGCTAGGGACTTTTATAGGGACTGGGGCTTATCTGAAGATATGAACGGGGATGAAAACTGAATTTCATAGAGATTATTTTAGATGCTACAGAAGTGAGAGTGTTTCTGACTCCTTGCCTATCAACCATAGGAAGATTCCTAGATTCGGCTTAGAAATTCATCTTTCCAGAAAAGGATTTTCTTTATTTGTTGGCTGAGCTAGGATCTCTGATCAGTGTCGCATAGCCACCACCCCCTGTAAGACTTCTGGAGCCACTCCCATAGCTGAGTGTTCCATAGCCTTCAGATCACCATCCGTTTTAAGATTCTCATCTTGAGCATTAGTTGAGGAACCTTAAATAAAATGCCACCTCTTATAGCCTGTCTTTTTATCAACCTTTCTCTTCAGATGTGTCAAAAATCGACATTTTCTTTACAGGATGCAAAGTTTGTATATATCTCAGATGAATACATAAACATTTTAAAGGTTCCCATAGAGAAACCACTGCACATAAATGTCTTATGACAGAAGGCCATCCAGAGTTTTAAAGCTAATTTGCAGGTGAAAAGTCCCTACTGTGAAAAGATATATAATCTGAGTGCGGTGTTCATAAATAGGATTCCATCAGACCCTATCCTCTGAGCCCGGAGTGAAATATGTTGTTTGGATATCTGAAGCACGTTGTGCATGAATATTTACTCCTTTTGTGGAAAAGAGTGTTGAAAAGTAATGAATTCACCAACATCACAGGAAGCTTATCAACTATTGATTTTTAAGGCTGTGGAGGGGAGATAGTAAATCCTTTTTGGGATCAAATTACACTTAAATAACATTTGTTGACTTTCCCTATTATGTTAACTCCCTTAAACGTCCTTCTGATAGATTTTTGTTTAATGATTTCCAAAGCAGTAATAGAATTTTATCGTCTTAGTAGGAAGGTATACTGATAGCATTACTCTGGCCTATGGAAGTGAAGAGACCTCCTAGCCAACCAGTTATCCTTATTAGTAATCAGACGTATTGTTAGTGTAAGTTTACAGGACAATTTGTTCATTTGGGAACATGATAGTACAATTAAGAAACGTAATCCAATCCTTTCCCTTTTCTCAGTAGGTACATGGCTAAGACCTCATCTGGACACCTTCTGCACCTTACTCAGGATTCTACAGTTTTTCTCATGGTGAATTTCTTGATGTATCCAACTCTTGGTTGCTGGCAACTCCAGAGCAGGAGAAATGGCTACTATCAAACTCTGGTTTGGAAGGCAGAATTTTCATCTGTTGAAGAGTTTTTTGCTGTTGAAAATCATAGCCGTTGTCTTTGCCGTGCTTCTATTTTGTGAATTTTTAATTTATCACTTGGTGATCTTTCAGTGTAATTGGCCTGAAGTAAAAATTCAAGCCTATGACAGTGAACGAGAGACTCTTGAACCTGTGCTGAAAGCCATGTTTTTGGCTGATACCCACTTGCTCGGGGAAGTAAGAGGCCACTGGCTAGATAAATTACGAAGGTAGGAATTAAAAACCAGGAATCATTCTGAAATTCTGTAGGAAAAAAGACATAGTCCTCTCCCCATAGGTCAGGGTTAATGGCTTCAGAGTACTCATTAATTAATATTTTTCTTTCAAAGAAGGACATATAGAATATTTGACTTTTCTTTTAATTTACTATTTACAGAGCATGTATTATGTACAAAGACCCAGAAATCGGAAGGCAGGTCTGGATTTGAGTCTCGTGACTTTGGACAAGTCACTAGGGCCCTCCAAGCCTGTCTCTGCCCCCTCGTTTGTAACTGGGTTAATAAGAGAAATTCCACAGGCTATATGAAGAAAATGCCCAGCAAGTGGCCATGGGCAGCAAAGGTAGTTTTCTCTTTTCCCTGGGTGGGGAGGACGCAGAGCTGGCTTGGTGGTCTCCTCTCACAGTCACCGGTGTGTAATTTTGAGCTTACTAGTTTTTGCCCGCTCTGGGCAGCAGGAGGAGCAGAACAGAATTTTGGTGTCTTCCTGGGGAGAGGATCACGTCCTGTTTCTCCACCTTAGACCTACCAAGTGTCATCTGTTTTCCCATCAGGAGGCTTTTTAAAAGATTTGATTGTGGTGAAAAACACGTATCATAAATGTTACCATCTTAAACATTTTTATATAAGGGTGATTGTAGCTGTCCTTTTGGTACTGGTTTACTTTACTTAGCATATGTAAATGTCCTCAAGGTTCATCCACGTTGCAGCGTGTGTCAACATTTTTTTTCCTTTTTTTAAGGCTGAACATCTATTGTATGTTTACATTTTGTTTGTCCATTTGTCTGTCAGTAGTCTCTTGTGTCAACTTCCATCATTTGGCTACTGTGACCCCTGACCCTGACCCCTTTTCCT
This sequence comes from Eonycteris spelaea, assembly GCA_003508835.1. Lineage (NCBI taxonomy): Eukaryota > Metazoa > Chordata > Mammalia > Chiroptera > Pteropodidae > Eonycteris > Eonycteris spelaea. Next base: position 112,820 of record PUFA01000380.1, on the reverse strand, counting down.
TACAGAGCTTCATTTGTGCCTCTCTGAACAGGTCTCTAGTCTTGTGAGAGGGAGTGTCCTCAGAGTGTTTTGGATGTAGATGAACCCTATGTTGGGTGGCGAGGGGAGATGTGTGATGTCCCAGGGGTGGGTTAAAAAGATAGGATGAAATGAAGGCAGATGGAGGGGCTGCTGTACTTTTTACTTTTTTACTCAGAGTTTTAAACCAAAAGAGGCTTGATATGGAAAAGGCCAGAGTGAGATGGAGCCCCTTTGGCTTTGTTTTGGTCTCATAAATCACGCTTTATTTACGACCCTTGAGTAGCCTTCCCTGCCCTCTTGTTGCTGCTGTTTCCCGATGCTTTCTTCTCCAGGTAAATGACATTAAGTCGAGAAAAATGGAGAAGTACATTTGGAGAGGTATCTTGAGTGAAAATGTTCCATGTAGTGGTTTATATGGGGCCTAAAAAGTCTCCTCTGACCAGAAGTTACTGTCCCCTATTAATGTGCCCCAGGGCGGACCATTCCCCATGTGCAGGGGAGAAGCAGCCAGAAACATACCTTAAAAAGGAAGGAAAAATTGGAATCCTTAAGAAAATGCCACAGATCAGAGTTAGTTAGGGAAAAGCGAGGGAGGGTTGAGAAAGCACTAAGTTTTGAATACCAGCTATGTGCAGAACTTTACAAATGCTGTCTCATTCAGTCCTGTAACTATCCTGTGAAAGTGGGTTTTTATTATCTTCATTTACCAATGAAGAAACTAGGAAGCGAGGAATCAGAGAAAGTAGCCAACATTTTCAAGGCAGCACAACTGGTTCATGAGTGGAGCTGGGATGTTAAGCCATTGCCCGTCAGGTTTCAGGTCCCAGGCTCTTTGCATTTGCTTATCTCACCTACAGGTTGACTACTTGTGTGCCTGAAGTCTATAGGATTTAGTTTTGATATTGGCTAGTGTGTTTCTCTCCTTGTCTTTTCCCAATTCTGAAGGCAGGAAGGAAGTTGAGGTCCCTTCAAGAAGAAGTGAAAGTTAAGCCAGATGGCTGTCATTTCCTCAGAGTGGTGCCAAATCACTCTACATAGGGCAGTTTTGGAAGTAGCATAAAGCTTTCAGATCCCTGGGGCTTTCATGACTGAGTGATGGCTTTGGGGTACAGTATCGGGACTGTTCTGCAAGTACCACACAGGGAAGCCAGCCTTCGATATATGTGGGAACAGCAGCCTGAGTCTCCTTTGGCGACTTTGCCACCTACATTTAATCAGATATTGACTGTCTGCCTCTTCTAAGCTGTAGATGAGAATGCAATGGCGGGGCCATGGAAAAAAGAGAATGGGACCATTTAGTTCACTTTTTAAATGGCCCATAAGACAGATGTAGTCTCCAACCAAGAAAAGACCGATGCCTTTTTCCTATTGGCTTCTATAGGGAATGGCAAATGGAGAGAGCCTTCCAGACGGCTCTGTGGTTGTTGCAGCCGGAAGTTGTCTTCATTCTGGGGGACATCTTTGATGAAGGGAAGTGGAGTTCCTCCCAGGTAGGACCCTGCAATCCCAGCACCCTAATCCCACTTTCAGGGTCCTGCATGGCAGCCCAGAGGATCCATGAAGCAATATCAGCTAGGGTTGGAAGTTTTGCTTAAGACTAGTATTAAAAATGTATAGTCTATATTGAAGGTTATTAGGATCTGTGTCTAATGACAATTTTGAGTTAGGTTGACTAATCTTATATTTGTCTGTGTAGGAAATATGTAGATTAGCCAGCTGTCACTTTGTTGGAATGCACATTACCATGAACCTCTTGGGAAAGGGCAATGTTGGCAAGATGGATGCTATTTCAGTTGTCACCAAAATTACAGAATACACATGGAAATGTAATTTGACTTTACACTCTTATTTAACTATTAAACCATAAGATCTGTGCATAAAAGTTACTTGTTACTGTCCTCTGATTTTCTTTCTTCTGAGAAAGAGGTGCAGAAGGAGCCATGGGGGCTTAGCACGAGGTTCCTTTGTCTTCAGGGGTCCCTGAGACCTCTGCCTGGGTATTGAGGTAGGAGCCTTTCTACAGACAAAAAAGAAATGCTGTTCTCACCTTAGCTATCGAATGCTTTGCTTTTACATTCCTAGAATTAATGAGGAAAAAAAAAGAGAGAGAGAGAGAGAAAGAGCTCTTCTTGCTGCTTAGTTAAAAGTGTTCAGTCACTGATGGTTTTTAGAAGATAGTAAAAATACATTGGCATTTCACAGGACAATCCAAAAGCTGTACAAAGAAAGTTTTGGTACAGATATGATAGAAACCCACTGTTTCTAGGGTTGTAATGTTTGTTTTATCTAGTTCAAAATTAAATACGATAATGGAAATGTTATATGCAAAAGGCAGCTATTTATAAAATGATATCGGATGTATATGCTGCTTTTACAAATTAAGGGCAACATTTTTATGTTTCAATGTTTTTCTAATCTTATGTTATTTTAATTTTATATTGTTCTAACTTTAAATATTCTTTGTTAAAGTGAAATCTTTGTAAATGTGTTGAGGAACTCTCTCCACAACATAATTCCCTAGATTGGGCCATATTTAAAACTTTTAGGATAAAGTTGATTACTATTCAACTAGGTATTATCTACCCTAGAGTGTCAAATTGATGTTTTTAAGCTTAATAAAAGTAAGAACGACATAAACAGAAGAATTCTCAAGCTGTAATAGTTAAAGCAAATGTAGGAATATTCTTGAAATATTTGTTGGATGGTATCTTTCTTTCCCCCACTTCTCATCAAGTCTCACTGCCACAGTTGTGGCTACGGGGAAATGTTCATGTTATTCCATAGGCCTGGGCGGATGATGTGGAGCGCTTTCACAAAATGTTCAGACACCCGCGTCACGTGCAGCTGAAGGTAGTTGCAGGCAATCATGACATTGGCTTCCACTATCAGTAAGTAGTTCACTAAAGCCTTGTAACATGGTAGCTCTTGCTAACTATAATTCTGAACCTGCCAGTTCAGGTGAAAGCCTTATTTGGGTTGTGCAGAGGGAATTTGTATTCCTTGTAAGATGTAAGCTCTGGAATGTAAGCTTCGTGAAGGCAAAGAGTTTTGTCTTGGTGTGTCGTCACCCTCAACAAATCTCTGTGAAATGAATAATTTGTGTGTGCCCTTGGGTGATTCTAACTTGAAACCTACCTTTAATGGCCTGTTATTTTCTTTGGGAATCAGGAAACAAGATGATTTAGACTTTAATAGCTAATGTTTATATAGTGCTTATGTGTCTCAACCTGTTTTAAGCACTTTACTTCCATATATTAACTCTTTTCATCTTTACCATGTTCCTCTTATTTGACCCATTGTACCAGTGAGGAAACTGAGGCCCTGGGGACAAAGTCCCTTGCTAGGCCTTACACTAGTCAGTAGGGGAGCTGAGAGTGGCACCTACCTCGTCTTGGGCCAGCTGGAGCTCTCAGTTAACAATCTTAGGTCTGACACTCAATCCTGGAAGTTATTTTTTGTGTTTATGAGAACTCATAAGAAGTCTTAAAATGGCCTGAAAAATGTTTCTTTTTGCAATTGAATGTAGGATGAGCACATATAGAATAAAACGATTTGAGAAAGTTTTCAACCGCGAGAGGCTGTTTTCATGGAAAGGAATTAAGTGAGTATTACTTGTGGTTTCTCATGAAGACCTTTAGTCCTTGGAAACAATTTTTCAGAAGTGGCTGCTATACTGGGTCAGACCCATGCTCTGTCTGACCTGGTTTTCAGACTCTGATGAAAGTGCCTCAGGCTGGCCTTGTTTATGGTTCCCCTCGGAGTAACCTTCCATCTTGGTTTTCCCTAACAACCTATAGTGAATCAGTTAGTTTATGACTTTGCCTAGCCACCAAGAGAATTTTATTCTTTCTGTCGATACTGTCTCTGGGTGATATAAATTTCATCAGCCCACTTTGTAAAGGAATATTGTTTATTTGTTTAAAATTTACTTATTTCCCTTTATAAAAGTTGTTCCTGTGGTTATAGTATCCTAGGATTTGGTGGCAGGTGTGTTCACTGTGCTCTGTACCTCTGCGCCGACCCACTCCCATCAACCCTGGTTTTTATTTTATTTAATATATATATATATATATTTTTTACCATAATTCAGTTGGCAGAGCTTTTACTTCCATAGTGATACATGAAATATTAATTCATTTTAAAGCTGAGATCATTGTAGAATTGATGAAATGTGGTATAGTTTGTTGGATTATTTCTTTCCTTCCTATCATAAGTGTCCCAAATGCATGTGCATAGAGTATTGGACCCTCTGAATTGAGCATCTACAGCTCAACTTTTCTCTATTTTTCATTCTTTTTTTTTTCAAATACAGTTGATATTCGATTTTATTTTATATTAGTTTCAGGTATACAGCATAGTGGTTAGACATTTATATAATTTATGAAGTGATCTTTCCAATTAGTTGAGGATTTACCTGGAACTATACATAATTATTATGGTATTATTGACTTATTCCTTATCATCAGCCTTGATTTTTAGATCAAAGCTTCCTAACTCTGTAGTCTGACCATCAGCATGAGCTTCCCCTCTGCAGGACCATCTTCGTGCATGACTCTGGACCCTTTCTGGGTGTGTGTGTGTGTCTGTGTGTGTGTGTGTGTGTGTGTGTGTTTGTAGCATACTGTTCCAGACCGTACACATTATTCTAGTTGCAGACCTAGTGGAGAGAGAAAAGGTGGTAGAGGAAGTTTTTTTTTCCTATTTTGATTATATCCTTTCCCTGGTGTCCAGTACTCTGTTGGCTTTGGCTGGATCAGCTCACTAGCCTGTCAAATGAGATGACCTGTGTGAAGCTCCCCAGAGACCAGGGTTCAGTGGCTTCTCCACAAATTCTTGTTCCTTCCCTCTTTTTGCCTGTAGCTGCCAGAGTAACTTCCTTTCCTGAGTTATAATGGAGTCTTGGCTCAGTTTGATTTTTCTCTCTCTTGTCATCGAGTTTAGGAAATTTTAAACACACTGATCATATTTCAGATCATTTGGTTAGTCAGCAATTCATCTCTAAAATTCTTTAAAATTCAGACAATCTCTATGACCTGTACCTTCTTCATGCACAGTTGATATGTGTGTAGGAAATAAAAGTATATATAATGGGATTTTATAGAAAATATAATTAAGGTAAAGTGATTGCAAAGGAGAATCATAATTGACTTTGGGATTATCCATACCAGTCAGCTCCAACCAGCACCCTCATCCCCCAACACTACCTTCTTTGCTGTGTGCATGGACGTTGCCGAATGTTGCCCATGGTTCACTTTATGTAGTGATACCAATATCTAACATTTTCTGAGTACTTTCTACTGGCATGCCCTATTGTGTTGTATTGTTTCATTAATCCTCACAATGAGCTGAGGGCGTGTGTCCTATTTCTATTCCCATTTTGCATATGAGGCACAGAGAGACTAAGTAATTTGCCCAAGGACGCATAGTTCGATGCTGAATTTAGTGGTAGTTTAACTGCAGAGCTTCTGTGGTCTGGGATTTATCACAAGTTCAGTGGTAAAAATCCTTCTAGTATGTATATCTTGGACTTCACTCCCAATAATGCTACTTGTTTTCTTAATATTGACTTCTGCCCCAAAACACAGATACTTGAGTTGAGATTTAAAGCTGTTCTGGATGTGTTTCTTCACACTATGGATGCTTAGCTTTCATTTCATGGAAACGATATTGTGAGAAGATAATATGTGAAATGTGAAAAGCCCCCTGACTCTCTGCTTGCTCCCATCTGCCTCATTTTGTGATGGTCAACAGTGTTGCGCTGGAAGGGGATGGCTGCAGCATTTGCTCCGAAGCAGAAGCTGAGCTCATCAAAATTTCCCACAAACTGAATTGTTCCCGAGAGGTAGGAGAGCATTTCAGGTGGCGCAGGTGCCTTCTGTTCTGGTATTCCCCAAGGGCACAGTGTGTGTTTCTGTGTGTTTCTGTCAGTCTTTTAGCTCCCTCTTCCCTTCCTACCATGCCCTGAATGCTAACTGATTTCTGACCAGCAGGCACATCGCTCCAGCCAGTGTGGGGACGGTCAGCCGCTGCCGGCATCAGCCCCCATCCTTCTGCAGGTGAGGTTGGGGGAAAGCAGCTCCGTGTATTTGGCAGAACCACCCAGGGTCTCCTGCAGTCACACCTGACTCCTCTCTAAATCTTGGACAGCATTTTCCGCTTTACCGGAGAAGTGATGCTAACTGTTCTGGGGAAGATGCCGCACCTCCAGAAGAAAGGGGAATCCCCTTTAAGGAGAGATATGACGTGCTTTCTCGTGAGGCCTCACAAAAGGTTTGGCAGTGTACTGGAGGCTAACCAAAAGACAGGGGACGGAGGGCAGGGTTTTGGCAGTATCTCAGGTTTTAAGGTCATCGTTTTGTTCCTCCCCTGCCCCCAGTAAATCTGCTTCTATTTCCTAATATCAAGTGTAGTAATGTTCTCAGCTATTCTTTATTCAAAGTTTTTCCACCAATTTGAGTGTTTTGGGGAATGTTAATGAAACTTAGAGTTATATTTTTAAGGACTTAAACTGTTCTTCCTTAAATATATATTTATATAATATATAACAAACATATAAAATAAACTTATTTATGAAAAAATTGATAAAGTACTTATAAAAGTTTTAAAATATAAAATCTCGGATGAGAAGAATCGATTCTAAGACCCTGAAGTTACTTTTGATAGATTCTAAACAAATCAAAGGCTTTTTAAGGACAAAATAAAGCAGTCCTGTGAAATAGAGATTTCATATTTAACTTAATGAAATCAGCGACACTACGGTTGTGGGCCCCAGCAGGGCTCCATTCCAAGTACTAACTGCCCGTTGCTGTCCCCTGGGTGCCGCAGCTTCTCTGGTGGCTCCGGCCGCGCCTGGTCCTGAGCGGCCACACGCACAGCGCCTGTGAGGTGCTCCACGGGGCAGGCGTCCCTGAGGTCAGCGTGCCGTCTTTCAGTTGGAGGAACAGAAACAACCCCAGTTTCATCATGGTAATGTGAACATTTATTTTTGTCTCAAAGCTTTCATAAGTATTTAAATCAACACAGTAGTCAACTATTTAATTGCTGCAATCTGTAAAAATATACGAAAGCCGTAAATAAACTTCCCCCACTCCACCTGCTCACTTAGTTTGGTACACTGACCCCTGTCTAAACACCTTCCTGGATACAAATAAACATGGCACTGAGAGAGGGGAGAAGGGTCTTACAGAGTGCTTTATGCTCCAGGAACAGCAGTGTCTTCTGTTCTTAGGCTCTGTGTGTTTAATCTTCTAAGGAAACAGGATCATTTCTTCATTAGCTGTATTCAAGTCATCTTATTTTACAAATGTGCCCATAGGCTGTGGCAGAAAAATGCTACAGCTCTTGCAAGCTGATTAAGGATATTGTTTCAATTAGTGACCATCTGGTGTGTCAGCTCCTTTCTTTTGCCCTTGGGTTTCAGCATCCAGTTCATGCTTTTATGTCTGGTACTTCTACTTAATAAAAAGACGGGGAAAATCTCATGTTTTCAAATTCAAAGCAGTAAATAGAAACATTCCCCACTGTCATTCACACAGCAAAATTGTCTACCAAACACAAGCCCATTGACATGCTCCTGGCACATGTATTTCTGGGTAACAGATTGCTTATGTTAGTATGAAAAATAGCTTTGTACTCCTATTTCTTGATGACCATTGCTTTAAATCTCCCTGTCTCTCTGAGTATCTCTCAGGTATGCCCACTACAGTTTGGAGGAACCCTTGACTCCCTTCTCTTGCCACTGCTTGTGTAGGTTGAAGGCTGTGCTTCCTTGAGTCTCAGTTGAGGACAGCCACTTCCCTGCCTCACCTGAGTGAGCCAAAAAGGCTGCCTCTCCTCTGTTGTTTTTAAGTCAGTTTGTTGTGTTGGAGCTCTCTGTGGGGCTTTTGCTGCAGCGTTACGTTCTCATTTCCTTTCTAGGGCAGCATAACACCCACAGAGCATGCTCTCGCCAAGTGCTACCTTCCCCTCGAGGACAGGGTTCTGATCACATACTGTGGAGCAGCTGGGTTCCTTGTGGTTCTCATATTCATTCACTTTGGGCTTTTTGCCTCACCTTTTCATTTTGGTTGGCAGCTGCTCAGAAAATTTAAGACAATGTGAAGAGGAGAATTTTTGCATTTAGTAATAAATGTCAATGCCAAAGAAACTGAACTTTGGACAGTGCTCATGTGACATGGAACCAAAGAAGGCTGTCTTTATGCACATCATAGAAATTCTAAATCATCGATGTAAGTTACTGCAGAATAAATAGTTGATTAAACTGTTCTCATGCTATAAAAATGGAACGTGTACTCTGCGACAAGTCTATTTTTTCATTTTATCAAATATATGTTAATCAAAGATTGTATCTTACAATATATGAACACTATTAATGTTATCACTTGCATGCACTAGACAGTCTGTCCTTCCCCAGGATGGAGCCAGCAGCCCTGGAGCACACTCAAGATTGGGTGTACACAAACCAAACACAGGTTTGCTTTTGTCCTTTTCCAAAGTCGTTCTCAAATTCCTACATGTTATAAAGCTGTATACTGAAAACAAACGTACAGATGCTACAAGCAGGAATATATTGTTTATACAGAGTTTTGTACTTCTGTGCTGAATTAATGGAATCAGATTTTTAGATACGTGTAATTTTCTCTCCAGCAGATCAAGTTGTTAAATCTGAATTTAATGCTTGTGAAGAAAGAAACTTGAAAAATGGACTTGGAAGTGGCTTTTGGTATTTAAAAATAAATATGTCTTGATAATTTTAGGCCAGACAAAATGTATTCTTTTTGTATTTTTCCTACGAGTCTGGCTCTTTCTTCAATCAAACTTTTAAATAGGAAGTTTAGTAATAGGGGAGTTGTTGAATAATAATGCGTGTAACAATGTACAACTTCATTTTTTGTGTATGTGTGTGGGGGTGTATCTTCAGTTTTTCTTCATGTTTTATTTTGAAAATGCAATGTGAATTGAAAATAAATTCTATTTCATATGTCTCAGTTCAACTGAGCTTTATGAAACAGTTAAGGATGAGGGGAGCAGTAATTCAGTAACAATGAGATAAACCGTGTTTGTTGTATTGATCTATAAAGTTGTCCTCCTTTCTTGGAAAAGTAGTAGTATTTAAAATTGCATAAATTTATAAAGGATAATAAGGTGCTGATTATATTATAAACTTTAAAATACTCAATGAAGACTAAAAGGCTTAAAGGAAATTAGTGAAGTAATGTAGGCGAAGCTGTCATTTCTCTGGATTTCTAATGTTGAAATATAACTTCAGACATGTTTACTAATTATCTTTTACCTAAGGAAACTACCCTCAAAGCTGTGATTGTAGATCGAATATGAAATGTCCCTGCTACACAGATTCTCACTATCTATACTGAGGCTGCATTTGCAGATCTTTCAAGCTTGAGAAACAGCCATATAATTTGACTTCATATTTCAAATAGAGGTTTACTATTGTTTCTTCTTCAAAAGGAAGATGTCATCCTTTGAGTCTCCTAGGCAGACACAAATGTTGACACCCATTAGTCTTTTTCTTCCTATTTGTTGATGGTGGAACCTGTGGTCAAGTGGGTGGTTCAGAAGCTTTGACAGTGGGAAGAGTTGACCTGTTCCCACTCAGGGAACTTGTAAAAGTCTTTAAATAGCAAAATAATCGAAAAACATTGTCTGGAGAGAAAAAAACATCCTTGGTTCCCTAAAAGAAGGTTGTGATGTTACTATGGCATTGTTTATAAGATGTGGATGATTAACTTGCATCATATGTGTATACATGTTTAATCAAGGAGTATTTTTTAAAGTACCAACCTGATAAAATATTCTAAATTCTAGTTACCATTTATTACCTTTTTCAGAGCAAGCGGCAGATAATGTTGACATTTAGCTGTTCAGCACAGTAAAAACACATTCTTTTACAGGTATAGCCATAAGCAAGGCACAAAGATCTGCAAGAAGTTTTCTTTAGTAGTCGGTTATACAAAATAATATTACATTTTATGGTCTGTACAGTATTATAAACCAGCAATAAAACAACAACAACAAAAGAATATATGAAAAGAGACTATTGCCCAAGCATAGTGAAAGTCTAGAGAATTATTTTTAAATGGGACAGACTTTGCAGTAATGGATGTGGTAGGTTTTCTGCCAAAATATAAAAGGCTCAAAGTAGCTTTAATTCAAATGCCTGAGGGTAGCAGCGACTTTAAATATTATTGAAAAAAAGGTTTTCTCTCCACTCTGTGGCTTGGGCCTGCTCTAAGTCTTGGGCCAGTGCAACTCAGGACGGGTGGCCACGTGTCCCCTACAGCTTCTTAAAACTAGAACCAGAAAGTACAGTAGCTCGCTGCCTTACACGTGTGCCTCTGCTATCATGCTTGATAGCTCAGGAAAAAGTGTGTTTCTCCCCCACCTGTAAAGTTCTCAATGAATCAGTAAATAGCTGAATGAATGGATAAAAGGGGTCCCTACCCAGAGAGATTTCACTGCAGTGTCACCCAAGTGAGAGTGGATGGTTTGCAGTGACACAAATTAGTGGGAGTGGAGAGGCTGTGGAAGGTCATGTTCAATGAAAAGAAAAGCTACCTACCAAACCTGAGGGGAACAGAGGTAGCCAGAGGCTTGGTGGTCACACACGGAGCTGACACCGAGCAGGACACAGAGGGCAAGCCAGATGACACTGGGGAACTCACTACTTTCTACCATGGTTTGGGGCTGACAGACAGGCAGTCCAGGAATAGAAGGGGCAGCCGAGAGAGGAGGAGAGGGGTGAGAAGGCGTGCTCAGGGGGCCGGGCCGCCTCACAGCAGCTCGTACTGTTTGAGGTGCATCCTCTGGATGATATCGCGGCAGTCATTGAACACCCTGCGGATATTCTCAGTGTCCACTGCGCAGGTGAAGTGCGGATAACAGTAGTGTTTGCCGTCCCCTGTCGCCGTGCTGATCCTCTGCAAAAAACAAGGTATCTGCACTTCTGCGCCCTGGCCCCTGGGGGCATGTGGGAATGCAGCCTCCACCCCACTCATTCTTGGAGAAGGTTTTAGGTAACACTGATCAAAGACTAGAGAGCTTGGGGTGTTTAACATGGAAACCCAGCCGTAGGGAGTGTCTGTCTAAATACTGAACACGCTGCTGGAAACCCGAAGAAACTTTGCTCACCTCCTGCCCACAGAAGCTTAGAATTTAGTTGAGATGGGACATATATTTAAAAGACAGGCACAGAAAGTAAAATTCGGGGTAATAGTTTCTGGAAATGAAGGTCTAAGTCAGAGGTTTCCAGTGGAACTTTCTGCAGTAATGGAAATGTTCTGTATCTGCCCTGCCAGTAACGTAGCCACTATTCCTTGCTGATACAACAGAGAGATTGATTTTTAGTTTTCTTTAATTTGAATTAATTTGAATTTAAATATCCACAGACAAGTGGTTCTGTACAGGTAGCACATCAGCCGTGCTGCCTCCTCCTTCACATAGAACTTCAGCGTTTCCTAGGGGTGTCCCCTGGTTAGCAGTGGAAGGTTCATGGGTGTTTCAAGAGAAAAGTACTCTGTGGCCAAATAACTAGGAAACACTGAGTTAAAATAAACATTAGTCATGATTTGTGAGGACATCTTGGAGTGACATGCTCATGGGCATTGTAAAGCTAAGTGAGGCCTAGAGGAGAGAGGCTGTCATGGACTAAATTGTGTCCTCTCCCCATTCATATGTTTCAGTCCTAACCCCCAGCACCTCAGAGTGTGACTGTGGTAGGAGCTAGGGTCTTTAAAGAGGTAATTAACTTAAAATGAGGCAATTAGGGTGGGCCCTAATGTAGTAAAATGGGTGTCCTCACAAGAATTGGTGAGGGCATAGGCGCAGAGGGAAGACCATGTGGGACACGGAGAAGATGGACATCTACAAGCCAAGGAAAGAGGCCCCAGGGCAAACTGACCCTGCCAACACCTTGATCTCAGACTTCCAGCCTCCAGAACTGTGAGAAATAAACCTCTTCTGTTAAGCCACCCAGTCTCTAGGACTTTGTTATGGCAGCCCTAGCAAAGTTACTAATGCAGGGATCATATGGAACTTTCTTCACAGGTACCCACAAAAATCTCTGGATGTGTTCTCTGTGCCCCCACTCCCACCGCCTTTTTTTTCTGCAAAGCATCTTGAGAAACAGCCATTGGAGAAATGTGAGGACTCTTGCAAGGAAATTGTGAAAATGCTTATCAGGTTATAAAACTCCTCTTAGGAGGAGAGCCTTGTGTTTAGCAATAGCTGAGCTTCTCTTGAACAATTAAAAATGTTTTTCAAACTTATTGATGCTGAAATGTGTAGGCTACATATCTTTTTAGCCCTAAAGCACCAGGTGAGGTATGTGGCACACAGAGTAAGTGCATAGCGAATGAATGAAAATGGGCTTCCGTCTGTAGTAATCTGACCAGTTTGTCTCTGCCTGGAGCAACAGCAATTTAAGAAATGGAGTCTTTACAAAGGTGGTTGCAGTTTGCAAACTTCGGTTTAAATCTTGAAACAAACTGGTTTTTATTAAAAATGATAGAAAGAAACTCACCGAGGAAACCTGGACAGTTCCAGACTCTGCTTGGCTTGCCAACCTGGCTGCTGCCCAACTTTCTGAGGCCCTCTTTTACAAGATAATGTTCAAGAAATCTGAGAGGAGCTAGTAAAATACGAGGACGATAACCCAGAAAACAGGCTTCTAACATGCTAAGGGCATCAAGACACAGGGGGCTGACCCCACGCTTACCACCTTCTGTTTTAAAAGGTTTGGTAACGCTGATTCATTATTTTACCCAAGATTTTCTCCTGTCCGGATTAAATGCTAATAAGTAATCAATTTTGCCATCTGACCTGGCTGCCTTCTAAGTCTGTGGTTATGGGTTCCAACTCAAAACTCAGAGGACTCACTGCCCCAGGCAAGTTCCACAACAAAAAAAGTAAGCGGATATCCCCATGCCTTTATTTACTTGATTTGCGAGTTGCAAAAAGCCAGGTTTGTCCACTGTGGCAGAAGGAAAAGTGTCTGGCCAAGAGGCATAGCCATTCATATTCTCTTTCTAATCTTTATCCTAACACCCGGATTTGCACATTGAGTTAACTTAGTTAACTTTTTGTTCTCAATAGAAGAGCATTTTTGTGGTCTTGCAAGATGCTCCTCAAAAAAGGAAGTCCTTGATCCACTACGACCTAACTCCCCTTACTGAAGAGGTTCACGATGCACACCAGCACCGCAAAGGCTCCGAGAAGTCTGATAACAGAGAAACCTGTCTCACTTTATGGAACGCAGCATTTCCCAGACTGACTCACTACAGAGCCCTTTTCTGGAACTGCCTGTTACGTCCTGGGGAACACTTGCTCCTCAGAACTCACTTTAAGACTTGGCTTCTTACCTTCATTACTTTCTCACTCAGTATAAGATCCAAGAGGCAACAGGGGACAAGTGGGGAGAGGAGGGTAGAGAAAGGGATTCTGAGGAGTCAGGCTGAGGATCTGACCCCCAGGGAAACATGTGTCGACGGGATGTCCCCGACACAGACTGGGCCGATTCCCAGTTCTGCAGAGCACAGTTGATGCGGGCCCAGTGTCATCCAGGGATTACCAGAACACACTCTTGGGTATGTCTTGGCACCTACTAGTTTCAAGCTGGTAAAAACTCCTAGCCAGTTACACACTGCAGGTTATTTAAAAGAAAAAATAGATAAGGCAAAAGTAAAATTTTACAAATTAGTCAGTTTGGTCGAATAGTGTGTGGAGTTACTTGTACAGTAACTCTCACTTTCTATGTAAGTTTGAAATCTCAAAATAAAAAGAAAAAAATAGATAGATAGATAGAGATAGATAGATAGATAAAGAAAAAAGAAGGAAGGAAGGAAGGAAGGAAGGAAGGAAGGAGGAAGGAAGGAAGGAAGGAAGGAAGGAAGGAAGGAAGGAAATGCCTGAATTTGACCAGGCCTACTTTCATATCAACCTTAGCCTCTTTGTGTTGAATGGAGGACAAAGGCTGAAAGGAGGACCCAGTATGAGTGCTGGTGTTGTCTTCGTGGTCTGGCTTGTCTTAGTGCTGTTCTTGCTTGGAAGCTGGTGTGACCTGAGGTGAGATGACTAACCTCTCTGAACCTCAGAGTGCTCAAGCTGTGGGATGAAGTAACAATACCTTCTCTTGTCTCTCATAATTTGAGGGGGGAGTGAATGAGATCATGAGAGGGTAAGTAACTTGAAAGTTGCAAAGAACAATGTAACTCTAAGGTGGTAGGAAAACAAAGGTTAAAAAAATTGCTTACCAAAAACAGATCCCGGATAAAGAATTTCGCTCTTGTAACTTTGGGATCTTCTCCCGCATCTGGTGTTGCTGTAGAAATTACAAAGAGTTTTAAGTAATGTGAAACAGAGATATAACTCTATGGAAAGCATAAAACGAATTACAGAGTTAGACTCTAAACAGTATGGCAAAGCCAAAAGCTAAAAATGTCACTTTCAGTTTTCTTTTCTCCTCCCAAATGATTTTAATTTTAACAGAGCTCTGATAAAACGTTTTTTTTTTTCTTTTTTGCATACTGTAGTGGACATTTTGGAGGTAAGCTCTGCAGAGCTTGAGTATTGATGGGATACAGTGAGGGGATGGGGGCACTGGTGACTGGGAAAGTTAAAGAAGACTTGGTTGCTGGGAGACCGGTAATCCAGCAGCAGAGAGGGCGACACAAGTGGTGCTCTGAGGATTTCCCTTGGACAGCCTAGCTACCTCAGCCTTGGGAAGCATACCTCAGACGCTGAGGTCAGTACACAAAGAACTACGAATTCTCTTCTTCTTCTTTTTTTTTTTTTTTTTAGGCAAAGCAGCCCTTGGTTGACCTTTGCAAGGACCTTATCAGCTAACAATCCCTTCTCTTTATTTTCTTTTTCTTTTTACGCCTACAGTACCTGGTCTTCCTAGGTGGTCTCCCATCCAAGTACTAACCAGGCCCGACCCTGCTTAGCTTCCGAGATCAGACAGGATTGGGCTTGTTCAGGATGGCATGGTCATAGACTGGATTCTCTTTTTAACTAAAGTTTCTAGGAAAGTCTCTTTCATTCTGCTTTATAGAGTTTGGGATTCAAATTTAAGAAGTGGTGTTATTTTGCTGTAAAGAAATCCATTCTATAAGACTCTGGTGGCCCAGTGTCTACTCAAAACCGAAGAGCAGCAATTGGAATTGGGATTACCTCCTCTTCTGGTTTGCCCAAATGGGATCTTCCTGGCTTTAGTACAGAGTCCCATGCCCCAGGAATCCCCACAGATGGTTGGCCACCCTAAAGGCAATCACCATTGTAGCCAAAGACATTGCTGGAGACAGAGAGGTAAACACTGTGGCTGAAAGTACAGGCTCTGGAGAAAAGGGTTCAAAGGCTGCCTTGTCCTCGCAGGCTCCACCTGAGTGACCTTGAAAAAGTGACTTTACTTCTCTCAGCTTCACTTCCCTTGGGAAAATGTGAGAATAACAAAAGCTCCCTTATAGACTTACTGTTGAGGGTTCAGTGTGAAGGTTAATGTAAAAGGCTGACATGGGCCCAGTTCACAACAGACCCAGCTGAGGCACCCAGAGGCAGAACTTACCCCAACTAATGATTTATTTGCACTTCAAACTGCCCTTTCTCTAAATGCACAGTTTGAATGGAAAGCCAAACTGTAATCAAATGGAATCCTACATAGGACATTTTAATACAATAGTATTTTAGGATGGGGCAGTAGTAGAGAGGATTGATTTAAAGTACCTGAATTCCCTAGATTTATCAGAATTGTTTGAATTATAGTTACAGGGCTATTGAAAGAATAATTAAGTCCTTTCCTTAATTGGGAGAAACTTGTTTTGAAATCTTACCATCTTTCAGGAACTGTATAATTTGCGTATTCTGGAAAATAATCTTCGATTTTTGATTTTCCCGCCAAGACTTTTTCTGCTAGCATATCTTGTTTGTTCAAAAACAAGATGATAGAAATAGTCCGTAACCACCTGAAAAGGAGAAACAAACATGCAAATTTCACGTCCAGTATATGGGAAAAGAACATCTAACATAGGAGGAATTCAGTGAAAAGGACAACCTTGCCAATTTCTTGACAATATTTAGCATTATATGATGTACCAATATCTCAGTCCCCCCTCTCCACCTGCCGGATAGGCATTCTTATAATGATAAACATAGGTTGTTGATTTAGCACTTTGTAACTCATCTTCACTGAGGATATAGATTTACTGGTAGTAAAGCTAAGGTTTGCTTAGGTAATAAATACACTTGGAATTTGGTGGTGTAATTTACTAATAAAGGGTCAGAAAACTAGATGTTAAAGTGTTAACGACAAGAGCTAATTACACAGAACATAGCTTGGGGCTGGCCTGGTTCTCCTGCCACCTCTGAACAGGTCTGGAGTTCTCCAGCTGTGTAACGGGATATGAATCAGATGTAAATCCAGATCACTGCACTGGACATGACAAGCTAAGGGGAGGGGCTCAGGTATAGTGAAAGTGCATGATGGGAAGTTCTCTCTCTGTTTCATCAAATAAATTCTGAGAACTGGTTTAACACAAGTTCAATGTGCACATCAGCAAAGCCTTTGGAAATTCCACTGTGTCAAAAGAATCAAGCTGATGATTAGTGCACAGGAATCTTACTACAAATCACAAACACAATGTATTTTCCCCACAAATGGAAATAGCCTTATGGTTTTTTCTACTTATACATAGTCCTTATAAAAATAAATTTTTATTAGAAAAATTAGAAAAATTAATATATAGAAAAATAAAATGTAATTACACCCAGAGACAACTACTATTAGAATTTTTATGTTTTTACTTCCTTTTTTCCTACCCTCACACATTTATCACATCTATAAAAATAACTTAATCGTCTTTTCATTTAACAATATTGTAGTCATTTTCCCATGTGGTTGTACATGTGTGTATATGTATGTTTTTAATGACTCCAACGTATTCCTCTGTAAAGCCAGTATTTCCTGACCCTTTCTTTCCCATTAACTGTCTTAATACTATAGAACTGAGAGCAGTTGCTGGACACTTCGTAGAGAAATACTTTTCTGATAACCCAAACCTTCTGCAATGTCAGCTACATTTTCATCCTTCCTGGTGATATTCCTTTAGAAGAAACTTTGCTTTTAGCTATATGTGTATCTATAGGTGTGTTGTGTGTGTGTGTAAGTATTTACAGTTCTGCCCCTGTGCAGTGCTAGCAGTTTCAAACATAACTATGCTGTGCTTAAATCTAGGTGATCTTAGGGACCATCTAGTTAAATTTGAATATTTAAAATTGGTACTTTCTAAATTTTGAAAACAAAACAAAATCAAATTTGAACCCTAGGTATACCCTTAGGCTTTCAGAGATTTAAATTTTCTTGACAAAGCACTCCCAGAGTTCTGTTAAGGAATAGTCCCCATGTTAAGTCTGTTGATACATGAGATGGACCAAAAGAGATACTTCTTATGGTTTTGGATTTATTGGTAAGGAAAAAATGTATCTGGAGAATAAAAATAAACGTGAGCTGAGTGGTATTTTTAATAAAATAAAATTGGCAATCCAGTGATTTATTTATTTATTATTTTTATAACCTGTTGTTCCAAATGCTTTCGAAAAGGTCCAGGGACTCTCTCAGCCGGTTGGTGTTATTATCTTCCCGAATCACCATGTTGTAGCTGCTGCAAGCTGCGACGTAAATGATAGCGGTGACGTCTTAGTGGGAGAAGAGAGAAAAAGTTAGTTAGACCAATGGTCATTGTGGGGTTATGATAAAGTACACAGCCATTGTCTATCCATTTCCAGGGAAGTTATCATTCTGTGATTGTAAGAATGACTTGAATCAGCACTGTATGTATAACTGGTTGTTCAGTAATGCACCTGACCAGGAGTCTACTCATATTAGCGAACGATAAATGGAAATTCGGATGCTTAAATTCCTTATTTATGAGATTCAAACTTATGGCATTTTATAGATGATATCATTCAAAGCTACTTAAACATAGTAGCAGAAATGAAGTGCGAGAATTCATCCCATATTCTTGAGAGAACACAGAAATCACCATTAAAGCACTGGATCCATTTCCTTCTCTCGTCCCTCTGGCCACCGACATCAAACATGCTGTGGAAGAACAACAGAACAACAATTATTTGGGGTGCAAGGACACAACAGAGGCTTCTGTGCTTTTCTCTGTTGCTGTCTGGCCTGTCCTGCTTCCCGTGGGCCCTCAGCACACTGCTGGGGCCCAGCCCAGGTTTTGCACCAGGTCGCCCAGCCAGGGCATGCACACTTGCTCATCACTCTGGTCACAGCCCTTGCCCCGACGTCATCAGATGTCTGGGGGCGCACCTCTCAGGGCAGCCTGCTCAGTGCATCCCTCTGTCTGAGTTCCTGGCTGCAGTTTCTAGCTACCCCAATGCCTCAGATCTCTTTCACCCTTCCAGGTATCTCAGGTCTTGGATTCTTCCCTTCCCTAAACTTATTGCCTGTACGTCAGGACCACACAGTTTATATTTACTTATTCGAAAAGATGATGATACATTTTTGAGATTCCACTCCCTGAAACCCCAGGGCTGTGGGTGGTAGCCAGGTCTCTAGGCCCCACACCCAGTAGAGCCCCAGAGGGCAGGAAGAAGAGCTTCCTGCCCACACCCCCATGGCAGGCCTGCTCTCAACAACACACGTACTGAAAGTTTACTTTGTCCACTTGGAATCGGGTTTCAAAAATCCCTGATGTCAGAACTCTGCATCTGAGAAGGTCCTGAGGGCAAGAAGAGAAAAAGTGAAATCATTGTCCCCTTTCATAAGGAAAGCCCTGGATGCAACCGTAATAATTGAATTTTTCAAATAGCAATTTCTTCCATTACAAAAGCATCTCAAGGGCCCGGAGTGTTAATTAGAATAAAGTGGTAATTAAAAACTTAGGCAAATGCATTCTGTCTCATCCCCTACCTCATATCCTCTGAGAAAGTTCCAGTTAATGCCCTGGTTTGGTCTTAGAGACTTAATAGCTGTGCTTTTATTTTCTTTAGAACTTTTTAAAAATTACTGATGAATGTAGCCCACTGACTATCATGCTCTTGACAACCAAATCACATGCTTAGTGTTCTGGGGAGACACTGCCAGTGCTCTCCTGCTAGACTGGAGAGCCTTCTGCTGTGGGTCCCATTTGGAAAAAAACCAAAAGAAGTGTAACTCAACATTCACGGATCTTGGATATTTTTGGACTGGATACTAGCTAGTTGATTTTAGATTTCCTCTCACGTCTCTGCATACTTCTATTCTCTCTAAGATAAAAGATGATGAGGTCTGGAGAGGAAGAGAAAGCCATAGTTTTACAAAGCTGATGGTTATTTTTTCTGATCACAGATCCGTTATGATGCTAATGAAACAGACACTGCAGTCATTCTGGAAGCTGGGAGGCTGTCCTCCCCTCTTAGCTGAGGAGAAGTGTTTAGGATAGCCTCGAGGGATTGACTCAAGACTAGGAAGGCTCCACTGCTCTGTCAGATGATTTTGAGCTCTTGGAGTAAGCCTTAGAGAGAGATGGACTTTTAGGAAGAGAGAGTTCAGGCCTCCAGAAGGGTCAGAGAAGAGAGAGGCTCCAGGAGGGGCCCATGGCCAGGGCCCTCCAGGGGACACAGACACTGGGGAATGATGGAGAGGTGGTTTGAATAGAGCCCCACTAACTTTCTTGGAATTCACTAAATCTAGAGGCATCTGGGGGGCTCCTAAACTGAGCAATTCAAGGTTCTCTAAGTCTCCGCAGATGCCCAAGTGTTAAAGGTTTTGGGGGGCACAGAATGTCCCTCTCTTGCTACTTACAAATGTGCAATGGGACACTTTTCTCCAGCTTAATCCATAGGCGACACACAGGGTCACACCTGGAAAGTGTGCTGTTGTTTATTACTCAGACTAGGGCCAAAAGCAAAATGGGCAGGGTTTATGAAGCTGGGGAAGTAAAGATTTAGTTTTCTGTTGACAGCTCCAAGAGGAATGGAAATTGCTTAGTCTTATTCCACAGATAAAATTATTTCAATATCGGGAATTTAGAAATCAAGTAAGTTTTAGAGAGCTAAATCCATGAGCCAACTAACAGGGCATGGTGACACACCACTTGTGTATGTGGGAATAGAACAAACAATTTGAAGGAAGTAGTTTTTAAAGAATTTTTTCCTTAATCCATTTAAAGTAATCATTGAATAATAGTGGCAATTTCTTTAACCTCACAAGTTTCCCATGGGTGGCCACAGCTCTAACTTCACATACCTGGTCTGTCGGGGTGTAGTCCACCAAGCTGACACTGTCGATTCTTTCCAGGAAGCTGAAAAGAAAGCCAGCAGTGCTCAGAATGTTTCCGATGACTTTCTCCTGGGCTGTGGGGTGACGTATGGGGCAGTCACGCACACACAGCACAGGAGGACAGAAGCTGAGGGAAGTGCCCATTTTCTTTCCTGCACATGTACCTGTTCAGATAGCATAGCATTCCTAATTGAGGGGCTAAGGTTACTTTTTTTTTTTTTTTTTTTTACCTCTTGTCAACTGCCATAGGGTTGCAGGTGAGGGGCCATTCAGAAATTGGGAAGAGACACAGGCCTCCTTCCAAGGAGGCCTAAGCTAGTAGTGGCTAAGCTAGTGGTGGAAGGCCATGCTGCAAAGTAAATATAAAACTGGAGGCGAGAGCTGTTCCCTTAGGGTAATACGTTCTGAATAAAATCAGAAGTCATGTGTGAATATGTGTGCATGTGAGCAGGTTTAACATGATATCCACACCTGGCAGAGGTCATAGACTCATAGGTGTAAGATTGGTCCTGGCAGTATGATATGTTGCACAAATAGAGGCAGTGAGAAGTGGAGGGAAAGGAAATCACACTGCACCTGCCCGTGGAAGGAGACACAGAAACAAGGAGTCCTGCAGGCAGGGTGCTCTTCCTCCCTACAGAAAGGCTGCCCTGTACATCTTATCTAAAATAGCACCCATGCCCATCTCCATGCCAACCTTGCTTTATTTTTCTACAAAGCACTTAATATAGCCTGATATGTTTTACATTTGTTAATCTGCTCATTATCTGTTTTTTTCTCCAAAATGTGAGCCCCCCAAGGGCAGGACTTCGTCTGGTTGGCTCAGGTGCCCCTAGCATCTCACATAGGCCTTGCCTCTGAATATTTGTCTAATGAATTAATGTCTGCTCTCTTCCTCTTCCCGAAGCTGGAGGAAGTAATCAAGCAGGTGGCTGAGAGGCCCAGTCAACAAAGGATACCACAGAGATTTTCAAAACATCGGAAGAGATGGAACTAGTTAACTGGTGAACAAAGGACCACTTCCGGAGCAAGAGGGGGCAGCAGGGGCTTCAGAAGGGCAGGAGAGCATTTGAGGAGGGAGAGGGGGCCTCAGCAGTCCATGCTCTCCTGGTTGTGGGTGTCCAAGTGGCCAGGGTGAGGCTCCTGCATGGGGGAGAGTGAATGTGAGCTAGATTAGAGGGACACGCCTGGCTTTCCTGCCTATCCAACCCTAGAAGGTTTGGGTTTCATCACTGGGTATTTGAAGTAAAGCAATGGATTGATCGAGCCCTTCTCTAAGCCCATGTGCTTGGGGGCATTTTGTACAGCCCAAGGAGGGATTACTTCCCATCTCCACCCACTCTCCCGACCAGCCTGCACTATAGGCCCTTTGACATGCTTTCAGCATCAGCAAGAGGGAGGCTGAAGACTCAGTAAGACCACTTAATTTCCTTGACTATCTTCCTCCTTTCCACTGAAAAGCTAAAAGCCAGTCCCAGTAGCCAGAGATGATGGCCTGGTGCTAGGGTGACATTTTGGCAGCCCTCCATGCATTTACCCTTGATTTGGCACAAGGCCTTGCTGCTCTAGAACCAAGGCCTACCTTAGAGCTACAACAAGAGGCAACTCCCTGGCAGGTAAGCTACCGCAGAATGTAGGAAGAGGCAGCATTGGGAATGAGGTCATTTCCACTGGAAGACAGGGCCAGTCCCACCCAAGGGGAAGGAAGCTGTGGAGGGTGGTATCTGTAATTGCACTGCCTGCTGTGGCAGTTGTCAAAGAAAGTCAACTGCTCCTGGAGGACTGCAGAGCTATGGCCAGGTGGCAGGGCCCACTGAGAGGCCAAAGGGTCCCTGAACATCCTTGACCTTTCTGGAGCAGGCATTGTGTGCCCTGGTGGTGCTGCTGCGTGCATACCAGAAGGTGGGTGAATTGGCCCAAAATGCGGAGCTGATACCTGAGAAGGGGTCTGGACAGAGTACAAACAACCTTGGAAATGCCACTGGAGACTGCCAGGGGCGGGGAGTGCCCTGCCTTTGCTGGAGGCCTGGTTTGAAACCCACAACTGCAGTTTGTCTCAGTCCTTGCCGGCCTTAAATTCGGTGAGGTGGAGAGCGCCTCCGAAGTACACACTGAGTCCTGACCATCTAGCAGGAATGGAGCCGAAAGGCTCTGTGCTGAAGTGAAAGCGGTTTCTGCTCCTGGAAAGGGAGTTCTGGGCATTAATGCAGACAACCAGGCAGGTCTCTGGGGGTGGAGATAGCCTCCTCCCACCCTCTGGGGGCTATGATAATTTGATTCAGAAATGAACTGTCCTCTTGGCAGAAGACATAAATACTGACATGTGACACAGAAATCAATTGTCTTCAATTAAAAGGGCTGGAAAGAACTGAAAATTAAATATGAAGACGTTGGCTATAGTTAGAATTTAGGAAGCAACCAATTTCTTATAAGGATGCAGATAAGGTAAGGGAGGTGGGTGAATTTATTCAGATGGTAATAACTAGTATAAATGGAACAATGGAATGTGGTTAAAAAATATCTTCAGTTTCTGATAGATGTGATTAAAGAGTGCCTTCCAAAAAAGTGGTGGGAGTACCTTCCTGAACGCTGTTAAAAATAAGTGGTTCAGAGATGCCGATGACAGAGGCAAAGATGTCAAGTTCTTTTCCCATCCAAAGTCTCCAGGATGGATACTCAAAGTTCATTCCAGCTCTGACACTTAACCATCTATGTGAGACCTGAAAAGCATCAATGAACATTTCCAAAATATCTTCTGCAATGTTACTGATGCTGAAAGGTGTTCTGAGTTCATGGATTTCAAGTTTGTGCAATGAAAATAAAAGTGAAAGTTCCCTGCTAATGTGAATGTGTTCCTTTTTCTTTGAAAGGCTCTCTAATGAATAAAGGAGTAAAATAAAAATCTATAGTAGTGTACTTCTGTCAGCCTTTTGCCTAAATTTTTGATTCAATCCACATATTCCCCAGCATGTTGAAGTACTTCAAATCGGGGCTCCCAAGATAATATAAAGAGAGATGAGTTTAAAGGGTCTCTCAAATCATACGCAGAATTCCATAGGACTACATTTTAAGTAACATCGTCTTCTTAAATATGCTCTGCCTGTTAAGCCAAAATATTAACCAGATTGAAGAATCTCCTTATACCATTCGCTCACACTAGATACAGAGTTGCAAGACAATACCCAATTACCTCATTATGGCACTGTAAAAAAAAAGTTAAAAAAGCAATTTACTTTGATTTTTATTATTTCCTGCTACAGCTGAGGATATCCATGTTAGCAGATACATTTTTATTCTCATCATTCAGATCTTCCTTCTTTTGATACTGGCACAAAACGGCTATTCATTGTTTATTTCTCATCTGCTGTCTTCTCCCCCACTAAAATAACTCAAGTCACAGAATTCTTAGGGCCATGGAGTTGATCATGAAAAGGGACAAGAAAGGGATCATGAAATGATGAAAACTATTTTTGTTAAGTGCCTTTAAACACTGGATCTGAGAAAAAGTACCAACTAAATCAAAATGTATTTAAAATTATCTCTTTTGTGAAAAATGTAGCAAGCTGGAACTCTGTCAAGGCAAGTAAACAAGTTTTCTATGTATTACTGAAATTTATTTCATGACATAAACATCTTGTGGGGGGAAAGATGACCTATGCAATGACAAAGGGCCAGGCGGTTCTATGTGCAGCAGGGTTAGATCCATGTTACTTAAAAGGCCGTCCTCAGCTCAGCAGCAGTAGCAGCACCGGCAGACTGGAAATCAGGATGTGCAGCTGAACCATATCTCCAGGTAAAGCAGACTCACGTGCACAGCAAGTTTGAAAAGCACTGTGCAGTTTCCTCTCTCTTTTTATTGCCACCCTACTCTATCTAGGCTCTATTTTTTTTTTTTTCATCTGTACAATATAGTTTCTGATGACTCACAGTCCTGCTTCTTTCCCCAGGGTAAAGTCCACACTTTTAATCTGGCCTCAAACCATTCACGATCTGCCTGATCTCTAAAAATTTATTCTAAATCCATGTTAGAACTTGTCCATTTGAAGGCAGGGGGTAAAGAAAAAAGAAAAAAAAAGTAAAAACTTTACTAGTAGTTGCATGCAAGATTAACTATTTCTTGGTATGTTTGAATTGGATCCTTTTGTAAATTGTATCTCTCTTTCGCTTCAGGAAGTTTCAATATGAAAAAGAATCTTGTCAACATGAAGAAACTGTTACAGTAAAGAATAGTTAGGGCTTCCAGAAATATGCATGAAAATTCCATGGTAACCTAACAAATTCAGGTGGTTAGGGTGAGTTTTAAAAAATACCATGGTTTCGGAACTAAATCTACTCTGAATTCTTTTTCCTAAACAGCTTTTTTAAACACAATGCAAACTCATCTGTAGGGACATTCAGTTTACAACGATTCATTTGACAAACTTCCATGGTTTACATTTCAGCATTTCATCAACTGCAAAAACGATGAAATAATTCATGGGCCTAATATGCTTTTGAAAATAATATTTATGGTTTCTAAACACATACATTCATATAGTTTGAAATGAACATTTTAAGAAAGTTCAAGCTTATGCAAGTATTCTTTAATATCACAAATATATTAGTATTGTTGGGAATATCTGCACTATTAAAGGGTCTTTAATTTACCAAAGGGTTCAACACTAAGCTGTATTTTAAGTTTTAATTTTTTTTCCCGTCTAAAGAAGGGTCACAACTCATGCTGTACTCACACAGCTGCCTCTTGTAATCATGTGGATGAGAGGAGACACCAAAAGGGGCAAGTTCTAGAAATACATGGGGCAATTGACAGGTGTTCCTTACAGACTTCAGAACATCTGGTCAGATGTAAAGACACTTAAACATAGGATCAGCTCTCATCTGCATGTTGTTTTTTTCCCTTTTCATTCACACTGGAGAACATGTTATAACGAATACTTGGTTATGAATCAAAGGGCCTGGAAGTCCCTATAATTATTTTCTGAAACAGGGGAATTCTCTTATGAAAGTCTTCCAGTGGAGGGGGATAATTTAACATATTCATAAATATTTCACTTAGATTATTAACATACTTGCCAGGCAAAAGCAAACCAATGTTCTCCAGGTTTTGAGGCTATGAGAAAGTGGTGGGTTGCTACAGGCTTTTACTTTCAGCCAGAAAATACCACTGCCATTCCAGGATGAAGGCAGCACATGAGTTCTAGCCTTAAGGGGCAAGCCTGCTGTCCAGTCCTGAATTATTCTGGAGTCCCAGCTGGCTGCACGTATAAATTATTTGCATGACTAAGTAAAACATTTGAACTTGTATTTCCAAGGTTTTTAAAGGGTTATTTTGAGAACAAAATAATAAATGCAAATAAAAGAATGTAAAATGCTGTTCTATTTTTTATTTCTAATTTTGTTCAAGTCAAAATAAAACCCACATCACAGTCCAGGGTTGTCTCAAAACAATCACAGGTTCTTTGGCAATGTTAGAGTGAGTAATATGACTGCCATGCTAATTAACTACTCTTATAAGAAGTCACTAAGTGTTTGGAAATAGGAAAATAGACTAGAAAGGTGTTAGAGAACTTCATGTGAAAGAAACTGTCATGTTAGCCTAAGTCTTTAAAAAAAACCTCAGTAATAAAAACATAATTGAATAATTTTTCCTTATAATAAGTGGAAGTTAGTGGCATTTTTTCCAGGTATAAAGACAACTACCACACAAAAAATTTACAGAATTTACATAAACAGTAAAAGGGTATTATGCAAGAACGTCCTATTGTATTTTAGTGTAAGGTTATGAGGACAGATTAATAGTCAACTGTAGTCTCCTTCTGATGGGAAAAAATAGGATACACAAGAAAAAGCACTATTAAATAAGTTGAACGAGATGTTGCTAGTCCTGTAATCAAAGTAATCATTTCCCCGCTAATTCTTATGCACGTGTCAATTTCACATATTAAAAATATACACTATATTTTAAAAAAAACACTCTTCGATTTTTGCTGATCTGGGCAGAAAACTGAATACCACGGGAACTAAAATTTTGTTAAAAGGTAGCTTATAAAAATACACATCATCACAAGCTATACAGAACTTTAAAATCCAGTTACGAGTGGAGAAAGCCTGGAATTTCTTAATGTAAGTGAGGGCACTGTAAAACCAAAGGTAGAAGCATTTTAAGAGAATTTCAGCATTCTGGCATTTTCAAAGTTTCTAGTGTAGTATACAGTATCGCTCTAATACAGAGAGCTTTTCAGAATGTGGCTACAGCCAGAAAACCTCAGGTGGTGGGTTCCGTCGTCACACTTGATCTCGCAGGCGGGCGAGTCTCTGGGACAGCTCATCCTGCTCCGCCGAGGCCGCTTTGTACCCACGGAGCCGGTCTGCCCCTGCGGCAGCTCCATGTTGAGGTCTAGGCCGGCCTCGTCTTGCCATTTCCTGGAGCAGCATATCCACTTGGTTCTGGGGAGTGGTCAGCGTCGTTGTGCTGCTCATCGTGTCTCCATTTTGCTGCGTTTTGGACGTCCAGCGTCTTCAAACTGGTGCTCGAATTTGTCCATCAAGGCAGAGATCTTTTCCAATTCATGGTTTTTAACGTCGCATCCATGGATTTAACCACCCCGGCCATCGACTTAGTCACCTTGCCCATCGTCACCGCCGTCTGGACTCTGGCAGCCACCGCATCGACCCGCGCACTCATTCTCAAGAAATTCACCGCTTTTCTTCTGGCGAATGGCATTTTCAGCGTGTATCCTCGCAACTTCCATGTTGCCCTTCTGAATGGCCTTTTTAATTTTGGCCTTTTCGGCCTTTTCCTCCTTGTCGCATTTTTTGGCACTCCTGCTCAGTTCTTTGGCCGCGAACTTTAGGTTGAACAGGTGTTTCTCCATGTTGGACATGGTCAGACGGCTTGTCGGAGTCGGCGGCCGAGGCCCAGATGTACGCCGAAGGGAGGCAGAAAGGAGGTCCGCTCCCGTTGCCGCTCCTTTGTTTTGGTTGCACTTCCTGTTTCTGCCGCGCGGCGCAGACGGTGACGTCAGAGCCCGGCGCCGGGAGGCGCGGCCCGCGGGACGCACGGCCCAGGGGCGGGGAGGGGCGGAAGGCGCCAGGGGATGTCGCGGGAGGCGCGCTGGGGCGGGACCCGGAGCACCTGGTTGGTCACGCCAGACGTTGCCCGGGCTGACCACGGCGCTCGCTCTCTTCAGTGAGTTCCGCCCAGTTTTTAAAGTATTTAAGCATTAGTAGATACAAAAATTCGTGTTCACACACACTTTCTTAGGCACAAATCTACAGAAACGTACAGGATGTGTCTAGATCTGCACCTAAAAATACCCAAATTCCAAACTTGGCAAACCTTAATTTCTGGGCAGGGGGTTAAAAAACAGCAGTCAACTAAGTCAGAAAACTAAAGCTTTCGTTATTTGCATGGGTAACTTCTATTTTTCTCAGGGGAACCTGAAACCATGGATTGTTAATACATTAAAAAACAAAAGTTGTATCATTGTCCTACGTCTCAATCTTTGATTACAATTTAGATGGGAGTCCTGTGATATCCTTTCACCGATGGGTGAAAATGCCTTCAAAACCGTGGATCAGCACATTAATACCATGGCTGGAAGTTCAGCAACTATCACCCCCAAATCCTGTGATTTAGTAATAAAAAACTCCCATCATTTGCTGACATGATTCTATCCATTTGATGTTTTATAAATATCCAAGGAACTTCACTCACACTTAAGTTTGACATGCTAAATTGTCATTTTAAATTATGCTGGCAGAGAATGGTGAAGTATTGGGACGCACACCCACTTACATACATCAAAACTGTCACTATGTATTATACCCTTTAAAAATCCAGCCTTTCAGATGGCAGCAATGTGTGCAGAAGCTTTTTTCTTTTAGATTCTTCAGATACAACAATAAAATATAAGAAGACCCAACCTGCCCTAATGAGCTAGGTTGAAAATGATTACTAAGCACTAATTCTGTTTAGAGATCATTTTAATCCAGAATCTCATCATTCCTTTGGGCCTCCTGTGATAACTAGCCAAGGGTCTTGAACCACAAAATTAAAGTTGTTCTGGTATCACGTGAATTTTACTAAATCACAACTCTTATTACCTTACTCTATAGGCAGAAACGCTGAGCTGCTCTATGGCAGAGTGAGTCCCCATGCCCGATTCTTTCTCTCCCCTATATGCCAGTTAAACCAGAACGAAGCTTGGAAGTTGAGCATCATTTGTGTCATTCGATCAGTGTGGAAAATGAGAATTGATGCTCTTCCCTCTATACACTGTCCCTGCTGCCTGGGCTTCCACTCCATTCATCTTTGCCTATTGCCCCTCCACAAAAAACACCTTCTCCATGAGGCCTCTCAGGACCTTCCTCTCTGTGGTGCCACTGTACTCTACACCTCTGCCATAGCACACAGGGCAGACCTCCTGGCACGGAGTCTGTGGAGACAAATCACTTAATTATATTATGAACCAAGTGGAAGCAGAGAAGCCTTATTCTTTTTCTCTCATGTGCTTTTCACATAGTAGGTACTACACACATATGGCTTTGCTGAACTGAATTGTGGTTGGCAGAGGCTAGGATATTACCCTAGTTAGCAGCTTAGCCAAAATTACTTTTCTCTTCCCTAAAGTAGAACTCTTTCTTCACATGTGACATTTCTAGAAACAGAATATTAAAAAAAACGAACAAAGAGAAGAAATCTGTTTAAAGTGGGGACAAGAGGGCCTGCGCCCCCTTCTCTCCTTACTCTCATCCTACCCTCTTTTTCTTTTGGGTCCCTGGCTTTCCTTGCGGTTAGCAAACCAGTTCCTTAACCATGTTCTATAGTTTGCTTAATGACATTCAAATTCTGTGAGAGCGTTTGCAATACAATTATGAGAAACTTTGATAGACAATGAAGATAATGCTAACATTGATTAAGCAATGATGTGCCAGGCATTGTTCTGGGCACTTCATATGAATTAACTTATCTCATCCTCACAAACTTTATGAGATAGACACTATTAACACCTCTCCTTATGGGTAAGGAAACTGAAGCTAAGAGAGCTAAGTCTGTGACAATCCATCTGCGGAATGTTAGAAATAGGATTCCAGGTAGAGCAGGGACCAGTAATAAAACAATGGGGAATCCAATAAATTAACAAGAATAAATCCATCTCTGGATTAAAAGATTTACCAGCTGTTCTGAGAAGACTGAGAAGTTGCATTGACTGCAAGGTTAATATGATCTAAGTAAGGTTGTTAAGTCAACATCCACTGAAGCTACATTCATTGAATGATAGCAGATCTGCTCTTTAAGCTGGTCAGATAGTCTAGAGAATGAGGTGGAGTTCCAGGAGCTATATTTTCAGAGCAGTTTAGAAGGCAAAAGAAGGCTGCCCTCCTCCCTGAGCTAGGTACATTCCTTAGGCCCCTTGTCATTTTCTTTCTTCCATAACATCCTTACCATCTCCACTGTGTTCAATGTGATCTATACCAATGACTCTCACTTTACATTTCTAGACCAATTTCTTCGGAGCTCCAATATACCCAACTGTCCTGACACTAGAAAATTCAGGGTGCAAGACTTTTGGCAGCTCCTCCTCCTTAGTGAACACCTAGTCCTTCCCCGCAAGTCTGCTAACCCTTACTTGCTAAATGGCACCTCCATTCATCTTGTTTTTCAAGTCAGACTCAGGAACAGTCCTGGATGACCCCCTTCTCTCTAGCTATATCTCCTCTCCAAGTTTTCCCATTATTTACATTCCATTGAAGGTGAAACCTTCAGGCTGTTCAAATTAGTATGCTTTTTTCATGTATCTAGTCAACAAGAGATTATTTTGGGTTTCTGAAAGATTATCAAAGGAGACTTTGGTCCTTCAACAATTCTGGTTGCTCATGAAACCTTCTGGATACAATTCATGGTATAAAAAAATATACAGTCTACAGTCACTGAACAGTCAGAACTTCTGTAGTAACACTGCTGCCTTCTGACATTCATAGCCAAAGTAGAAAGTTTAATTTAGGGACTGTAAGAAAATTTTGATTAACGTGCAGACATTCTAGAAAGCCAGGAATCACAATCAAATCGGTTAATTATTATTTTTATTTTCGATACCATTTTCAACAGGATACTGGCAGAAACTTAATACCCACTTTTAGAAAAAATGGGAAATGTCATATACTGTTAGAGTACAAATTATATAACTTTGCATCGGTTAATTATTTTATCATAAAATGGGGAAAAATTTGCTACAATTTGGCACATATGGCCTATTTCTTTTCTTTCCTTTGAACCAATACAAAAGGTTAAACTTGAGATATTTAAGCAGGATCTGTGGCTTGATTTCACTGGAAAGAATCATTTGCTAAATCTAAAAACACTAAAATAAAAAGGAAAGAAATGGATATGAAAAATAATGTTATCATTTATGTTAAATATTCTTGGATTCTCATAGTAGTTTCTAGTGGTATTGAAATGTACTATGAATTCTTTTTCTAAACTTCTCCTCACTTACCACAAGTTGTATCTAT
Organism: Eonycteris spelaea; assembly: GCA_003508835.1. Taxonomy (NCBI): domain Eukaryota; kingdom Metazoa; phylum Chordata; class Mammalia; order Chiroptera; family Pteropodidae; genus Eonycteris; species Eonycteris spelaea. Next base: position 81,994 of record PUFA01000380.1, on the reverse strand, counting down.
GTGTATATTTATGTTGATTTGTTCAGTAGCAGTTGGTCTTTTAGATCTTTTTATAGTGGCATTTTGGTTCACAACCTCGTACCTGGTACCAATCAATCTCTGGGACGCACAGATACTCAATAAATTCCTATTGAAGGTATAAATAGTCATTCTTCACAGCAAATCTTTATTATACTCCCTCTTTTCTTTTAAAGAAAAGCTTACTTTGAAGCACGTACAATATGGCTATCTGCTGGAAATTAATAGGTCATCCTTAAGACATCAGTCTGGATGGAGAGTGATTCATGACTACAAACCTGGCCAGGACAGGACTGCACGCTGCCCTAGTCAGCCAGGCTGCATCTGCGACCCTCTGCAGGAAACTGGAAGCTGACTGCTCTCACATGACTTTTTAAAAACTTACAACTCGTAAGTTAAAAAATAGTTAATGTGCACACTAGCCAGTATATTTTGTTGCATATTAAAACCCTCCTCTTGGAGCACCTTCTGTGTGTAATGGAAGCAGATGGTTACAAATTGTGAGCTCCCCAGGGCCACATTAGATTGAGTTCTAGGAGATGCCAGTGGAGGGAACAGCCTTTGTGTTTTTTAATTGCTGCTCCTGGAATAAGTGTGTCACTGACACACTCAAATCCTTAATGCTCTATTTTATCTGCCATAAGACTCATCTTTTATGTGCATCATATTGTAGTTAAATTTAACTTAAGGAAGTCAAGTGATTTAAAATACCCAGGGTCATAGAATAGAGAGTATGAGTTCTAACAACTGCATATTCTGAGAACAATTTAAAGTTTTTCAAATTCTAGTTTATTCTACACAATATACATAAGGAGTCGCTGGCCATTAATGCCCATGCAAAGCTAAGCCTGGAAGTATCTTTTGGTCAAGAAAGGGCTTAGTTTTCATTTTGAGCCAACATATAACATTTTTTTAGTTTTAAGTGGTATCTTAGTTAGGAACCAAAATGGTATTAGAAATCAACTATAATAACTCAATGAATCCTACTGGAAATAATTTAACACTTATAGTTATAATGTAAAAAGTCTCTAACAAAGCTGAAGCATTCTGGTTACTTCTATACTTCTATAATGTACTATTACAGTGTTCAATTCTCTAAGACAGGGCCATCATTTGCAAAATGTACTTACAGAACTTTTTTTTTTTTTTAAGTATATGGTTAAGTTTTTTTCTTTCCTCCTTTCTTTGGGGAAGAGGCCCTCTCCCTCAAACTCAGATAATTACCCTGAAACTGGCAATTCTGCTCCTCTGGCTATGATAAGGGTCACTGAAGCTCAGCGTTCTTCTTGGTCCATTGTAGGCAGGAATGGCTTTAGGCCAGGCAAGGCCCTTAGAGTCTGAGAGGGAGGGGACCTTTAACCCAAGAGGGTTTTTCCTTTAAGAAACATATTAACCCAGCCTGTTTTCCTTTACTACCTTAATAGGCAAATCAATAATAAAGACATAACTAGATATATGATTTAAATAATAAGTTTGTATCTTCTTTTTTTCCTTGTCTAGGGACAGAGGCGGCATTTCGGTGGGATATCGAGACCCTGTTCTGATTGAGACAGAGAAGGAAAGAGCTCCTGAAACCCCAATAGGCAGGGACTACGACCCTCCTTAGCAGGAAGCAGATACAGAAAAAAACTTCTTGTCCCTCAACATCCATGCAAATAAGAAGGGTTTCATGGCTCTTAGAAAAAACGATTAGGCAGGAAAGTTAATAGGGGTTTTGGGTCCACCTGCAAAAACACTGAGGTAATTTTATTCTAGAAAGGGTCTGCCCCAGTCCGCCCACAATTAAGCAAGCTGGAAAGCACTTTTGGGTTAAAAATAACTCATACAAGGAAACAAGTAAGCAGAAAATTGGGCACTAGTTTCAGCCAGTCACTTGCACATGAGCAATGAAGCCCACAACGACCTTCAATTCACTTGAGCCTCATTATACGGTCATTATAACATAATGTATCTGCCTGAAAGTCATTAATATCATTATAACAGACTGAATTCTGGAATGAACATGCACAGAAAGCAAATGATGAGTCACTGACTCCTGTCCATCTTCGTTGTCAATCAAGAAAGCCGATTCCTCTAAGAAAAGTAACCACCCACAGCAAGTAGGAATAAAACCCCCAAAGACTTTGTTACTGGGCCTTTGAGCCTGTGAGCCCTTTGTGGGCTTGTCTTGCTTGGGCCCCGTTTCCACATTTGGAAGTATACTGTTGCCTTGCTTTCCCTTCCAATAAAGCTATTCTTTTGCTGCTGTATGTCAGTGTCTTGCTCAATTCTTTGTTCAAGACATTAAGAGCCTGGACAAAGTGTCAAGAGGAAAACCTCACTCTCCGGTAACATCTGTGGACTAAAGGAGGCCAAAGATAGACATTTTAAAAAGAAATATTAACTTTAAAATTGCTTTAAATTAAGTAATCATATACAAAATATCTGAATTAAAACATAATGAACATGCCTTCTTGTTCTATTGTATTTGATAGAATTGGGCTAGAAACTACCAGCTCATGCCTGTATTCCACAAATATTTCCTGACTTCAAGGCTCGGGATTGAATAACTTGGGAGGGGGTAGATAAGTAATTGGAAGACATGATGCATTTCTAATGTTGCATAAAGCAGAGGTATTTATTTCCCCTAGCATTTCTTCTCATGGAAGGCTCTCCACAATCAGAGCATAGAGGTGTGGCTGAGCTTCCCTGATCAATTTGACGAGTGAAGCATTCTAGCAGCTATTTTTTTTTTTCTGAAAATCACTAGGCTGCCTTGGGACATAATTAACCACGTCCTAAATATAACTAATCCTAGCCAAGATTAACATTTTTGAAACAATACTGAATAGTAAATTTTAGCATACGGCAGGAGAAAGAAAATGTATTTTAGTTTAGAAGTTAAAAGAATTCAAAGCTCATTAAATGTCAACTTACGCTAATGTACAAGACTGCAAATTCTTCCACGTCATTTACATGAAATAAAATTGAAAAAACAGGCACAAACTGCACTCAACATGGTTCCTGGTCATTGGAAGCATTCTGGTGTTGCCTCTTTCTGTAGCTGTCCACCATTGTGTGTCACAGCTGTCATTTCCCAGCAGGTCCCACCGTTTTCCCATCCTCACAAGGGAGCTGACTGCAAGATGTTAACTATGAGAAGCATGTTAACTATGAGAAGCATTTAGGGCAGGGAGAAAGGAACTTGAGGACTTCCAGACAAGACAGTCTCTGAGAGGGAGTGCCCAGTGAGCTGCTCTGTTTTCAGAGACCAAAAATACTGACTTATTTAGATCACACTGATGCAGGACAGGGCAAATTTCCCTGAGTGGGGGGAGACTCAAGCTCTGCACTGAGAGAGAAGAGGGTTACGCATAAGAAAGAATTCAAACACATGCCAAAGTTAGAACCAAAAGTTTATTAGAGAAGGGGAAAAGCAAAGACAAAAAGCCTAGACAAGGGGAAAAAAGTCCTGAGTGTCAAGGAATCCAGTTCATATATCAGTCTTTAGTTCCATGAGTTACAGTTTAAAGACTTTGTTTACCCATGACTAACATACAGGGAGGAAGAGGAAGAGGAAGGGAAGAGTTGCAGTGTGAAAGGGCTGATGGCAGTTCCCAGCCTTTACTCTGCAGGTTCCTTACGGCTTGAGCCATAGGGAATGAATGATTTCATGTTGTGTAGGGCAGCCACTTAAAGACTATTTTTCCTGTTTTCCTTTCACGGTGTGGGAAATGGGTTGTCAGCAGTCCCAGCAGAAATCTTCCTTTGTTCTCTAGGTTTCCTTGTGGTCTGGCTGCAGGGCTGATCAGCATATTCAGTCTCTGAATATAGCTTGATTTAACATTTTAGTTCTCTTGCCTCCTACCTACATTAAGACCATGTGTCAGAGATGGAAATGGAATGAGAAATGGACCTTCTGATCTATGCTCAGCTCACGCTGAGTTCTTATTTGAAGATATCTGAGATGGAAAAATGACCTATTAAAGTCCTGTCAATTTCAGAAGACGTATTTAGTCACTGCATATATCAGCAGAGAGTCACGGCAAGGTGATTTTTTCCTTAACGATTACCACCTGCCTCAGGTAGCTGGTATGAAGAATCTTTCATTCCTTCTTCACAGAAATCATGTGTAACACTCTGGATTCACATTAATATGAAGTAGGATAACAAACGGTGGTATACCATATACTTAATTGTTGTCATATGAATAAAACTATAAGCAAACAAATTATATTTATGCTTAGATTGTCCTAAGTTAATACAATAATAGAATAAAGCCTGTATTTCAAAGGTAGCTTTTTGTTGATATCAGGGATCCTAATTATTATGTTATCAGTGGAGTTTCATATGACAAGGAGAAAATTCTGAGATGTCCGAAATTAAATTTCAGCAGAATAGGGTGGAAGGAAGAGACCAAAAGTGGTTAATCAGTTAACAACTGCAGGGCCAACTAACAAGACTGTTCACATTCCCCAGTGCATGCTGGAATTTCAGATTAACTTCCAGGTGGCTATTTCTGCCATTATCTAAAAGAGAATAGCCAGGCACCATCAAACCTCACAAGCCTTCCCTTCTTGTTTACACAGGAACTTTCCCATCCACTACCCACAGCTAATCCACAGGAAAAACACTTTTTCCCTGTCCTCTGCACCTGTCCCAGAACTGGTCTCTCACTTCAGCTTCTCCCACCCCCTTTATCGAAAGCCAATGTAAATTCTTTCAGAATGGCTTACATATTTTCCCCCACCACTTGATGTATAAAAATGCTCAGCATCTCCAGGATGGTAGATATGCTTGCCTTTTTTGCCTTTTTCCACTGGCACTGCTGGTAATTAGACTTCACGCCCCAGGACTTGTTTTTGTTGTTGTTGTTGTTGTTTTTGTTTTGTGTTTTGTTTTGTTTTCATTTTCTCTTGCTAGTATTGGCATAGTCTATTAAAAAGACTTTCAGCTGTGGAAGTTAAAATGTTTCACAGGTGTTAGAATGACATTCGAGTCTAATCACTGACATACTACCTTAAGAAAGATTTTTCTTTTTTGAATGCTTTAATATGCATTATCGAAGAGTAGCATTTTTTACTCCCTAAATCCTATTTTAAAAGCTTTAATTACATTTCTTGATATCGTGAACACATCCTCCTTGTTTATTAGGAGGAGGGGAGTACTGTGTAATGTACTGCTACAGTGTTTGGGTTTCTCCCAGACAGTAGGACAGTCTCCCTAAAGGAGATCATGTAGTAGCAGGTATCAGCACTTCATTCCTTTTTACAGGTGAGTAATAATATTCCATTTTATGGACAGGCCGCATTTTGTTTCTCTAGCATATCATAGACATCTGCATTCTTTCCAGTTTCTGGCTATTTTGAATAATACTGCTATGAATAGCTATTGTGCCTTTATTTGAACTTTAGAAAAACTGATTTTGTATATTGAGAACAGTGGACTATGAATGGTAGAGAAAGAAAAAGAACAGTTATATATGAAAGCCCATTCATGTAACAAATATATTTTGATCACCTATGTGCCAGGCATTGTTCCAGGCACAATGGTAAACAATAATTCCATGTGAGCAGTCAACAACGGCATACTAATCCATAGACAATGAAGAGCTTAAAATTTGATTAGATTTAGTTATTTATTCAACAAGTATTTAATGAGATGTTACTGTGTCAGGCACTGCATGGAGAACAATTCAAAATCCTATGGAAATAGCTTCTTATAAAATTACCTATTGATATACGTCAATTATGTCTTAATAAGGCTGGAAAAAATAAACACCCCTGAAAAGTCCCCTAAACAGACAAAACATTTTTTACCCGCCAATTTCCATAAAAATTTTTGTTAGAGAAAGATATATTTTCAGTATGGGAACAACGTTTTGAATAAGCATTTCTGCTTTTCTGTTTCTTCCTTTTTCTTTCTTGAACTGGTTTAAATAAGATAAAGAATATGCAGAATCTAAAGCTTTATAGGTGTCAGCAGTGTACCTATATTGTCACCAAACTTAAGCACGTTGACAGTTCACTTCATCGGGTAAGGAGTACTGAAGGGAACCAAAGTTTTGCCACCCTAAAGCTGCCTTTTTGGACGTTTATTTTAAGCTGGTTATTAAGAAACAAAAGACTCAGAAAGAAATTTTGACCTTCCCCTTTCATGTCTAAGAGATTCAGATGTAAAACCTGATCTAGGAGGGGAACCTTAGCATTATCACCTTAGTATTAGACTGGAAGACTCTAGGCAGGAGCCTGTTGATTAGCTCCCCTGCCCGAGGTGTCCCATTGTTTCCTGAGTTGCCAAGCAAAAAAACACACCTGCTAAGTGTGTTCCACTCTTCCTCAATTACCTGCAAATTGCCCATTTTCACTTTAAAATCTAAGATCCCATTATCTTCCTTTCTCCTTTGTCCAAAATGTAATATATTTGCCTCATTGTCTTTGGAATTTTCATACTATGTGAATTCTTGTGCGAAAATAATAAAATTTTGATTTTGTCCTGTTGATCTGTCTCTGTTAATTTAATTATTAACTCAGCTAGAAGAACCTGGAAGATGGAAGAAAAACTATTATATTTTTAGCCCCCCAAATATTAACTTCTATCCTGCAATCATTTATCACTTATAAATGGAGTCTGTCTCTCTGTTTCTTGCCCCTTTATTATTAAATAGAAAGGCCCTAAAATTAGGCAGATTCAAATGATCAGTAGTCTCCAAATTAATTTCGTTGAGGTGCCTAAGTTAAAACCTAACAAGCCAACTGCAGTAGTGGGGGACTCAAATGAAAAGTTGATGAGAATGACTTTAGGATCTGGAAAATGGGTGCCCGTGACAAGTTTAGAGCCAGGATTCAACATTTTCATGTTACCATCTGACAGTACCTGATGCACAGTTGATGCTCCCATAATATTTGTTGAACTTTTAGCCTACAATAGTTTTTAAAATCTTTAGGTTTAAAATTTGAAATTGTGGATAAATCAAGTAATAGTCTAGCATGGTATAGTTCTGTACCTTAGATGCTTTTGTTTCCATCTCAGTAAAATGGAGTTAATAGACTTTTTAATTTACCTCCCTATTTCATTTATTTTTAAAAATTAAAAAATTTTTTTGCTATCATCTACAGCACCTAGTATTCCTAGGTGGTGTTCCATCCAAGTACTAACCAGGCCCAACCCTGCTTAGCTTCCGAGATCAGAAGAGATCGGGCACATTCATGGTGGCATGGCCGTAGTTTAAAAAATTTATTGGGGTGATATTGGTCAATAAAATTATATAGGTTTTGAGTGTATAATTCTATAGTCATCATCTGTATATCATATGTTTTAAAATTTTAATTAGTTTCAAGTACACAGTACATTGGTTAGACATCTATATGTTCATAAAATGATCCCCCCAATTGCTCCCTCCCTCCCCTGACCCTCCACCTAGCCAACGTTAATGCTAACTGCATTCCCTATGCATGCTCCCCATCCCGTGACCATCCATCACTACTAATTTGTACTTCTTTAACCCTTCACCCCATTCTCCCAGCCCCCAAACCCCCTCCCCTGTCTGTCACCAAATTGTCCACTATATTTGTGAGTCTGTTTTTGATTAGTTTGTTCTTTTTATTCCTTAGATTCTGCATATAAGTGAAATCATATAGTGTTTATCTTTCTCTGTCTGACTTAAATACCTTCTAGGTCCATCAAAGCAATATCTTTTTCCATCCCTTCCTTTTCATATGTAGGGGTCTTGTTTTCTTATCCTTTCAGCCACTTATCTTTTGGTTGGAGCACTTAATTCTTTTCCATTTAAGGTACTTATTGATAGGAATGTAGTTGTTACCATTCTTTATTCCTGTTTTTGATACATTTTTTCTTCTTAAAGAAGTCCTCCAACATTTCCTGTAATACTGGCTTGGTGGTGATAAATTCCTTTAGCTTATTTTTGTCTGGGAAGCTCTTTATCTGTCCTTCAACTCTAAATGATAGCTTTGCTGGATAAATTATTCTTGGTTGTAGATCCTGGGTCTTCATCCTGTGAATATTTTTTGCCAAGCCCTTCTGTCCTGCATAGTTTCTTTTGAGAAATCAGCTGCCAGTCTTATGGGTGTTCCCTTATAAGTAATTACTGTTTTCTCTTGCTGCTTTTAATATTCTTTCTTTGTATTTAACCTTTGGCATTTTAATTATGATGTGTCTTGGTGTGGGCCTCTTTGGATCCCTGATTTTTGGAATTCTCTGAGCTTCCTGGGGTTTTATGTCCATTTCCTTCACCAGGTTAGGGAAGTTTTCCATCATTATTTCTTCAAACAGCTGTTCAACATCTTGATTTTCTTCAGTTACCAATCAGATGAATATTTGGAGCCTTAATAGTGTCCCATATCTCCTTAAATTATTTTTATAGTCTTGGCATCTTTTCTTGCCATTCTGATTGTGTGTCCTTGGCTTTCCTGTCCTCTAGATAGGGCATTTGATCCTTTTCTTTATTCACTTTGTTTATTCCTTTGTTTATTCCATTTAATATACTTCTCATCTCAGATAATGTGTTCTTCATTTCAGACTGGTTCCCTTTTATAATTTCCATTTCCATTTTATGTTTTTTTATCTCTTTGTGGTTTCTCTACACTTCCCAAAAGTTCATTGAGCATCTTTATAACCAGTGTTTTGAACTCTGCATCTGTTAGATTACTTGACTCCATTATATCTGGATCTCTGTTCTGTTCTCTCATATGGTTTCTGCTTCTTTGTTTCCATTTTGGCTGCCTTTTGTGTCTGTTTCTATGTACTAAGCAAAGCTCCTAAGTCTCCCAGTCTTATTAGTGTGGATTTGTGAAGTAGGTGTCCAGTGGCACAGTCCTGAGAGGGGTTCAGCTGCAGGCCAAATTTAGCCCAAGCCTGTGCCCCTCTGGGGCCACCTGTTAAGATTCAGCAAGCAATCCACAGATGCTGTGCTTATAGTTGCCTCAAAAGGCCACACCAGAAACCAAGGCCAGCTGCCTTCAGTGTGAGTCTATATGCTGCTCACAAGGAGCACCTGACTCGCTGAGGCTATACCTGGATGTGGCTTGGGCGGGGACACAAGTTTGGGGAGGTGGGGTTTTAGGGAATCCTCTGGGCGGAGTGACCTCTGTTATCCAGTTTGATGACGTCACAGCTATGGTGGCACTGTGTTCCCTAATGGGAGTGGGGAAGGCTCAACAGGGAACAATAGATACTGCTGGCACTTCTGTACAGAGCGAGTCTTGCTTAAGTCCTCACTCTGACAACTCAGTGTCTCCCTGTAAGTCCCTGGTGCCCCCTGTGTGCAGCTGATCGGCACTAGTGCTCAGAGTGAGCAGGTCCGTCACTGGGAAAATCTGCTCATGGACACGGCCCCTTTAAGAGGCTTCTGCAGCTGCCGCTGCCTCGGTCTCACTCAGCCACTTGGGACCTGGCAGCCCCGCATCCTCATCCCATCCTACCTTCTGCTGTTGCAGGGTGCTTTCTTGGATTTCTCCCTAATTGTATGGCTTGTTCATCCCAGGTGATTTCTCTTTTCTGTTGCTCCTTGTTTCCATCACAACTTTGATTTGGTCACCAGAGGAATGAACAGAGCCTCTATCACCTATGCCACTTTTTTTTTTTCATCTCCTGTACATCATATCGTGTGTTTACTGCCCAAAGTCAAATCTCCTTCTGCCACCATATATTTGACCCTCTTTACTCTTTTCTACTGCCCATCTACCCCCCTTTCCCTCTGGTAACCACTGTACTGTCTTCTGTTGTCTGTGTCTATGAGTTTTTGTTTGTCTTGTTTGTTGATTTCAGTTTTTATATCCTACATATGAGTGAAATCATTTGACTTTTGACTTTCTCTGTCTGAATTATTTCACTTAGCACAATATTCTCAAGATCTATCCATGTTGTTGCAAATGACAGTATTTCATCTTTTCTCATGGCTGGGTAGTATTCCATTGTATATATGTACCACATCTTCTTTATTTAATCATCTATCAAAGGACATTTCAGTTTCCATGTCTTGGCTACCATGAATAATGCTGCAATGAACATAGGGGTACATATATCCTTATAATAAATGTTTTCAAAATTTTGGGGTAAATACACAGAAGAGGGATTGTTGGGTCATATGATAATTCTATTCTTAAATTTTTGAGGACCCTCCAGATTGTTTCCCTGTTGGCTGTTCCAACTTACATTCCTGCCAGCAGTGTAATGAGGGCTCCTTTTCCATCCACAACCTCTCCAACAAATGTTATTCCTTGTCTTGTTTGATAATAGCCATTCTAACAGGTATGAGGTACTATCTCATTCTGATTTTGATTTGCATTTCCATAAGAGCTAGTGAAATTGAGCACCTGTTCATGTGTCTATTGGCCGTTTGTATGCCTTCTTGGGGAAAGTGTCTGTTCAGGTCCTCTGCCCATTTTTAAATTGGATTTGTTTTTTTTGTTGTCGAGTTGTGTGAGTCCTTTATATATTTTGGATATTAACCCCTTATCAGAGGTATTGTTTGCAAATAACTTCTCCCATTCTGTTATTTTTGTTTTGCTGATGATTTCTTTTGCTCTGAAGAAGCTTTTTAATTTGATATAGTCCCATCATTTATTTTTGCTTTTACTTCCCTCACCTTTGAAGTCAAATTCATAAAATCCTCTCTGACATCAATGTCCATAAATTTAGTACCTATGTTTTCCTCTATGTATTTTATTGTTTTGGGTCTTATATTTAAGTCTTTGATCCATTTTGAGTTAATTTTTGTGTATGGTGACAAATAGCAGTCTAGTTTCATTTTTTTGCATGTGGCTTTCCATTTTTTTCCAGTGCCATTTATTGAAATTCATCGAAAAGGCTTTCTTTTCTCCATTGCATATTTTTGGCTCCTCTGTCGAAAATTACTTGTCTATATACGTGGGTTTATTTCTGGGCTCTCAATTCTGTTCCATTGGTCTGTCTTTTTTTTTTTTTTTATTGCCAATACCATGCTGTTTTGATTATTGTTGCTTTGAATATAATTTGAAATTAGAGTGTGATAACTCTGGCATTGTTCTTTTTTCTCGGGATTGCATAGGCTACTTGGGATCTTTTGTGGTTCCATACAAATCTAATGATTTTTTGGTTCTATTTATTTAAAAAATATAATTCACATTATGACAGGGATTGTGTTAAATCTGTATATTGCTTTGGGTAAAATGGCCATTTTATTGACGTTGATTCTTCTAATCCATGAACATGAAATACCTTTGTGTTTTCTTCAATTTTTAAAATAATGTCTTGTAGTTTTCAGTGTACAGGTTTTTCACATCCTTTGTTAAGTTCATTCTTTGGTATTTTATTCTTTTTGTTGGAATTGCAAAAGGAATTTTTTTTCATTCCTTTTTCCAAAATTTCATTGTTAGTATATAGGAATGCAGTGGATTTTTGCACACTTTTTGTTTCCTGCAACTTTACTGTATTTCTTTATTGTTTCTAATAGTTTTTTTGGCAGAGTCTTTAGGGTTTTCTATACAATTTTACTTCTTCCTTCTCAATATGGATGCCTTTTATTTCTTTCTCTTGACTGATTGCTTGGGCTAGGATTATAATATTGTGTTGAATAATAGTGGTGAGAGTGGGCATCCTTGTCTTTTTCCTGGTCTGAGAGAAAAACCTTTCAGTTATTCACCACTAAGTATGATATTAGCTGAGGGTTTGTCATATGTGACTTTTATTATGTTGAGATACTTTCCTTCTATGTTCATTTTATTGAGTGTTTTAATCATAAGTGGATGCTGTCTCTTGTCAAATGTTTTTTCCGCATCTATTGATACGATCATGATTTTTATCTTTTATTTTGTTTATGTGGTGTATAACGTTGATCAATTTGCTTATGTTAAGCCATCCTTTCACCCCTGGAATGAACCCCACTTGATTCTGATATATAATCTTTGTAATGTATTGTTGTATTTGATTCACTAGTATGTTGTTTAGGATTTTTGAATCTGTGCTCATCAGAGGTATTGGGTGAAGTTTTCCTTTTTATATGTTACCCTTGCCAGGTTTTGGTATCAGGGTAATATTGGCCTCATAAAATGAGTTAGGAAGTATTGTCTCTTCTTCATTTTTCTTTGGAAGAGTTTGAGAATAGGTATTAAATCTTCTAGTGAATTCACTAGTGAAGCCATCTGGTCCTGAACTTTTACTTTTGAGGAGGTTTTTGATGATTGTTTTAATTTCCTTACTATTGATCAGTATATTTAGGTTTTCCAGGTCTTTATGATTCGGTTTAGGAAGATTATATATTTCTAAGAAGTTGTCCATTTCTTCTAGGTTATTGAATTTTATGACATATACTCTTTCATAATATTCTTGCATGATCCTCTTTATTTCTGTGGTGTCTGTTGTAACTTCTCCTTCATTTCTGATTTTGTCTATTTGAGTCTTTTTTCTTTTTTTTTTTCTTAGTGAGTCTAGCCTGGGGTTTATCCATCTTATTAATCTTTACAGGGAACCAATTCTTTGTTCATTAATTTCTCAACCATCTTTTTGTTCTCTATTTCAATTAATTCTGCTCTAATTTTATTATTTCCTTCCTTCTGCTGACTTTGGGTATCATTTGTTCTCCTTTTTATAGTTCTTTAAGATACAATATTAGGTTGTTTATTTGGGAATTTTCTTGAGATAGGCCTATAATGATATAAACGTCTTTCTTATTATCACTTTTGCTGCATCCCAAAAGTTTCGATATGTTGTGTAGTCATTCTCATTTTTCCATACTTATCTTTTGGTGTGTCCTCTTTCTTCCAGTCATTCTTTAGTAGCATGTTGTTAAATCTGCACATATTTGTTGTTTTTCCCACTTTCTTTTTGCAGTCGATTTCCAATGTCAAAGCATTGTGGTTGGAGAATATGCTTAGTATGATTTCAATCTTCTTAAATTTGTTGAGGATAGTTTGTGTCCTAACATGTGGTCTCTTTTGAGAATGTTCCATGTGCACTGGAGAAGAATGTATATTCTAGTTTTCGAAAATGAAAGGCTCTGTAAATGTCGATTATGTCTATTTGGTCTAATGTGTCATTTAAGGCCGACATTTCCTTGTTGATTTTCTGTTTGAATGATCTAGCCATAGCCGACAGTGGGGTGTTTAGGTCCCCTACTATAATTGTGTTGTTGCCAGCTTCTCTCTTTAGTTCTGTTAGCAGTTTCTTTACATATTTTGGTGTTCCTTGATTGGTTATAGATATTAATAAGTCTTCTTGATGTATTGTCCCATTTATCATTATAAAATGTCCATTTTTGTCTCTTGGTAACTTTTTAATCTTAAAATCTATTTTGTCAGATATAAGTGTGGCTCCACCAGCTTTCCTCTGGATGCCATGTGCATGGAGCATCATTTTCCATCCTTTCATTCTGAGTCTGTATTTGTCTTTTCAGCTGAGATGTGTCTCCTGAAGGCAGCATACGGCTGGGCTTTGTTTTTTGATCCAATCTGCTGCTCCTTGACTTTTGATTGGTGAGTTCAGTCCATTTACATTTGGGGTGATTACTGATGTATGAGGATTTCCTATAGCCACTTTATGTTTTGTTTTCTGGTAGCTCTGATCTCCATTGAGTCTTTTGCCTATGCTTCTGTGTGTTATTTTGGTTTGATGTGTTATGTTTTTTCCTCTATTTCCTCTTTTTAAAAATATTATTTGAAAAATAGACTTTGGGTTAGTGTGAGGATCAATAATGTTAACTCATGTAATGTACATAAAATAGCTACCCAAATGGTAAGTTTTGATGATGAGCTATTTTGCAGCTATACTTTGAAGCTTAGAAATACAGGGCAGCCTTCTTAAGTTATTCACAAACTATGTACTTTGTTAATAGTAGTATTTAGGTTTTCAACTTGAGTTCCCTGGGTTCCTTGGAAGTGTTTCAAAGAATTCAGCAAACACTTAAAAAACTATTTATACATATATACTCTCATACAAACAAATGTCTTAAGCACCGTATTGTAGTTTGTGGGTACCACTAATGTGTTAACTTGTTCTGCTACATTGTTTTTCTTTAGACTTCTAATCACATTTATACATATAGTATATTTTTCTTCTCCCTAGATTTTATTATGATTAAGTTCAAATGTACAGATTTGAAATAATTTTACAGTGAAGCTTAAATACCCACCATCTAGGTTCTGACATTACCATTTTACTGTAAAAAAAAATCACATATCTATCCACTTATACATCTTATTTTTTGATGCATTTCAAAGAAATTGCAGATGGTAGTACAATTTCTCCTAAATACTTTAGTAGGTGGATCTTACCTAGATATCAATATTTGTTTGGTTTTTAACATGTAATATTTAGATTCATATAAACACAATCTAAAGTGTACATTTGCTGAGTTTTGACACATGCATACACCTATGTAACCCAAACAATCAAGATACTATGCACATATATCAACTTCTTGCAGATGTGTTGTTATTTGGAAGGAAGGTTGTAGTAGTACCCTGGCCATTGTTTAGATGACGTAGCACCTGTCCTGTAGTATAACAGTGAAGGGAGGTCCCCATAGGCACATAAGATGCAGCGTCCAGCCTCATCAAAGGCCACCCTAACCACCACAACTTCATAGGTGAGAAAGTGACACATTTCCACACTATATTTCTGTCTTATAGACAGTATTTGTGCCTGGAAAAATTGAAGTGTCTATCAGACTTCATGTTTTTGTTAAAGATTATGAAAAGTTGTTAGAGGCTATTAAGAATTCAAACTTGGAATAAAATTTCTTATAGTTCTCCTTTTTACATTTCTGCATAATTTAACTTAAAATGTTTCTTGTGATTACAAAGTAAAATTTTTAAAAACCCACATTTTTGCTACCATTTGCTACTACTCATCTACATAAACCGGAATATTTCCATATACTCCTACCCCGGCAGAAAGAAACTAGATGTTGAGCCCAGTGAAAGACTCAACTGTCATCTGTGAACACTGAATTTCAATCTTGTTTTTTATCAAAGTGGGCATAGAGATCTTATAAAAAGTAAATGTGATCAATACGAACATCTAAAATAAATTGAACTCTAATAGAATATCACTTTAGTGTGCTATATTTATTCTAATAAAATACCAGTTCTATTTGGTATTTGTTGTAAATTGCATTTGGTTCTATGGCTACAAATTGTAGAAACTGGCTCTTGTCTTTAAACTGGGCCCTGTGGAGTTGGTGCCAACTGATGGGCCACGAAGGAGCCCAGGAGAGGCTAAGGCTAGTTGGGCTCCTCACTGCCACTCACCCCTCCTCACTACTAACACCGCATGTGGGATACTGTTTGACAAAAGATTCTACTTCTAAATGATAAGTGGAAAAATATAGCTCTAAGACAGAAAAACATTAAAATTTTTTTAAAACCATAGTCACAGCCTTCAAAACAAATCTAACACTATCCAGTGAATGCGAAACATCATCAGAAACTAGTGCGACATGCTTTAAGGTCAAGGACTTGGAACTCCACCTGGTCCCAGAGTCCTCTCTTCTATGGGAAGTCTAAGGATTCAATGAGGTATTTCATGGGAATCCACCAGGATTCTCCGCTCAAGGGAGTAGATTTTCTGAAAGATTTGAAAAATCAATTTATACAGTGTGAGATAATAGAAAAAATATATATAATACTGGTCTCTGCCCCTGGTGCCTGGCACAGGGCGCCTGAACCCTTGTGATATCCTAAGTGACAAGGGTCCTAAGCATCTTTTGTTCTACTATTTGGTCTTTGACCGTGTTTCTGACACAGAGCTCCTAAATCCCTTAGAATATCCTGGGTGATAAGGTGTCTTTTGTTCTAACGAGGTGACTCTGGGTGGGCTCCTGGATGGGGACTGGGCACCTAAAAGGCCAAGCCATGATTTCAGTTCCATTACTCCCTGCTCCCATTCTTCAGGAAGGGAGAGGGGCTGGGAGTGGTGTTAATGATGGATCATGTTTACCTGATAAAGCTTCCATAAAAATCCCAAAAGTACAAGGTTTAGAGAGCTTCCAGGTTGGTGGACACATACACATACCAGGAGGGTGATGTACCCCAACTTCACGGGAATAGAAGCTCCTGTGCTCGGGATCCCCTGGACTTTGCCCTGTGTACCTCTTCTTCAGATTGTTTATCTGTATCCTGTATCACTTCTTTAACAAACTGGTAAATATTAAGTAAGGGTTTCCCTGAGATCTGTGAGCTGCTCTAGAAATAATCGAACCTGGGGAGGAGATCATTGAAACCTCTGAATTGTAGCCAAGTCGGACAGAAATTGTGGGTAACCTGGGGGCCTACTACTTGCAAGTGGCCTCTGAAGTATGGGGCGGTCTCATGGGACAGAGCACTTAACCTTTGCGTCTGACACTGTCTCTAAGTATATAGTGTCAGAATTGAGTTAAATTGCAGGGCAAACAGCTGGTCTTACAGGGAACTGCTTGGTGGGGACACCCCTTCCCACATCTGGCATCAGAAGTGTTGTGAGTGTGGTAGCAGTGCCAGAGTAAAGAAGAAACATAGGAGGAAAAGTTTAGGTTTCCTGTTCACACAGAAATCTTGTGCTAAGCAAGCCCTCTCAAAACCCTTCTCAGGATGAGGGTTTCCAAATGAAAATAGAAGAAATGGATAACCAGGAGCTGACCAATTTACACGGAGATATTTGGTCTACATACTTAGAGCCCTGCCACTAAATTTATTCTTCATACATACCAAAATATTTTTTTTACTGTACCGTCTATAAACAGGAATATTTCCAACTCTGTAAATTGATAAAATGAAACTGAAAATAAATTTGGCTAGAAAAAAAAGGTCAAAATGAGAGTTAAGAAAAATGAGTATGTGTACCCAGGAGGTTGATTATATATTTAATGAATTCAAAAGTAAATAGTAATGTACATTTTATAGTTTCTTTTATTTTTAAAACATTCTGCAAAAAACCATCTTTGAAGTTGAAACTTCATTTTTTTTTTTTTTTTTTGCTAATAATTTCCAGATTGTCCTGAAAGCTTAGATTCAAGGACTTGAGAGCCATGAGCTCCAAATTGGTGCCAGAGAAGTAAACGTGGGCACCAGGACTCCTGACAGACAGCAAAAGCGGGCAGGGGACATAGCAGAAAATCACTTTACCTTTCCCGTTGTCTTTTCTTTTTTCTTTTTCTGGGATATTCTCTGTCTTTCAGAGTATACTAAAACAACTTTTCAAGTGGATGTTTACTAGAGGATCTTATGTAAATTAATTAGTACAAAGCAGAAGAATCTATCTTTGAGCTGTAGAGTTTCAAGTTACATTAAGCAAAGTCTGATTTTTAAACCTGTTGTAAAGATCCAATTTTCTCTGATTTTCTTTCTCCCAAAATAGCTGTTTCCATGGCTACATAATCACTTATTATTAGGACTTAGAGGAAATGGATTTTGGGATAATGCAGTAGAGGTTGTTTTTAATGTTCACAGTGGGACCTGGGGAATTGTGTATCAAATATTATCTGTGGTCATTTGCACAGCTTACTTGATGCTTCAAAGGCACTCAGTTTTTACCAAAAGTACAATATTGAAAGCTAAGTTGTAGTGATTGTTCTCACACTCTTCTTGCCATGTAAGTCCTGGTGTTGGACAGTGCAGTCTGGCTGCCCTGGCCATAACGTAGCCTCTGCTCAGGGATATGGAAGTGACCACAGACTGGGCAGACTGGTGTGAAGGGGCTGGGGACAAGGCTAGATGGGGACAGCCACCTGGACATTAGCAAAACTGACACCCTCTGTATTTCTCTGAGATCTGGCCTGCAGATGATGGAGTGGATCTGCAGTTAGAAAGAAGGGATGAGATGAGCAGACAGGGAAAGAGAAGTTGAAATGCCCAGACAGCAGGAACAGAAGAGCCGGTCTCCGCAGTGCTTCTGATTCAGTAGTGGCTTCCGAGAGACTCAGAACAAGTTTTTCTTTTCTTGAAGTTGCCCGAATAAGTTCCCACTCTTCCATGTCAAATAGCATAACATCGATCATAATAGCCTTTTAATTTGTATAACATAGGTGCTTTATAAATTGAGGGCTCTTATTTGCCTGTATGTGTTTGCAGGCTTGGAGAGTGGCATGTGCCTGTGGCTATATGACGAAGCAGGACCTTATAAACACACACTTGGACATTCATCTGACTCCTGGCTCTGTGAGGAAACTGCCCCACCGCCAATCTTGACCAGTGTTCCCATTGCTTTTTCTGCCCTGGATCCTTCTTTCTATATAATCTTTCTTTTTTAGATTGAGATATAATTCACATAATTTCACATAATGTAAGTTTACCATTTGAAGTATACAATCCAGTGAATTTTAGTATATTCACAGGTTTGTGTGACCATCACTACTGTCTAATTCGAGAGCATTCCCATTATCTCTCAAGAAACTCTGTATCCATTAGCAGTCACTCTCAATTTCTCCTGCCTCCAAGCTTCTGGCCACCACTAATCTACCTTCTCTCTACGGATTTGCCCAACCTGGACATTTCATACAAATGGAATCATATAATATGTGGTCTTTTGTGTCAGGGTTCTTTGACTCAGCATAATGTTTTCAAGGTCCATTCATGTTGTAGCGCAGTGCTTCATTCCTTTTCATTGCCAAATAATATTCCTCTGTGTCCTGTTTTACATTTTGCTTATTCATACATCATTTGATGGACAGTTGATTTGTTTGTACTTTTTGGTTATTAAGAATAATGCTGCTATGAAGATTCATTAACAATTTTTTGTACAGATATATGTTTTTAACTCCCTTCCAGGAGTGAAGATGCTGGGCATCTGTGTTTAAGCTTTTGAGGACCCGTGAGACTGTCCCTAGATTCTTCTTCAGGACCTCAGCCTTAACAGAATTTCAACATCACTGGGAAGTATCTCTACCCCCAAATATTCCTGTAGTTTCTGCCATGGATGAAGTTACTTTAACATGGCTCAGAATTACTCCCATCATAATAAGAATTAAGATTAAAAATTGTTGCTGTTGAGCAAGGTAACACCATGACTTATAGTTATACCAAGATGCAAATCAGATCTTTTTCAAAGCAATTTAGATTGGGGGGGGGGCGGGAAAGCCATGCCGGCACACTGAGAATGTGCAAGGGGAAAGAAGAGGGGCTCCAGAGTGAGTCTGGGGTGGGGTGGGGCGTGCACTTTTAAAGGGACAGGGTCAGCTTTTCCTATTAGTGCCACAGTGAATATGGGGCTCCCATTCTGCCAATTCATTTATTTCAGATAGCACTTACTGAGCACCTATTTTATGTAAGAACACTCATGTAGGAGCTGGGTATTTAAGGATCAGTTAAACACATTCCCTCAGTAATTAAAAATCTCATGGGTTGGACAAGATGGCTGGCGTATTGCAGTCCCAGGGCTTTACCTGGAGATCATGTCCCTTCACCGATTTGATGTTGAAATGACTTTTCTTTTACGAATGGATGGTGATGGAAGATGGAAGCAGCTTATATTTCTTTAACATCTTATTTGGCAACATTAAAAAAAGGTATGGCATTTGTTGGTCTAACAAATGTTATTGAAATATTACTTGTTTTTGAAATCTTTCACCACCACCCTCTATCTCAAAGTTTGAGTGTATAGGAAAAACAGGATATTGTTATTAAGAGACAAAGGTTACTGATCTAACTTGATTCCCATGTTTATTAAAATGGATAAAAAAAGCAAAATGGTTGAAGTTACCTAGATAGTGAGGTCTGGAAGGGGAAATGGTTTCTGTGATTTTGCCATGTCAGGTTAAGAAAGCATAAAGGATGATTTGGTGTTTTATTCCTGACAAGCCTAGAAGGAGAGTCTTGACTTCATGCCCCAGGGTCTCTTTCACAAGGCAGTTATTGTCTGTGGTTCTTGGTAATGTGAAAGGACAGAACTGAAATAAAAGCAGATCTTGGCTGTGATCTTATCTGTTAGTGGGAAGCTGTGATCTTGGCTGTCTTAGTTTACCCTCGGGGTCCCAGTTTCCACACTGGTGACATAATAGCAAGAGATATTTAGGACTCACTATGTGCCAGGCACTATTTTGAGGACTTTGAATATCTACTTATTTAACCCTACAATGACTGTATGAGAATAGATCACATGATTTTTCCCATTAACGTAATTTGCCCAAAGTTTCACCCAATGGTTGGTGGCAGAGGTAAGATCTGAATCTGAACTACCTATTGTCAACTGAATCCTAACTACTTGTTTTAAAAATTTAGATTTGCATGTTCCATTTTAAATTAAATCATCAGTTTTATAACTATGGTGATGTGTGAATGAGAATAAATGGTTCTTTTTTTAAGAGGAGAAATTCCTAATTTGACATTGAGCAGCACTGTGGTGTTCCTTCACGTCTTTGCTCAAGAAATACTCGAAAATGATGATAAAACACATGTTCCACATCAAATTTAAAATATAAATGTATATGAATTTTAAAAATTATTATGAGCTGTGCTAGAATTTCAGTTGTCAGCATTTTTCTTAGTATATCCTTTCCATCTCTAAAATATTGTGAGTTAGCATATAATTCTGTCATGGCTTTTAAATGATTATGAAATGACATGTTAGAGAAAGAGTGAGTGAGAGTAGAAGGAAAGGGTAAAAGACCGTCTCAGATTGCACTTGAACGCTAAACCTTTCCTTATTCCCACACCCAAATCTAAACCGGCCTGGCTCTCAGGGACCAAATGATCCGGCTGTGGAATGAAAGCAAACGTACCTACTCAATGACATGAGAGTGACCACAGTAGTGTCTTCACAAATGTATACTTAAGGGCGTGGCCAACGTAAAAAGGAAATACAGATTTAAGGTAAGTCTTGAAGGACTCTTAAGGGTGATAGGAAATAAAAATTTAAAAATATTTTTCCAGTTAATAAAAATTTTTAGTTAGTAAATAGTTTCTTTAGCATATGCCATGGAGGCTCATTCAAAGCTTTTGTTGGTTATTTCAGGGTGTGTGGAGCGGATTTGTGCTGCATCTCTCCTGGGGATTTAACCTCCTCCATCTGGGACCTTCCACACTCTACACCCACTCCACTTTGTTCACGCATTGCTAAGGTTTGTGTACAGTGGGCTGAAAACGTCCATGCTAGTATCACCAGTCTCCCTTCTGAGCTCCAGGCTCCTACAACTGTCTGCTTGAACGCCCCCCTTTAGATATCCTTTTGGCATCTCAAACTTAACCTCTCCAAATGGAGCTTGATACCTTTCTCTGTTCTTCCATAAACAGCGTCCCTCAGTTTTCCCCTTCTCAACAAATGGCACCGTGACGCACTACACTGTCATCCTTGATGCCCCCTTTCCTCTGCTTCTCTCATCCAGTCCACCATCTTGTTCTGTCCCATCAGCACCCAGGGCTCACTTCCATGGCTACCACCTGACTCAAGGCGCTCCACTGGGATCTCTCTCCTTCTATTAATTCTCTATACAGCAGCCAAAGTGACCCTAATAGCCACACTCATGGAATCAATGGTCACTCATTCCATTTGGAAGAAAAATCCAAGTTCCTTTGCATAGCCTTCAGCACTTGGGAGGGTATGGCTGCATTGACCTCTCTCACTCATTTATGGCCATTCTTCCATTATCCATATGTTTGCTCCCAGACTGGCTTCCTGTCAGTGCCTGGCTTCCAGGGTCCCCTCCTCAGGCCCTTGCCATTGCCTGTCACAAGGTGATGGTGCCTGAACTCCTATGGATGAGAAAGAGCTGGGGCCACACAACTGTTTACTTCTTGAAGTCAACATAGCTGCATTATTTGGTTCCAAATGTTGTAAATTCCTAGATTTTTATGCTTATGGAATCTCTTCCACATGTATGAATTTTTAGAATTTACAGACTAAAAATGTATAAGTGCCCATTTCTTGCTGCCCGAAGAGTCATGTAAAAACAATTAGTTAAATTCAGTTGTTGTTATCACGATAGCAAACACTATCTAGAACTTCTTGACTAACATTCTCCCAGGAGACCATTATTCTCTAATAGTTATAAAATGAATCTGAAGTGGCAAACGAAAATAGGAAAATACGCAGAAAAAAATAATCAGCCAGCCTCAGTATGAGTCCTTTCCTTATTTCTTGTCATTATATTTTTCATCAAATACTTACTTATTATATTAATTACCATCTACTTTCAAGGTTCTAGTCTACTTTTAATGTGTATCACTTATTATTTTAAATAAGAGCTTGGGTTTGATTGCAGATGTTGATATTTTAAAATTTAATTTGTCCCTGTTCCAAAATTAAAATATAATAATGAATATTACATTATAATTGATGAACATGCCTATAGTACATTATAATTGATGAACATGCCTATAACTGTAGAGAAGCAAAAAATGAATAGAACTGAAAACATGATCAGGATAAAATGAATACAGCATCTTTCTGGTTTTTCCCTGAAACTGATTCCTATTGGATTTTCAATTTTCCATCTACTAAACATGCCTTATTTTAAAAGCTTATTTTCTGTAGTGAGATGTTAATTATTTGTTCCTTGTACTCAAGAGATGTCAGCAATCCTGGGAGATAGCACAACCAACCATATGCAATCCTATCTTCAAAGAGGCCTGGGCCCGGCTCAGAGCAGACTTACTATTGTGCGCAGTCGATCAGCTGGTATTCATTCGACCTCTCAAAGCATGCCTTCACGCCTTCATCATCCCAAAGTTTCTTCACATGATCAAAGAATTCCTAAAGTGTGAAAAAGTTACAGATAAGAGCATGCATGTATTATAATTTTTCTAAAGTTAATAGTAAAAAAAACCTGCTCTCTCAATTTTGTAGGTAACACATGAATTATTTTCTTTGTGGGAGTCTACACGCAGTGAAATGCACAAATCCCTCATTCATTGTGATGAAAATGGATGAATCTGTATTATCATCACTCAAATCAACTTGTCAAACATGCTGATCATTCTAGAAAGTTCCCTCAAATGAAAATTATAAGTCAAAAGTTAATGACATGCATTAATGAGAAAAGCAACTAACTAACAATTTAAAAGTTCTTAGTGCTCAATAACGTTACTAGTGGAACGGCCACTTCGACAACGAAAAAACATGTCTATTATAAGGTTAAGTTCTGTCTTAGCTGCTATTTAAAATTTCCTATGTAAACCATGATTATGAAGAGACATGGTTGAGTGGATGGCCTCGAAGAATTAGGTACTTAAGAAAAAGAACTTTAAAATTATATTATTTAAGAAAAAGACCTTTAAATTATATTCTTTGGGGATAGTAATTTACTGATTTTTGGCAATTTTAAACACTATGACTTAAGTGTGAGCTGCAGTTTCTCGTTCACGCAAATCTGTGCAGGCACAGTGCTTAACTTCACCCACTATGACAAGCAGCAACCTCTGAAACAAGAACATTCCTTATCTCAAAGTAAAAGGCAGCTTTAGAAATTCACATTTCCAACATTACCTAAATTAACTTAACAGTGCAAGTGACTATATAGTAGTTGCTAAATATAAATTTTCACAAAACCCTTTGTTAGAATATTTACATTCCTTCCCACATCAGTCATTTTCCCCTCACAGCAACACCAGGGAGGACCCTTTTCCTCCTGTGATCTGCACAGAAGTGTCTGGGGCAACTTGGCTGGTAAGCCAGTGAGGCCTTTTTGGTCATCATGGCTGCCATGCTCCCTAAGATCAGCACAGAGTCCTTGGAGGAAAAAAATGAAGTGTTGCTATTTTTCTTAGAGATTCACAGTTCCATACAAGGATGAATCCAAGTATTGTGAGGCCTGATGCTCATATAATTCTGGCACCCTCTTTGAAAAAAAGGAAAACAAAATTATGAATACAAATTAGGTACAAAACCTTGGAAGGAGAGTAGGAGTGAGGAGCCCTGAGCTTAAGCTTCTTTAGGTTTTAGTACGTCCTATTCTAACTTCCTAGTGTCAGGAATAATCTCTAAGGTTTGTCACATGTCTCCGTATCTATCATCAACAAATCCAAACTGTTCACAGTTGACAACGAAGGGACTGTCTCTGTATAAAGGAGAGTAGCCGCCCCTCAGTTTTTATCTTATACCATATTGTTCTATTTCAACATTATTTTTTAAACATAAAGGCTTTAAAAAATCATAGCCACAATGCCACTCTTTCAACTAAAAAATACATAAAGAAATAATTTTGTAAAATCATTAAATATTCAGTTGGCCAATGCAGCTTTTTTAGTGATACTAAACACTTGTTCAGAACCAGGCTAGAATTCTCATACATTTGCTACAACTGGGAAATAAATATGAGGAATAATTTTAGTATGCCTCCATTAGCCATTAAGATGAATACTAAATGAAAATAATTTCAGTGTTGTGTGTGCATATATCTGAAAAAAAAAAAGAGAATAGTTCGCAGTGAAATGTAATCTGTTTTTGACATCTGAGAGGATATAGAAGTTGAGAGCGTGGAAAGAAACTACTAAGTGGCATTTCTTAATTTTTTTCTGAATAACTGAATATAAGACTTGCTTTGGGATCTTCATACATTCAGCAAACTAAATACAGGAACATTTATGTTACTCTTATTCAAAAGAGTTTGGATTATGTTATAGAAAATTAAAATTATAACAATATCAAACCTAAACTTACTTTTTAAAAGAATTAAAAATTTTACAGCATAGTTCCGATGTTTAACTAAAGAAATTTAAATGTATATGCCGTCTACATCTTCCTTTATATATAAAGTATACTCAATACTGACAGAATTCTCAGATGAGAAGCAATTTTTCCTTTTGCTTTTAAGCTCTTCATAACTGCTCTAGAATGAAAATAAATATATGATAATAAGACGTGTAATAAAAATTCTTGTATAATGGCTCTGCTAATGTAATAAAATAACTTTTTGGTTACACTGACACTCGAGGTACATTTTTTCTTTTTTGAAATAAGAATCCACAGCATATCTCTTATTTCTTGAAGTGAAGATTGCCCAGCGGCTCGGAGGGAAAGCTCCAGCTACACATACAGAGGTGCTTTCCCATTCTGTGCCCTGGACTATGGCTGGTGGAAACTGTCACTGCATCGAGTGTAAAAATGTTATTGTGTACAATATTCTTTCTAGGACAACTGATAGTTATATTTCTCTCAAATTTTAGTGTCAGGAATACTTTTTTGCATCTCTCAAGCAACAGCTTTTTACATTTTATGATTAATTTTTAATCTTATGGGCCTCGTAACTTTTACTCTTCTGGGCCTAGAAGTCACGTTTCAGGGTCAGTCCCACACGTGAAGGGCTTTGCCTTACGCTCTGGGTACTAACTGCGCTTCTGGCTCCACATGACTCGCTCTCATGCTCCCAGCCTCACTCTCTTGTATTTTCGGTTACTTTATTAACTTATTTTTAAACTTTTTGAGCAGCTCTAAATCCTTTCTGGAACAAATTGAAGAAAAAATAAGCATTTAACATAATAATTTTTCATAGAAACATAGTGAATAATGTTCACTACCAAATCCAATGGACCATAGAAATAGGCAGTTTCAGGTCAATAGCCATTTAAACTGAATTTTCTAAAGCTCAAGTTTCAGTCTGATTCATTTAAAATACACCTACTTAATTTTATCTCTTGGATAACGGAATGATCTAATAGATTTGTCATTTTTTCTTCAGACATCTGATATATATCGTTAAAAGTCTATGTGGGATCTGTCATGTCTGGTAACATTATGATTATGTTATTTAAAATCTCTGTCCGTCTTCAAATCTAATTTAATGTAGTATGTCTAAAATTCTATTTAGTAACAGCTTTCAAAAACTATGCTAAAAAAAAATCAAACAAATGAATTTAAAGTCATTAGCGTCCCCACGCCCATATCTTTCCTACAATGAAGCATGGATGTTCTAGGGGTCTTAGATACAAGGTATCATTTACGTGTCAAACAACGCTTCCATGGTGATTCAACTCCCATTTTACAGATGATGAAATGGGAATGATTAAAGCTACTTTCTATTTGCTCAAGCTTCCTAGACTAGGAAATGGTCAAACCTGGATTCAAAAGCAGGCTCTGAGTCCAGCTAGCTTCTTCATTCTCAGGTTGATGGCAGTCTCTTGTGCCTGGGAGACCAGTTGGGACAATAGCAAATTTATAATACAAACTAAACTCTATTTTTTTCCCCTTAGGACAGCCTACTTTAACTATTTTTAGAATAATTTTTAACAGCTTTTTGGGGTATACTTTTCATGTCATAAAATTCACCCATTTATACAGTCATGCAACCAACACCACAATTAATTTTTGGAAGACCTCCATTACCTCCTCACCCTCTGGAGCTAAGTCCTATCTCCATCCCAGGTCCCAGACTGTTAATCTACTTCTGTCTCTATAAGGTTTATCTTTTCTAGAAATTTTATATAAATGAAATCTAATAAATAGTTTTTTGCATCTGCTTTCTTCCACTCAGCATATTTTTTAGATTTATCCATTTTGTAATGTGTGTGTTAGTGTATAGTTCTTTTTAAAAAAAATTGTTGAGTTCTAGTCCATTGTACAGATATACCACAATTTGTTTATTCATTCACCAGTTGATGATCATTTGGGTTATTTCCAGTTTTTTACTGTTAAAAATTGTGCTGCTAGGAATATTTGTGTATCAGTCTTTGTATGGACTTGTATTTTCATTTTTCTTGGGTTGATACCCATGAGTGGAATTGCTGGGTTATATGGAAGGTGAATGTTTAACTTTAGAAATTTTTTAAAAGTTAAATTTTTTTCCAAAGTGGCTATTCTATTTTACATTGTCAAGAGCAATGTCTAGGGGTTCTAGTTTCTCTATATTTTCACCAATACTTGGTTTTGTTAGTCTTCTTAATTTTAATTACTCTCGTGGGTGTGTAGTGGCATCTCATTATGGTTTCAGCTTACATTTCTCTAATGACCAATGAGGTTGGACATCTTTTCATGTAATTGTTGGCTACTTGCATATATTTTTTTTGAAGTGTCTTTAAATATTTTTTCCATTAAAAAAATAAGGTTGTATGTCTTATTACTGAGTTTTACTTTTTCATAAGAGTAAGAGATTTAAAACTGTCTAGATTCAAGTCCTTTGTTAGCAATAGGATTTGCAAATATTTTCTCCCAAACTGTAGCTTGCATTTTAATTATCGTAAACATCTTTTGCTGAGCAATGTTTTTAATTTTGCTAATGTTCAATTAATCAATTTTTTCCTTTCGTATTTATGTTTTTCTGTGTTTAAGAAATGTTTGCCTAACCCAAAGTCAAAAATATTTCTTCCAAGTTTACTTCTAAAAGTTTTAGAGTTATAGCTCTTGCATTCAGGTCTATGATCCATTTGAATTAATTTTTGGAGATGCTATCAGGGAAAAGGTCAAATTTCACTTTTTTCCATAAGGATATCCAACTTTCTCAGTCTTTTATTGAAAGACTACTCTTTCTCTGTTGCTTTACCTTGGCGTCTTTGTTGAAATTGACCATATACATGTAGGCCTGTTTATGGACTCCCAATTTTGTTCCACTTATATTTCTATCCTTATGCCAACACCATACTGTTTTGATTACTGTAGCTTTGTAGTATGTTTTAAAGATAGTAATGTTAAGTCCTCCAACTTTGTTCTTCTTTTTCAACATCATTTTGGCTGTTCTAGGTCTTTTGAATTTCCATATACATTTTATAATTAACTTGTCAATTTCTATAAAAAAGCCTGCTGGCATTTTGATTGAAACTGCATTGAATCTATAGATCACTTTGGGGAGAATGCCATCTTAATAATAATGAATTTTCTTATCCATTAACATGATATATCTATTTATTTGTGTTTTATTTAAATTCTCTCAGTAATGTTTTGTAGTTTCAGTGTACATATCTTTCACATTGTTTGTTAAACTTTTTCTAAGTAGTTTTTTTTTGTGGATGTATTTTGAATGTATATATTTTTAAAACATCATTTTTGGGTTTTTATTTTATTGCTAGTACACAGAAATACAATTGATTTCTGCATTTGATTTGCAACCTTATTAACTTCACTTATTAGTTTAGTTCTAGTAGCTTTTAATTTCTTCCTGTGTAGCTATGCATAGAAATAGTTACCTACATATCTCTGGCCTCTCTCTGTTTTTCTCCCAAAAGCATGACCCATGAGACCTGGGGTAGAATCTGAATTCCCTGTGGTTCCAAAGTGCAAGAGGACTTAGGCAAGGGATCTTCACTGCCCACCTTGCAAGGCTTCATGGTTTTTTGCTGCTTACACTTGTATTGTATCTTTTAAAAGATACAATAAGATTGATTAGAGATTTTTTTATTTGTAATTTATAATCTCACAAAACAACTGTGATCAGCATAAAGCTTTAGTAATCAGATCCATGACCCGTAATAGAGAATTAAATAAATATATTTTATAGCGATGGGAACACAATTTTCCTCAAGCATTTTTTTCCACAAAATTAATTTTCTAGCTTTTGATTTTCCCCTTCATAATACTCCCACTCTTATACCTAAGATTCTCTCTGTAAAATCCTAATTCTCTGAGAAAACTGTGCATTTGAAGCATGCCAAAGAGACTCACAAGAGAAACTTATTTGTGTGGGAACAGAAATAAAATAATTAGGTATTTTCATTAGGAATAAGAGACTCAAAGAATCACGACTTTAGTCTTTGCTTCCAGACAAGGCTCTATCAAAGTTATCTGACAAAAATTCTCTTTGGAACATCAAGCTTAAATTACATAACACTTTAAGGTATTATTCTTGGTCTTCTTAGTCACTCCAAATCCTGTTTTATGTGCTGAGAGGTAAAAAGAAGAGAAGAACCCCTCTTTTGGGGAAGAAGAGTAGATTGAAAGCAAGTGTCTTGAGAAGTGAGTTTGCTATACTCCTACTGACAACAGCTGTAGAATTAGAAACATAGTTCTTTGGGAAAATTTTAGTGTAAAATACACTAACAGTGTCTAATGAGGAATCATAAAACAATATTTATGGTTCGAGCATGGATTTTGGTATTTGAGTGCCTGGGCTCAAATCCCAGCTGAGAGGCTCTGACTGCTGAGACTCAGTTTCCTCCTCTGCTCTGTGGGGAATAGCCGTTCTTCAAGGCAGAAGCTGGCCAGGTCTGATGAGCACACGGCGGCCAGGGGAAGAGGGGCATGTGTGAGGTTAAGAGTGGTGAGGAGACAGAGAAAGGGTGGCTGAAAAGACAAAATGAGAAGGGGATGGGGTTGACATTAGGAAGGGAAAGCTCGGACTTGAGATGGCTGAGAGAGAGTGTGGTGACCAACAGTGCCACGTGCTGGTGGGGAGTGAAGGTCTGGAGCCTCACTTTGGAGCATGACACTGTAGCTTTGGTACAATTGTGGCAAGGTCTACCAGGTGCCAACAGGTCAACAGAGAACACCCATGGTGAGGAAACAGAAATCATGTGTACGCCTGAGAATCGAATTCGAGAACCATCTACAGCACACCTGCTGACATAAGGCATTATGCTCTGTGCAGGGTGTACGAGAGACAGGGCACAAGATTTCTGCACTTGAGGAGAGAGATGAGCTCCCATCACAGTTAAAGAATCAACCGCACGGACAGGAGTCCGAGGGGCATTGCTGTTAGAGCTAAACTTTTAATAGTGTGCTTCCAATTCCTGGATTTGCCCTGGGTTTTCAGACATTTCTAGAAAGGCCTTCAAGCTAATGTGATCTGTCCTGACATACACTTAACAGCTGGTGAGGGAGTTAAGCTGGCTGAGAAGAATGCAGCAGACGACGAGAAAAAAGGAAGAAAAGGGGCGCAGAATACTTATACAAGAACGTCTGCTACAGCTTGGAAAATATGCTTTGACAGCCATGTGCTATAAACTGAGCCTCCAAATTCTTTGCCTGGGGACGTGGTGCCAATGATCCTCAATGGGACCAACAGCTTACTCTTGCAAGGCAGTGGGAAGAGTGTGGGATGTAAAGGGAGAACCCAGGAATGACGATGTTAGGTGCAGGCCCACCATCCCTGACTTATAAATGGTCAGCTGCACGTAAGCCAGCATGCTAAGATTAGCTGATGGTGTCCTCAGTGGGAATGAACAAGATCACGGGCAGTTTGTGCTATGAATGTGTAGCTCCACCCCTCCGCGGAACCAGAAGGATAAGAGTCTTCTCCAGAAAGTAACAAACAGCTATGAGGAAACTTAACACCTAGCACTACGCTAGAGGTATTAGGTGATTCAATTTCCGCATAGATATAAAATAAGATTTCAAAGGCAATTGCCGAGTTCCTTTGCAATTCTGCAGCTGCTACAAATCTGGCAACAGGCAACTGTCATAAAAGGAAAGAAAACTGACCAAAAATGCCAAATACCTTGCTGTTCTATACTTATGTATTGGTACAAGATAATCTTTAAGATTTCTTTCAGTTCTGAGACTCTCTGGATTTTAAGTTTTATATTTTCCCTCTTTCTTTCTATTTTTTATGTAACAATTTTATTGAGATATAATTCATGTACCATACAATTTAGCCACTTAAAGTGTTTTTAGTCTACTCAGAGAGTTGTGTACCCATCACCGGAGTCACTTTTAGAACATCATCCTCAAAGGAAAACCTATACTGTTAGAAGTCACTCCTCACCCTCTCCTCCCTTGGCCTCAGGCAAATGTTAATCTACTTTCTGTCTCTATGGATTTGCCTGTTCTGGACATTTCACTCACATGGAATCATATAATACCTGGCCTTTGTGTCTGGCTTCTTTCACTCGGCATAATGTTTTCAAGGTTCAGTCATGTTGTGCCATGTGTCAGTGCTTCAACCCTTTTTATTGCCGGGTAATATTCCATCGTACGATGTTTACTCATCCATCATGTGATAGACATTGGATTGTTTGCACTTTTTGGCTATTATGAATAAAGCTATGAACATTCATGTACAAGTTTTTGTGCAGATGTAGGTTTTTAATTCTCCTGGGTACAGACCTAGGAGGGGGCTTCCTTTCTTTCCCAGGAGAAACTTCTGGAACTATTTTATAAGAGTTGCTAGTTAGGATTTCTGATTCAACATGCTTAATTCATTTCAACATTTAATAACTTTATTAAGTGCTTAGTTATTTATCGTAATGGAGGTGGATAAGATAATTTTATTTAGCTTTTGAATGTATTTCAGGTTTAAATTTTAACACAGATAGACCTGACATTCTTGTAGTTCCTGACAATTCCAAATAAATAAGAAAGACTCAAAGACTGTTTGACAGCCCAGCACCTCCTCCCTACCCCATTCATTTGCTCTTGTGCTCAAGCGACAGCCAGCTCCTAGCTCATGGTGGGCCACCCTGTGCTGGAGCAGGAGGCGTGGAGAGAAAGGCCGAGCGAGTGCTGGAAGGAAAGATATCTGGGTGGTAGGAGTGGTTATTCCTTCCACACCCTTCACAGTAGACTGGGTCAAAGCAAAGTGTGTCATTTATGATTCACTAGGTAAATATTGAGGGCCTGGAATAGGTAGGATATTGAGAGGGCAGTCAAAAAAAAAAAAAAAAAAGGAGGCCAAAGAAGTGTGGAATTTTTTTGCAGGTCATGATTAAGGTAATAACTTTTAGGCGGTTGGGTTCCATGGCCAGTTCTCGGTCGCCCCCTTACCTGGTTTATCAGTAGCATCGAACACAGCTGACTACCCCCTCCTCATTGACAAACTGTACTTTGGCTTCCGAGACCTCCCTCGCTCCTGGCTTTCCTGCTAATCCATGTCATTCTCAGTTAGTGTTCTTCACTGGGTCCTTCTCTTTTCCCAGCCTCCTAACACTGGGCAGCCTCATGACCTCGTCCTGGATCCTCTTCTCTAAGCTCACTTCCTTGTGACCTCCTCTGTTTTGTGGCTTAACTATGTATGAGTACACAGTCATCCCTCAGTATCCACAGGGGATTTGTTCTAGGGTCCCTGTGGATCCAAAATTCATGTGTGCTTGCATCCCTTACATAAAACGGTGTGGTATTCCTAAGCGCAACCTTCCATACACTTTAAACCATCTTATAATACCGGATACAGTGTAAATGCTAAGTAAATAGTTACACTGTATTGTTTAGAGAATGACAAGAACAAGTCTGTACATGTTCAGTACAGATGAAAAGTCAAACTACATAGTACACATCAGCAACAATGTACCATTTTTTTCAAATATTTTCTATCCTTGGTTGGTTGAATCTGCAGATGCAGAACCTGTGGATAAGGAGGGCGAACTGTACTTGTGACTCTCACATTGACAGCTCCAGCTCAGACCTCTTCGCTGAATTCTCGATTTGCATGTCCAACTGCCTGCCTGACATCCCTGCTTGAATTCTAACAGGTAACTGCAACTAAAAAAATCCAAAACAAAACTCTTAATTTCCTCCTAAAATTTGTCCCACATGGAGCCTTCCCCAGTCGACGGCAGCACCACCATCCAGTTGCTCAGGCCCCAAACCCTAGAGCCATCTTGGATCCCTTTCTTTCTCTTGGACTCGCCATGTGATCCTTAAGGAAGCCCTTTTGGCTGTACTTTCAGAACACACCCAGATTCTGATCATGTCTTACACCTCTACCACTACATTCCTGATTGAAGCCATCTTTTAGGACTGGCGGTTACTGCCACAGGCTCTCAACTGACCTCTGCTTCCACTCTTTCTTATACAACCTATTCAACTCAGGTATCAATGATTCTTTGAAAACACAAGCAGTTCACATTATAAGTGGACTCAAAACAACCCAATGCTAACAACCCAAGTGTCCATTGAAAGTTAAACAAAATATGGTACATTCATACAAGGGAATATTATTCAGCCCTAAAAAGGAAATTCTGACACACGCTGCAACACGGATGAACCTTCAAGCCATTATGCTAAGTGAAATAAGCCAGCCACAGAAGAAAAAATACTACATGATTCCGCTTATATGAGTAACCTAGAGTAGTCAGATCCTCAGAGACAGAAAGTAGAATGGTGGTAGTCAAGGGCTGGGGGAAGACGGAACGGGGAGTTAGTGTTTAATGGCCACAAAGTTTCAGTTTGAGAAGATGAAAAAGTTCTGGAGATAGATGGTGATGAAGGTTGCACAATGTGAATGTAAATGAGGCCACAGAACTGTGCACTGAAAAATGGTTATGATAGTAGGTTTTATGTTTTTATGACACAATAAAGAAAAGTTTATTAAGAAAAGAGAAGAAAACAACAATCCATTGCTTCCTATCTCAGAGTAAAATCCAAAGTCTGCACATTATCTGCCTCCTGTTCCCCAACCCCCATCTTCTTCTCCCTGTTTTTGCCTGGCCCATTCTTTTATAGACACAGTAGCCTGGGTGTTCCTTGAACATGCCGCCTTGAGGCACTGCTTGTGCTCTTGCTTCTGGCTGGACACTCCTTCAGGTCTCTGCCCAAACACCTCACTATCATTAACAACCCTGTATAAAATAGCAACATTAACTGCCATCCTGCGTTTCCTACTACCTTTTATTCTTCTTCACTCCCTCCCCACCGGCCATCACTATACTGTATCTCTACTTATCTAGTGGTTGTGATCTTGTTTGTTCTATAGAATGTAAGCTTCGTGAGGAGCTTCGTCTCTTCTGTCTGCTGCTATATCCACAGCACTTAGGATTATGCCTGGCAGATAAACATTCAATGTCTACTTTAGGCATCTGTGAATGGATGGGAAATCCCTGGGGGTTTTGACCAAGAGAATCTCAGAGCTCTGCTTCAGGAATGTGACTCCTGAAACCACAGAGATGTGGGTTAGAGCCATTAGCCACTGCTGCAGTGAGACCAGTTTGAAGGACACTGATGAGTTGTGTTTTGGAAGAGATGACAAATTTCATTTAGATAATTTGGGTGACTGGTGGCATGATCAGAGAGATGTCTGGGATAGAGTTACACATGGAGGATCAGAATTCAGTTCAGGGTTGATGTGATGCAAGAACTTTGGGAAGACTCTATAGGAGGCTGCTGATTTAACTCATAGTGCTGAATGAACTACCCAAGGGAGAGGGGGAGTGAGAAAAGTAGAGAAGAGCGACAAGAATGGGACCATAGAGAATAACTAGCTTTTGGGGATTAGAGGGTTGGGGGAAGAAGAGGAGAGTTAGGAAAGGAAACAAAAATGTACAGGAAAGTGAAAATCAAAATACCTATGGGTGCCGGGGCGGTATCAGAGGTGGAATTTAACCATATCATCAGGGTAAAAGCAGGATCCATGAGTAACAAAGATAATGACAGACAATGTCCTCTGAACCAGTGCAGTCATTCCAAAAAGAACTTATAGCAGCTTTCAGGGGCTATTCATCGCATAAGAAACTCTATAGACAGAAATGGTTTCAGTTCTTACTCTCTCAATTAATTTAGGGCCAAAAAAATACAATCAGTGGGCAGCAATGAGATTTTAGGGGGAATCCATAAGAAGCATGGTATTGTTTTTGTCTTATTTATTTATTTATTTATTTATTTATTTATTTATTTATTTATTTATTTATTGCTAACTTGACTCTAAATATCAAGAAAACTAGTGTTTTCTTGGCAAGTGATCTATCAAGAGGGAATAAATTAAGGCATGTGACAGATTCCAGAAAGAAGAAATATTTTTCTTATAATCTTTAGCCAAAACCCAACT
Organism: Eonycteris spelaea; assembly: GCA_003508835.1. Taxonomy (NCBI): domain Eukaryota; kingdom Metazoa; phylum Chordata; class Mammalia; order Chiroptera; family Pteropodidae; genus Eonycteris; species Eonycteris spelaea. The sequence goes on along the minus strand of PUFA01000380.1, from coordinate 47,475 downwards.
TTCTCTCTACCACAAAAAAAGTATTCCTAAGCCTTCAGGGAACAGGTAACCAAGTTCATGTTTGAAAAGCCTTGAAAATATAAACACTATATATGATGGTTATGTATTGCATCTGATTATTGCTATATTGTTTTGGACCTGCCTCAGATCACTTAACTCCTTCTCTGACCATGGAGCACCTTCTTCAAAAGAACACTGTTACTTAAAGATGGTGAGGAAGAGCAGTTCTGGCCATTCTTTTGGATGTCTAATGGACATCTTACACTCACATGGCCAGAGGCATGGATGGCAACTTTGTTGTTCAGGCCAAGCTGTGAATTCATCTTAATGCTTCTCTTCCTCTCACAGGACACATCTAATCTATTAGTATGACTCCACTTTCAAACTGTATCAATGTTGACTATCTTAATAGCTGTATGATTCTAACCACGAATATCTCTCATTACCCAGATTACTGCAACAGCCTCCTAACCTGTCTCCCCTGCTCCACTATTGCTTCTGGAACTCCAGCCAGGGTGATTCTTTCCTACAGCTCAGGTCACTCCTGCGCTCAACACCTCCTATGAAACCCTATTCACTCAGAGTCCTTACGATGACTACAAAACCCTATTTCTGTGCTGCCCCTCTCTCCATGACCTCTTTAATATCATGTTCTCATTCTCCTTCTGCTCGCTGCTCTAGCCACACTGGCTCCCGGCTGCTCCCTGAGCCCCCAGCCTGCTCCCACCTGAGGCAGCACCTTAGCGCTGCTGTTCTGGCCGCCTGGACTGTCTGTCCCTGATGCTCACTGCCTTCTTCTTCGGGGCTCTCCTTAAATCCCCCTTCTCAATGAGATCTGCTCTGACCATCATCCTTAAAACTGCAGTCCCCTCCTCCTCCATCTAGGAACCTTGGCCTACTCTAAATGTATGGTCTATACAGGGCTTAGTACTTCCTAAGACACTCTGTAATTAACTTAGTCATTATGTTCTATGTATCTCTGTCTTTCCTGCTAAACCGTAAGCCCCACAAAGGCAGGGATCTTCGTGTTCTGATATGCATGATCTTCATGTGTATTAAGCACTTAATTTAGTCCTTGACATATACTAAGAGCTCAATAAATATTTGCTTAATGACTGAAAGTATCCTGAAACTTTCCCAAGAAATCTTATTCCCTCACTTTGCCTTCTACCTTCTTTATTGTCCATGTTCACCTCCATACCAAACATTTATGCTCATTAAGAGAGTTGAAACTTCATATACATTATTTGTTAGCAATTTGGGGTTGATGGGAAAGTTTTTGTAACTACAAGTGGGTTTTATATTTGAATGTTTAAAGGCATGTTTGTCCTGGTATTGAATATTTTAAAAAATGACTTTTCTGGCATCCAGAAACACCATTATCCCCAGAAAGTCATAAATTATTTGTGTCATTGATAATGTATTGACTACAGCACATGTAAGAGCTTCCTTTTCTGACAGACAAGCGCTAAGACAAACACTTCCCACATCAGAGCTTCGCCTGGCCTGCATCCCCGCATGCCCAGCAAGTCGAGGTTGCTTGGCCCTTTCCTGGTTTAACTTGTGACTGTCACTATTGTTGGTTTGGCTCCTTGTGCGCCTGGAGAATTTTAACCCATGGCCATGTAATCTGGCAAAGAACAAGTTCTACCTAGGCCTGTGGCTGAGGGACCTTCTACCAAGGCAGTGGACACTTTCATTCCAGTGGCTTCTGCCAGGATTTACGCCTCTCCTCTCACCAAATGCTGTTTCTATATGACAACGAATTGTCTCCTGCCACTTATACACCTCTCCAAAGTATCTATGAAAAACACTTTATTTTGTGCTTGTAAAATTCCTAATTATGACCAATCCAAGGATAATAAACAACACACACCGTCAGTTATTCCCTCAATTTATACTTCAATGTAGTTGGTCATATTATCCCCACATGATCCTTAAATAATTAGCCTCACTGCATTTTATATCTATCTATCTATCTATCTATCTATCTATCTATCATCTATCTATCCATCCATCCATCCATCTATCCGTCCATCCATCCATCCATCCTCTACTTAGCTATCACCTATCATGTATATATTTGTTTGAAATAAATATATGGAGATAAAGATATGTTGTCATTGTTATTAAGGCTGTTGACCCACAGGGGAAAATCAGAACATGGGATATTAGATTCAATTTAAAAAATAAAGCTAATAATAATAATTAATAATAATAATAATAATGATAATAATAAGAGACTTTAGTTTCATGGCCTGTGAAGAGTAGAGAGGTACATGAAAAAAGAAAGGGAAAGAGGTCAGAGAGTGAATCAGAGACATATAGGGGAGAGAAAGACAGTGCCAAGTGAAGAGGATGAAGAGACAGGAGAGCGGAAGAGAGGCAAAGGGGAAAAGACCAGGGACACAAAGAGAGACAGAGGCCCACACATGCCTAGCAACAAGGGAAGAGTGGGACGTTTTGTAAACTGTGTCATTTCAGACTTACTACTAAAACTTTAAGAGGAATGCCTTTAAAAAAAAAACAACACTACTTCTATGGCCATGCTACCCTGAATAAGCCTGATTCTGTCTGATCTCGGAAGCTAAGCAGGGTCAGGCCTGGTTAGTACCTGGATGGGAGACCACCTAGGAAAACCAGGTGCTGTAGGTGTAAAAAAATAAAAAAATAAAAAAAAAGAGATTGTAAGATGACAAGGTCCTTGTAATCTGTGAGGTCAACCAAGGGTTGCCTCACCAAAATAAAAAAGAAAAAAATGAAAAACAAACAAACAAACAAAAAAACAGCATGTGCAAGAGTAGTAATAACTATGGGTGGGTCGATTGATAACAATCTGAAGGCTACCGCTTGCCTGGGCTGGATGAGGACCCTATCATTCATTGTGTTGCTGTATAAAGGCTGTGAAACATTCTCATTGTGGAAATAAAAGAACATTTATGTATAAGACTGAGCAATTAAAAGATGTCACACATTCAAAACGATGCTGTTTACACCTGTCGTAAGAAGATCGTAGTACCCACAAAGCACCTCAGTGCTCTTGGGCTATAGAGATGGGGTGTCCTCCAAAGCACAGGCTCAGAGGTACTGATTGCCTCTGTGCCTGGGGACACAGGCTCAGGATCTTAGGACTCATTAATTTGAGGAGTAATTTCTAAAGTTGTTGTTAGAACATTTAAAACATATTAAACTACTTAAGTGCTTTTAGCTTATGATTCGACATCCACATTTGATTCTAAACATTCCATTTTATGATATAAACATTAGTAAATGAGAATGTTATATTTAGCAGCTATCAAAGTTATACTGAAATATATTATTCATTCATGTATTTAAGTATAGTTGGTACACAATATTATGTTTCAGGTGTACAATATAGTAATTCAACATTTATACACCTTACAACGTGATCAACACACTAAGTCTGGTAATCATTTGTCACCATGCAAACTTATCACAATCAAAATATATACTTCTGAATCTCTGGAAATCATTTTACATATATGTACATACGTTGTAAATATAAGCATAATTCATACATTTTTGAGGAACTGGATTAGTGTTTGCCTTTCATTGTAAAGAGAAGATTGGAGACACTTAAATATGAAGTGCTTTAAGGCACAAAAAAGAAAGAGAATTAGCTATGTAAGAGTAAGTCCTGTTGCGGTCCAACCCATCTGTGTTTTGCCACCACAAAGCTGAACTTTTATCTAGTTTGTTGAATGAGAAGTGCAAGAAGCACACCTGTGACTTTATGTGGTAAACTTCAAAGATTTCATAGTTATCTCTCAGGAACATCACACTAACCCAAGGATAAGACTGTCACAGCATGTTTTACAATGTTTGTTGTTGAAGACTGTATTTGCTCATTATATATTTGTTATAGGAGAGTATTTGTTATAATATGTCTTTTGTAGAAAATCTAACTTACTCATTTAGGCTGTAATGTTTATTCCAGTGCTGTGTGTGTGTAACTCATTAACTCTTTCTCTCTCTCTCCAGCTCTGTGTAATGACATTAGTTCACAGCTTGTCTAAAACATTAGGACTTTGTGTTTTGCATTTTTCTATGTAGACCTGTTTGCAAAAAATATGTATCAGATTCTGAGAGATTCATTTGTAAACTTGACAGGAAGCTTGTGTCTTTGATAACACTATCCAAAAAAATTATGATGAATACTAAATAATTGAGTAATTCAAGAGATTAAACTTGATATACTGTAAATAAAACATTTTTTTTCTGACTGCAAAGAACAATCAAAATTAGGTCAGTCCAAAAAAGTGATATAACAATATTAATCAAAAGCCTTAAACATGATGTCTCTTTCAGCAGTTCTATTAGCAATTTATCCTAAGAGGAAAAAAGGTCTGCGAGTTGTAAAAAGCTACATATTTATGCAATATTACATAAAATAGCAAAAAATTAAATGCCTACAATAGAGAGTTTGTTAAATGAGTAATGAAATACCACATGATGAATACTATGCAGTCATTAAAACTCAGGTTGTCAAGACATATTAATTAAGTGAAATTTCGAGTAAGTTTAAAAGACAGGTTTTAAATCAGTAGCTATGCTAAGGTCCCAATTTAACAAAAAAATAAACGGGTATGCTTGTCTATAAGATGTTCGAAGGATATCACTAAAGATTGGTAGTGTTTATCTCAGTGAAATGGGACTATGGAAGGATTTTATTTTCTTTCATCATACCTTTCTGCATTAAAAAAAATTTTAAATCCTACAATTAATCTGTACATTCTTATCACATTAAAACACACATTGTGGAGGAAGCTCAATAGTGTAGTGGTTAGCACATCTGCTTTACATGCAGAAGGTCCTGGGTTCACAGCCCAGGTGGGGCCACGGACCATACCCCGGGTGTGCCAGGCCCCGCATGTGCCAGGCCTGGGTGCAGCGGGAGCGTTGTTAGAGCGGTGGAGAGACACTCCATCTTCAGAGATCCAGTTCTTAAAGGAGACAGCAATATCCATAGGTCAGGGGTGGAAGTAGGGTGGAGGAATTAAAGAGAGGGGGAAAAAAGCACACATTGTTGGTGCCCATTCTCATTGGGTCACTTTTCACTGGATTCCTGCTTATATGCTCATCTCTAAATATGTGGCATGTTAATATAGAATTAATCAATGGGATGGAAAGAAATGGTTATTTTCTTCTAAGACAATAACATTCTACTTTTGGGGGAAATGCTTTGGTGTCTGTTAGCTGACCCCAGCTTTGAAGAATCTCATAGCTGAGCCCTCTATTCCTTCAGGAACCAGCTGCTACCATCTCTAGTTACCTGGAGCTGATGAAATAGGAATTATTTTATTTTACACCAAACCTGTGGGGGAGACCACTTCTCCTTAGGGAAGCCTGTTCTCCTCCTTACTAAAGTCTACAGAAATGGCAGCGCTCTGCTGTTATCCAGGTCTTAACACAGACAGGTGGCCCAGACATGCAGAGGAAGGCCTAAACATCATGCTCAAAGTTCAAGGAAATATCTGTATCGGTTAAACTTTTCTCATAATGGAACTTATATTATTTTAAGTACAAAGACTTTCATTACATCTGCTTCTTTGTCCTACCCTTAAATCAACAGTTTCATGTGAATGATACTTGGTAAAAACACTTGATTTATAAATTATTTTAATCTCTGTTTTACTAACCATAAATTTGAGAAAGCCATTTTTTTTCCCTATGATGAGAAGAAACATTGTTAGATGTCTGTATTTTTTAAATTAAAAAAAATTGAAGTGAAATTCACCTAATATAAAATTAATTATTTTAAAATGTGCAATTCAGTGTCATCCATGTAGTCACAATGTTGTAACCTTTCTATTTAGTTCCAAACATTTGCATCAGTCCAAAAGAAAATACCGAGTCCATTAAATAGCAAATCTCCATTCTTTCTTACCCCCCAACACCACCAGGCCAGCCCTGATCTGCTTTCTGTCTCTGTGGATGTGCCCCTTCTAGATATTTCACATAACTGGAATCATACAACACATGGTCTTTGTGTCTGGTTTCTTCCATTCAACACAATGTCTGCAGGCCTCACCCAGGTTGTACCATGTAGGGGTACTTTATTTTTGTGGCCGAGTATTATTCCATTGTATTATATACCACATTTTGTTTGACTATTCATCTGTCAGTGGACGTTTGTGCTGTTTCTGCTTTTTGGCTATTGTGAATAAAGCTGCTATAAACATTAGTCCACAGCTATCTTTTTCGATTTTCTGCTTTCAATTATTTTGGAACTGCTGAGTCATATGGTAGTTTTATATTTAAGCTTTTGAGAAACCACCAGACTGTTTCCACAGTGGCTGTGCCATTTTCCATTCCCCTAGCAGTGTGTGAGGGCTCTAATTTCTCCACATCCTCACCAACACTTGATATTTTCATTAAAAAAAAAAAATTATAGCCATCCTCGTCAGTGTGAAGTGGTATCTCATTGTGGTTTCCATTTGAATTTTTTTAATGGCTAATGATGTTCAGCATATTTTCATGTCTTTGCTGGTCATTTGTGTATTTTCTTTGGAGAAATGTCTATTTAAGTCCTTTGCTCACCTTTAAACTGAGCTGCTTGTCCTTTTGTTCTTGAGTTGTATGAGTTCTTTATATATTCTGGATACTAGACCTTTATCAGATATATGATTTCCAAATATTTCTCCCATTCTGTTGGTTGTCTTTCACTTTCTTGATAATGTCTTTTGATGCACAAAAGTTTAAACTTTTGATGAAGTCCAATTTATCTATTTTTGTTTTCTCTTGTTGCTTGAGCTTTTGGTGTCATATCCCAGAAATCAATGCCAAATCCAAGGTCATAAAGATTTATCACAGGTTTCTTTTAAGAGTTTTATAGCTTTAGTTCTTGTGTTTAGGTCACTGATTCATTTTGAGTTAATATTTTTGTATAGTATGGGGGTATGTATATTGTTTAGAGTTAGTTCAATCTAGATTATTTCTCAAATTCAGATAAATTTTGGTGGAGGATGACATACTTCAAATGCTATAACAAGTTTATACTACATAAACACACCTAATTTTGACAAGGAATTTTGTAGTGGCCTCCTTTCCACAAATGGAATATGAAGAATTTCCTATGGAAGTTGTATTATCATGTCACCCATAATGGTGGTTTGCCAAAGACATTTAAAACAAGGATTATCTTCTCCCTTAAAAACTTCTTATCAATGCCCAATTATTGCCTAAGTACTAACAATCGATCATTCAACAAATATTTACTGAGTTCCAACCCTGTGCTAGGTACCATGTTAGAAGTTGGGTAGGCTGCAATGAATGAGAAAGAGGTGGTCCCTGTCCTCAGGGAGTTTGTAATTTTGCAGATTATGTGCCCAGCACAATGCAAGGTACTGGGGAGATGGGCCACAAGTATGAGCTACAACTCCTGTTCTCAAGAAGTTAACACTTTAGTAAGGAGACCATGGCTAAGACACCAAATAATTAGAAAAAGATAAAAGGCAGTACATACTGAATATCATATGGTGACTAAAGCTATGGTGGCAACTGGAAAAGCCACAGAAAATGAAAGCTGCAGAAATCTGGGAAAGGAAGAGATCAGTCAATTTCAGAACAGATTGGAAAGGTTAGCAAAAGTAGAGGGCTTGAACGCAAAGAACCAGCAGAACATGAAAAATGAACATGATCACAATAGTCAGGAGACTTTGAACAGATTGGCTTAACTGAGTAGGAGAGAAATACAAGGGAGCCATGAGGTTGGGGGTGATGGTGCTTCAGTGGAAGCCGTAGGGAGCTCTTCGCACACCGTAGCACTGTAGAGATGGTTACCGAAAGCTACTTGAGTCCAAAGTCCTTTGTCTTGCACTCCTTTGTAACTTTTTAGCTAAAACTAGTGGAGCAGAAGCTCCATAAATGCATGTTGTTGCTGCAGCTCATGAGTCTAGGTGACCATACCTATGAGCTAACCTGTTATTCTCTGATAATATATTTTACCTAAATGTATTGCATGTACTAGTAGGTTGATTTGTGTGTGCATAGGTACCAAATGAGCTTTATCGTATTTTATTTAGTTAGGTGTGGAGTTGGTTATAGTTTTTCTCTTTTTCAAAGCTTTTAAAATGTTTCACTAAGAAAAACACCCAAGGGAGAAATCAGCTCATTTATTTCAAACAAACAAGCATGAGCTCCTGATAATCAACCTGTTTAGAAGGCAAAGAGTCCCTTATGGCTTCTCTGAGCCCCACTCCCGCCTGGGTGCCTCTATGATACAACAAGGGAGCCAGGTTCTGCTGTGGCTACAGAAAAACACCCAGCTGTTCCTGCCTCTGTGGCTGGCAACAAAGATACAAACAGACAAGAAATTTAAAAAATAACGGTGGCCTGTAGATCTCATTAAAGTTGCAGCATCACTTTCATGGAAAGCTTCATTACGGTCCTGGTAGCGGTTTACAAATCCATGCAAGCTCCCAACACTGAGCTCTCCTGCACTGCTGCTAAAGGGATGTCTTCATTAGAGAACCTCTCCCTCCCAAATCAGGATGTCTTGCTCTGTAAATTCCGAATAGCAGTTTTATTTCTTTTACTAAATATTGAACGAATTTTGATAGAATAATCAACAGGCTGCAAAACACAGAATTTTACATTGTGTTACATGCCAAAGGGGTCTCAGAGATAAAAATCAAACATGTTAGGCAGATATGTTCCACTCCCAGCATCCCCAGCATGTACCGACCCCCACTGCAGTTAAGTGTTGAAAAACTCTTGGTGCATCTGTGTGAACAATGAGGTTTCTCTCCACTGTGAATGCCATAGTATCGTAAACAACACTCTCCCTCTCCCCACCTGCTTCCACCCGCAAGGACACAATGATGTCAGAAAGTTGGAAGCTGGGGATCAGGCTGCACTAATAAGCACGCTGGAGAATTCTCCTTTCACAACAATGGTGTGGTAAGGCCCCGGGGAGACAAATGGCACAAGCTGAGACTCTGAGCGCCCCTACCTCACCCTAACTCACCCAGACCCTGCAATCAGCCCCTCATCAGAGAAATGGCTTGAGTGAATTCTATTCAAACTATTAAAACCATTCTCCCACTTAAATTTTTGACCTTCAATACATCTGGCATCTCATTATTTTTATTTTTATTTTTCCATTATTTTTTTTAAAAAAGAGTATCTTTTCTGGGCCATTGGAAATCTCTAAAAACCTGAAGCCTGGAGCTTTCCTAGAATTTTCTCATTTTCATTATCAATGACCTGAGTCTTTTCTTTTTTAAAAAAATTTATTTGAGGTATAATTGATATATAACGTTATATTAGTTTCAGGTGTACAACATGCTGTTTAATACCATTTTATATATTGCAAATGAGCCTTTCTTTCTTCATACAAAACATTTACTTTGATACTTTTACTTTGAAACACAGAAGCATCAGTGGATTATAGACTACGTCTTTGTACTGTGGCATTTTATAAAAAGGCCTTTTTGTAACTCTGGGTCTAAATTTTTCACATACCTTCTCAAAGTCAGATGAGAATTATTTGTATAAATAGCATGTAAACCTATAATCTGTTTGTTTCCAGATTATGGTAGCAAATGCCAAGCTATAATTGGAGATAAAATGTAAATAGGATAAAAGGAGAAACACAGAGTTCTTTATTTTAAAAAATCCACTTAAAAAGAATATTTTTGGTTATATTTGTAAGCCATAAGATGCACAATTGTATTATTTGATCTGTGGGGAATCTGGTTGTCTACATACAGTCTTCCCCACCAAATATGCTTCGTAGATGCCACGACTTTGTATTACCTGCACATGGAATCTCACAGGTGAGATAAGAAGCTGTGAGAAAATCATGGGAGTGTATCAGCAAACCATCTTCAAGTAATGCTGACATGGAGGGGATCTACCACTTAAAGTCTTTAACTCTGGAGAACCTTGATGGTGTCAGAATTTCTAACGTCATTTTAAGCTTTTTTTTTTTTTTAAAAAAAATACTATTTATCCAGGCTTAAATACACAGTGAAAGAAAAGGACATTGGCCATTTTTCACGAGTTCCTCAGTTTTGACTGGGGTTATTAGCCTTGATTAACTTCTTGGCATTCTAAAGTAATACCCCAATACTTATGCTGCTGTTGAGAGTGTCACAACCAATGCTGCTCCAGCTCTCCCTCTATGTCCCAGGAGGCCTGGTTGGAGTGAGAGCAAAATGACAGGCTAATGAAAGCCCAAGTCGTGCTGCACAGAGCTGGAAGAGCAGCTAGAGGTGGGGCAGGTGCCTGAACTGAGATAGGCCTAGCAGCGGTATTTGCGGTATCAGGTCTTCTTTAGTACGAATCCTTTACATTTAAATTATCATACACACGGTTTTTAAGCAAAAATACTGTTGATGGCTTTTAAGGAATCAAGATTTATTCTGAATTGTAAATATAGAAAGTGCTATAGGAAAGTGCAATTATTACTATGACTATGAACTATAACTGCAGAGAAAGAATGGGCTACATTTGTAGGTCAGGTATTTCACACTGGGGACCACTCACACTAGAAAGTTCCTGCAAGTCCTCTCAAAGTTTATGAGCACAGCCTAGCTTAAGCACTGAGAGCCACACCAGGTGTTCTGTTATAAAGCCAAGGTACAGCAGAAACCTTCTGGGAGCTTTTGGTAAAGAGAGATTCCTCAACTCCTCCCAAGAATTCCTGAATCAAACCTCTGAGGCAGGCGTAAAGCCCTTGTTTTAGAAACTCCCCAGATGATCCTGAAGCTCACTTTGATTTGAGAATTATGCATTGATCCCGAGGCTGACAAGTTCTCAGGGCTACCTGAAATCTCAAAGACCCAGTTATGGAAATGGCTCCAGGTTTGATCAAGTACTAATTTATTGGGGACAACAGGAAATGAAAAGGGAAGTTTGCAGAAGGAATTGGGAAATTGTCAATGTCAGTGAAACAAAGTGTTAACATCCACTTTGTGCCTATTTTTATTACCAAGCCAATCCAGTACAGATTGCCTTGATCCTATTAAGCAGATATTCCCTAAATACACATGAAAACTTCATGAAGTAAAACTCACCAAGGCAGGCAGATCTCAAATACAGGCAATCATTCAATCAGGTTTTTAACATCTACTAGTTAAATGATGGCTGCCGAATGATACCAAAGTCTGAAATGTTCTATACCATATCTTATGTCAATGCTGCAAAAAATCACTAAGTGTAAAATCAAATAATGCTGTAAATGTTGAGAACAGCTTTAGCCCATCTTATTAAATAACATATTGTTGCTTCCGACACAAGAGCTGTTGCCAAAGAAGGGATGTGTTATCAGCAGAGACAAAGTGGATGTTAACACCTGAAGGAGATGTAAAATACATTGTCCTGAAACTGGTACAGAATAGACTTTTGCCATTGCCAGATTCTTACTTTCCTTTATATTTGTTCGTGGGAAGTGGAGACATTTTTAAACTAGCATTTAGTTAAATCCTATGAACTCTTGAGTTTTAGTTTTTCATGAGTATTGGCCTTGCCTTCCTAATTAGACCATAAGCTGTAGAACAGAAGTTATTTAAAAAATCTTTTCTATACCCGCTCTGAGCAGCTAACCCAATTTCTTGAACACTGCTGGAGCTAAGCCAACATATGTTGTATAGTTTCATTAGCTTGGGATATACAAAGGTGAGGCGAATTAACAGAAAAATTAGAAAATGATGTTCATAAAAATATAAAAAGATTTACATGAAAATTTGAGAAAATCCATCCCATTACACTTTTTTAAAAATTTCTTTTTCAATTAGAGGTTATATTCAATATTATTTTATATTAGTTTCAGGTGTACACATAGTAGTTAGACATTTATATAATTTATGAAGTGATCACCCCAATTAGCCTAGTACCCACCTGGCACTATACACAGCTATTACAAAATTACTAACTATATTCCCTATGCTGTACTTCACATCTCTGTGACTATTTTGTAACTACCAATTTGTACTTATTAATCCCTTCCCCTTTTCAACCAGTCCCCACTCCACCTGAAAATGGCAACCATCAGTTTGTTCTCTGCCCACTACACTTTAGTCACATGTAAAAGAACCATTACCAAACACTATTTCTCATTTAAATCTGACTTCCCAAATGGATTTACTTCCTGTAGAAGTTCCAGTGCTCAAAGGGACAGAAAAAATAAAGAGTTTCCATTCTCCTTTTGTATTCTTCTCTACAGTTCAGTTATTTGGGTTCTGTGAAAACCTAATTCTTCTAATCATGGGTGACCACAGACTCCATATTAGAATGTGCACGGTATTTTAGGGCACTGAATTATAAGCTGGAATAAGCACACAAATGGCAGATGGGATAAACTTCCTTTTCTCCTGATTTCTGAGAGTCAGAGTTCTTCACCTTGTTCCTGATAATATCCTTCACAGGTAAGGAATCATAAAGGAGGGGCAGACCCACTTTTCTTCTCTCCCCTTTTCAGAACAGGGAACAGTCATTTTTTTTTACACTTTAATAATTTTCCCCCTTGAGAGAGGAATTTAAATGTCTTTCATTTGCCAGAAGAGTGGGAAGAAGGTGGGTGGAAAATTTTAAAGACCTTCAATAACAGCTTGACACAGAACTGAGCTGGAGGAGCTGGTGCTGTAACCCGTTCAGAGCTGAGATGATCTTTGATACTTTGCTGGAGGGGGAGAATTAAACCAGGTCTCTGGTCAGAATGACCCCTTCTGACCTCACATACACCAACCTGGACCCAGTTTAGGATAGACACAATGCCATAAACCAAAACCAAAACAAAGCAATTCACTTTTCAATTCACTGGCAATGAATTGTTTTACCTAAGATACTGAATTGTATGCTAGAAAGAGAAAAATACAAAGCCCTTGGAAAGGCTGGATGGGGATGCTCTCTGGTTCTTAGAGATTTATGGCCTGTACCGGTCGGCCCTCACTGGCAGGCACTGGGCCCTGGCTTGGGGGAGAAGTGCTCTCTTTCTGGGCATCAGCACTGGCAGTTCCAAGCATGGCTCAGTATCTTTGTTTCTTCTACTTGTTAGAGCTTTAAAAGTTATATTTTCCTTTTACCCTATTTGTTGGGAGGCTCAAGGCATACAAGCTTACTACACGGCATCTCATACTTCTACCTGCTCTACAGATACTCACTCTACATTTCCAGAGGCTCCCTGAGGGATGACATCATAGGGAATGGGCAGAATCCCCATCCGCTCTTCTATGCTTTGCCTCAACTCTTAGGCACCCTCTCACCTTTCTGCTCTCTAGACTTAATTTCCTTAATTCCACAGGGGCAAATCTTGCACACACACACAAAATGTCTAAAAGACTTTATTAGATTGAAACAGGGGAAGAAATGGCTGATAAGGGATGAAAACTGAGCGTGGGACTGACAAAAAGTATGAATCATAGTAATTCCAGACTTTGGAGAAATGAAAGATGTTAAAATATCTGGAACTTTTCCCTTCAAACACTATTGTGCTGTCTTCTGGTTCCCAGTTTTAAATAGTAGTGACTGAGTAATGCCTCTTGTTTATTCACCTTTTCTAAACTCAAATTCTTTGTACATCATGAATCATATATTTCCTCCCACTTTTCTGATTCCCTTATGTATAGGACACCCAGGTCCTTATAGCTTTCTCCTAAGAAACAGAACACACACAGAACATGGCTTTATTTTTTTCAATTCCACTGAGGCTGAAAAAGATTTTTTTTTTCACATATCCTATTCAGATTCATAATAAGTCCTTTTAAACACATAGACCAGATCCAATTTCTTGGCTTAGAAGTAAAATGCTAATTTGCATGTTTTCAGTGAATTACTAAATGCCCTAAAAAGTGCATGTGTCAGAAAATGAAAAGAACAAAATTACACAATCTGCCTCTGTTTGAGCAATATGTAATCGTCTGTGGCTCTTTTTTGGGCAAAAGCGTCAAGAAGAGTATGTTTAAAAAAGCAGAACATTAGGCTTATCACAGATTTTGCTAACTGTAGGGGTGTCTTTATGAAGGTGGTGAGGTTAGGTCTTGTAGCTACTCCTGCTGTATACACAGAGAACACGGTTGTCTGCAACACCATTTACAAATGTGGAAAATGGCCGCGTGGTCAGATTCAGTCCCAGTGTCAGCCCGTGGGTGGATGGCATAGGAGGTTTAGGAGTAGGCAACTGGATTAGGGGTTATGCCCATTCAGACAGACACCTTACCCAGTGACCTGAGGACAGAAAAGCATTGCAGGGAAAGTTCTACAAGAGCAAGCAATTCTTGTCAGCACTGGGAGGGCAAAGACTAGTGTGCCTGGCCCCTCAAGGGGGAAGCATGGCTGCCAGGCCCAGACAGTGACTGCTCCTCAGAGAATGCTACCCTCCACCCATACAGGCCAGGAGGGCCATGTGGATGTGAGGGTACCAGTGGGGACTCAGAGAAGCACACTGAATAGCCCCAAATGGTGCTTCTCACTCAGCCCTGCACCTATCAGTACCACCAATGCTGAGGCTCCTTGAGAACAAATCATTATTTCCGTCGCCCATGTTCTCCAGTACAGCCCAACCTGTCTTATATAGCAACCACTAGGGACAGGTGGCTTTTGACTACCTGACATGCTGTTTGCTCAAGCTGAGATGTTCTGTATGTGTTTCACTGGGTTTCAAAGGCCGATTACGAAAAAAGATCATAGAATATCTCATTAATAATTTCTAGAAATTGCACATTGAAATAATATTTTGGATGTATTAAGTAAAATATATTATTAAATTTCATGTGTTTATTTTTACTTTTAAAAGATGTGGCTACTAAAAATGTAAAATTACATATGTGGTTTATATTTGTGGCTCATATTATCTATTTTCTGTATTTTGTAGTGCTGGCCCCGAAAATGTGTTCATTAAAAAAAAGGCTGGCCAAGGTTACATGTGTTGATGCAGTCACTTTAAAATCAGTAGAACATCTTGGTTTTGCAAAAACATAACACGAAAGTTTGATTTAAAAATGTTTTTCTCTGAATAGCTCATATGGAGTGCTTACAGTGTGCAAACACCTGAGCCTAACACCTTTTACCTATGCTGATTCATTTAATGTTCACAACTCTCTGAGGTGGGGACCAGTATCATGCCCATTTCAGACAGGAACAAACTCTGGCTACTGAGGAGCCACTATTTGGAAGGACAGAGCTGGACTCTGAACCCAGGCAGCCCTGCTCCAGGGAGCAGTCTTCCTTGCACACCCATTTCTGTTGAATGCTGACAGTGTAAAATACTTTAAAAATAATTATATACATTCATAAGAAATAGATGAGAAATGGGAGAGGCATCTATCTCTGGAATTCTAGTGTGATTCACTTCAAGAATAACTGCTAGAATGTGACATGAAATTTATAGAATGACAATTAATTACTTTTACAAACATTGATTAATTTTTTACCATATCTTCTGCATAACCAGAATCTGTCTTTATGGAGGTAATACCCTCAATTATTTTGTGCCAGCGAGTCTAAAAGCACTGCCATCTATCACAATAAATCTCAAATTCAATTCTTGAGACTTATGATTCTCTTTACTGTGCATTATGCTCACATAGCCCCTTCAATATCATCTGTGTAAAATTTTTCTTTGAGAGGGGACATGACACAAAGAAGAATGTATGCTGATAAATTAGAAAACCGTAATTTCTTTTTAATGTGGACTGCAGGTGAATAGAACTGGAAAATGACACATGGCCACCATTGGTTCTTACATGGCCTCTTTTGTTTTATTTTATTACTTATTTATTTAATAATATGATGAACACCATAAGCCCTCTCCCATCCTCCACACTAGTATGATTAATGTTTATCTGCATGCTCCCTGCTTCTTCTTTACTACTTTGAATATTGGGATGATCATTCTCTTCTCTTTAAAAAAATTTTGCCACAAATATATGTATGTTGAAATAATACAGTATTTAGTTTAGCTTGTTTTTGAACTTTACAGAAGGGTATTGTATTATGTATACCTTTTTAACACTTTAGTTCTTTATTCGACAGTAAGATACTGAGATCCATCCATGTAGCGGTGTGGGTGTGATTCATTCCTTTTCACTACTGTATACCTTATTGTGTGTGTATTCTACAGATGATGTATCCATTGTCCTGTTAGTGGGCATTTGGGTTATTTCCAGTCTTTTGTTCTTAAAACAGTGCCACTGTGAATAGTCTTGAACATGTTTCCTGTCATACAGTCCTAATGGGAACACTTATTTTATTTATTAATAAAATTTAATTTTGAAATCCACCATAATCCCTATGCTTCTGGCAGTAGCATCCCTTAGGTTTTCCTTCAAAAGGTTGGACTGAACAAAGACCTGGTAGCTTGATGATTATATTGTGTGGAATTCAGAATTTTCTTTCCACGTTACTTAGCAATATAGCCTTTCACTCCATTTAATTATGTATATATAACAAAGTTGTTTATCATTCTCAAAAAATACAAGGTTTATCTTCAAAGGACTCAGTAATTTGTTCATTATGTAAAACGATGTCTTTTAAGAATTATGCAATTAGCCAAGGAAATGCCTACAACCCCTCTTTTCTTTTTTTCGAAGCCATATTTTAACTTTCCACAAAATGCTGTATTTTCTCCATTCTTGATGTAGTACTGCTTTAAAATAGATTTTTGAGGGTGTGGGGGTGTACGGGAGGAGAATGTTATCGCATTAAATGTGCATATCTATTATAAGATACATGGCAATTTCAGAAATTTTACATTATTTAAGGTGTATAGTAAAGATTTCTAAATCTTAGGTTGGCTTCCCTGTCCTGAGAGACACAAAGGAACTTTAAGAGTTGTTCAGACCTGTATTTCAATGGTCAGTCTAATTTTTTACTTATAAGTCAGGGAATGCTTTATTTGCAGTGACTACAGGCAGCATGTTGAAAGAGTAAATATTGATAAAAGAGTAAACATTGATAAAAAAAAAAAGTAAAACATATTTTGCCCACACTTCAAGTCTTAATTTGAAATAGCTATAAAAATCGCTGATAAATTTTAGTCATTTACTGGTTTATATTTAATATTTAACTTGTAAAATATCAATTCCGTAGTCACAGGTTCTGAGTCAGTTAAAATGCAAAGACACCTGGTAGGGGTTACACATTAGTAATCTGTCATCAGTCATTTATACATTGGTATTTATTACTTAGGTCTTCCAGATTAGGAACTGAGTTGTCAGCAATGTATAGGTCAAAGTCTTTGTATTTCCTGCTATTTTTAATCATAATTTAAATCCCTTTCTGGTTCTAGTATTTGAACTTGGCCAACATCAATGGCAATTTAACTCACATTTGTTGTATTTTTTAGGGTACCAAGCCTTTTCATGCCTGTTTTCTAATTCATTTCTCAGAGCACCTCCATGAAGTAGGTGTTACTATCTCCATTTCACAGATAGGAAAATTCAAAGGCAAGATGGCTAAGAGACTGTGTCTGGCCAAGAATTGACTCTAGTCTTTTAAATCTCATTCCATTGCACAACACTTCACTGGGGCAGACTGAAAAAATTTTGAAAAACTTCAGATAAAAGACTCATCCTTCCATTTTTGGCTTAAATATTTATTTTAAAGAGCCAAAGAGGTTCCCACAACAAAACTGTAAGCATTTGTTTTTTTCACGATCTTAAAAATATTTAAGTATCCAGAATTAACACATCTTAAATTTGACAAAAACTTATCCTTTTCTAAGCACAAGGTTTATAAAAAGTTTTAGATATTTGCTCTGAAAGAAGGCCTAATATATTAGAATTCAAATATATAAATTCCTGGACAAGGATAAATTCCTGGACAAGAAAGTATGACTGTCACTATGCAAAAATCCCTTAACTTCAGGGATTGGCTTCAAGTCCCTATAGAATAATTTTATGTAACAGCACATGAAAAGTAGTTAAAAATTTTAAAATAGAAACTTATCACAGAGATATTTTTATACTATATCTAAAAATATAGCACAAACCATCTGAGACTCTAAGAAAGAATAAGAGTATAGAACTAAAAACTGTAAAACAAGGTCCTAACTGAGCTAATAATGATCTATGTTCTGATAGTGTATATATATTACAACAGCAACAACAAATTATTAAAGACATCTTTCACTGGCTCAGTAAGCTGCAGAACCCTTCTTCAAGTGAGTATAAAAAATAATCCTTGGTTGATATTTTCCAACTTGATTTTTGTTAATGGCTGCACAATTAAATTTTTATAGTGTGATGAAAGGAAATGAATGAAACTTCAAGAGCACTCAAGTGAAAATATCTGATTTCAGCAAAAGTTTGGTCAATAAACTGTCCTTTACAGCAGGGGCAGTGTCTTATTCACTGTGATATTCCAGTTTCTAGGCTATCCTAGATTACACCTATAAGGTGTTCAAGAAATTCTACCTGAATGAGTGAATGATCCAATAATATCCATACTTCCATTTTCATCTACTTGTCTTTTTGCTTGAAAGAACTGAAAACTAGATCTGCTTATTTACAGAATAGCTCACTGGAGGTAGATCATGGTGAATGGAAAGAACATCCGATTATTCCAGGTAATTTCCCCTTTTGCGGCTGCTCCATGAAGTTGCACCCCTGCCATATAAGCTCCTGTCAGCAAGTCCCTCTCTGTAAGAAAGTTTAACTATCAATCTCAACTATTAACCTCATCAAATGACTGTTATTCCATCCTGCCTCCACCATTAGTATCACCACATGTATGTAATGTGCAGTTGTGACTAATTATATGGATACCACATAGTTATAACCTACAGGAAGAGATCTAATAGTAGAAATTTTAGGTGCAATTACAAATTATTAGAAAGATATAAGTTTGGAAAAGAAAAAAGTTACTTCCATCATAGCTATTCTTGTAATCACTTGTCTTCTGTTTGGCAATACCATGGGACCCATTCTCCAATCCGCAGTGTGCTTTTCTTCACACCACTAATTCCACTGTTACTGGACTAGAAACACTTGGTTACTCTGTGACATTTACATACTGTTTCTAGTTCTTTTGAGTCTCCAACTATTCCTACTAGAACGCATCTCTCAATCCATGATGAGAACTGATAAAAATAGGTTCTTGAAAAAAGAGATTTTTACTTTCTATGTGAATTTTCATGAACATACCTATTGCATCCATTAAATAATACCTTTGTCATAATTCTATCATTCTCTGGGCTGGAACGGCCTTTTAGAGATCATGTTGCCTAGCATTCATTTTTATAATATGAAATGCAAAACCCCCAGATATTGAGTGATGTTTTCCAAGGTTTTGTGGCTAGTACACAGCGAGGGGAGAAGCTAAGACTTGTCCTACACCGTAACGTCACACTGCCTCTGCAGATGCGACTCCAGCACTGAAGACGCGACGACTACTGATCTAGTGAATGCTCTCTCAGTATGCAGTTAGCACCACATTTGATGAAAAAACCGAAAATAGGAGAACTAAATGGAACTTTACATGGACACATAAATAACCTTATCTATAGGACCTAAAGGGTTATGGCTCAGATATTACAGAGAATTTAACTCTTCCTCGATATTCTACTATGGTCATCTTTTCCAAGGACAAAAATCATAATGGATCCAAAGGAAAACTTTTCAACTTTTAAGGCAGATATAATCAAACAACTGCTATCCCATCCCACCGCAACAGTCAGTATTCACTTTAGATATGTAATAGGTGGTTATGAGATTCCCTTTCCAAACATCACGTTTGTAAGCAACACAGTAACCTGTGGGAGGAAGCTAGAAATGGGAATTTTAGGTACCAAACAGGCTGTTAGGAAGGTATAGATTCTGGGGCCCAGAGGCAGCATAGGTAGGAAAGAAGAGTGTGGACACCGGAGCCAGACTCTGGACATGAACCCACCACCAATCAGTTGTGTGGCCTTCATCTCCGCATGCAGACCCTAATAGTGCCCCCTGCTGGGGTGCTGTGAGGATTATGTGAGCACTTATGTCTGAAGTTCTTAGAGAGTAATGAGTGCTATGTGAGTGCTCTTCTGGGAATCTTTGCTTTCCTTGGCCACCTTTAAAACCTATGTCGATGCTTATCTAGTTTACCAACTTGATTTTGATTAAACAACTTGCAAAAAAAAACCATAAAGAAAGCTATTAAGTAAAAAAAATTCAAAATGTTAATTATATTATAGGCAGAAGGATAGGTTATTCTCTCATCTTGTAACCCTTACGCTTTGATATTCTTTGCATTTCAACTGTACTGTTCAGATGAAGATGTTGCTTAGAAGATTAATATATCTCTCTGTTTATATGCCTTTTATAAAGTTCTCACGACAAGTAACATATGTTTGCTGTGTTCTGAACACAAGGTACAATAAAAAGAAATCGTTATTAGTCTGAAATCCTATTATCTAGGCCTTCACAGGTATGAAAGGCACAGTATTGGCACAGTTTCTGAAGTAGGTCACCTGGAACGATAGAGGGAGTTTTGAGGTATGGTTCACTGTACCTTAAAAGTGAGAAATTCTCACTGAATTCCATGTCATCTGACACATAAGAAGTAGGAATACTGGCCCCAGAAGAAAGGGATGTCTTTTCTAGTTGTGATTTTGCCCCTAATGTCCTGTAAACTTGGACAAATCCCACCATCATCCTGGGACTCTCGCTCCTAATTTATAAAATCACTCTAACATTCTCTAAAAGTACTCATACACATCAGTAACTTATAAGAGGACCATAGGAAAGAAGAGTGGTAAAAACATTTTTTATCTTCTGATTCCTAATGTTGAGAAGAAGTGAAATGGTTTTTTATTCTGATATAACCTTTATGCATTTATAATTTATTTCTTTATTTTTGGTTTTGTTCTGGGGTGATCTCCTTGTATGCATAAATGACTTAGCTATAAGGGTAGAGAAGTTCAACAAATAGAAAAGGGGAACTAGAGTATAATCTAATAACAAATCTAGTAATGACTAGAAAGTAATAATTCAATAAATAACTGTAAAGTTTTCAATAAAGCCAAAGAATGAAGAGAAGATTGTAATTTTCTATGTTTTAAATGCTTTTATAAGATTTATCTCATTATACATGTCAGAAAATGTTATGCTTTATAAGATTTGAATCCTCTCTCATTAACAACCTTTTACATAAAAAACTGGAAGAGTAGGAAATGTTTATTTTTTTTCTAATGAGCTAACTGAAATAGGGTTGTTATCTACAAAAAGATTCTGTATAATGAAAATAAAGTGACTGTAAAAACCAAAAGAGTAACATGGATAGCTGAATTTAAGAAGGAGAAAGGTGCTATAACCACGGCTACTCTACCCAACGTGGCTTTTGGTTAAAATGGAAGGTGAGATAAAGAGCTTCCCAGACAGAAAAAAGCTTAAGGAATTCATCACCAATACAAGAAATGTTAAAAGGTCTTCTGTAAAAAGAGAAGGGACAAAAAAGAAAATAGAAATAACAAATATGAATAATAAAATGGCAGTAACAATGTACCTATCAGTAATCACTTAAATGTAAACAGATTAAATGCTCCAATCAAAAAAACATAAGGTTAAAGAATGGATAAGAAAATAAGACCCATGCATATGCTCTCTACAATAGACCCATTTAAGATCAAATGACACTCACAGACTGAAAGCAAAGGGATGAAAAAAGATATTTCACGCAAATGAAAATGAAATAAAAGCCAGGGTAGCAATATTTATATCAGATAAAATAGACTTTAAAACAAAGACTATAATAAGAGACAAAAAAGAGTGTTACATAATGATAAAGGGATCTATAATCAAGAGGACATAACCCTAGTAAACATATATGCACCCAACATAGGAGCACCTACATGCATAAAGCAATTATTGACTGATATAAAAGGAGAGATCAATAGTAATATACTCATTGTAGGAGACTTTAACGCCCCATTAAAGAATCAACAAGGAAACAATGGGCTGAAAAGACACACTAGAGCAGATGAATTTAATAGATATTTTCAAAGCATTTTACCCCAAAGCAACAAAATATACATTCTTCTCAAGTGCACATAGAACATTTTCAAGAATAGACCACATGTTAGGACACAAATCAAGTCTCAATAAATTTAAGGAGATTAAATCATATCAACTGTCTTCTCTAATCACAACGGTATGAAACTACATATCAACTATAAAAAAAAATGGAAAATACACAAACACATGGAGGCTAAATAACATACTAGTAAACAATGAATGGGTTATTAATAAGATCGAGGAAGAAATGAAAAGATACAAGCAAAAAAGAAAGAGGATTCAAATAAATAAAATAAAAATAAAAGAGTGGAAATCACAACTGACTCCACAGAAATACAAAGGATCATAAGAAAAATACTACAAGCGATTATATGCCAACAAATTGGACAATCTAGAAGAAATGAACATATTCCAGAAACATACAATCTCCCAATATTGAGTGAAGAAAAAACAGAAAATCTGAACCAACCACCACCAATGAAATAGAATCAGTAAACAAGAACCTCCCAAAAAACAAAAGTCCTGGACCAGATGCCTTTATAGGTGAATTTTACCAAACACTCAAAGAATTAACACCTATTTTTTCAAACTATTACAAAAAATTCAGGAAGAAGGAAGGCTCCCTAACTCCTTTTGAGGCCACCATTATCTTGATTCCTAAACCAGACACATTACAAAAAAAGAAAACTATAGGCCAATATCTCTTATGAACATTGATGCAAAAATCCTCAACAAAATATTAGCAAACTGAATTCAGCAATACATTAAAAATATCATATACCAAGATCAAGTTGGATTTATTCATGGGATGCAGGTTTGGTACAATATCCACAAATCAATTAATGTCATACACCACATTAACAAATCAAAAGATAAAACCATATGATCATATCAATAGATACAGAAAAAGCGTTTGACAAAATCCAGCATCTATTTATGATAAAAACTCTCAGCAAAGTGGGAACAGAGGGAACATACCTCAACATAATAAAGCATAACATTTTCTGACATTTATAAAACAAATTTTAGAAAAACATTTAAAGGTCATATATGACAAACCTACAGCTAATATGATACTCGATGGGGAAAGGCTAAAAGTCTTTCCCTAAAGATCAGGAACAAGACAAGGATGCTCACTTTCAGCACTCGTCTTCAACATTGTATTGGAAGTCTTAGCCACAGCAATAATACAAGAAAAAGAAATAAAAGGCATCTGCATTGGAAAGGAAGTGAAACTCTCATTATACATTGATGATGTGATACTATATATAGAGAACTCTAAAGATTCCACTAAAAAACTGTTATAACTGATAAATGAATTCAGTAAAGTATCAGATTACAAAATAAATATTCAGAAGTCAGTGGCATTTTTATACACCAATGATGAACTTTCAGAAAGAGAAAGTAAGAAAACAATCCTATTTACAATTGAGTCAAAAACTATAAAATACCTGGGAATCAAATTAACCAAGAGGTAAAAGACCTGTTTTCATAAAATTATAAGTCATTGAAAAAAGAAATTGAAGAAGATACAAATAAATGGAAGCATTTACTGTGTTCATGGTAGGAGAATCAACATTGTTAAAATGGCCATACTACCCAAAGCAATCTATAGATTCAATGCACCCTATCAAAATACCAATGGCATTTTTCAAAGCTAAACAAATAATCCTAAAATTTATATGGAGCCATAAAAAATTCCAATAGCCACGGCAATCTTGAGAAAGAAGAACAAAGTTGGAAGTATCACACTACCTGATATCAAACTATACTACAAGGCTATAAGTAATCAAAACAGCATGTACTGGCATAAAAACAGATACATTGATCAATGGAACAGAATAGAGAGCCCGGAAATAAATCCACGCCTATACGCTCACTTAATAAATGACAAAGGAGGCAAGAATATACAATGGGAAAAACAGTCTGTTCAATAAATGGTGTTAGAAAATTGGACAGATACATGCAAAAAAAAAAAAAAAGAAGAAGAAGAGAAGCTGGACCACTTCTTACACTGATACAAGAATAGACTCAAAATGGATTAAAGACTTAAATGTAAGACCCAAACCATAAAACTTCTAGAAGAAAACATAGGCAGTAAACTCTCTGATATTACTAACAGGAATTTCTTTTTGATATATCTCCTGGGCAAGGGAACAAAAAAAAAATAAACAAATGGGATTACATCAAACTAAAAGTTTTTGCAGCAAAGGAAACCATCAACAAAACAAAAAGACAACTGACTGTTTGGGAGAAGATATTCACTAATGATACATCTGATAAGGGGTTAATATCCAAAATATATAAAGAACTTATACAACTCAACAACAACAAAAAACCAAACAATCAATTAAAAAATGGGCAGATACCTGAACAGATACTTTCCAAAGAGAAATACAGATGGCTAATAGACATATGAAAAGATGCTCAAGGTCGTTAATCATCAGAGAAATGCAATTAAACCACAATGAGATATCCTCACTACTGTCAGAATGGCTATCATCAACAAATGAAAAAACAACAAGTGTTGCAAGGATATGGAGAAAAGGAACACTCATACACTGTTGGTGGGATTGCAAATTGGTACAGCTGCTATAGGAAAACAGTATGGCAATTTCTCGAAAAATTAAAAATGGATATACCTTTTGACCCAGCACGTGCACTTCTGGGTATTTATCCAAAGAAAACCAAAACAATAATTTGTAAAGATCTATGCACCCCAATATTCATGGCAGCACATTTTACAATAGCCAAGATATGGAAGCAACCTAAATGCCCATTAACAGATGACTGGATAAAGAAGATTATGGTTCATATATACAATGGAATATTACTCAGCCATTAAAAAAAATGAAATCCTACCATTTGCAAAAACATGGCTAGACCTAGAGGTTCTCAGGCTGAGGACATAAGTCAGACAGAGAAAGAGAAATACCATATGATTTCACTTATATGTGGATTCAAAGGAAAAAAAGAACAAACTAATCAAAAACAGACTCACAAATATAGTGGATGATTTGGTGATGGACTGAGGGGAGGGGTGTTGGAGGACTGGGAGAATAGGGTGAAAGGTTAAAGAAGTACAAATTAATAGTTGATAGTTGGTCATGGGATGGAGAGCATGGCATAGGGAATGCAGTTAGTATTAATATGATGGCTAGGTGGAGGGCCAGGGGAGGGAGGGAGTAAATGGGGGGATCATTTTATGAAATATATAGATGTCTAACCAATGTACTGTACACTTGAAACTAATTTAAATAGATAAATTAAAAAAATAAAAATAAACGTAAAAAAAAAAAAGAAAGAAAGAAAAGATGGCTAATGAGCCAAGTAGAAGCAAAAATGTGAATCCCTCAGAAATGTACCAAAAAACTTGTATGGCCCTACTGAGCAGAGTAACTCTAGAAATTGAAGCTGTTATTTTTAGGCACCAGTGGACCATGACAATGATGAAGAGACTACAAATCACTTTCATCTAGAGACTCCTCATCTCAAGGCATTAACTGCTGAAGATAAACCCTAGGTAAACTTCTAGAGAGCCTATCAATCCAAATAAAAGATTTCTATAAACTTATAGGTTTAATTTTTTTCAGAAATAAAACTTTTTTCCCATGCAGATGACTCTTGAATAGAAATCTTTCTGAAGCATTCCATACATTTTTGCCTTCTTACTGAAGACCCAGAATCTAAACTATGAGCATTAATTACTTTGTAGTGTAGACATAGAGATACCCCAACAAATCTGCCCCAGCACAGAATGACTCAGAGGATTTGCCTTTTGAGTTCTCATGCATGTGTTTTATCCATTTCTGCCACTCTCTTGTTGATTATAGTGTTTCTCATGATCCCTCTTATTTCTAATCTGATACAGGTGTAGGGCAATCATTTTAGGTGTGGATAGACACTTTGACATTGTGGCTTAAAGTGGGCTCTAGAGGCAAAATACCAGCTCCCCCAGTATAAGCCATGTGATGTGAAGCCAGCTATTCCACTCGAACTTCGTCTACTTCACAGGGATGGCGATGATGACAATTTCATAAGGAGAAGAAGAAGAAGAAAGAAGAAAGGAGGAGGAGGAGGAGGAGGAGGAGGAGGAGGAGGGAGGAGGAGGAGGAGGAGGAGAGAAGAAGAAAAAGAAGAAAGAAGAAGAAAGAAGAAGAAGAGAAGAAGAAGAAGAAGAAGAGGAGGAGGAGGAGGAGGAGGAGGAGAGAGGAGGAGGAGGAGGAGGAGGAGGAGGAGGAGGAGGAGGAGGAGGAGGAGAAGGAGGAGGAGGAGGAGGAGGAGGCGGAAGACGATGACAACGAAGAAGAAGAAGAAAGAAGAGAGAACGGGGCAGAAACTTTATCTGAAGAAATAATGGCTGAAAATGTCCCTAACCTGGGGAGGGAAACAGACATTCAGATCCAGGAAGCACAGAGAGTTCCAAAGAAGATGAACCTAACAAGAAATACACCAAGGCACATTATAATTAAATTGTGAAAAGTTAAAAACAAGAAAATATTAAAAGCAAAAAGAGAAAAACTACTTGTTACGTACAAGGGAACCTCCATAAGACTATAAGAAGATTTTTCAGCAGAAACTATGTGGGTCCGAAGGGAGTGGCATGATACATTTAAAGTGCTAAAAGAAAAAAACTTTCAACCAAGAATACTCCACCTAGCAGAGTTATTTGGAATTGAATGAGAGCTAAGGTGTTTTCCAAACAAGCAAAAGCTAAAGAAACAACTAAATCAGTGTTACAAGACACGGTAAAGGCATTCTTTATGCTGAAAAGAAAGGGCACTAATTAGTAACAGAACATATGAAAGAATAAATCTTACTGGAAGGGTAAACTTATAGTAAAGGTAGTAGATTAATCACTTATAAAGCTAGTATAAAGGTTAAAAGACAAAAGTAGTAAAAATAACTATCATTATGATAATTAGTAAAGAAATACAAGATAAAAAGATCTAAAATATGACATCAAAACCATAAAACATGTGAGGAGAGGGAGAAGAAAAAATATTGAGCTGTAGAATGGGATTACGTTTTTATCAACTTAAAATAGGGTGTTATAGATATAAATTGTTTATATGTA
The DNA here is from genome assembly GCA_003508835.1 of Eonycteris spelaea. Classification (NCBI taxonomy): domain Eukaryota; kingdom Metazoa; phylum Chordata; class Mammalia; order Chiroptera; family Pteropodidae; genus Eonycteris; species Eonycteris spelaea. The sequence continues at coordinate 20,445 of PUFA01000380.1, read as the reverse complement.
AAACCTCATGGTAACCACAAAGCAAAAACCTGTAGTAAATACACAAGGATAAAGAAAAAGGAACGTAAGCATACCACTAAAAAAAGTCATCAAATCACAAAGGAAGAGAGGAAGAGAAGAAAAGAAACAGAGAACTACAAAAATAGTCAGAAAACAATTAACAAAATAGTATTAAGTACATACCTATCATCAATTACTTTAAATGTAAATAGACCAAATTATCCAATCGAAAGACACAGAGTGGCTAAATGGAATAAAAAAAAACCCCATCTATATGCTGTCTACAAGAGACTCACTTTAGATGTAAGGACTCACAAAGACTGAAAGTGAAGGGATGGAAGAAGGTATTTGAAAATCAAAAAATAAAAAAAGAAAAGCTGGAATAGCTATACTTATATCAGACTAAATAAACTATAAAACAAAGACTTTTAAAAAATTGTAATAAGAGACAAAGATAGGCATTATATCTGATGAAGGGATCAAGCCAAGAAGAGGACATAACATTTGTAAACCCAACATAGCACCTAAATTTATAAAGCAAATATAAATAGATCTAAAGGGAGAGATAGCAATACAATAATTGTAGAGAACTTTAATACTCCACTCACATTAGTGAATAGATCATCCAGACAGAAAATCAATTAGAAAACATCGGCATTAAATAATACATTAGACCAGATGAATTCAACAGATATATACAGAACATTTCATCCCAAAACTGTAGAACATACAATATTCTCAAGTTCACAGAAAACACTCATAAGTTAGGTCACAAAACAAGTCTTAATGAATATGAGAGGAGTGAAATCGTATCAAGCATCTTTTCCGACCACAATGGTATGGAACTAGACCTTAATCACACAAAGAAAACTGAAAAATTTACAAATATGTGGAGACTAAACAACATGTTACTTAAGAACCAATGGTTCAAAGAAGAAATCAAAAGAGAAATCAAAAGATATCTTGAGACAAACAAAAATGGAACTATAACATACCAAATTTGCAAGATGCAGCCAACGCAGTTCTAAGAGGGAAGTTCATAGTGATAAATGCCTACCTCAAGAAATTAGAAAAGTCTCAAATAAACAACCTAACTTTACACCTCAATGAACTAGGAAAAGAAGAAGTGAAATCTAAAGTTAATGGAAGGAAATAACAAACGTTAAAGCAGGAATAAATGACATAGAGAGGAAAAAGACAATAGACAAAATCAGTGCAACTAAGAGCTGGGTCTTTGAAAAGATAAACAAAATTTAAAAGTCTTTAGCGAGACTCACCAAGAGAAATAAAGGACAGGACCCAAATAAAACCAGAAATGAAAGAGGAGATGTTACAACTGAAAACAGAGAAATACAAATGATCATGAGACTACTACCAACAATTAATACAAATGAACTGGAAAACCTAGAAGAAATTGACACATTCCTAGAAACATACAACCTACCAACACTGAAACATGACAAAATAAAAAATCTGAACAGACCAATTACCAGTAAAGAAATTAAACAGTAATCAAAACCCACCTAACAAACAAAAGTCCAGGACCAGACAACTTCACTGGTGAATTCTACCAAACACTCGAAGAAAAATGAATACCTATCCTTCTCAAACTTTTCCAACAAAATAAGAGGGGGGAATTCTTTCAAATACATGTTATGAAGCTAACATTACCCTGATACAAAAACCAGATGAGGCCACTACAAGAAAAGAAAATGATGGGCCAATATCTTTGATAAACATAGATGTAAAAATCCTCAATAACATATTAGCAAACTAAATGTATTTAACAATACATTAAAAAAATCATACACCAGGATCAAGTGGGATTTATTCTAGAGATGCAATGATGGTTCAGCATCTATAAATCATTCAATGTGATACACCATGTTAACAAAATGAAGGCTAAAAATCATATGATCATCTCAACAGATGCAGAAAAAGCATCTGAAAAAACTCAACATTCATTGCGATAAAAGCACTCAACAAAGTGGGTACAGAGAGAATGTTCCTCAACATAATAAAGGTCATATATGACAATTCCACAGCTAACATCACACTCAATCATGAAAACCTAAAAGATTTTCCTCTAAAATCAGGAGCAAGACAGGAATGCCAAATTTCACCACCTTCATTCAACATACTATTGGAAGTGCTAGCCAGAGCAATTAGGTCAGAAAAAGATATAAAAGGTATCTAAATAGGAAAGAGAGAAGTAAAACTGTCATTATTTGTGGATGACATATTATTTATAGAAAACCCTAAAGACACCAGAAAAAAACTGTTAGAACTCATAAATTTGGTAAAGTTGCAGGATACAAACCCAACCAACATACAAAAATCTGTTACCTTTCTATATCTTAATAACAAACTATGAGAAAGAGAAATTAAGAATGCAATTTCATTTATGATTACATGAAGAAAGAATAGAATATCTAGAAATAAATTTAACCAAGGAGGTGAAAGACCTGTATATTGAAAACTATAAGACATTTATGAAAGAAATTGAAGAAGACACAAATAAATGGAAAGATATTCTATGCTCATGAATTAGAAGAATCAATATTGTTAAAATGTCCATACTACCCAAAGCAATCTACTCAAAATTCCCCTTAAAGCAATCAGATTCAATGCACTCCCTATCAAAATTCCAATGGCACTTTTCACAGAAATAGAAAAAAAATAATCCTAATATTTGTATGGAACCAAAAAGACCCTAGTAGCCAAGGTAATTTTGAGAAAGAAAAACAAAGCCAGATGCATCACACTCTCTGATTTCAAAATATATTTCAAAGCTATGGTAATTAAAACAATACGGTATTGGCTTCAAAACAGACAGAGATCAATGCACCAGAACAGAGAAAGAGCCCAAAAATAAACCCACGCATATATAGTCAATTAATTTACCACAAAGGAGCCAAGACTATATAATGGGGAAAGGACAGTCTCTTCAATAAATAATGTTGGGAAAACTGGACAGCCACATGCAAAAAGAAAAAGAAACTGGACCACTATCTTACACCATACATAACAATTAACTCAAAATGTATGAAAGACTTGAACGTGAGACCTGACAGCATAACTAGAAAATAACACAGGTGGTAAGCTTCTTGACACAGATCTTGGCAATGATTTTTGAATCTGACACCAAAAGCAAAAGCAAAAAAAAAAAAAAAAAAAAAAAAGCAAAAATAAACAAATGGGACAATATCAAACTAAAGAGCTTCTGCACAGGAAAGGAAACCATCAACAAAATAAAAAGACAGCCTATTGAGTTGGAGACAATATTTGCAAACCATATATCTGACAAGGGGCTAATATCCAAAATATATAAAGAACTGATACAGCTCAATAACAAAAGGACAAAAATTTTATTAAACAATGGGCAGATCTGAATGGACATTTTTTGCCCAAAGAAGACATACAGATGGCCAACAGGTACCTGGAAAGATGCTTAAAATCATTAATCATTAGGAAAATGCATATCAAAACTATAATGAGATATCTCACACCTGTTAGAATGTCTATTATGAAAAATATAAGAAATAACAAGTGTTAGCAAGGATGTGGAGGAAGGGGAACCTTTGTGCACTATTGATAAGAATGTAATATAGCCGCAATAGAACAGAACGGCGGTTCCTCAAAAAATTAAAAATAGAACTACCATATGATCCAGCAATTCCATTTCTGTGTATTTAGCTGAAGAAAAGGAATATATTAACTGTGTTCATTGCAGTATTATTTACAATAGCCAAGATATGGAAGCAATCTAAGTGTCCAATGATGAATGAGTTAAAAATTGTGAAATATATATAATATATATATATATATATATATATATATATATATATATACATGCAATGAAACAGTATTCAGCCATGAAAAATAATGAAATCTTATCATTTGTGACAATATGGATGGATCTTGAGGATTTTATGCTAAGTGAAATAAGTCAGAGAAAGATAAATACCATATGATTTTACTTATAGATGGAATCTAAAAAAAAGAAAAAAACGAGCTCATACATTCAGAGAACAGATTGGTGGTTGCCAGAGGCAGGGCGGGGGGAGTGGATGGTGGGAGAAATAGGTAAAGGGGGTCAAAGGTAAAAAGAAGAAAATGATGTAAATTCCTGCAGTCACTCTTGGGGAGACTCTCACCTTGGGCAGGCTGCTGACCATCACAGCTGACCTGAGCACAGATGTATGTGGAAGAAGGACACCAGGGAGCCTAGGTCTGTGTCCTTCGAACAGAAAACAACATACACAGAGAGTCTGGGGAGCTTTAATTAAGCAACTGATTAATAGCTATCAATACAGAAGCCAAACTTCAAAAAAAAATTTTTTTTCCATAAATGAGAGCTTATGTGAGTACAGATAGGGGACTTGGATCAAGACCAGTCTGGCCATCCTCTCTTCTTCATACACAATGAATGTTAGCTGTTGATTTTTTTGTCCCCCAGAATAAAGTGTTCAAGTGAGTCTCTCCAGAATTGCTTATTTGGAGTTGGGAAATGCCACAGAGCAAGCAATTCCTTCAAGGCAGAAGGTTTGTCATGAGTGAACTGGGAATTAGAAAGAAGCTGCAGTCAAGGGAAGATTAAATAGGACTGCTCTGCCCACACACTGGGCTCTCCTGGGAGAGTGGCCAGGCAACTGTTTGCTGTGGGAAGAGTTGTCATCCCTCAGATGCTAAACTGAAAGATGGCCCCAGCAGGGTAACCCCTGCCAACCCCCACATAGACTATATGTAGGCAGATACAGGACTACACTGGTTATTTTTTATCTAAGACATACAAGAGAATCAACAATTTCCTTTGACCAGAACTTTGAAAACAAAGATCAAAATGAGAGATGGCGAAGGACCAGACCAAGCCTCAGTCTGCAGCTGAAATGAGGCTGACCTGGCATACAATATGGACCAGTGGTTCCTGAGCCCAGGAAGTCACAAAGCAGGCTCTGGAGTCAGAAACCTGGGTTCAAATCCTGAACTATCTACTACTCAGTTCTGTGACTCTGGCAAAGTCAATTACCTTCTCTGTGCTTCTATTTCCCCATGTGTAAAATCAGGACAATAGCGCCCGCCTGAGAGGATTGCTGTGACTACATGACTTAGGACAATATTTAGTATGAAGTGCTGTGTGAGATTAGTCATTATTTTGATTGGAATCAAGCAAATTTGCAATATCTCCAAAAAAAAGATGAAAACTGAGGAGTAGAAAACATTTTCTGATGGGGCCCTCATGCATTTTAAAATCCCGGTTTGATTTTTCTTTGTATTTTTAACTAAACGATTAATTTATTCCATATGAAAACATTTTCTGCAAAATATAGTATTTTTGACACTTTCCATGCAACCCATGCCTTGGAGAGCTACGGCGTACAGAGCGTCCCTTGCAAACACCACTGCCTGGCCCTTTATTCAGAACCAGGCTTGTTCTGGGGCCACTCCAAGAAGCGCTGGCTCAACGGGGCGGCCCTTGTGCAGTACAGGCATCTGACAGAGGAAGTACAGGCACTGTCCCATCATCTTGTTCCAGGGCCCTGTTGGTCTCAAGAATTCTGCAAGGCTACCAGAAGCTGCACTGCCTAAGGCGAGAAGGAGGGTGAGATCCTCCCTCCCTGAGCAATGAAGCTCTTTGCACGTTCCTGGCACACAAGTATTTGGCAGCAGAATCCCTGAATGAAGTTTCCAAACTTTCAGCACTTGGTAACATCTAAAAAAGGCAGTGTACATACATTTATAAACATCATGTTAAAGAGAAACTAGGATAATGACATATTGTCAGATGTTTAGAGTGTGCCATGCAGTGCCAAGCACTTTAGATGCGTTATTGTATTTAAATACCATCACTACTTCATATGATAGCCATTATCATTATAATCCCCATTTTACAGAAGAGAAAACTGAGCACAGAGATGTTATTTAACTTACCTAAAGTTATACACATAGCAGGAGGCAGAGATGAGATGAGAACTACAAAGCCAACATTCTTAGCCGTAGCCACCAAAATGAATCAGATACAATTGTTTTTTTATACACAATTATGTGTAAAAAGTTATTGTTATTAGATTTTGGTACTATTTTGCTCCTTTTCTTTTCAAGAAAGAGTCTCAAGAGTGGATACTGAGCCAACTAAGGGTACTGTTTCAGAGACTGGTTACACAGAGTGCCATCCTGTTTACCTCCCACCCCCAACATATACTGAGACTCTTTCTGGGTGATTTCCTACAAAATCCTTTAAACAGAGAGTGCTTGAAGCAAACAAGTCACATGCTCAGCCACCAAAAATGTGTAACTTTGACCAAATGAGCATTATAGAAGCACAGATTAAATGACCTGGAGATGGGAAACCAAATGTTTAAATGAGGTGACTGTACAGTTAATGTGTGGCTTGGGGGGAATTTGCCTATCATCTCACAGGTAGGTGAGAGATCCCAGTAGAGATGACTAGTTGGAAGGTTTCTGTTCAGATGTTTATGAGACTAAGGATGCGAGGAGAAGTGCTTCAGAGGCGAGAGGGTGACCAACCAGAGGGAAGCAGAAAGGCAGGTTGGAAGAAAGGAGACCATGGAACAAGAAGGAAAGAGCCTGGCTCTGCTCAGACCAGCCAGCCATGGTACCCCTCATCAAGCACCTGCCCTGCAAATGCAAATCAGTCTTCTGGAAACACAGGACATAAGGGACAGAAGGCTAATGGGTAGTATGCAATCCATAAGGTCAAACCAAATGAAACTGCCATAATATAGGTAAAAAACAGGCACATATTGGCAATTTCTTATGATTCAATTGAATAGATAATAAAGCTCCTCTATATAAATGCAAACCTGAATGATACATTAATGAAAATGATGAGATGCGAACTAAATAAGTAATTAGAAGACTGTGTTGTAGTCCTGACTTGATCTCCAGGTCAACATGTGTGGACAATCCTGGACGAGTCTCTTAAAGTTCTGCTGCCACACCTTGCTCATCTGTAAAGTAACAGACTACACACGCTTAAGTCCACTCCCAGGTGAAATTCAATGAAAAGCCACTATAAGAATGTTGATGAGGAGACGTGGTCGAAATGAGGTGAAGAAGTCAATGCATTTGATCAACTGGAATAGGAGTAGTCCTAGGGGCAAACTGATGGGTACAGAGCAAGCCGTAGAAAACCTGCGAAGATTTACTCTCCCTGATTTGCGGGTCATGAGAACCACAAGAGAAGCATTGATAACAGCTTAGCTAAAATACTAAGTAGTTTCAAATTTACCTTCAACAAAATCAACTAGGACAACTTAAAGCAGTCTTTTTATTGAAGCACAGACATTTTCTATTTATTGTAATTCTTTTCTATTATCTGTACTCATGATTTTATCTCTATCATACTATTTATACTATAAAAATTTATACTACAGTAAGTATAAAAATCTCCAGTTGAATTAACTAAAAATCAGCTTCAAAAGAGCCATGACTCTAAGAATGTCCCACCATGATATTTCTGCTGGTCTAGACTCTCTTTCTAAATTCTTTAGATGATGTGGGGGATTTGTGAGACCCTTGGATGTGTTCCAATTTATACACGGTGCACAGCCCTGCACCCCTGGTCTACATGCAGAATTCTTTTATTATTCAAAGTCCAGTTCAAGCCTCACCTTCCCTGGGACAGCGTCACCAACTGCTCCCTTATGGGCTAATCCCACCTTCCCCTGCACTGGCAACTTTTCAGTGTGTCCTAATTATTTATTTAAGTTCTGTGCACCCTGTTATTCCTTATGGGTACACAAAAATTCATCTTGGTATTTCTGATGCTTAACACAGTTCCTGATACATATTAGGTAGTCATTTTTTAAAAAATTGAATTAAATGTCCATTTAGATAAAACCGTTAATGGCTAATTTAAAAGATATTAACTTCTAGTACATGATGACATGATGTACTACTTATTAATTATAATGTTTTAACAGTAGAAATGAGAAACCCTGATAATAATCTTTATCAACATAATTCTTTCAAACAGTTAAAAATACTAGTTGGTGCCATTTTAGTGTCTTGGGTAGGTTCTTATACAGTTTAACAGAAAAGCAAATAAAAATACAATGGTTTAAGGACTACTAAAAAACCTTTAAGAAATTTAAAGCTGAATACTTTGAAGTGATATATCATTTAATATGCAAAGCAATAGGACACTTAGATAATGTCAAAATTTAGGAGATTGAGTAAGGAACAGAGGTTTGAGAAAGAGGAGTAAAAACCTCCCAATAATTTCTCAGATCAACTTATAGTATTCTCACAAAAGGTATTCTTTAGGGTAATGAATACACTGTGGTCAAAAAAAATGCAATATGAAAACTCCACAAAATCTTTAACACTATTTTTTGATAAAAATGAAAACAACTGGTATATTTCTATAAATATTCATTTGACTGAGATTGCATAAAGCGTTCTAGAAACCAATCAAGGATAATGGGTGGTAAAACTCATTTTGAAATATCATTCTCATATCTGATGGAAGGAAAATCAAGAGAATCAAGGAAAATCAAGAGAAAATATGTTTTCCTTTTCCAGAAATAATTGTAAGTGTAGTCTTTGCTAGAAGATCTTTCATTCTTTTTAGATATTTGTGAAGATTAGTGAAGATTTAGACATTTGTGAACTAAATGCAGTATTTGGGTAATATGTTTAAAACAAGTTCATAATTTAGATATTTTGTGCATAATTCAGCCTCCAGTGTGTGAGTGTATACGTGTGTGTGTTTTAATTGTGTATGTGGATAAATAGGTAGGATAAATACGATTTTGGTAAGGTTCATTTTACCTCAATTTAGAATGAGTAAGTTCAAATGGAAATGAATGAAGCAACTGATATATGTATAGGATGAAAAAATGCAATTAGCCTGAACATATATTTTTCACCACTAACATTTCTTTGAACTCTAAGCAATTATGTATGTATATAATAAATTAACTGCCACAAGTGTGAATGTATTTTTTACACCAAAGATGACATTCTCTGTTTTTCTGAACACCATGGGACTGAGCTGGTAAACCATGGGCTCATCTTGAGTTCTAGCCAAGCTTATTGCTCCCACAGAACTGAAAGGGACTGAAACCGCTATGCTAGAAAAACGACCTTAATTTTGGAATAAGGAAATGCTCCCTGACCAGGTGAGTCCCAGCATAATTCCACAGCCAGTGTTTCCTTCTCACTCCCGAGTTCTCTCTTTCAGTCTTCCTGCAGTCATATTCCAAATGAAGTGTGCCCATTTTTTAATAGAAACGAATAAAAAGTGTTCCAATTGGCAGTCTATGTCCTGTCTCTCTTTAACTCTTGATCTCCTTTCAGCACCCATCTTTGACTTTAGCTAAAGCTGCATTCTTTCACCATGGTCCTTAGTTCTGCTCTGTTGATGAAAATATTACCCTCCCACTACATCAGGTGTTTTCATGAAGCCTTCAGTCTGAGTACTACAGTCCTTATGAATCTTCTCTAAATGGCTACAGAATTTCCAGCCTGTCCCACATAAGTTAGCATTAAATTACATGATAGTTTATTGTTCATTAATTTTATATTACTTATTATATATTACATACACCTTGTTTCTTCACTAAATCATAAGTTTTCTTGAGGCTAGAAGGCATAACTTAGATTTCCTTTGTGTAGCTCATAGTCTTAAGTACAATGCTGAGCACATGACAAATACTTCTCTTTCGCTCACAATTTTTAAGCATAAGTACAGTCATGCATTGCTTAACGATAGGGTTGTGTTCTGAGAAAGGTGTCATTAGGCATTTTTTCATGTAAACATCATAGGGTGCACTTACAGAAACCTAGATGGTATAGCCTACTGCACCTATATTACAAACCTGTATAGCATGTTATTGTACTGAATATTGTAGATAACTGTAACACAATGGTAAGTATTTAAATATCTAAACATAGAAAAGGTACAGTAAAATGTGGTATGAAAGATAAGAAATGGTACATCTGTACAGGACACTTTTCATGAATGGAGCTTGCAGGACGGGAAGTTGCTCTGGGTGAGTCAGTGGGTGGTGAGTGAGTGTGAAGGCTAGGACACTACTGTACACTGCTGCAGACTTTGTAAGCACTGCATACCTTGGCTACATTAATTTATATTTTTTCTTCCTTTGATAAATAAACCTTAGCTTACCGTAACTTGTTTACTTTATACATTAAAACATTTTTAAACTTTTTGATTCTTTAATAATATCATTTAGCTTAAAACAAACACATTGAACAGCTACACAAAAATACTTTCTTTATATCCTTATTCTATAAGCTTTTTTCTATTAAATTAAAAAAAAACTTTTAAAACTTTTTTGTTAAAAACTAAGGCAAACACATGTGTTAGCCTAGGCTTACACAGGGTCAGGATTTCATATCATCAATATCACTGTCTTCTACCGCCACATCTTGTCCCACTGGCAGGTGCTCAGGGGTAATAACACCCATGGGGCTGCCATCTATAACAATGCCTTCTTCTGGAATGCCTCCTGAAGGACCTGCCTGAGGCTCTTCTTGAGGGGCTGTCAATCTTTTCAGAAATACGTCCATGGTAATTTGCTTGGTTTATTTCTTTTCTTTTCATCACAGACTTACTTATAAGCAGATAATTCACCATGAACATTCCTCACTATTAATGAAAATCTTTTTGTGTTAGCTCTATGTTTTCTAACTTTTTAAGGAACTTGTTGAGATCTGCAAAAGTTTCTGCTAAATCCTTCAAATGTGGCTTTTCTTGGGGGTTCTTCTTTTTCTTCTCCTGCAGTTTCCTTTTCTCTTGCCTCTTCTTCAGCTATGCGCTCCTGTTCCAGCTGGAACAACTCTTCATTAGTCAGCTCCTCAGGAACCGCCTCTGTGAGCTCCTCAAAGTCATCCCCATCCACACCCAGGTTAAAGTTGTTTGCCATCTCAAGCACAGCCTTGCTGATTTTTGCAACTTCTTCATTCTTGGCAAATCCTTTGACATCATGGACAAACCTCTTGAGTATCTTCTTCCAAATGCCATTCATATACTCCTTGGTGACATCATCCTAAGCCTAAGAAAGGTTCTTGGTATAGTCATAGATGCTGTAATCCTTCCAGAATTGCATCGGTGTCTTCCTCAGTTGCAGCAATAGCCTGGAAAAAGGTTCACCTCAGGTAGCAGGCCTTAAAAGTTACTATAACTCCTTGATCCATTGGTTGGATCAAAGAGGTGGTGCTTGGAGAAGGAAATATAACTTTGATACTGGGATAAAGATCACCATTAACAGGAGGATGATGGGGGAATTATCAACAATAAGCAAAATCTTGAAAGGTATGTCATTCCCCAAACAGTTCTCCATTTTGCTGGCATAGCAATTCAGGAGGGGATCTTAAAAGAGGAGAAGAGTCATCTATGGCTTCTTATTGCTTCTGACAGTGTGTGTTTATTGATACACTTGAAGGACCTGGGGTTCTCACTCTGCCAGATCACAAAGGGTTTCAATTTGTAACTTTAAATACTGCTCCCAAGCAAAACTGTTATTCTGTCCTTAAAAATCTTGAAACCTGGCATTGACTTAGCCTCCTTATGGATGAAAGTCCTTTTAGGCATTCCATTTCCAGAATAGGGAGGTTTCATCTATATTGAATATTTGCTCTGGCAAATAATTTTGCTCCACAATCAGCTTATCTAGAGTTTCCAAAAATTCTTCAGCTACCTTCATATCAGCAGTGGCAGACTAACTACTCCCTTTCACCTTATATAATGAATAATGATTCTTAAATAGTTTGAACCCCCAGAGCTAGCAGCAAATTTAACATCATAGCTGGGTTTAGCCTTTTCTTTCAAGGTCACAAACTTTTTGCTTTGGCCATTATTGTCATGGTGCTGAGAGGGATATGCTTCTGCGTCTGGTCTTCAATCCAGGTAATGAGAAGTTTCTCCATGTCTGATACAGGCCCTTCTTGAATTTTTGTTAGTCCTGTTGCCTTCAGTGAAGCAAATCCTTTAACAGCTTCCATATCTTTATTCTCATTCTTCAGGATCGTAGCTATGGTGGAATGGAACATGCCTGACTGGCGAGCAATAACTATTACCAATTTTCCAGTAATTAAAAATTAAAAGTGATTTTCATCATCCTTAATCACTTTGAATTTCATTTCCAGGTCAGTCACTCAATATGGCCTTTTCTGGCAACACTACCAGTGGATTTTGTCAGCTTAGGAGCCATGATGAACAAAAGAACACAAAATTAAATCAAGCACAGGAGAAAGTGATGTAATCAAGGGATGTGGTAATAGATGTATGAAGCTGCTCCTAGTGTAACACAGTACATTGCTTTACAGCAAACTTTTTTTGTAAGTAGGATACACTCTAAAGCAATAATAAAAAGGTATAGTATAGTAAGTACATTAATCAGTAACACAGCTGTTTATTATCATTATCAAATGTTATGTAGTGTACATAACTGTATGTGCTATACTTTTTTATTACTGGCAGCACTGTAGATTTGTTTAACCAGAATCATTACAAACCAGCATTACATGAGTAAAATATGTGCCAAGATGTTATGACAGCTACAAAATCACTAGGTGCAAGGAATTTTTCAGCTCCATTGTAATCTTATGGCACCACTGTCACATATGTGGGTCATCACTGACCAAGACGTTGTTATTGGGTGCATGACTATACGTGCCAAGCTAGGAGAGATGGTTTTTACCCAGGATAAATGTATGTATAGTAGTGACTTTCAATGTGACTAACCATGATGTGAGCTTTAAATAAAAGAACAGGCATAAAAGTTAAACATTTGAAATCAGGAGACAAAATCTGCTTTTTAAGTAAGTCTAGCCTTGTTAAATGCAGCATGGGTACAGAATGAACAGGAAACTCATGTGAGAAAGATGCCATGAGGCTTGGTTAGAGAAATAGTCCCCAAAAGCAACCAAATGCTCCAACAGATTATTAGCCAGGCAGAACAAACATCAAATGCCCTCCAAGGGTCCTGCTTGGGTTATTTGTATAATTTGTGATTTCTCTCAGAGTGATAAATTCTGTGACTTCTATACTTTAACATAATAATATTTAGTAGATGCCTAATAAAATCTTTCTATATTTTTAGTATCAAGTACTCTGGCATTTTGTCTAAACACCAAAACAGGTTCCATACAATTTATTTCAATTTTATTTGAAATACATTTTATTCGTATTTTATTTATTTTAAATTTATTTGAAAAATGTTTACCTGGCAATTCAGGCTACATATTTTCTCCAGATTAATTAGATTGACTGCAATTACATTCTATAACTGAATTATTTGCTATGAGGCAAAAATATGTTAAAAAGATTGCTCCTTTGAGGACCCTAAGTCAATTTCCATACCACATGGCTGTCTCCCGGAGGACAAGCCCTGGGTGCCTAGGGAGGGAGTAAGAGAGAGAAGCTTCACTCTTTTATAGCTTTTGAATTTTGAGTCATATACAAATACTTCTTATTCAGAAAAATACAAATACAACTTACAAAAATAAAATTGCCTTGTGTAGTGAGAATGCTATGCATCAATTGACTTAATTCAATCTATATGTCATAATAAAGGACGGAATAAAAGATGTATGGAATTATTTTACGAAGTGAAGATAAAACCACACATTCATGGATGAATTCTCATGCAAAACTGAAAAACTTAAAAAGCCAGTAATATTAAAGGAATCTTTTCAGGAGCACTTCATTATTCTGTCTCTTCCAAAACCTCAGTGTACCTTTCTCCACAAACCACATGCCAACTCAACCACAGCATGATTTGACTAGAGTAGCCTACTTCTCCTCCACCGTCTTCCCAAGAGAGTGCTGGGAGTTCAAAAACATTTCCTCTCAGAGTTACATAGAAGCTGTATTGATAAAGAGGACAGGCTTAGTACTAAGGTATTTGTAATGTCACATTTTTTCTGAAAGAGCAAGTGTCCCTTGGAAGTAAACTGCATTGGTGAACCAGCAACAAACTTCCAATACATGCAAATTTGAGGTGAACTTGACAACAAAAACTTGACAACATACTTTCAAAGGATTTGAAGTTTCAATGACATATTATCAAAGAAATTAAAAAATGTATGTTGCCTTACTTTGTGACCCTTCAAATGCATTTTCTATCCAGAAAAACACTTTTAGGGAAAAGTCTTGTGGCTGACGCCCAGATTTCTTGGCGTGTCTGTGTAGATGGGAGAGGCCACTGCTCTTGCTGATCCTCTAATGATGTGCTTTTTATTAAGTGAAAGCTGCATCATGATCCACATTCTACTTAGTTTTTATTATAGTATTCAGAAATAGTAAGAATTGCCAACAGCTTTCCCACTTAAATATTTATTGTGGATAAAATTTATTAGTGCGCTAAAACTAGAGTGTAGACATTCCTATAAAAAGGATATTTATACAGTCTCAAAGGTCATTTCTAAAATGTACTTATGAATTATAAAGGGGATGGAGGAGAAACATGCAGACCATGCCTTAGTATCAGGTGTGGTCCCTGATACACTAGGAAGAATACAAGATCACTTATGTGTTATTGATGCAAACATTAGCCTAATCTAGTCACAATACATCAGATGAACCATAGTGAGGGCATGCCACAAAATAAATGTCTGGTCAATATCACAAAAGAAAAGGAAGGCTGAAGAACTGTTCTAGAGTAAAGGAGAAATGAAAATTAAATGTAGTACTTGATCCTGAATTGGATTATTGACCAGAATTATTATTATTATTATTATTATTATTATTATTATTATTATATTATGGCAACTGGTGAAATTTAAATAACATTTGTAGGTTACAAAGCAACACTGTATTAATGCTAAGTCTCCAGATTTCAGTAACTGTGTTGTGGTTATATAAGTGGATGTCCTTGTTTGCAGGAAGCACATGTTGAAGTATTTAGAGGCAAAAGAGCATGATTTTTATGACAAGCTGTCAAATGGTTCATTAAAAAAATGTGTGTTAATGTAGCTAGAATGAGTAAGCAAGTGTGGCCAAACATCAACAATTGATAAATCTAGGTGAAGGGCATATGGGAATTCTTTGCATTTTTGGGGTAAGTTTAAAATTGTTTTAAAATAAAAAATATTTATTAGGAATATACCTTATGATAATATTCCAAATAAAAAATGGAGTTAAAAAAAGTATCTTCAGGGGGGAGGGGTAAGGGGAAAAATAAATAAAATGTTTAAATAAATAAATACATAAATAAATAATAAAAGTGACACACACTAAACAAAAACAAAAAATAAAATAAAAAAAGTATCTTCATTGAAGCTCTAGATCTAACTGAAATAATTTACTCAAATGAAAGCAATTCCTTTTATCATTATACCAAATGTGCAGGGAGTTACATTCCTCCTTAGCATTTTGACACAAGCATTGTGAAGCCTGGAAACAAGTTTCTGATGGAGGAAATGTCTTCTGTCCAACAAGGCTCCTGAGGACCATTCCAAGGGCAGATACGCAAGAGTGGCCTCTTTATGAATTCAAGAGTAGTCTTTCCAAAGTCATCTTGCATTTTGTCACTCCCTGACTAGAATCACTAAGTGTTTCTCCACAGCCTTGAGGAGAAGCCCAAACCCCTTGGCATGTCAGTGGTTGGTCCCTGACCCGCTGTTAGCCCCGCAGAGCCTTCTATGTCCTGGAAGGTGTCATTATGCACTTCTCTGTGCCCACATTTGCTCTCATCCTTACCATTCAGGAAGCCTTGCTCCCACCCTATTCTTCACCGAGTGCTCTAGGTCACATCTTTAGAGTGGAGCCAAGTCTTGGTGGAGCCAAGACTCACAGTGGGCTCACAGGACTTTGTCCCCAGTCTACTGCATAAGCCAGCCTGCACCCTCACCAAATGCTTGGTCTCCTCTCACCTGGGAGGAGGGGAAAGACTATTCCTACTCTTTGGGTTTATGTTGACATGAAATTATGATAAATGTCACTTTAGGAAATATCGGATGGTAATGAAAGAGTATTGACCAACAGATCAGACTGCTTTCACATTTCTAGTTAAGCCTTATTTATCCTCTTTCCCTTAAAAAAAAACTAACAAAATAATTTAAAATTTTAAAAGAGCTAACAAAATACCCACATTTTAATAAGAAAAAAAGCCAAACAAACAAATTCCATTTAATTCATCAGTGATTTTGTTTGCTATTGCACTAAGAGTTTTTTGGGAAATGGTGGGGTGGGGTGGGGTGGGGCACAACTACAATAATTTTCCTATTTTATAAATGATTCCGTGATCTACATTCTGTCACAATCATCACCTAAGACAATTTATTTTCTGTCACTTCGTGTGTAGATGAGCTGGATGCAAAGACATAGTGGCAATTAGTGAAGGGTCCTGGGCAGAGCCCAGTCCAGAGCCAAGACGATCTGGAAGTATACGTGAGAAAAAATGGTAAAGAGGCAATTAATTAATTCATGATACCACCTCATACTAAGCTGCCCCACTATCTTTCATCTGGATTGCTATAGTAGCCTCCAAAACAGTTTCTCTACTTCATCTCTTGCCTTCCTACAATCCATTCTCCCCTCATAGCTAGAGTGATCTTGATAAAAACAACCAGATCATGTAACTCCACTCTCAGAACTCTCCAAAGGCTTCCCAGATCAATAGACCTGGCCTCTGAGGCCCGGGAGATCTGCCCCTGGCACGCTTTCTCTAACCCCACACAGCAACCTTTAGCTGGATAGGTGCCATCTACATTGGCCTTCTTTCTGTTACAACTTAAGTTTTCATATAATTCAATTAAAATTCGAATGGAAAGCAACAGGAAGGGCAAAAGAAGAAAAGGGAAACCCAAGTGTGATATTTATTATCAGAGGAGATTCTTGAGACAACTTAAAATAAGTTTAGATTTTCCATTATAATGAGCAAGATTATGGAGAATTTTAAATTCATGTTCTTCTAATTTTTCTTCTTAAAGAACTCCAAATTATTTTTAATGGTAAGGTATATTTGGTTCAAAATTATTTTATACTTACAGGAAAAACTTAAGACCCTCAAGGAACTGATTGTGACTTTCTCAAGGATTTAATTTCAAAAAGTACTAAATTTAGTAAATTAGTGTTATGTTTAATATAAAAATACTTCATGTAGTTCTATTTTTTTTTACAACAATATACATCTTCTTTAAATAATAGTTAATTTTCTCCAGTGTATTGAGTAATATTAATATATGTCAGAGATTTGTCTTAGGATCATCAAGATGTAAATTTAAGAACTATTTAGTGTAATAATGTAAGTGATGTGACTATTTCAGAACCTTATGGAATGTTACTGAAAATGTGTGCATATTAAAATAGAAATGGCATTTTCAGAAGGATAGTTATATATTTTGATATTAGTTTTTTCATACATAAGGGCTGGTTCATTTGTAAACATATTCTTATTGACATGGACAGGGACACAGATGACAACAGAACGTGAGGCTTAAACACTAACTAAAACAGTATGAGCTCTGAAAGAGCCTTCTCATTGCATTTAAATTTTCTGGCTCCCAATTCTCTTTTATTGATAATTATTTGTAAGTAGCCTTAACATATCTATATGAAAATACATGTGTTCAAAGGAAATGTTTTGTCGAGTTTTATTTTTTTTATTAAAAATATTCACGATTTAGTGAATATTTCCTTAGTAATACACAAGGGAGCTACTGAATGCTTCTGAATTTTGGATTAAATATGGGATCCCTTTATCATGTGTGTTTGTCATGAACAGAAGAAAGAAGATGTGTGAATGAGTAATATGTCTTAATTCTAATTTCTCATTATATGCTAAGAATAACTTTTTCCTATATCAGAACCATATATAAGATGATTTATGATTACGTTTAGGCAAACATGACAGGACAAAATTGAGAACTCAAATATTTGTCTATGAATGTGTAAATCTGAAGTCAAATGGGAATGTCACTCCTGATTATAGCTAGGACCTTGTAGTTTTGAGTGACTCCTTTAATACATAAAATAATCATAGAGTGCTGGGAGGACATCCTACAACTCTAGGCAGCTGAATCATTGCTTTGGCCCTATCCTCCACATCATCTCCTTTACGCCTCTCCAAGCCAACCAGTTAAAGACACAGTTCAGTGAAAAACAGTGGGCCCTGCTGTGCCTGGCCTCTTTTTCTAGCCATTTTGCCAGCCCTATCTCCGTTTTAGATATTCTAGAGATCTCAGTGGCTACATCGAATGCTTATCAGAAGCAATAATCAATCCCTGAGAGGATGGAAATAAAAGCTTTAAAGAAAGTAATTTTGGCCATCCCAATACAGAGCCTACTGGACAACAGTGCTGTGCTGAAGAGAGGGGCAGGGCTGAGCAGGCCAGCCGGAACTTCAGTCAGAGCAGGGCAGGGATTTTCTATTGTATACACTGGTTTCTGTATCAGCTTCTATTGGAAGAGAATTCTGAGAATGAAAAATGTCTGAAGATCACCACGCCAGGCAGTGAAAACTTTGAAATGGTGTTATTGACGGGTACACACACAGATAAAATAGACGCTCTTTTGGCACAACTATAACCAAAATGATTTTCTGAGAAATTTAGCAAACATATTTTCCTTTGGAACATGCTTAATCAAATCTCCAAATAATAATATTGAAATGTTTATCCCCCAAACAAGAGAAAACTAATATTCATGTCATTCTTCTGTATAAGCGTTACTGCCATCCAAACGATTAAAAAAGCAGCCCCAAATCCTGCAGATACGAAGCAAACTATATTTTCCTATTACATAGTAAATGTTCAGAAGAGATCCACCTTATTATTTACAGAATGCATTCTCTTCTCGTTTGATCTGAAGGACACATACCTTAAAAGTAAACGGAATTCTGTTCTTTCTATTCTTCCCATGGAGGCAATCACAGATCATAAAGTATTTCTCTCTACTTATAGAATTTCTACTTGTTTGTTATCTGGTAAACTGCTTAATTGTTCATTTAGAAATATATATAGGGAAAAAGTATTATCAATATTTCTTAAAGGTATGTTGTCATCCTGATTATCAGCCTCATCAATATATTCATAAAAGTGTTTTTTACAATTATATTGTCTTTAATGTTTTTAACCAATGTTAATATTTTTGTATGACGGAAAGCATGTTCTCTTAAGCAGAGCTAGATTTTGAAGAAAGTTACTAAATTAATATTGACATTGATTCAAATTCAGTAAGCCACTTCATTAAAAATGTTTCCATCTTGCATCACTTAAAATATTTCAATAAAAATTTACATACCTGGGAATATTCAAAGTCAGTGATAGGGCTATACTCTTGATATAGTCTGATCGAAACTGGTTTTCTGGGTTGGCCAGTGGAACTGGAGGTATTATAGTACTCATCGCTGAAACAATCGTCTAAAATGAAATAAAAACATATGTATATGTGGATAAATATAACACTTAAGCTCCATATATGATAATTTAATATATAATTTCTGTCTACACAGTTTTAGAGAGCAGAATACTTTTCTAGTAAACAACCAGTTAAATAAAAGTTCTTACCACAATAGCATCTTTAACATTTTTCCGGATGTCTAGAATTTTCTGTTTCTTCTCCCTGTATTAAAAGAGAATTGTTCTTAATTCGATTTATCGTTGGCATTGATTTGAATCAAGTGGGTAGGATTTTAAATTTCCGGCTGCAGCACAAGGCTAGACTGGTTTTCTTAGAGGTCAACTCAACTCCCAGATCAACAGTTCCTAAGTTTTTTCTCTGGGAAAGGAAAACATCTCTCTTTTCTAATTTGTACTCTAAACAAACTTCAATACACACATTACAATCTACAACTTTAAACAACTACACAAGTTAATGAATATTGCATACAGAAACTATATAGCTACATTTGTAAATATATTTGATTTGAATCTATCTATATGTTGGTAGTTATGAATGAAAATAGATGCAGACAAATGATATAAAGTATATATTGACATGGACTAAGTGTGCTCAGAGCAATATCAAGAATATCAATACCTTAAGAATACCTAATAAACCGTATTTTGCTAAGCAAGTTATTTTATTTTTTATCTAGATACTACCAGAAAAAGAATTTGCCTAAATATACCAAATTCAACAATACACGGCTATCTTTTCCTCCCTTAAAGGTGTATTCAATGATCAAATCGACTCTTTGGAGAAAGCATTTTTGGGGAACTGGGAGAGAGGTGACAAAGTTTGCATGCGGTCTGGAAGCAAAACTGAAATCGATCGTTCCTTACTCAGGATTAAACCCATTGACGTGCAGGATCCTCATCTGTTTGACGATAGTGCTTTTCCCAGATTCACCAGCCCCTGCAAACAAACAAAAAGAATGCTGTGATCTGTAGCCCGATGCCCTTTCCGCCTCTCACGCTAAACCACACTGAACAATTATTGTACCCCAACGCAGGCATTTGCAAGCGCACGCCGGCTCTCGGCTGGAGGAGGTGGCCGCAGTCGCTGGGGCC